>FR997738.1:8488128-9700718 GCA_905475445.1 Ochropleura plecta | reverse complement strand
TGAGATACACTCAACTAAGTAATGAAATCAAAATACTCTAAACAATTTTAGGAATGTTTGATTGCACAACCTAAATTGAGTGAATAGAGAATTCTGTTGCTCATGACTTGAGTAACATTCCCATTTTACTTCATTCTTACTTGAAGCATTTTTGGATACTACCTAATACATAGTTTTAAATACCATAATCTAATAAGACTTTCTAAAAGTATAGAGGCAACATACAATACAACCTAGATATGTTTTGGTTGCAGAATTTTGCAATGGGTCCAGACAGTCTGCCAAACAAAATAATGGTTTCTAAGGAAAATTACTAATATGCCAAATAACTTGTTTACTTAATGTTGTTGACACATAATGTTCATAACCTTATCGCATGTTGGTACTTATCTCAACTTATATAAATAGATAACAGGTTTAATTACTACAAGACATTTTATGTGCCACTGTGTCTGGCTAACTAGGGGGAAATAATTAGCATAATGCAGTAGTTTCCACACGTGGTATGTTCCCACGCACTTTCTATAGATGCGGGCTTCTGCCCTACCCACCCTTTCTTAATATGTAGCGTGATGATGAGAATTCACGCGATAATACTGTTTATTTTTATTATAATACCGAAAATAAATATGAAACTGAGTAATCGAAAACAGATTAGTCATTGTTTGTACAAATTACCTGGCTATCGTGATTTATGAACGAGGCGTCACTCCGGTGACCGCAAAAAAAGAGAATTAGTAAAACATCAGTACTTCAGCAGACGAGTAGCAATTAACTTTAAATGATTACTAATAACGTCTAGTTCAGCGTGATGACTTAAAAATCCTGTAAATTATTCAGGAAAACTAAAGAAAACCGATGGGTTTTTTCTACTGCACCATGTCATTAACCTCTCAGTAAAAATGGAAATTTTAAAAACACTTACCGTCTCCAGGTGAAACGGTTTCCACGTTAACTCCCATGTTGGTTTAGATAACTTATTTACACGAATTAATAAATCCAATACACGCGTCGCGGCTACGCCGATTTTCTCAATGATGGCGGAAAAATTGGTGTTGCCAACAATAAAAGATTTGAGTATTGTCTATGGAAGTAATGTTCTGTGTTCATTCCTGTTAGGTCTAGATGTTTCTTTTTTAGTTCTGTGGTGTAATTTAGATGAAAAAAAAATCACCTCGTAGAACTAGGTGGTTTTTTTAAATCAAAATCATAAAACTAGTAAATAACAGCAATGGTGAAATTTTAGATGGACATCAAAACTATTAATTCGTAATTATTATAAGTCAAAATCATTTACTCGCATATTAAGGGTAGATATGTCATAAATGTTTCATAACATAATAAGCAATTAAGCATCCTCATCTTTTTTATTATATCTGGTATACGAAACTTAAATAGGAATTCGAAATGGGGGGGTCATATTCATGACCCTGGGCAGGACGTCCAGCAACCTGAAACGTGAAGGCGAATTAGGCGTGTGAAACTGTGAAGAACATAATCCTAATATTATAAAAGCGAAAGTGAGTTTGTTTGTTACCTCTTCACTTCACGCTTTAATGGTTACACCGATTTTGATGAATTTTGGTACAGGGATAGTTGGGAACCAGGAGACGGACATAAGCTAATTTTTTTTAAGTGGGATGTGAGGGAGACAGAGGGAAGAAAAGGGAAAACTTAGCGTTGCTATTACAAATCAATAAGGCGCAAGGGGAACTGTTACCCCGAATTTAACGCGAGCGAAGCCGCGGGCAAAAGCTTTTATTATAATAATTTATGCTCGTATCCAGGGATTTTTTGCATTTAACAAGTGTCAAATTTGTATGTTAATATAATTATATAAATTGTTGTATTTATTCATAGTGTTGCAATCATTAAAACCATCAATACATCCCTGTAAGTTAATTTAGTAAAAATAAAATAGGTTTCAATTGACTTAGAGGGTGGGATTGATGATATTAATATTAACTTTTACATACAGTTTGACCTGCAAATTATAAAAACCTAAGAAAAATGTGAATTTCTCTTCTCTGGCTACCGCTACTATATAGAGCAAGATGGCGGTTAGTTCCAACTATAGCCACGCATCATAAGATCCATAGAGTATCCGGTATCTTGTATCCGGTCCTACCCTATCTATCCAAACAATTTGAGTTTAAATCTAGTACTTACCAAGTTACAAAGTAACTTATTAATAATTATTCAAAAATAGTGTTATGTTGTTACGTTTATTGAGTGGCAACATTGCCCCAAGTGACATGTAAAATCTTTGCTCCGTATTTTAAAATTAATTTTAATTAGTAATTAAGTTGTATTTAGGTGTAATTATATGTGAAATCGTATTTTAAATGCGTAAATGACCAGTATAATTGGTTTTCGTGAATATTAATGAAGTTTTCGGTTACACGACATTACCGGTAACCTATAATCAACAGCTGACGTTCAAAACTTGGATTCATACGGAGTTTCACGGGGAGTATTTGTTAACTTTTATTTTCTATAATAGCACACAATAGTTTTGTTTTATTGGTTCTAAATCACTTTGTTGACATTGTGTGTTGTTCATGTAAATCTTAAAACAATTTAAAACTTGGCTATTCGATCCTTTTATATTAACTGGATGTAACTTTTGTGTTTATTAAATACGCATGGATGTCTAGTAATACTTAATTAAATAATTTGAGTTGAATTCTATATAAGTACTTAGCCTACCCACTTATTGAAAAGTGATTCCCTAACATATGTTTTAAAGCACTAAAATTGAATATCCAGCTAGAAAATCAACAATAATTATTACTTATAAAAATTTAGCATCCCACCTCATTTCATGATTGCAACATAAACATACTTAATTTTTTTCTATTTCCACTGTATTCTGCCTGTCATCTCTAAACTTTACTTTATTGTTTTATACTAGTAGTTCTCACCGTTTCTTTATTTCTAATTTCAGTAACTCATCCCGAAACCATGCCTGTTATGACCCGTAAAGCTACTGCTCAGGATTTGGAACTTAAATTGAGAACGGCCCTCCAGGAACTTAAGGACTCAAAACTATAATGTCAGCAATTGTTAAAGGAGATAGAGGACAGTGAGGAGGAAGTCGTTAACATTAACACCAAAAACTCAAGTCTTAAACGGGAGCTTGTAGTATTACATCAGCAATATCTGGATGTTGTTGATGAACGGGATAAATTAAGGGTGGTCACGGATGGGTTTAACAACTGTAGCATCTTGTATGAGGAAGCGTTATGTAAAATTAGGGACTTAGAGGAGGAATTAATCCATGCTAATGTAAAAATTCATAAATTGCAAAATGAAATTCAACATTCTCAGGTTAAAAAAACTGACCATTTGTACAATGAATTATTTAAAACAAATTGTAACCCTCATTCCATTGTAACAATAGACCTTACAGAGGACTCACTACTGAATCAAAATCACAGCCATATTGTAAGTCATAATAAAATAAAAAAGTATGCAAGATTGAATAAAATCATTAATAAATGTAATAAATACAAGAAGCAACAAAAACACTATTCCAAAAATATTCAATTAAGAAAAGAACGTGTTTCTCTTATCAATAAATTAGATAACTATCAAATTGAACTAGAAGATAGTATAAATATTTATGAAATAGACACTCAACGCTTACAATCTGAAATAGAGGGTCTGAATAATTCACTTAAGTTTTTATATAATAAGTATGAAAGCTCTAAAAACCAAATAAAGGAGCATATTCTTGCTACAAATGAATTGGTGGATAAAGTTGACTTGCTGACTCTCAGCAACAATCAGTGTACTTGTCAGAGTAAACCCAGCCTTGATGCTCTCCAGCCTGAGGACCCACCACTATTGGAGGACCCGTCCCAAACTGCTAGTGCTCAGGACCGTATCATCCACCAAGATACAATATGTGACATTACACTCCATGTTTCACAAGTAGTACAGCCTGTGATTAGTAGTCTTGTAACATCCACTAGTAATGATTGCTTTAATTCAGTTATGTTCTCTGATAGTTTAGGTAGAGGGTTTGGTAAATTAATCAGTAATAACCTGAGTTATTGTACCCAAAATTATTGTGTACCAGGGTCAACCTACAAACAGGTAATGGCATCGGTGACAAAGAATGTTTGTAATCCTAATACCACAATTACTATTTGTGTAGGTAATAGTTCAAAGATTAAAAAGGAAGACATCACCGACTGTGTGTCAGAATTGTTAAAGTTAGAATGTAGTAAAATCATATTGTGTGCTTTTCCTTATTTTAAAAATGTAGGTCATATAAAGAACAATTATATACACATGCTTAATAAACATGTGCACTTTTTAGTAGGTCATTATAGTGACAAACTTGTATACTTTGATGTCAACAGTTTTGTTGATAAAGTTAAGTCGACTCGGGGTATGGTGTATCTACCTATTAGATGTAGACACAAAATAGCTAGGCTATTAGCTTTTAGTATTAACTCGGACATAGGTAGTATGTCTAAGTTTAGTTTTATAGTTAACACTGCAACTTTTAGTAATACTACTAATATACCTTTTTACAAGGAAGGCGGAGAAGTCTTGGGGCTCACTCCGGCTCATTTAAACTAGTTAGTAAGACAACAGAAGATACAAATAACTTCAATGTTATACCAGACAACAACAAGGTACCTTCTTGCTCCCAAATATTTAATTGTGTAAAAGGGGCTAAGCAGAATTCCTTGAAATTATTCCATCAAAACATTCAAGGTTTTTCTTCTAAGTTACTGGAAATTGAGTTATTTTTAGAAAAAACGATGTTTGATATTGTTTGTTTCACCGAACATTGGTTTAAAGACTATGAAATGATAATTAATTATGAAAATTACACAGTAAGTAGTTGTTTTAACCGTAAATCTAAGATGCGCGGGGGTTCACTTATCTTAGTTAAAAATTGTATTAAATGCAAGAGTCGTAATGATATAGTTGATCTTTCGGTTGAAAATAGCATTGAATTGTCTTGTGTTGAGCTAGATAAGCATGTAATAGTGTGCGTTTATAGACCCCCAAATTATCTAAATTACTCTATTTTTGAATCAGTAATGGAAGATACTTTAGCAAAACTTGTAACTGGTAATAAACCAATAATTATCTGTGGTGACTTTAATGTCAATATCTTAGAGGAAAATGCAAATAGCAGTAGATTTTTAAGTCTCTTTAAATCGTTTAATTTGTCAAATGTGTTTTCAGAACCAACCCGAATTACTACAAATACCGCTACGTGTATTGATAATGTGTTTTGTTGCTGCGACTACTTAGATAAATTCATTGTAAATTACCTTCCTTCAGATCACAGCGGCCAGTCCGTTACTTTTGCGTAAATTACAAAAACTTCAAATACAGACTAGACAATTGGCAGCCAGCAATTTAGATAGATTTAATAATAACTTAACTAGCAAGTTAAGTAAACCGGACCATATTATAAACAATGTAAATAAATTGTATGATGAATTCTTTTCGGTAGTGCACACTGAGTTCAATAATACTTTAAAAATAAAAACTAAAACTATTTGCCAAAAGTTTATTTTCAGTGATTGGGCAACAAAGGGTATTAGGAAAAGTAGGGAACGACTGTTTGAGCTGTATGGCCTTAAGCCTTACATCAACACTGTTACTTTTAATGAATACGTAGCTACTTATTCGAAAATTTTTAAAAATACTTGCAAGGTTGCTAAAGCCTTATTCATTAGCAACAAGATTAAATCAGCCGATGATAAAATAAAAACAGTTTGGAAAATAATTAACAACGAAACAAACAGAAATAAAAAACAAAAAAATGATTTCACATTAGAAACCTCTCGTGGCCTCATGAGCACTAATAATGACATTGCTCAGGAATTTGTTAATTTCTTTACCAATATCCCACATAAGACTACAGAGACCTTAAATTCCTCACCCTTGCTGTCTAAGGATTTATTAAAGGCGAACGTTCCAGCCTGCCCGATTAAATTTGAATTTAAGCACACAAACCCCTTATCGATCATTAAAGCTTTTAAGCAAATCAAGGTCAAATTAACCGAAGATCTTTGGGGTATGTCTATCAAAGCTTGTACCTCCATCATTGAGACTATAGCTCCGTATTTAGCCTTAATATTTAATCAATGCGTGGATCAGGGAGTCTTCCCAGATCTAATGAAATACAGCAAGGTAATACCGCTTTTTAAATCCGGTGACAGTAAAGATACTAACAACTACAGGCCCGTGTCTGTTTTGCCGGTTTTCAGCAAGGTGTTTGAAAAGATAATGCTTAATCAAATGCTCAACCACTTTAACACCAATAAAATCTTACATGAAAAACAGTATGGTTTCACCAAAGGACGTTGTACGACTGACGCCGATTTTTTGCAATTTTCAGGCCAGTGCTAGGTTGTATGTTGATTAAAATATTATTCGCGGCTGTAAGACGTATGTAATTATAGAATTATAATCATCAAAATCACCAATACAACCCTCCAAGTTCATAAAGGCGTAGGAACAAAAAAAAAACAGAAAAAGTCTTTCCTACAGCTTTATGAACTTGGAGGGTTGTATTGGTGATTTTGATGATTATAATTCTATAATTACATACCTACGTCTTACAGCCGCGAATAATATTTTAATCAACATACAACCTAGCACTGGCCTGAAAATTGCAAAAAACGTAAGAAAATTTGAATTTCGCGGGTAGGTTGGAGCTTTCACCCAATTAATCCAATCGTGAAGAAAAAAGCAAGCTGAACATGGCAACTTTGTGGAGTTGTAAAAATTGCTGTTTAAATTAAAAAAAAAATTAAAAACTTTATTTTGGAACAATTTGGTTAAACAATTTTACACAAAGAAACGAAGATAGCTGCAAAAGTATAATACTGCGGCACAGCTATCAACGCCCAACTCTATACAACAATAATTTAAAATGCGGTTTGTTCCAGACTTAGTTCAAGGAAATAGTAATTAAGTAGAAAAAAATTAGATAAAATAAAAACTTAAACTAAGATTAAAAAGAAACATTGAATAAAAATACACTGGTTTTCCATTTTCAGTATCCAAGTGTAGTAAAGTGTATGAATATTATGTGTGTGTAGTGTGATGCATACACACTACGCGTAGGGATGCGCGCATGCATGCACCCTTGTGTGTGGTTGTATGTTTGTGTGTTTTGTTAAGTTATGTGCCTTGGATATGTTATAATAATGTTCTCTCTTAGTGGCTTTGTTGCCCAGAACCGACCCCAACATGCTTGGGAAAAAAGCATGTTGGGGTCGGTTCCAGTTTTACCGGATGCAGCTGAATAACAGTATTTTACATGGAGCGACTGTCTATCTGACCTCCACGGTACCACAAGTTGCTCAGTTTCGTCATAGGACATGGATTTGAGCCAGTCAGTCAGGTTTTTTCTTAATGAATTTCTAGTGCAAGGGTAAATGTTTATTTTGTTATTAATAGTGTTATAAAGTTTGGAGCCTAAGTGCTTAAAGTGGCGGCTTACCACCACTGACCTACAGAGCTCAGTTTTACAGATTCTGTCAGAGCGACGCTTCTGTGAGAGGTAGTGTGGGTCATAATGTAGGAGATTATGCTTCCTAAGAACAGTCTGTAGTATGAATAGTTGTCTAACCGTGAGGACCTTGCAAAGTGAATATAGGTCACAGGTAGGGAATCTAATTGGTTTCTTCGCGAGCACTTTTAGCACTGCTCTGAGCCTTCTCCAGCCGTAATATGGTTGTCTTGTGAGTACCCCCCCACACCGATATGCAGTAACCGAGAACTGACTGAACAAGAGCACAGTAAATCATTATTAGGCATCGAAAGTCCGCGGCCGTCCTAAGTTTTTTAAACAGATAAATCAGCCTTCTCACTCGGGTCACGGTAGAGTCAACCTGTCTTTTCCACGTTAGAAGACTATCAACTATGACTCCAAGATATTTTATACTGTCAGTCCGTTCTATCTGTGCACAGTTACAAGATCCAGTAGGCAATATGAGAGAACAGACATGAGCCCTAATCTCAAATGATGTTGATGGTTGGCTACGGATTCCCGGAGTAAAGGAGATAAACTTCGTCTTTAAGATATTGAGTGTGAGAAGGTTTGAGGTTAGCCATTCCATGACCAACTTAAGGGCCACTTCCGCTCTCTCACGAGTCTCAGGCCAGTCCTTACCATGTGTTATAAGAGCTGTGTCATCCGCATATGTTATAATCTTTGTATAAGGAAGAGATAACTGACACAGATCATTTACATAAATAAGAAAAAGGCTAAGTCCTAGTACGCTACCCTGGGGTACACCAAAAATCACGTTTTCGGGGTCACTTATGAAGGTTTCGACTTTCACGATTTGTTTCCGACCCGTTAGATAACTTCGAAAAAGGTCAAGAGTATTGCCACGGATGCCAATTACTTCCAACTTTTTTATTAATTTGGGGACAGAGACGGTATCGAACGCCTTCGATAAGTCCAGGAAAACCGCTACGGGTTTTTGCTTGCTATTGAGATGTTCAACAACTGTATTTGACAGTTCCAAGGTAGCGTCTTCCGTGGATTTTCCAGCACGGAAGCCAAATTGATTGGTGGCCAGGATTTGGAGTTTGTTAAGATATTTCACCAATCTCACATTAATTATTTTTTCAAAGATTTTTGAGAGGGTTGTGAGGACAGATATGGGCCTATAATTAGATAAGGTATCTGTAACTCCACCTTTGTGAATAGGGTGGACTTTTGCGGTTTTGAAAACATCCGGGAAAATACCTAATGATAAGCACAAATTAAATATATGAATAAGGAGTGGAATAATAATGTTTTTTGTAGCCCTTACAACTGAGGTTGGTATACCATCATATCCAACAGCACATTTGTCTTTAAGGTTAATAATAATGGTCTCAATCTCAGCCTCATCCACATCATACATAACCATTGACTCCAATGGGGCTGGTGTAACAGAGGTCACTATTCCTGGTTTAGTATTTATTGTCCCTAATTGTCCCTATATCACGAAAAAAACTGGAATATAACTTTACTTTTGAAATTAGATTTAGAGTATAATTGATTATTTACATCATCATCATTTTCCTGTCCTTGTCTTTACATAATAAAGAATAATTCAATTTATAAAAAATAATTAGTATTAAAAAATAATAAGTATTTTACTTACCCTGCATCGGTTATTGTTTGGTTATTATAAATACAGGGGGCTGAATCGTGTACTCGGTGATTTTTGTTTGTTTTGTTGACTTTTTTTGCCACCGACTTCCGGAAGTAAAGTTATTTCCTTTTTTTGGAAGTGAAGTAACTTGAAATATTTCAATTAATTAAGAGGCAAGACGTATCCTACTAATATCTATTATAAATGCGAATGTTTGTGAGGATGGATGTATGGATGTTTGTTACTCTTTCACGTCATAACGGCTGAACGGATCTTGATAAAATTTGGCACAGTGGTAGATTATAGTCTGAAATAACACATAGGATACTTTTTCCGATATCACGCGGGCAAAGCCGCAGGCGCCAGCCAGTTTCTAACGAGTTGAACCTTCTACCATCGGCTCAGAAGTATTTATATACGACTTTAAATACTACGCATTTGCGTCTGGTAGTCAACATCTTTAAATATATCTTTAGGTATATTTTCTTGAGGTATTTAGGTACCTAAATAACTTCAAAAAATATATAATATTGAGGGTTACTGTCGATTTTTCTAAGTTCCTATCATCAGATTCTGAAGTTTGTTAACTTATGGGAACATGAGGAGTACAGGCTTGAGAAAATTATAAAATAAAAAAAGTTGCGGTCGAACATAGAACCTCCTCCTTTTTGAATTCGGTTAATGACTTCTCCTCTACAAACATTTAATTTACAATTTTCTGAAAAATGTGTGATGATTTAAAAAACCGCCCAAGTGCGAGTCGAGGGTTCCGTATAAAGTTACGACAAAACGGCCATATCTTTTGACTGCGTAGACTTAGAGGGTTGTTTTTTTCACAACTCCAAGGGAACACGGGCTTATATGGTAAATAGTATAATTCCAACTCGATACCTCCTTCCATTCCAGAGATAAAGGGTCAAGACCCTCTGAAGAGGCTCTGGAATATAGACAGACGGGCAACAAAGTGATCTTATAAGGGTGCCGTATTTTCCTTTTGAAGTAAGGAACCCTAAAAATAATAACTTACTGCTTTTGTAAGCTTTTCAAAAGGATCCAATTTAATATTAGCTTTCCGAATTCCGAATGGGTCGATGTTCCCTGTCACTCTGTATAAAAATCACGTGTTTGTACGACGCTAACCTTCGAAACTAACGTACCAGTTTCAATTAAATTTTATCAACGTGTATTCTTGGTTTCAGCTTGAGTATTGGACCCGAAACGAGTGCCGTGCAATGCAGGGGATGGGGCGCTAGTTAAAAAATAAATAAACACAACTGACATTTTCATACATTTTTATACACCAATAAAATACTCACAGTTGGATAGGTACACTTATGAAAACAGTAGATTCACTAAAAATACAGCCTTGAGCGCAGCAACGAACCCAGACGACTCTCTACGAAAACTAGACACCACGGCAACGCTAAGCTCGACGCCGTATTCTTACAGAATAGCACGACAGGTAAAGACAACATTCAACAATTTCAATACTTAATTAAATATTGGACCTAATTTAGGTCGTTATAACATGTTAATCCGTCGATAAGCGAGATAATCTTACAGCGACCCTGTTCCAGTTCCACGGCTACATGAAGTTCCTATAGGGTAATTCCTTGCGTTGCCATCCATGATCATTTTAGTATTCCTGAAAAATAATATATTTTTAATTCTGGGGAGAAATAATGGATATTCCGTGAAACCTACTCTTCCCCGGGGAGAACTGAGATTATATGCCTGTCCTTTCCCAACTAAAACCTCAAATTCCTTAGAAAACCAGGAGACCTGCCCGGGAGAAATAAGTACCTACCTAAATAACATGCGCTATGGGATGGCAATGTGTAATTTTAACCAAATTACTTTTAAGAACTATAGATTTCTTTCTATATCTTTAATCAAAATAATTATACTTTTTTTGCGGATGGAAAATCATCGAATAACTTCCCCCGCTCTGGGTGAAGCGAGAGTGACAGACATTTACTGCCTAAAACCCACCCATGTTCCTTCTTTTGCCCTTTATGTTCCAGAGCCGCGGTATCTCGTCGAATAACCTGCAACTCCGGGACAAATGATTCTACTTTCAAAATATTCATTGGTTCATAGTAAGACCATTAACATTTTAATGAATATTTTGAAACTCGGGAGAATAACAACCCACAATTTTTTTTGCCTTTACTATAGACTATAGAATGTAGACTCTTCACCAAGGAAAATACATGTCTAATTGTCTATACTATAGGTAGGTATAGGTACACTATGGCGCATAACAACAGTCCCCACAAGCAAACTGGCTCATTAGAAATTAATTGTTTGATGGTGCTGTATGTTGAGGAAAATTACCTGGAAAGGGTTAATTCCTTCTTAAGTGATCCAACAACTCCATGGTAAAATATTCAATAGATCGTTTCTTCCAGTTCGTATACCAGTCATTCTTATTTTTGATCTATTCATTATTAAATTCGTTTTCAACAACAGGAGTCTCACAAATCCATGATTTTTCATCTGTGATCTTTTCCATTTTATCATAAATTTTTATTGGTATTTTTAAATACCTACTTAAACTTCTTATGTACAAAATAAATACTTTAAAGGACGTTTTCATCTCGCTTAGTCATTCCTTATAATTACAAAACATCGATTTATTTTATATGGCACTCTAGCCTAATGCGAGTCTGCCATCTTCTTTTCAAAAACTATAATTATTTAAGGGGAAAGCGCCAGGATTGTCCCGCGAAGTTCAAACTTGTATGTTTTGCTTAAATTATGAATAGCGACCGTATTACGTATTTATTTATAGAAATATAACAATAAGATCATCATGACTTAGTAATAGTCGTTCAATGAAATTAAATGAACTGAGAGGGGTGTATAGATGATTTTTATAATTAGAACTAACTAAAGCCATATTTGTTACGGCAGCGATTCACATTTTAATCAACAAACAACTTGACTCTGGCCTACAAAATGCCAAAAAAAAAAAACATAAGAAAATTAAAATTTCGCGGGCTCTCCTGTAGCTTGTACCTTAATGAGCAACACCAAAAGCTTGTTAGGAGTATCTACATAGATATGTTGTATAGTTGGGCAAGTCTTCTTCATATCGATCATGATTTGATTACTTCGATGTTCTTTTCGATAGCTTAATGCTTTAGCATTTTCAAAAAGCTTTTTTTTTTCATTGTATTTGACAGATCTTCTTACAGCCTGACTTAAGCCAGTTCTTAAATATACAGGGTGTTTGGCGCTTTGACCGACAAAAAAATTTGGGGGACTGAAGGGGTCATGTGCTAGTTTTCAGACCTAGTTTATAGATTATTATATTTTTCAGATATTTTTCAAAATTTCGCGGGCTCTCCTGTAGCTTGTACCTTAATGAGCAACACCAAAAGCTTGTTAGGAGTATCTACATAGATATGTTGTATAGTTGGGCAAGTCTTCTTCATATCGATCATGATTTGATTACTTCGATGTTCTTTTCGATAGCTTAATGCTTTAGCATTTTCAAAAAGCTTTTTTTTTTCATTGTATTTGACAGATCTTCTTACAGCCTGACTTAAGCCAGTTCTTAAATATACAGGGTGTTTGGCGCTTTGACCGACAAAAAAATTTGGGGGACTGAAGGGGTCATGTGCTAGTTTTCAGACCTAGTTTATAGATTATTATATTTTTCAGATATTTTTCATAGTTTATTTCATTTTTATGAGTTTGGATGCTCTTCAAGTATTTTTATAACATCTTATGCTGTACATTTATGATTCGTTTAGAATAACAACACATTAGAGAATGTAATAAAAGTTATTTGGTCTAAATACGACAACAAACTAAAAAGTTATAAAGTTCTTAAGACGATAATTCAAATGATTTTAAACAAGAATAAGAAAAATCGTATCTGGATTATAGTGAAACTTAGGACATGGGGTCTAGGTCTGAAAACTAGCACATGACCCCCTGAATCCCCAAAAAAATTTTGTCGGTCCATGCGCCAAACAACCTGTATATATATTCGCAGTGTAAACGTACAACAGGTATATAGCTACCTTTATTCTAAAATAACAGTGTCAGGGTTCATGGAACATGTTCCTAAGCTCAGTAATAATTATAATCAAATCTTTGGTATATATTCCCTGCATTTGGAGGCTTATTTATTCAACTAAAGTTTTTGAGGATAAGTCTTATTTGAGTGGGAATTTGTACTTATTTCTTTTTTTAGCTTAGCCCGGTTCTCCGTTAACACGACTAAAATTAAACGCAGGCATAACAAAATGTTTCCGTCTTTTTCCGAATTATCAACTGAGCCAGGTTTTGC
Organism: Ochropleura plecta; assembly: GCA_905475445.1. Taxonomy (NCBI): domain Eukaryota; kingdom Metazoa; phylum Arthropoda; class Insecta; order Lepidoptera; family Noctuidae; genus Ochropleura; species Ochropleura plecta. The sequence goes on along the minus strand of FR997738.1, from coordinate 9,687,278 downwards.
CCCATCAACTGCTTAGGGGTCATTAATTCATTACATAAGAAGATAAGGGGGGGTGGGAGATCGGCCATGCCTTATTTTTTCTTACAAACAGGGGGTAGAAAGGAGTCTTGATAGTTTTTATGTAAGACCAAAAAATGCGTAAAGTTATAAGATAACCTTTTGCGAGCGACTACCTACCCGAGTTTCGAGGTGCCAAAATAAATATGACTGGTACCTTTGTAGGTACAAAGAAACATTCCTAGAAATTATTACTTTGAGACTTAATAGGGCGGTGGGGGCAGGGGAGGTCTATTCTCTTTTTTCATATATAGATGGCAAGGTTGTAATAAACTAACAAAAAATATCTTACGTAATATATGAATGTCCCCTGGGAATGCGGGGATACAACATTTATATTTTCTCGTATACATCAAGGTCATTGTGACCATCTACTTTTTATAAATAAAAGAACAAGAAAGTGATAGAGTGGTCGATCGGACCGAAAAAAACACACAACGCTCCTACATGAGCAACTTAGAGAAGTGATAACGGAGAAAAGAGTGATGAAACATATTATCACCAAACTTATAACTATTTATATTTGTCAGCTTTTATTCTGTATCGAAGTAGCTTACTCCACCTAAAATAGAAAGGCAAAACATTAGTATGGTAAAAAAACAAGGATGAAATAATAAAAGTTATCTTCACTATGTCATAGGCAATCGATTCCCAACCAAAAATATTTAAAACACGATGTCACACCTGATTGGGAGACGACGAAGCCATTATTTACATAATATACAACATTTGTGTTTTATTTTATGCGAAACCCGAAACATGTGTCTAATATTTTGATCAAAAATCAAAAAAAAAAATCAAAATATTTTTATTTTACATAGGCCTACATGGGCACTTATAAAACGTCAAGAAAAGATGTACGGTTCGGGTTGGTCGTTTCCTATGGAGAAGAACCGGCAAGAAACTCCATGGTTACTCTTTTAAAATCATTGATATAAAGAATCTTTGTACAGAATTTCAGAACTGTATCGTGAAATGCACAAAGTTATACAGAATCATAATGCTTAGGTTAATAATATGAATTACGTGACCATTCGTAAAATGGTCACAAAGTGACAATTCACAAAATTAACTGCGTCTGTGACCATTTTAACATGATTCATTTTATTATTCTATTATGATTCTCTTAAAGCTGCCATTTTAGACCCCCTGGTTATCCGACCAAAAACACGTGCAAATCACCGCGCGCGTCAAATGTAGCTGTGGCCTGCAGTGCCCATGTTGCGCGCCGCGCGCCGTATGATTGCGTATACCTGATATGTAACCAACTCGTAACCGTTTTTAGATATATTTGAGATAAACTATAACATGGTGTACAAATATTGGAATCGTTTCGTTTAGATAGGTATTTATTCTGAACAAAATATTTCAGGTTTCGCAAATACGTAGTAGTTTTAAGTACATACGTTATAACATACAACCAAAGAACTTATACACTAACTGGAATGATTACAAGCAAACTGTTAATGTTGAATTTTATCTCACAAAATGAACTTTATCACAAAGGCATCAAATTCGTATTGCTTACTGCGGAAAAAGACAGCAAAATAGCTTTATAGGTGGAGTGTGTCCTTGTCGCCCAAATGCTGGTTAAAAAAATAGTAGTCGGTTAACATAAAAATAATAATTTCCTGCCAGTTTTTTATATTGATTTTATATAGGGACATTTATAAAATATTTCTTGCGAAATATTACTCCTTAGTAGCAACTCACAGTTTATTAATAGTATAATTAATATAACTCACATATAAACTGTTTTGCCATAAAATACAAAAATATAATACGGCTATACTTCAACGCTAAAATAATTCGCGTTGAAGTTGTATGTTTTCGTTCTCAACTGTTTTTTATTGTATTTAAGTGAAAACTTTCAATTTAAACAAGGTAGAAACGTGTTGTATTCGCGGTTTCAATTGTAAAGCATAGACACACTCAACGCTTGTAGCTCTCTAGCTCGGAACGCTTTTGAGATGAATGTTGTCATTCCAGTTCGTATAAAAGTTCCTTGCCACCTTGACTCTTTCAGTTTGAAGCATGCTTTTTGTGTGAGTGCGGAGCCGTTACATTAACTGACTTACCGACATAGTCCTCCCTAATACACAAGTGAAAACTTGCGTAAGCTAGATTGGTTACGTTTACCTTTTTTATTGTTTAATGTTATTGATATTTCTATGTCTATGTAAAGGAATTAAAAAGAAAATCTAAATACTAAATTATACGAAGTAACAAATATTATACGCAACTTAGAAATATGCACGTAACTAAAGTATTTAAAATCTCTAGATAAACACGGAGGAGTAAACAAACAGAATGATAACTTAATAATTAATGATTGCAAAAAATAATGTGAGTCGTTAGTTGGTGCTGATACCGTATTAACTCAGGGCTGTCACTAGGTTTAATTAGTTGTTGAATTGTTTGTTAAATTTGTACACTTATAAATCCATTTGTCCCCGAGGATGACTAAAGAAGGATTTTAATCGTATACAGAGTAACTAGGTATGGCAATAAGCCGAGGTGTTGGCTTACCCCGTTGGATTACCCCGTGGGTGCTTATGTCCCAACCAATTAACTGACACCAAATGCCACCGATGCGATTCATTTTGAAATGGCTACCCAACATATTAGATACTACCATCTTACAAGTGAAACTATCTCATCAAGTCTTCATCTAGTTAGTCTTCTTTCTAGAAAAGGGAAGATCTTGCCCCCAGACGTTGTTCTAGCATCTGCCAAACTTCAAGATGCTTGACAGTTTATACAATACTATACTGTTGTTATGATACGCTCTGCCCATCTGCTAGCGACAGCCTTGCTTTAATAACAAGGCAAAAGCATCATCAATTAAGTTTCTGAATTTTGGAAGTCGACTTCGTAAAGTTTTGTTTCTATAATTTTATAAATGAGACATTTCCTCCCATTTAACTCGCATATTAAAATTGATTTTGATTAAAGATAAATTACCGAAAATAACAAAACTCACAGGCAACTGCTTACTACTCCGTGGTAGGATTAACTGTCGAGTGCATTAGGAGTCATCCTTTAATCACGTGAGGTTGTTTAGATCACTTTTATCTCCCCCCCCCCCCTCTCCGTCTCGGTGATACGTCTGTGAGTTTAAGGCTACCCCCTTGTCAACTATCGCGTGCATTTTCACTATTGAAAAGATCAGGTAGTTTTAAAAAATGTTTTAATAAAAAACAAAGTATAAAATGTACCTTGCTTGGATTGGAACCGGAGCAGGCTTGTTTTTGACTAAAAAGTTAAAAACAAGCCTGCTCCGGTTCCAATCCAATGCTCCGGTTTTTAATTCAATAGGTGTGCCAAACACTTACACGTCTTATGAAATTCATTTTTTTTTCAACGGAAAACATACATGTGATTGTCACATTATTCCCTCTCCCTTCATCGTGATTTACCGAGACCCCTTCCCTTTTGTTTTCAATCCTCACGTGATTAGAGTATGACCTCATATCTTTGAAGCATGTTCTCTTAACCTCATTAAAATACACGCATATTATTAATACAAAACATATTTACTTTACGTAAGACAGCAGAAACCTTTTTGAGTTTCTTTCTTAGTCTTTTGTATAAAACGTTTAATTTTAAAATTTGTTTATTTTGAATAGCGATTACTGCAGTTGCCTTGTCATGATCATTCATTTCTCCTGTTTGTAGTTTGATTTTCAGGCTTTCTGCCTCATCAACCACAGCCAGGGCCGCGGCAATTAGCTACAACAATATTTAAAAAAAATGAGAAGCAATGATAATGATGGGCCAAGTTACACATCTTGGAAGGGAAGGGAGTAGTAGTGCTGATGCTCGTTCAATTTAACACAAAGATTTCATCTCATAACAACGTTTTTGGTTGGATGTGGTCATACAAAAACGCTGAATTTAGTACACTTTAACAAACGTTGTGCTCACTCCATTTGCTTATTACTCCGAGGTCGGGTTCTCGCCAAAAAGAATTCATTTACACCAGCCTTTTCAGTATCACTTTTTGAATTTCGAGAGCAGTGTATGCTGTTTTTACTTGCTACCTTAAAAGCAAAAAGTATTTTTTGAGATATTAGAAAAAGCGATGTGAGATGAATGTAAGTGAAGTAAGTGACGCTGAAAATAAGAACTCACGAATGCGGCGGCCTGGCCCCGCCCGTGAGCGGCGACGCAACTGCCGTGGCTCAGTATCTTCCTCCTGTAAAAACGTGGTGACAGCTGCTCATGTATACTGCTACAAGGTGGTACTACTGGTGGTTGGTTGACATCGACATGAGGGCGCTGTGGGATGACGATTCCAACGACAAAGGCATACCGTATTCAGGGATATGAGTTATAGTTTGGTATCAGTGAAGGATTTTTTTAAATCGGAAAAGTAGTTTTACCTCCCATCCAAATTTTTACTGTTTATAATAATATTAATGTAGATGGTTTCACGATAAGTGCCGCAATGAAATATCTGTTTAGTAATAATTGATTGGGCAGGTGAAGGGTGCTCTAGCGACTCCAGACATAGGGCGTTGCTAGGGGGTTGACTTGGGAGGAGTGAGGGATGTGCTATAAATAAACTTGTGGTTGTTAGATGTTTCGATTTTTCTGAAATGTTCGAGATGACAATCACTAATAAAGTTATATATTATACGAATTGACTTTGCTTTCTTAACAGGAAACTAAAGCGCTAAGCAGACGACGGATTATTTGTTTGATAGACACGAACGCGCGTCAACTAATAGATGAAAAAGGTGAGACTCATTGAAGCAGTGTGTTCTGTCTGGTAGACAAAGGAAAGGCAGTTTGAAAAGTCGATAACGATAATAATATTACGTAACGTCATAAATCCGGCCTTTCTTAAGTATGTTGGGGTAGGCTTCCAGTCTTATAGATGCAGTTAAATACCAGTATTTTACATGGTGCGGCTGCCACCCACAACCCAGTCCGTTTGTTAGTGGTTAATACAATAAACCCGGGAAAATGGAAACTTGTTTGTATCTATTAAATTGTTCCGGGCGGTACTTCACAAAGAACGGCCTCCTTGTGGTCTCGGGTAAAGGGTAACACCAACACGCTTCTGAGTGTGTTGTCAGACAGAGTGGACAGCCAAATCCTGAGGCAGTGGTCGCTCATGCATGTTCAATATTATAATTGTTACAAATTTTACTAACACAGTATTTAAGTTTTCACCTACTAACTTAATATGGACTCGTATCATTCCTTTGTGCTTGGTCTGAAATACCTAAATATTTTCAATTTAACGAAGAATCACCTGTCACAATCATAGCGTAGTTATGCGATTTCGAAATCGCGATCTACCAGTGACCCAAGTCGCTGCAGCTGCTAGGCATAATCAAATAATTATCATATAACCTTCTTGCTTGACTTTCGCCCGGATACAATCTTCTTGATACGCTCCAGTTTAGCTCTGCCTTGCTGGTAATCCACTGCGCTTTCTTGAGTTTCCTCATCATGAATTTCTGCAGGTTCCGGAGTCCTAGGGAGCGGCAGTCGTTGTAAATGGGGTCCCATATCCACCAACGGGTAGGGGTTCAGGGCAGACTGGAAATAAAATGATGGCATATAATGGCAGAGGCGATATAAATGGTGGTGGCACGAACGCAATGCCTAGCACGAACGCCAACGTAACGTTCGAACAATGTAAACAAAATAAATAATATTAACCTACTTCTAAAGAAATGGTCCCAAAAATTTGTTTTTTTTTTATTTCTTAATTTTTTCCAGTAGTATATGTGACAAGCAAGTCCGTGCCCTGGACGCCACCAACACAAATACATGACAAAAATTGGGGTAAAATGGGATGCTTGGCGTGGAGAGCACGCACGTGCGTTTGAATTGCTCAAAGGTAGCGTTTTACTGAATGCTTGTTACCCAAACCTCTAAACTTATATTATAAAGCTATAGAGTTTGACGTCTTGACGTGAAAGGGTTTCAAACATCTATCCATACATCCTAACTCGTATTTATGATATTAAGTATTATTTGTCAAAAAATCTGTGGATACTTACGCCTACGTCTAGGCTAGGACGTTCATTTACGCGGGACGAACAGATCTCCTGAGAAGATTCTTCGAATAAAGTAAACGGCAGGCGCTGGCTGAAGTAACGCTCGGGCTAAAACCAAAGATAAACAATTTATTTTATTTTTTCCGTATTGCTGACAAGTTATTCGTTTAGTCATTACAATATTTCTTAACAAAAACATAGGAAAACAACTATTAGCCCACCGGTATCGGGAACAGGGTCCAAGCTACCGGCAGTCAGGGCTCCAGAGAGAGAAATCTCCTAACGATACCAGCCGTGTCCAGAAGAAACACTTTCTGTATCAAACTCTTGATCCAGTCGCCTAACGAGAGCCTCCTCATGTGTTGGTTTAGGCTCTTGGCAATTAAGCCATTGGTTGTAATGACTATCGGCACAATGATCGCTGAGTCCACATCCCACATGTCGACAACCTCGCGAGCCAAGTCAATGTACTTTGTCAGTTTATATTATTAGGTCAGGTTAATGAGGGAAAATGTTCCACAATGATCCTTAAAAGTAAACAGGTTCGAGGAAATTGTTAAAGTTCATAATAGAAACTAATGGGTGTTTCCTAAGAAATTTAACAGGATTTTTTTTTTTTCTTTCTTCTTTGGCAACTGAGCCGATGTCGACTATTCTGCCAGGGTCTACCAGGATTTTATGATGTTAGATGGAAACTCCCCAAAAATATACAATAAGTGACGCCTATACACATAATAAATAGGGAATAATGTGGCAGCACATGTGACTAAAATAGTGATGAATTGAAATGTTGTTGGATGGAGAAGGAGAGCAGACCAAAGAAAAGATGGATGGATTGTGTGCGGAATGACATGAAAAAAATATTTGTTAATTAATAGTTTGACGATTGACAAGGGACAATTGAAGAAAAGAACGTGTTGCGACCCGAAATAACATAGGACAAAAACAGAAAAAATAGTTATTGCTACTCAGTAATGACAAGATTTCTTTTCCACGTGTCATATGGTGTGTCGGAACCATACACACTGACTTTAAATATAATCTGTTCCCTTTGTCTGCTTAACACCTACAGCAAATACCTACACAGTAGCCAAAGAAAAAGAATCTTGATGTATAATATCACCTAGCACAAGCTTAGCACCAAAGAAAAAAAACCATAAACAAAAAACTAAAAAGAACTGAACCTAAAAACCGTTGCATTTATAAAAAAAAAAAAACTAAAGAATACACGCACCGCAAGACCGCACACCTCCATTATTTAAATTTCAATAAAACTTACTTGAATATTTTCCCATGGTTCACAGGTATTCTCGTTAAGTAACAGAGTTGAATCAGGTTCCTGACTGCGCAAAGGTCGCATAGTCGGAAACATATAGCTACTGCTAGACCCGGGGTGCTCATCCATTTGAAGAAAGAATTCCGGGTCTCTTTGAGCAACCGTCTCTTCCTCCATTGGTTGTTTCTGTTCGTCAGTGGGGAGTTTTTCAGGTGCATATTTGACTTCCGCTTCATTCGACTGTTCATGTTCTGAGGACTCTTCCTCAGGCTGAAATGAAGACATTGAAATCAATGCTAATCAACAGTTGTAAATATTGTTATAATTTGTGTACACATGACTGGTCTGGTCTGGCGTATAACACGCTTTTTCCCTTACCCTTATGAGCTACTGGTTTTTACCCGCGGCTTTGCTCGCGTTAAATTCGGGGTAACACAGTTCCCCTTTCCTAATTTGCAAGTACCTGCTACCTGCAGTTTTTGCCCTTTTTTTTCGGGTGGGAACTCATCTAATGAAGTTTGTTAAAGAGATGTCATCCTTATTGACCCTAACGATCGATGCAATAAAAGTACAGGGTGCAACTTTTACAGATTTTAGTCGGTTCGATTACCGTGTGCGGCTAGCGAATTTAAAAAAATCTTTGAATGCCGTTTTCTTTCTTTTCAAAAATAAAGGAATGTTTTCTTTGAGTAAAGTTTTCTATCTAAAGCATTAAGAGTACTTCCCCTTTTTTTCGGGTTGGAAATCATCAAATAACTTCCCCCGCTCTGGGCGGAGCGGGGGGGCATGTCAGACTTTTACTGACTAAAACCCACCCATGTTCCTTCTATTGCCCTTTACGTTCCGGGGCCGCGGTATCTCTTTCGAACAACCCGCAACCCCGGCAGGCGGAGGCTAAATAAAAGCCCCTCTGCTTTGCTGACATCTCTTTGAGGCGCGCGTGAAACACGAACGCGCCGTCGACACGGCAGGCGGGGAAGCTATATGGTGATTTCCCACCCCAAAAAAAAAACAAAAAAAAAAGATGTATAATTAAGGCTTAATTTTTGCTGACTTGAATCTTAATTCAAGTCATTAGACATTTATTTAGATTGAAAACTAGAACTAGTAAAAACAGATTGTGATATAAATAACAAGCCAACTGATAGCACTGCTCTCTGTCTTGTTTCATTTGTATGTTTTATTTTTTCGAATTTTTGACTCTCACCATAAAATACAATTTAGTGGGTACACGAAACAATTTCAATTTTGTGGTGGTTAAATAAGCTGCACACAACGAATTACGTTAGATGTGAGGAACAAAAATGTCGTCCAACAGACCTGTGACAGCCAATATTTAATTACACTGATGTAATATATAGATAGATATAGAGAGAGATAGATAGAGATAGAGATAATTTTATTTTGCAAACAAGTAAATGATGACAAAAATATATTGACAGGTTGAGCCATATTTTACCACTTAGGCATGCAAAAGTTTTAAAACATACAACTTATACCTAAACACTTAAAAATATTACACAAAAAAAACGAAGTTCTAATTTCAAAAATCTCCGTAAGGTACCATAAATAATAATAACATTATTTTTGTCATAAAGAAAAATAAATGAGTATTCTCTGGTTGGTTATCAAGATGCTACGCTGCAGCAGTCTGTATACAGATAGTATTGTCTTAACCTATGTTAACCTGTATCTTAAGAGATGTTTATCCGTAAGGTTACTCGAAAAGTAGAAGTTATACTGTGGACTGTGCCAACCTATTGTTCATATTAACAATCAAATGTATTTAACTTAATAATAAAGTATTTTAGAGTTTGAACACTTTTATTTTATAAATCGTCAACTGTTTCTTAATAATCAACATGACAACATCAAACTTATAATCTGCGAAAGTTTAGGGATAAGAATACCTGATGGGAGTAAAAATACCTTTGTCGAAGCCGGAACTAACTTGTTCTCCCTGTCATCGCAATCAATGAAAACACGGAACCCTTATAGGGTCACTTTGTTGTCCGTTCGTCTGTCTGTCTGCCAAGACCCTATATTTCGGGAACGTGTTTGAGTATCGACTTTAAATTAATAACATATACTTAAGTCTGTACTCCCTTGGAGCTGTGCAAAATCAACCCTCTCAGTCTACACCGACAAATAATATGGCCGTTTATGTCGCAATATCGCACGTTGGTATAGATCCTTCTAGTTACGGAGTTATTGTGGATCAAAGGTCCAACTGTGTGTGTGTTGTTGTAGAGTGACTGGAGAGGCGCCAAGGTGTCCTCACCTACCGCCTGACGCAGGTCCTCACCGGACACAGAAGTTTCGGTAGGTTCCTATACACAATCAGGCGGGAGGAAACGCCCAGGTGTCACCATTGTGAGGATCACCCGGAGGATACAGTGGAGCACACAGTGGCGGTCTGCCCAAGTTGGGTGGAGCACCGCCGTGCCCTCGTAGAGGCGATCGGCGGCGGCGATCTCTCGGGTTCGGCCCTGGTTCAGCCCACGGTCCGGAGCGAGAGGGAGGATGGGAAGCGGTCACCTCCTTCTGTGAAGTAGTCATGCTAGCGAAGGAAGTGGCCGGGCCTTTGAGGGAGAGAACCTGAAACCAACCCAGCCGCCGCTAAAGTCACCCTGGGCGTCGGGTGCCGCGAGACGACTCCAGGCCACCGTGAATGCGTGCCTGTGGACGGTGAGCAATGGGTAACTACCGTCTGTCCGTCTATTGACGAGAGGCCGTGTCGACGGCGCCTTAGTGTTCCACGCGCGACTCAAAGAGATGTCAGCAAAGCCTGGGCCACCGCCTGCCGGGGTCAGTAACAACTCGTAACTACCGCCGGCGCGCCGCCCCGAAACATAAAGGGCAATAGAAGGAACATGGGTGGGCTTTAGTCAGTACAAGTCTGCCACTCCCCCCGTTCCACCCAGAGTGGGGGAAGTTATTTAAAGATTTCCCATCCGCAAAAAAAGAAGTTCCAACTATATATTTCACTTTTTTTTAAAAACAGATGTTTTTATAGTTCTTTCTTAACTTTAAATACCTCGCTGAAACCCGTACAATTCAATTCATCCATGTATGTGCCGATGAGAGATTGACTGCGATACATCGAGTCCATAATACGTAATCTTTCATTCCCAATAAATTTCGTTTCCCAACGATATTTATCACTTAGAGTAACTTGGTTTGTTCTACAGAATGCATGGTTGACGGCTTCGCGAAGGGTCCGTTTACACCTTGTATAGTACGCCCAATTTATAAAACTCAACACATTTTTTGCGGCTGGTTAGACCCCAAATAACTTCCGCTGCTCTGGGCGGAGCGGCGGGTGATGACACACGTTTACTGACTAAACCCACCCATGCTCCTTGTTTTTGCCCTTTATGTTCCGGGGCCACGGTATCTCTTTCGAACAACCCGCAACCCCGGCAGGAACTCATAGACACTTTCAACAATCACTTTCACGAAATACAAACAACGCAATAAAAATATCGGCACGAAACAGTAATACACAGCACTTAAATCAAACACAAGAAATACATAACACATGCACAGTAATAAAACCGAGAATCTATTAGCCCTATAAGTTCGCACATCATTCTACATATGACACACGGTGCTGGTACAGCGAGGGACTGTCCAGACAGGAGATATAACATACCCAGGTAGATGTAGGTAGCGGAGTCTGGGAGTAGAGATGTGCCCTATACGACGTGGGTGAGCATAAATTGGGCATTGTTGGCAATTTTTAGTGACCTATGACTGTTTTGTTTGAGATATTGTGAAAGGTTGTTTGGGAAAGCGGTGTTCAATCATGTGTGGAATGTTTAAAAAATACTAACAGAAGTCCTAATAAATAAAACCCTCCTTTCTAAAAATCTTTTTTTTACATTTAAAACTCATTTTTAGAGTTCCGTACTTAAAAGGAAATACGGAAACGAGCACTTTGTTGTCCGTGTCTGTCTCTTTGTCTTTCAAGACCCTTTATATCGAGAACCCATATAGGTATACAGTTAAATATAAACCATATATTTGAGTCTGTGGTCCTTTAAAGTTGTGGAAAAACAAATCACTAAGTCAAAAAAAAATGCTCACTCGTCTCGCTCTTGCCCGGTTTTTTCAAATAGAATAACGCTATGTAATGACTCTTCTTTTACAGTTTTTTTGGGAACGTTACAAAATATACTTTCTGTCTGGTACACACTATATGGTTTTACCTTGACTCATGTTTCCTAGAAGCCCGTATTATACGACAGCTTTTCCTCAAATGCCTATTTTTTGCGGTTGGGAAATCAATAATTAATTTCCCCCGCTCTGGGCGAAGCGGGGGTGGAGTGTCCGAACACTCCACCTCCGTTTACTGACTAAAATACACCCAGTTTACGAAGTCTTCCAACACCATTTTGAAATTAACATCTTAAAAAATATAAAAAACTACTTACTATTAATGACAGACGGTAGACGACATACTCGCAGGGTATGGCGCAGGTCTTCAAGTACTTCTTACCAGACCTCTTAACGGTGTAATCGTTGTCACGGAAGTGACGAGAACAGACGAAGTCGGTCTTGTCTGGCTCCCAATCCTTACGCCCTGATAAAGCTAGCCATTTAGCTCTGACCTCTTCGTCTTTCGGAAACCTGTAAACAAACAAATATTAAGTTCACTTAACAGCCATTATTTAACCAAGGTTAAAAATCTCATTGTCATAAACGAAGTATGCAAATTGCCTTAGCAAAACGCGGTTCCCTAATGTGATCAATCGTTATATTAGTCGTAATTAGTATCAATCAGCGTTGGTTTAAATCTTTTTAAGATTATTTTTATATTTGTTGGAAACTAAAGGTTCGTAGCAAATGTCTACGTTTATTTTAAGCCATTCTATAAATCAGTCTTCATTATGGCGTAGCTTCGTAGCACCGTAGGCCATCCGCTACGACACTATGCTACGAAACCTACGCACTTCGCAGCGCTACGATTCGTAGCACTTTTCAATACCATGCGGTATTCAGTAATTAAGAGTTAATTATAGTTTTGACAAGTGTAGGCGTAACTATACACCTGCCCAAATATGTGCCTTGTGTTGTATTAAAATAGATATCAATTGATGATCCTTTTCTTTTCAATCGATACCAATGTCGCCATATTTGTCTAAAAGTAGATTTCGGTACGAGCCTGCGCAGACGTGATTGCTTTGTTCTGTAGTCACGTTTTTTTCCAAATTAAACATTTAGCAACTTGTTATTTTAAACAAACAAAAGACATTTTTGAACCGACTGACCGTTTAAAAGCGCGGGAAACCACGTTAACAGTTAAAATCACACTTATCACTTTGTTAAATTAAATTAAAGGAATATTCACTATAACCTAAATTATTAAGCAATATGGCGTTTCACAAATACTACCTGGGTATCATGTTTCCAAAATTCGCACAAAACATACTAAAATATTGCATTACAGCAGAAATCACAAGAAACACTTATAATAGAACACAATACATTGTATTTATCGATAATTTCTTCATAAATATATGATGGGGGCACCTCTAGCCTTCGACCCTCACCATGAAACGCGCCTTGAGTTTTCGTCGGTTATCGGTCGTGACGTGATACACTGCCCTTTGTGATAGCGCGACGAAAACCAAGAGCGAACATCAACAGCAATGTATAGCTTTCGCAATGCAACAGATTCATGGTCGTTTGAAAAGGTGATTTGTAATTTTCAAGCTGTTTTTTTTTAAGTTAAATGATGATTTTCTACTTACGGATGAAAGTCGATTCCCTCAGCGTTGCCCTCTTGGCCAAATTTGCACGTAATCACCGCACAGACAGGCATGTTTGATGTTTTTGTCTCCGGACTGTTGCACTCCAAGGGATCGGCGGACAACTAAATATCGCATGCGCTTATTTCGATCGATAGGTGTATAACCAATTGCTGTTATGCGCAGCACGTCTGCCACCCCCAGATTCTATTTTTAGTTCTACTCCATGTCCTGGGAAAACAGGGAAGCAATATATCAGTAATATGCAACTTCACATCTCACTTCAGGTGTCTTGCCGCCATTGGTATGGAAATGGAAAAGTTTTCTTTGTTAAGTTCAGCCATTACATTACTTACATGGTAACAGTTATGATGCTTTTTGAGTTTCAATACATTTGTCTTAATTAAAGCATATATTAGCTATACTGATTACTTAACGTAACACTAATAAACTTTACGTAAGTTATTTTTCAATTTTTGTAGTAGATTATGTCGGTTTTAGTGTTTTAACTAACTTATTAATTAAATTCTATTTAAAAAATGAGAGTAGGCTACATGTAGCAGAATTCAAATCGCTAAATAATGAGTATTTTTTAAACAAAGCATTCAAAAAATTCTTTTAATCTTATGTATTCATACGGAAAATGTAAGTCAACCATTTTTATTAAGCTACTTTTTCTTAGGAGATTAATACAGCTGTGCTAATTATAATTAACGGCCATTTTTTTCCTATATTTCATTAGATTCACAGGGAGTAAAAGTATTATTACACCGTAGTTTACAGTTAAATAGCAACTTCAACAACATCACATAATTTTACAATTTAAATATAGGACGTTCTTTAACATTATCTTCCTAATGGCGCCCACCGCGTCATACCAACGCGATATTATTATTTTGCATCTACTTGATCAGTGATTTTATTTATGCTATGATTTCTTCGCTAAGCGTGAATGCTAATACAACATTAAATAAATTGGGATAGTATAGGCAGGGAGATAAAATGATATAATAGAGGAAATGGGATACCAAACATAAATAATGTAGGTATATTTTACCTAATATAGCATTAATGGGAATTTAATATAGTTGTTAGGTTAAGCCTCTATAACTCTTAAGCAAATTGCCTAACAACGAAGAAACATCTAACTCTATATTTACGGGAAGTGTTTCACGTTTTTCTTTTCAAGTTGAAACGGATACATAAATAAGTGGGGGGAGCAACAAAATAGGCTTTGTGTTCCAGCGAGCACGTGGCAATGACGCCCGCTGTAGGGGTAAACCTGACTTTGTTGTGATCATGGTTCTTCTAGGAAAACGGGCGATGGTGTGGCTTCTTGGGTGAAATTCAATGCGTTGGTTATTATAACGCTATATATGTATAAGCCAACCAAGTATCGTTTTATTCTACCCAGCATTAATACTTAATTTCAATGGATAACTACGTTTAAGTTTACTGAAGCGCTATCCCAAGTGCGAAGATTATATTTACTGACATTTTATAATTATAATTTTTGATTTTATTTTATAATTGTTAAATTTAATTGACGTTTTGTAATTGTAGTTTTCATTTTAATTGACATATATGTATTTTTTTTAAATTTGATTGACATTTATTATTGCGTATTTTTTATTTTAATGTGTTTTTTTTATTATGGTATATTTATTTGGCTTAGTAAATTATTATGTCAGTATGACAAGATATACCAAGAACGACTCTACTTATAACATCCTCAATGTATATATACCTACATATGTCTAATGATTATGATTATGCGGTGTAGTAACGAAAAACGCCGAGCCTTTTTTAAAATTGAAAATACTCGTTTCACTCATTTCAATCCTACTTATTTTATAAATAAATAAAAATCTAAAATAGAAAAAGAGAGAAAACTATTGCAGGGATTGAAATAAAATTTTGCAAACAGATAGTTTATTTCGTGAACACATAGTTTTTATCTAAATATAATGAAACCGTGCGCGCGCGAGAGGGAAGCGGTCAACTCCTTCTTCGAAGCAGTTATGCTAACGAAGGAGGTGGCTGGACGTGTGTAACAATGTATTATTATAATAAATAATAAATATCTTGGGACAACTCACACACGGCTATCTGATCCCAAGCTAAGCAGAGCTTGTGTTATGGTAACCAGACAACTGCTATACATACTCATATAATTTATAAAAACATACATATTATAGATAAATCACACCCAGACAGAGAACAAACAATCATGCTCATCACACAAAGTTTGTCCTGAGTGGGAATCGAACCCACGACCTCCGGCTTAGCAGTCAGGGCCACTAACCACTAGACCAACAGGCCCGTCTTGTTATTAAAACTTAAAATAATTTTTAAATCTTAGTTTCAGCTAAGGAATAAAAATTGCACTTAGAAAGCTTACAGAAAATATGTGAAAATATCGTCAAACTTAAAGCAAGTCAGAGAGCATTACCTCTGCTCTGATATTCTGTATAGTATCCTAAAGGTATATATTTACACTACCAGTATTTATTTTTATACTAGCTTTACGACTCGCGACTTCGTCCACGTGGCATAGTTACTTTGAGCTAACGCTAACTTTAACCCGCGTGATGATCGAAAAATAAAATTCTTTCTCTCCCCTTTTCTTCCGTCTTTCTTCCCCTTAACCCACCCTTTTTCTCGGTCGGCCAATCGGTTTGGCCATTAAGCCCTGAAAACGTAACAAACAAACGAACTCACTATCGCTTTTATAATATTAGTAAGGGTTATGTTCATTTTACAATTATATTCATATATTTTCCTGTTTAGTCGTAACTACAAGCTGTGTCATATCTCATCCAACTTTGCTATCGCAGGACTGCTGGAAGAAATTTCTAAAAAATAAGGAATATCTTGTATTTTATAAGTACCTACATTAATCAAGAAATAAAACAGACCTCCTACTGACAAAGAGAAAAAAATAATAATTAAGGAAAAGTATCATTTTCATATATCAAATTATTCATAACCATTCATCAAATAAACGAAACACTGATGGTACGACTTTCCGCTTAGTTTCTAAAATATTTATGAGTTGTAATTACATTTGGTTCATGAATCCTTATCGGTATATTGAATGTAAAGTTCAAGCGGATAATACGCCTTCAATATAGCAAATCAATTAGGTATCCCGTAATATTAACATTTTATTTTTACCTAAAAGTAAATCTTACAAAATTCTTTCCTTTCTTCTAGCTCTCGTTAGGCAGCTGGATCTGGCTTGTTTCAGAAAGCAGTACTCTTGGACACGGCTGTTATTGTTAGGATATTGCTCTGTCTAGAGCCCTGACCTAGCTTGTAGGTTACACCCTGTTCCGGATAAAGGTAGGTACTATTTTTTTTAATAATTATTAAAAAACAGCTGCGCCAAGCAAAAAACAGTTGAACAGTTAAGTTTTTTAAGCATCCCACTGGAACATTGCACTTTTCCGAGAACATTAGCTTAGCCTATTTGTTAATCCAGAGTATAAGCTATCTTGTAACTAAATTTTATCTAAATCCGTTTGAGCGAGAAGCAGTAACAAGCATACATACAACTTTCGTCTTTATAATATTACTGTGATATAGAATATAATAGAATAGAGTGATTGACTGATTAGAATCGTGGACTGGTAGAAAATGCTATGGCTTTAAATCCGCCTCTGTACTTTGTGCTTGAAGTGTTAAATAAATAAATAATAATATTGCACACCAAAATTGAAACAACAATTTTACAGAAACGCTAATTCTATGGTTACTATGGCCGTCCTATCGCGGGTGGAAAATTATAAATTAAGGGGGCAGTCAATGGTGTACCTACAGTTACTACACAAACAATTAAAGTAATAGTAAAATAAATTTTACGTAAGATAAATAAATAAAGGAATGAATAGAAAACCAATAAAACAACCCTAATAGTTATTAATAGAAAGAAATCTCACCGCGACGTGTCCTTTCGTCGTGTTTGAGTCGATGTGTTGATCGACTCCGTTTCCCTCGGGAAGTGTCGAACTTGTCGGACAAGAGACGACTGGCGCTTGTCAGAGTTGGCTGCCGTTTTTCTCCTTGATTTTTTATTAGGTAACAAGCTTTCGAATACGGCTTCGATCGTAAGGAGGATGGTTTCACAATCGTAGAAACATGTGACCCGACGTCCCGACAAGTATTTTAATTTTGCCAACATTTTGATATTTATTTCGTGGACAATAGGGTCGCCCCCTATTGCGTGGGACTTAAACATAATTGGTCTAATGATCTCGAAAGCTTACACGAAGTTGGTAGAGCTGTGATGTGATTTTGATGATTTTTAGTCTTGTTCATGTAACACTTAATTGTACGGTAACAATTAATAACCCTTACTAATGTTATAAAAGCGAAAGTGAGTTTGTTTGTTTGTTTGTAACATCTTCACGCCCAAATGGCCAAACCGATTTTGATGAATTTTGGTACAGAGATAGTTGGGACCCCGGAGACGGACATAGACTAAAAAAAAGTGAGAAAAGGGGGAGAAAGAGGGGAGAGAAAGATTTTTTTTCGATCATCACGCGGTTTAGAAGTTTTAATAGTATTTTGTTTATAAGAGGAGGAAAGGCAGCCGCTCCATGTAAGAAAACTGATATGCAGCTGCGTCCGGCCAGACTGGGAAAAGCCTAGGAAGATGATGAATAGTATTTAATTTATAAGGATTATGTAATGTCAAATGTCGTGATGGCCCAGAGGTAAAGGTCTTGCCTCACATGCATGGGGTTTTCGGTTCAGATCCGGGCAGGTCCAATATAGCATCGATGAAGAAAAACATCGTGAGGAAACTTATAGCAGTTTTTATTCCTGTGTGAGAAAGAGATGGTGCTAGACACCCTGTATAGCTCTCTTGCAATTAATTTAAATCTGAAATCGCCAATCCGTCTTGAGCGAGGGTGGTGATCAATGTGACAAGCTGTGGGACAGTCAAAGGCTGGTAATATTACTATTGTGGTTTTAAACTTAAATTTACTCAGGATTGTACCTGGTATTTTTAGAATTTCACGGGTAAGATTCTTGTCTTAATTGCCAAGAGCCTCGACCAACACCTGAGGAGGCTCTCGTTAGGCAGCTGGATCAAGGGTTTGATACAGAAAGCGGTACTCCTGCACACGGCTCGTATTGTTAGGACGTTCCTTTCTCTGGAGCCCTGACCGCCCGCGCCGGTAGCTTGGACCCTGTTCCCGATACCGGTGGGCTACTATTTTTTTTTTATATTTTTAAATGATTTTTTTTATGTTTTTAAGAAATATTTAAAAATGTAGTTATATGTTGATAAATCAATAAATGAACGAAAATATAATGCGTTACTGCATTAGTACCTAATAAAGTATGGACAGTCACGATCGGCAAGCAGGAAACTGAAGACCAAGCGATGACAGCAATTAGGTACACACATTCTAAAATAAACAAACTTACATGGACTATTCCAAGATTATGTCATATTGATTTATATCATTATTACATTATTATTATTAATCATCATTACATTTTTATTTACATCATTCCTTTCTAGAACCCCACGCAGCGTCACGTCTTGCACTTCAGATATAATATAAATTCTACGGTTTCACCTATGTGAATTAATAATTTCCAACAGCGGGCGTTTGGAAATTCTCGTTTGAGATACTTTATTGATTTGTAGTGATTATGGGCGCGTGTAGGGGATACAAGTGAAACGCTCGAGTGTTAATTACCAAATGTTTTATTTTGTTTTTTTCGAAATGGCATCTCACAGTTCAACCTAGGAGGTTTTGGTCTGTTTAACCGGGCGATTCCTGTGGATGCCTTAAAATTAAGACCTCCAGCCAGGGCAAAAAAACTTATAAACTAAGCAAAATAAGAGCACCCTCTGTGAGGTACAAGCCTCGGCTTAGGGCGTCGCTGGGGCAGGACAGCAAAGGGACAGGCTGGATCTGAGTGATATTATTTGGGTACTGATGTGAACTTACTGGCTTAGCAGCGGGGGGTGGGGACGGGTGGGTGTTTTATTTTGTAGCTCTACAATGTTTATATAGACATGCTCACCACAGAATATAATACACACAAAATAAAACTTTATTAATACTTATAACACCCACACTTATAATTATTTGTTTATATTTCCGCTGTTTTACTGAATTTAAACTAAGTATTTTTGCATTTCGTTGGCCGAGGCGGATATAGCTGTGTATTAATGGAGCAGAGAACAGCAGCATTCTCACGTGAACCAAAGACTTTTTCAAAAATAATAATTTTCATTTTTGTTTTAAATTGAGAACTCCAATTAATGTTAATTTGTAATAAGCAATTAATTTTATAAATGATCCTGTTTATTTGTGATATTCTGTTGATTAACATTTTTTTTTTTACTAAATATGAATGTGTTTAAAACATGCCTTGCCCTAAAAAAACACCACCGACTATGGGGATTTAAACGGAACAACTGTTCAGACTATTGTTATTAGTAGTGAAATCAGAAAAACATAAATCCCTCGTTACGATAAAAGAGAAAAAGCACGGGTGTGAAATACTTTGAATGTTGAACGGCACGTTTAGCGCAGTGGATGAGCGATTGACTGCTGCGTTGCGTGTCGCGGGCTACAGGTAGTTGTTTCGGGAGTTAACATGGCATGTATGTAAACGCACCTCACGATACAGGAGAAATTCCTAGTATGGTAAAAAAATGATTATTTCAATAACTTAAAAATATTTTACTTACATGTGTTTTTGCAAATTTCCATTTAAGTGAAAATACACTTGTGGTAGGAAGTTCCGCTCTTCCACTAGTTACTCTTTAGAGTTATTGAAATACATACCATTTCAGAAAATATTAAGTTGAAAAGAGTTATATAAAAAAATATTAAAAACTAAAAGAAAATAAGCTAAAAACAAAGTAAACAAAGTATAAATTAAAAATAGCGCTGTCGTGTAGATGTGTGAGTGTAAGTGTTAGTGTGTGTGTTTAATGATAGGGTAAAGTATACAAATAACATATGATGTAAATAATATTAATTTAATAAAAGTGAGGGTGAGGTGATCTAAGAATATATTCAGCCTAGGTGTTGTTATAAACTTATCGCTTGGACCATATTTTCAATGTAAACGTACGATTTGGTTTTTAGCCATTTAGTTAGAGCAATTTTGCAGTCTCGGTGTGATAGTGAGTAAATATTCAGTTCCTTATTTAGTAGGTTATATAAGTGACAGGATTGCCTAGCGTATTGTCTCTTAGCAAAAGTTGATTTAACTAGAACATTGGGTATCATGTATTTTCTTCTCCCTTTGCGAGTCGTGGGATCGAAAGTAAGCGATTTATGTTTTTTTAATATAATATGGAGAACGTAAAGTTTCCGAACTGTCAGAACATCACAATTTAGGTAAAGACTTTCAGTTGGGAACTCAAAGGGCTTAAAAAGCATAACTTTTAAAAGTGATCTCTGTGCTCTCTCTAGTTCCAAATATTTCGTTTTTGTTGCCCCTCCCCAAACTGGTAAACAATATGCAAGTACCGACTGTGCAAGTGATGTGTATATTTGAGGCAGTTTTCGAGGACGTATATTGAATTATTTACAAAATGACAAAGCCTAAAACCTGCAATAGGTAATTGTTTTAATTTATAAAAAATCCACCCGTGGCTCGTATAAACAACCCATCACGTTCGCTTGTTAAAAATATGATACTTATGTAAGAAATAACCAAGGAATATTGCCGCTTGCTCACGTTGACCGTCCTAGAGTAGTTTTCTACTAGAGATATACTATACCACGTTGCTATGTGAAAAAAAACACCCTTAAGGCGCTGTACAAAGCAAACACTTCGTAAAACGACTAGTTTTTCGTCGCAAAGTTAGCCGTATCTGTACATGCCACTAGCCAAAAAAAAATTACCGTGTATGTCGGCGCTGAGAAGACAAACACAGCTGCAACGGCGCACGTGCGTCGTGCACGTGCGCAATGTGACATCATCGTACCACTCCATGAGTCAGGCGAGGTGGGGGACGAGTAATATAAGGCGGCGCGCTAGCGGGCACAAGTCAGTTTTACCGAAGCAGTCGCAGTGTCAACACCTCGGAATTGTGATGCGGATCACACCTGAGTCATAAATACAATTTATTGTGAAAGTTTATTAGTGAAACGATTAGTTGATTGTAATTTTGTATTAATAAATCAGTTATCAACAATATACTGAGGTTTTTGATACAACATGTCCGAGAATCGGTCAAGGTCCTGCCCGGATGACCTCATGAGGCCACTTGCCTTCACCAAGTCCTGGCTCCAGCCGAAATCAGAAGCGGGATGGACCTCGGAGCTTCCTCGGCTCCGAGTGCTCACATGGAGGAGGGTACCGGTGCCTTTGGCGACAACCGGGCCCCTGTCTGGAGACGGGTCATTGATGGTGACAAGGACGGGGATGCTGTGGGGGCCATGATTGGCTGCGTCAACGATGAGTTCCTTAGATTGCGTTTGTTGTCTGGTTAATGTTCCTCAGTTCCCGAATTGGTTTCGGTGGCGGCTGCAGTCGAACAACGAGAGCTTCGACGGGATGAAACCCCTGCAAAGCGACCGGGATTGAGAAGCATTGGAGACGGTCATATGCTTTGTTTTGGGTGTAGGAAGCAGGACATCTTCTTTTTCTTCATGTGGACTCCGCTTCTTGGAGGGGGGTCCGGTTTCCACACCTAGTCCTTGCAATGGACCATTGTGCGTATGCCATGCACCTGATGGCCGCTACTCTACGCATACTCTAGCCAGCCCACCTCCTTCCAGAAGCAGATGGGTTCTTGAGGGCGTCCGCAAGTGACCCTAGTATATCCAGTGTCACTTTCCGGATTTCAGTGATTCCTGTACATTCGAAAAGGTGTGTTCCTTCAGCCAGCTGCGTATCTGGCTGAAAAGGATGGGTTCAATTGGCTCCGGTCCTAGTGCTGGAGAGATGGACGCCCGTCTGACGAGTTCATTCGCTGCGTCGTTGCCTAGGGAGCCACTGTGTCCTTTGATCCATTGTAAGGTTAATGTATTGCGGTTGTGTGCGGTCATTCGTTCTAGTAGGTTGTGGCATTCGTATATTAGAGCTGTGTTGAAGCAGCTATTGTTTAGGGACTGAAGAACAGAGGCACTGTCGGAGAGTATTCGGTTGTTGGTGTCCGCGACTCCTCTGGCCTCGATGGCTACGACGGCCTGAATAATGCCCATACATTCAGCCTGGTAGACTGTGTTGAGCGTTCCGAGTGGTTTAGAAATTTTAATGTTTAGGTCGTAGGAGAAGACCCCAACCCTTGTTCCCGTTCTGGTTTTCGAGCCATCTGTATTATATTCTCAGTTTGTTTGATCCCGTGTATTCTCATGGTTCCTCCGTGAGCTGTATGTCGTAATGTTTTTGGAGGCAATGTATCTTGGTGATCTTATCGGTCGGTGCTGCTTACAGAGGTTGCCTTTAGACGGCTCCTGCTTTGATTTTGGTGTGCTTTATCCTGGAGTCATTACTCAGTGTGCCAGAGACTTCTAGTCTGAAGCCGCAAGAGCCGCTTCCTCCTGTACCGTGAGATGTAGGGGCGAGAGCCCTAGCATTGTTTGTAGGGCTGCTGTTCGTGCGGTTTCCCATGCTACTGGTGATCGCTACACGGGCAAGGCGTTGCAGTTTTTCTAGGTCTTTTTGGGTCGTGCTCAGTTCTGTTCTGGGCCATCATCATCAGCCGTATGTTATTATGGGTCTGATGACTGTGGGGTACAGCCTGTGCATAATTTTGGGGCTTATACCCCAATTCCTGCCGAGTAGTCTTTTGTACTGCTATAGGGATATGCTAGCTTTGGTGGTGATATAGTCAGTGTGTTGCCCAATTTAGTTGTTTGTCCAGATAAACGACCAGGTACTTGGTTTCAGTTGCTAGGCTTAGCGTGGTGCCGAAGAAAATCGGCAGCTGTAGTGTTGTCAGTTTCCTCTTCTAGTAAAAAGGACTAGTTCGGTTTTGGAGGGGTTTACGGTTAGCTCGTATTCTTCGTACCATTTTTCCATTATTCTTAGGGCTTGGCGCATCAGGCAGGTAGCGATGTCGTCGGCGTAGCCTATGGTGTAAAAGCCTTCGGCGTTTAGGCATCGGATTAGGCTATCCGCTATTAGGTTCCATAGTAGGGGCGAGAGGACGCCCCCTAGAGGGCAGCCCTTCGCTACAATGGCTCTTGTGGTCTCATTTATTGTGACTAAGCCAGGACATGTACGGGCACATTGTGGCAGGGGCGGTGGGAGGACGCGGTCGGGCGGTCTTGGGCCGTTGGTTCCAGCGAGTCCTTGAGCCGCGCAGAGCGTCCGGAGCCCGGGGGTAATTGCTGTGGCGGGACTGGACATGTTGAGTCGTCCTGCTTCGGGAGGATGGCAGATGAGGCTGAGAGGGTTAATTTGGCCGAGGAGCGGGAGGAGGTATTAACGCCAGTAGCTTTGCAGCATTCTGTGATGGTGGTACAGCAAGTCAGTAATGCCAGCGGTACGCTGATGAATTCTGGTGAGTCGTATCCATTTTTACGATTCTGGTGCCGAATGCTCTCTCATCAAAGATTATGTTAAAATTATGTTGACAGCTGTAAAGACTAGTCGTGACGGCTCTTGGCAGGAACCATTGGGAGAGGTTCAGTTGGCCATTTACTCCACTATTAATAGGGTGACTGAATCTGGCCCTTTTGAGTTAATGATCGTAGGGTAGCACGTCCTCTTGGCGTAGTGACCGTTGATAATGACGTGACTGACGTTAATTTAGATGAGATGAGAGGGCATGCGACACAGAATTTTACAAAAAAAAAAAAAATGCTAATTACGATAAAAACGATTTCATAAAAATAAGGTTCACGTTTCTAAATTAGTTGTTAATGATTATTTTAATTAAATTGAGGGAAAAGACTCCAACAAATTAGTTCCTAAATTCAAAGGCCCATTCGAGATCATTGAAGTGTTAGACGGGGATAGATACCGACTAAAGGCGCTTGACTCTAAGCAAATATACAAATACCTTCATGATCGTGTGAGGGAGATCCCCGATCACAAAGTTTCTCGAGAATTAGATTTGAGTATGCGTTGCTTATGAACTATGATAAAAAGTAATAAAATTGTTAGATACTTTGTTTTGTAACTTGTTGATCGGATTTCTTTTCAATGAATTATGTGGAGCAGGGAGTACTGTGACAGGGCATAGTAAAACCATTAAAGTTGATAACTATACCCAGATACCTTTTGTTTTTATTGGCAGGAAAGCCGAGCTAGATTACTCTTTGAGCATATTTTGTCCACAGGAACTACATCCGAGGACGGGTGCTAGTCAGGGATGGCCGTGTCGTGGATTGATGGCACAATGCAAACAGCGCCATCTAAGAATTCGTCTTCGCGCGCGCGCTTGGACACGCTCGTAGAAGGGGTGCAGCTAACTAGTAACTAGCGGAACAACCGAGTGTAGACAGACTACACCGTCCAACTCTGTCAGTCTTGGCAGTCTTATTGCTAACTTCGACTCAACTTCTGGAGGAAAGTCTACAGTAGTAAAGGTAAAAAACTTCATTACTCCATAACTGTTCTAAAAGTATTGCATAACTTGTTCATAATATAACTTAAGGACAGTTGCCTCCTTATTTTTGCAATATATATTGGACGTAAGTTGAGGACAGGGGCCTCCTTACTTTGCGATATGTATTAAACGTAAGTTGAGGACAGGGGCCTCCTTACTTTGTGATATATACTGGACGTAAGTTGAGGACAGGGGCCTCCTTATGGTTGCAGTATGTGTGTTGAGCGTAAGTTGAGGACAGGGGCCTCCTTACTTTGTGGTATATACTGGACGTAAGTTGAGGACAGGGGCCTCCTTATGGTTGCAGTATGTGTGTTGAGTGTAAGTTGAGGACAGGGGCCTCCTTACTTTGTGGTGTATACTGGACGTAAGTTGAGGACAGGGGCCTCCTTATGTTTGCAAGTATGCTTTATCCGTAAGTTGAGGACAGGGGCCTCCTTACTTCCCAATGTGTATCGTATGTGAGATGAGGACGGGAGCCTCCTTACGTTTGTAATGTGTGACATAGTTGAACCTTGATATTCTGCGCAGTTTTTCTTTGTTTAAGGTCGAGGGCGACCTTTGTGCAGAATGGCCGTGTCGGCGCTGAGAAGACAAACACAGCTGCAACGGCGCACGTGCGTCGTGCACGTGCGCAATGTGACATCATCGTACCACTCCATGAGTCAGGCGAGGTGGGGGACGAGTAATATAAGGCGGCGCGCTAGCGGGCACAAGTCAGTTTTACCGAAGCAGTCGCAGTGTCAACACCTCGGAATTGTGATGCGGATCACACCTGAGTCATAAATACAATTTATTGTGAAAGTTTATTAGTGAAACGATTAGTTGATTGTAATTTTGTATTAATAAATCAGTTATCAACAATATACTGAGGTTTTTGATACAACATGTCCGAGAATCGGTCAAGGTCCTGCCCGGATGACCTCATGAGGCCACTTGCCTTCACCAAGTCCTGGCTCCAGCCGAAATGTATAGTTCAATACATAAAGTAAAGAGTTACACAAAATAAGTTTACAAAAGTGGTCTAGTACTACGAAAAAAAAATGTTTAAAAAGACCAAGAAAAAAAATTTTCGTCTCGAAATTCTCAATTTTTTCAGCGACAACCATCATATTTTTTATATCTATAACAAAGAAAATCGTATAGACTAAAGAGATATCTAAAATTTTTCAAACACGGAGCTGTATTTTTTTTTATATTCATTATAAACTGCGAAATTACATACATTTTGGCGGACATTATATTCAAATAAAATCAAACACCGAAATATTTTCGACCTTATTTCTATTCTTTTTTCTTTCGATGCAATACTGTCGTGTACTTGTGTCAGATCATGCCTAGTATGCAGCTAGCGTCACTTCCGCGAATACCTAAAGATTAGCTTATTACCGCGCCTTAATATACCTCAAATGGTAACGAAACCATTTCCACCGCGACTCATTTTGATTCCAACGCCACGCGCCATTCAGCGTTGAGGTAAACTTTTCCCGGCTTATGTTCTTGTGAGAGTCTATCTCGCGCGCCAAAGGTTCCGTACCATTATCTATAAAAACGGCAAAACACATGTTTGCCCATACAACAAACATGATTTCTTTAAATATTTATTATTCCTATTTATTCTTAATCCTTCTCTGTCCACGCAGTACCTTTTTGGAACTCACTTGGAACTCACTTCCGGGTAAAATTCGTGGCCCCAAAACTACTCTTTGCCTCTCTATCTCTCTCTGTTTAAAAAAAAATAGCCAGAGAACATTGTCTCTCCTCTATACTTTGATATTTTGTATAATTTCATATATATTATAAAATATACGTAAACATTGTTTTTTGTTCATGATTAACGTTTTTCGATATTGATATAAATAGGTAGCTATGTTTATTTAATTAATTATTTATTGTGCTTGATTTATTGATGTGAAACAT
The DNA here is from genome assembly GCA_905475445.1 of Ochropleura plecta. Lineage (NCBI taxonomy): Eukaryota > Metazoa > Arthropoda > Insecta > Lepidoptera > Noctuidae > Ochropleura > Ochropleura plecta. The sequence goes on along the minus strand of FR997738.1, from coordinate 9,660,707 downwards.
CTATAGCCGCATATATCTATATAAATTAGTATTGAGTGATTTGCCTAGACTAGCTAAATACAATAATAATTGCCTTGCTATGTGTGTGCGTATTTATAATAAAATACCGAGGCATTTTAAAATACTGAACACAAAATTATTTAAAACAACATTTTATAAATGGTTGCTGGAGCATAGTTTTTATAGCATAAAAGAATTTATAGATAAGAAATTTTGATGAAAAAAATTTCATGTTGTGGGCGCCTCTATCCATGTTCGCCTAACTTTAACATTTTGCATGCTTTGTTCTATCCTAGCTAAACATGTTTGTGCCTTATAAATAAGTATTTAACACCATTTTATACCATGTTTTATGCAAATAAATATTTTATTATTTATTATTATTTATAAAATCGATTTCTGGCGTGGCGAGGCGTCGCCACGCTATATCTATACAATAAACATGTTATAAAACAAAGTCCCCCACCGCGTCTGTCTGTCTGGATGTTCGTGATAAACTCAAATACTACTGCACCGATTTTCAAGCGATTTTCTCCATTAGATAGCGTGATTCTTGAGAAAGGTTTTAGTATATAAATTGTTAAGTTTTTGTATTTATTTCTGTGTACATTAACGATATTTGTTGAAGATATCGGCAAAAAATATGCTGTCTGGGAGCTTTCAACGAAAACGCTGATTTTAAGATTATAACAAAATAATGCATGGTGGAATTGTGTATCTTATATAGGTCTACAGAAAAGTCAGCGGTGTCATAATGTCTATTTCTTAAGGATAACATACTCAGTATATCCATTTTAATAACCCTCTGAGTCTATTCGGAGGACTATATATCCACTTTGCACGACAGGATTTTGACATATGACACATCAGCTGAATCGGTGGGGTGACGCGAATTGTCATGAAATTCAAGATTTTTCATCAATTTACAGCATTCAATTTTGTTATTAAAAATAAATCACAGCGGCTGTTTCATACGATAAGTTTGAGGTTTATATTTCCAAAAACCTCATAAGGTCGCTAAAACGGCGTCAATCTATTGCAAAATGTGTGTAAAATACATATTACTACACCCTTCCAAAAATTAGGTACTTTAAAAACGCTGGAAATAATGTACATACACAAGATAACCATTTGATAATAACATCGGAAATCTAAAATAAAAACAGTGACATTCCATCTGCATTCTTATTTTTGCCATTTTACATATAAATTAATAAAAAAACACGATACAAATCTCGACAAAAAATACTACAAAATATGTTGCAATATGACATTTCTTAGTGCTGACCGTAAAACTAAGTTTCATCATTACGATTAAAAAGTTGCATTCAACCTAATCGATAATCGTAATAGAGTAAACTTTAAAAAAAAGTTTTGGGACCATTGAGGAATTTACCTATGGAGGTGGCATAATATTCTACTATAGATATTATAGTTGTACAAATCGGCTGCTTAAAATCAAAACATAGTAACTCGTTCCAACAAAAATGTTCAGGAGAGCCAAAAAACTGGTCCGCCACTTTGATTGGTTCGCCCGAAGAAACTAAAAGAGATAGAGATTTGGATGTTTGGCGAAAAGTTGTGTTATATTGTTGACATTTTAGTTTGTTATACTTGCAATAATTTTAGAGTATAGTTACACTTGAATCGCTCATACTTTATTTTTATTTGTGAATTTACCCAAATATGAATGTAAAAACAATATCAAAACCTAGTAAGTCTGCTTACTAGGTTATCAATTTGAATTTCTATGGTAAACGTGAAGACTAAACAAATTCATTATATACATTTTAGTGTTTATAAGATTAAAAAAATAGTCAAAAGTACCTATGAATGCAGGTTTTGAATAAAAACCCTGTTGACTTATAAAAATATATTTAATAACGTACTTTAAGGGACTCTTTTTAAACATGACTCACACTTTCAACAGTCAACCAAAACTAAAAAAATAAACATAAGCTAAAATCGTACTTATTGATAATGAACTATTCGTTGTTATTGGGAACGATTTCACCATCAGTTTGCAAATCGAGTTATCACTCGTGGGTAGATTCAGCCGAAACTCTCTTCTGTTCAATGGCATTAGGGGGACTAATTTTGAAACAATACCATATTCTTTCTTCGATGATTTCACCCCTCGGGGGATAGTATTTGAAAGTGGAGGAATAATGTCGCACATTTTAGATATCATGGGATGCGTCGTTTTATTTTTTTAAACCTTTGCTGTTTCTTTGGGATTATCTGAAATTTCGATTAATGTACCGTATCAAATATAGAGCCTGGATAATTAACAGTGAACCGAGCTGGTGGCAGGCATCTGCTTGTTCAGAGTCGATGAAAATAATTGTATTTGAATAAGTAGCAATGAAAATTGGCATTTCTGGTACAGGGGATTGCATTGGAGGTGGTTGGGGCAGATTTTCTATGGCAAACATAGGTTCTAGGAGATCTAGATCTTGAAAACAATCTTCGGAATTATCGTAAAACAGCTGTAGGGCAGGTTTTTGTACTACCAAAGGTATATAATCGGGATCAGCTACGGAGTCATCACTCAAATAAGCAGTAACAAATCCAAGGTTACTATCAGAAACGATACTATCACATATCGTTACACTTTCGGTTGATGACCCAGGGATAGGGTTGTTGTAGTTGATAACAGTTTGCCCAGTATCTGTTTTAGCTTAATTATTTGCTCTGAAAGCGGAAAAAAAGAACAAAGCTAACACGCAACCAACACCGAAACCAAAAAGGCATTATATAAGGCAGAAAGTATTAGTTAAATAGCTGGGGTAAAGTTTTGGGAAAGTCCCGTTCTGTTCTATAGGGCAAAAAGTAAAGAAGATTCAGGTATGTGGCGTTGTAGCGACCGCATTAGTTAAAATTATTATCTCTGTAAATACAATTACTACTACAATTATTCATTTGATTATTTTTTAATACGGAGCGAAACACTCGTGCGCCGGTGACACTGGACTTACTAAACGAAATGTCATCTATTTTACAATCGGCGCCAAATTCAAAACATAGCAAGTTGGTATTTCAAATTCATAACTTAGTAAGTCGCTTGAGTTGCTAGGGTTTTAAATTTGTATTTTGACATACTAAGTTTCAAATTTGTTCTTCAATGAAATTTTCGTAATCATGCCAAATTGCTTAGACTTGCTAAATTATATTTTAAAAGTTACGTATGAAACTGGGTGTTTTAAGGTCCACATCGTTTTGATACTGTCTAGTAAGTCGAAAAATGCCAAAAACCGTTTTTTTTTCAAATCACCTGTTACTAGGTTTTGAATTTGGGCAGCCGAAATATCTATGATATCTATTATAAAAGAAAGACATTTTGTCACGTGCTTTTTTATTATGCTATAATTATTTTGTTATGCGCCCAGACTTGAGGTACATTTGCTGTCAAACGGTTTCGCGGTAAAAGATTTTGGCTGTTTTCTTGAATGACGATAAATGAAAATGGCGGCCAATTTTGTAGGTCATGCTAATTCTGTAGGTAGCCAGTCAGGCAGCCCAGCCGGCACAACCATACCGTACCGCACCTAGAAAGCCGTGCCTCCGCAGTAGAGCCTTGTTTTAGACATACAGGGACTCCGTACACAAGTAGGTACACATCGGGGCTCTAAAATATTGACACATAAAAGTATTGGTTGGATAAAAAAAATAGATAGGTATAAGGAGACCTTCAGCCTATTAAAAATAGACCGGCCAAATGCGAGTCGGACTCACGCACCAAGGGTTCCGTACAAACTGACGACATAAACGGTCATATCTTTTCTCTACGTAGACTTGGAGGGTTGTTTTTTTCACAGCTTCAAGAGACCACAGATTTGATATTTGGGTTATGTTATTTATTATGAGGTACGGAACCCTAAAAAGTATTTTTAAATAGTGCATCTCTCTTTTTTGGAATTAAAGGACTTCTTTAGGAATTTAAAGGAGGCCTCCTTTAAATCGGTCTTGCGCCACTTGGATGGGAAATCATCAAATATCCGCTCCTGTTAAACTTTTAACAAAAACTCGTTGTCGTCTCGCGGCGCCCGACCCCTGTAGCGTCTCCCGCGGTGGCTGGCTTGGTTCGAGGTTCTCTCCTTCAAACATCACCATCTCCTCCGGGACAGAGCGGTGCTCCGCTCAAAAGAGCAGACTGCCTGTGTGCTCCAACGTGTCCTCCAGGCGATAGTCACATTGGTGAAACCTGGGTGTTTCCTCCCGCCCGATGATGTGTAGGAACGTCCCGAAACTTTCGTGCCCGGTGAGGATCTGCGTCAGGTGGTAGGTGAGGATGCCGTGGCGCCTCACTTCCCCCGCTCTGGGCGGAGCGGGGGGGAGTGTCCCGGCAGGACCCTACCGGGGTTGCGGGTTGTTCGAAAGAGATACCGCGGCCCCGAGTAAAAGAAGGAACATCGATCGGTGGACATTAGTCAGTAAAAGTCTGACACTCCCCCACGCTTCGCCTAGAGCGGGGGAAGTTATTTGATGATTTCCCACCCAAAAAAAAAACCCCGGTACACGACATCAAGAAAACTCCAGGTACAAAATGTACCCATTTTGAACCTGGAGTTTTCTTTTTTTTTTCCATCTCAATTGTGGTCTCCCTCTAGGCCATTTTTACCCCAAGGCTTCCACTCCAAGAACACTTTGGCCTACGAGCCATGTTTTAGGAAAGAATGAAAACGCTTTCCAAATAACTAATCCAACCATACTACAAACAATTTTGTCGAACAAATATATTTTATCTTGGCTGATTTTTTTTACTGTGCCTACCAAGATCATAATAAGGGCGTTCTATATTCAACCTTATTTATTTCTATTTGCAATTCACATTCAAATAGTAGGTACAAAACCAAATTATTAATAAAATAGCAAATAAACATTTTAATATAAATTCGAACAGCGAGCGCATTCCTTATTTGAATTTTTATCTGAAAATAAAATTGGCGCGAATTTAGCCATAGATCAGATTCTACTGTTTGTTGTTGAGTCGGTTTTAGTGGCGTAAAAAATATTGTTATCAATATTTATAGTATTTTACACGTATTACAAAATTATTCTTATTTTCATCTATCAATTTCTGATATTCCTTAATTTAATTATTCGAGTTGATTGATTTACAAGAAAATAATCGATTGAAATAATCGCATTTACACATCACAAAATAAAAAAAAAGAAATGGACGTCATTTTCGAAAGTGAATTTAGTAGTAGTGGTTATGAATATTACGTGTTAATGGTCCTATTATTGCAAATTACGATAAGATCTGGGCATGTTCATGTTATTTATAATATTTGCAATGATATTTGTCTCATTTGTTATAGAATCTATTCGCGTCCGTGTGATATAATGTGGAATGAAAAATGTAAACAAGCACGATTGGCGCGAAACTTCGACTTTAGATTTCAAAATGTATCATTACCACTGCTAATTTAAGTTCAATTACGAATGATTTCTGCACGTAATAAAAGGACACGTTAATCAGGCCCAACAATGTGGAGCTTATATGTCCGAAAACCATTTTTTTATGATTTTTAGCGTCGACCTACACTGCCATCAAAATGGCTATGATCGTAATTTACGCATTTGGATTTTATAAGACTTAATTAAGAAACTTGCTCAATAATTAAAGAACTTCTAATGACGTTTACTTATGAGATTTTTATTTTACTATCTTAATGAATGCACACCCATATTATTTTTTACCCAGAAAATAAAATATTTACAAAAATAATGAGGAGGTCGTATGACTTAAATGTTCGACCCCTTTCGGGGCTAGTACCGAGCCAGCGGAGGTTTGAATGTCGAGCCCCCGAAGGGGTCCGTACCGAACTATACGGTTAATACTTTAACAAATGGGCAATTTAAAGCACTTTCTTGGAAAGCTATTTACACAAATACAGTATTAATCCTTATCATTTTAAATATGTTGGTTGGCATGACATGTGACTAGGCTGGCCCGCGCAGGCGGGGTGGGGGAACACGTCGCTCAACGCTGAGTGCGCAATCCGAACACGGAAGACGCGTGAGCACAGAATACGTTGAGTTGACGGTTGTCTCAGGGGGCCAGATTAAGCAACCCTTGCCTAGGTTTGGAAATGGTTGTGTTAGCACAGGGGCCAGGTTAACAAACCCTTGCCAAGGTTTGGAAATGGATGTGTTACACACGGGCCAGGTTAAGCAACCCTCACCAAGGTTTGGAAATGGATGGGTTACCACAGTGGGCCAGGTTTAGCAACCCTCACCAAGGTTTGGAAATGGATGGGTTACCATAGGGGGCCAAGTTAAGCAACCCTTACCTAGGTTCAGAAAGGGATGGGTTACCACAGCGGGCCAGGTTAAGCAACCCTCAACAAGATTTGGAAATGGATGGGTTACCACAGGGGGCCAGGTTAAGCAACCCTTGCCAAGGTTTGGAAATGGATGGCTTACCACAGGGGGCCAGGTTAAGCAACCTTTGCCAAGGTTTGGAAATGGATGGGTTACCATACGGGCCAGGTTAAGAAACCTTTGCCAAGGTTTGGAAATGGATAGGTTACCACAGGGGCCAGGTTAAGCTACCTTTGCCAAGGTTTGAAAATGGATGGGTTACCACACGGGGCCAGGTTAAGCAACCCTCACGAAGATTTGGAAATGGATGGGTTATCACAGGGGGGCCAAGTTAAGCAACTTTTGCCAAGGTTTGGAAATGGATGGGTTACCATAGGGGAACAAGTTAAGCAAAACTTGCCTAGGTTTGGAAATGGATGGGTTACCACAGGGAGCCAGGTTAAGCAACGTTTGCCAAGGTTTGGAAATGGATGGGTTACCATACGGGCCAGGTTAAGCAACCCTCACCAAGGTTTGGAAATGGATGGGTTACCATAGGGGCCAAGTTAAGCAACCCTTACCTAGGTTCGGAAAGGGATGGGTTACCACAGCGGGCCAGGTTAAGCAACCCTCAACAAGGTTTGGAAATGGATGGGTTACCACAGGGGGCCAGGTTAAGCAACCCTTGCCAAGGTTTGGAAATGGATGGCTTACCACAGCGGGCCAGGTTAAGCAACCCTCAACAAGGTTTGGAAATGGATGGGTTACCACAGGGGGCCAGGTTAAGCAACCCTTGCCAAGGTTTGGAAATGGATGGCTTACCACAGGGGGCCAGGTTAAGCAACCTTTGCCAAGGTTTGAAAATGGATGGGTTACCACACGGGGCCAGGTTAAGCAACCCTCACCAAGGTTTGGAAATGGATGGGTTACCACAGGGGTCCAGGTTAAGCAACCCTCACGAAGTTTTGGAAATGGACGGGTTATCACAGGGGGGCCAAGTTAAGCAATTTTTGCCAAGGTTTGGAAATGGATGGGTTACCACACGGGGCCAGGTTAAGCAACCTTTGCCAAGGTTTGGAAAAGGATGGATTACCACAGGGGGCCAGGTTAAGCAACCCTCATTACACCCGCCCTGCCGCTTCTCTCATTATCATAGCAAATGATCTCATCTCCCTGATGCTACATTTGTTCGCGATGCAGTTCCGTGCTGATAGACGCGGCGCAGCACTACCTTACAATGCCCGATCAGGGGATCGAGCCCCAGGTGACGATAAATAAATATGAAACTGATTTGTTTTTTCTTCGCGCTGTCTTCTCATACTGAAGGAGAAACAACTGACATCGCTAAACCGCCTAATATTACAAATAAAAAAAAATGTTGTAGCGACACAAATATGAAGAGGCAAAAACTACTACAGCGCCATCTATGCAGCCACTGAAGAACTAAACGGCAAGATTCCTACATCGCGCAAGCAAAGTTGTGCGCGAAGTTAGCATATAATTATACGAGCACCAGACAAGCAACTGTCGGGCAGTGGCCCACCAGACACGACACCCGTCTGTTCGGAGGATCCTCGCTCTTCCATAGAGGATGGAGAACTTTACACCCTGTTATTCATTCATACCTCTAAAATGTATTTAGAAGTCAAGTAAATATCTATTTGTTGTTATAAGCAAATTCTTCTATTAATGATCATGTTCGTTTGTTATATTCTGTTGATAAAAATAAATATGAAGACTTTAAAATACAATCCTCCTTGCTCTAAAAAAAGCTGCCAGCTACAGGGAATTGATCAGTTGTTTAATTATTATCCGTGATTAAACAGAAAAAATCGGCCAAGAGCATGTCAGGCCACGCTCGGTGTAGGGTTCCGTAGTTTCCCGTCTGTCACAATAAGTGTTCTTTACCACGGTAGGTCATGAAAGCACGGAAAATCTTAACATCGACTTTTTAAAAAATGACGTCATTACGCAACGCCATCTATCGAACCATTTATGAACTGGTTTTTACCTTAACATTTTGATGGTGTTAAAAAAAAGAATTTTAGTTTTGTTCTAAATTGCCTTAGCATGTTCTTGATAGAAGTTTTATGTAGTTATAAGATACCGCCAATGCTAAGGAGAGACCAACCGAACAATTCGGCAATTCCCGATCCAATGTAATAAGTACCTACAGCGCCATCTCTCGGGGAATTGGGTTACTAATTAATTCAAAGACAAGAAGTGCAAGAAGTTTTCGGTGGTAATTTTGGATTGCGAGAACCGATTTCAATAATTATTTTTTTGTTTGAAAAAAGATACGTTCAGGATAATAAAATATGTAAACGAAGTTAAAAAAAATGCTTGCATATACGATTATACTACAAACTTAGTCCAGAAATTATTTTGTACAACTTTTTGTCTTTTTTGTACAAAAACTGTTGTGTCAATCAAGTTCAAAATGATTTTCCTAGAAAGTCCTTATAAAGTTCTACTTTTCAGATTTTTTTCATATTTTCTAAACTTATGGTTCAAAAGTTAGAGGGGGGGGGACACATTGTTTTTTACTTTTGGAGCGATTATTTCCGAAATTATTGACATTATCAAAAAATGATTTTAGTAAACCCCTATTCATTTTTAAATACCTTTCCAACAATATATCACACGTTAGGGTTGAAATTAAAAAAAAATCATTTCCCACTTTACATATAGGGTGGCTACCCTAATAAAACATTTTTTTCCAATTTTTATTTTACCACTTTGTCGTCGTGATTGATATACATATTGGTACCAAATTTCAGCTTTCTAGTGCTAACGGTCACAGAGATTAAGCGAGGACGGACGGACGGACGTACAGACAGACATGGCGAAACTATAAGGGTTCCTAGTTGACTACGGTACCCTAAAAATTAAAGCCTTTGTTGGGATAAATGTCGAAAAAGCACGCGTGAGAAATCCATTGCATCTTGAACCCAATTGTAGTGCAATAAGAGCCAGTTTCCGAGGAAGTGTATTGAAAATATTTTTCCGTACTTTTATGTACAACAGCATGTCGGTTGAAGGCTTCATGCAAGTTCCGTTAACACCTTGTAAATTAATAAATTTTATGTGAGTGTACTGTGTACCTAGTGATGACAAGTTATGGAGAAGTATGGAAGAAAAAGATAAGCTGTGCAGACCACAAATAAATTGGGGTAAGATCCAGTGAATGAAGATGATGCGAGTTGTATACCCCTGCAAGTAGTGTAAAGTATGTTGTAAATTGTATGATACATAAGGAACAATAAATAAAAAGCAGCCATAGTTATTCATAAAGGTAAATTTTAATCGTTTTCCGTATTTCAACTTTTCTCTTAAACTACATACATTTAAATAGAACTCAAATACAAAAATTTCAATCACTCGCTTTAATTAACTTAAAAAATTATCTCTTCTTATACTAAAATAGGACAGTGCACTAAGAACGCGCATTTTTATTTTTATTAACAAAGCCAACCAAAGAGTATAATAATTAAAATATTTTTATTTTCGAAAACAGTACACAGTGTCCTTACAAACTACAAGTCTACTTGAATTCAGAATCTTATATTATTCACATTCACTGCCATTTACTCAACTAGCTAATTTGTTTATGTAGTCTAGTTGATTAACGAGTTATAACTCATTTAATACTTTAATGGAATTTGATCTCTGTCTTGAATGACAAATGTTCAATGTTCCAAAACTTGATATTGTAAGGTACTACATTCAAGTGAATTCGAGCACATATAAAAAAAAAGGTTGATTGCACAACTTTCGAATTTCGAAATAATATGGCCATAAAATTTTAGGACAATGTTTTAGGGTCAAAGTGTAGCTTCAATATTAAACAACAAAAGTGCATGGTATATACACTCCAGTAATTCAAGGAAATTAAATGATTACCACATTGACCACAAACTTAAATTGACCGTATAACAACTGTCATTCTTTGACAGCTGTTGTATAACATGGAAAATTGACGTCTTGTGGTAATTATAATTACCTGTCAATCCATATAAAATGGAAACTCAAATAATCTTCTAAACAGGAATACTTAATATTGTACTGTGATTATTGCCGCGATAATTTTTGGTAAATAATAATACCGCACATATCCATCTTAAATATAACATACCGTTTGAGTAAGTGTATATTAATTAAGACCGTAATTTAGACCACATACATCCTCTTTGATGCTATACCCTCCCTTAGACTATTCTTAGTACTTTTAGATTTTCATTAGAAAAAGATAAACTATGTATGTTACGTAATGGTCTTAATCTTCTAATATCTTTATTGCAAGTAGATTACGATGGTCTGACCTCTTCTCTATGGTTAGTTTATACAGGATGGAAGAGATACCGACGCTAGAACGGTTACAACGGTACATCATTTAGATTAAAAAAAAGCAACTAAACTGGAATACAACATGGTCAAAGCGTATAGAATAATAATAGCATATTTAAAAAAAAATATTGTTGAAAGAAGTCTGTGTGGAGAATAAGTATGAGTATTGAATATGTAACCATTTTAGTGTATAAACTACATTTATGCCCAAACCAAAGATTTACACAAGTATGTCAGCAGTCCCGTATACATTAAAGGCCTTACGCCTGTTTTAATTAACAGGCGACGAATGCCTAAAGAAAAGTGCGCTGGAGATTTTTTTTCTTTCGACTGAGAGTTGAAAATCCAACAGCGCGCCTTATAATAAAGTTACATATAAGTCGCATTTTGCTTTAAATTCTGTTGCATGCAGGTAAAACAAAATATGTATATATTAAGATATTACATATGTTATATAGTAACTTATAGTTTTACTTATAAAAATATATCAGTTATTTACACTTCGCAGTCAAAAATAATGTCATTTAATTAAAAGATTTAAAATCAAACAGCATTTCCGATTATTTCAGCATTTCTTCTGAGAGTATTTTGCCACGAACGCGATAGCACAAACTGGGTAAATAAAGAAGACAGATTCCAGCTTAACTCTTTAAACTATTGATTGTACACATGAGACTAAATTATGTACCGGAACTTCATAGACATAGGGATGGCGATCTACTATTTTATTCCTTATTTTATAAACATTGCTTTGTTAATGGGGTTTTACATTATAGATAACCCATTGTTTGTGAAGTTTCGCTAAATAATTTATTTTATTTTGAGAACTTATTTCTACACCAAAAATTCACAATGTCACATCTACACGTATACTTTACATGTTCAACTTCAACTCTTCATTAATGGCTTTTGTGGACGAGAGATACCACAATTTTGCCAATAACACGTGTACTGGTAATAAACTATCAAACGCTGGAAAATATTTAGCAAGTAATCACAGTAATTAAAAAATATAAAAACAATAAAAGTATATCTTTGCATACTTTACAATGTTCTATAGGTATAGGACTTTCATTTTTGACAAGTATTGCTACAGTCATAGAGCGTTGATCTTTTGACAACCACATGACGGCAGAACAGCCACCTAGGCTCAGCTGCCAAAGAAAAAAAAAAATTTGACATTTCGATGACATTGACAGTAGAGTAGTAGTAGAGGGCTATTGGTAATTTTCATTTGTGAAATTGCATTTATTAAAAAAAAGGTTACATTTTGAAAATTGTTAGTCATGACATCACGCCTGTAATCCTCGTAGGATTAGGCAGGGCTTACCTAATAGCAACACCCACAATTCGCCAGGAGTTTTATTAAGTCCCATGTAATAGGAGGCGAGCTTATTGCTATCAACACAAACTAATCCAGATTCCGTACCCTTTTCTGAAAAATTCCTGACGGAAAAACCTAATAGCACTTTGTCCATCCAGAATCGGCCCCAAAACCTCATTCTCAGTGCGGATGCAATTACATAGCTGTTGAAAATAATCAGTGTATTCACATCCCAAATTATTTTTTTATAAGTATAAACATTTTCAATGGCTTGCAGCTCCGTGCCAGCCATTTTGATTTATGTGAGTTTACGTAATTATTAATTTTAACAAGGCGGTTCGGTTTGTATGTTAGAGGGTAACCCTCTCAGTATACTTAACTTATTTACATGTACTCACATTATTACACAAGAAATTGTAAAGGTAAAAAAATTTGGTTGTTGTTGAATAAAAAAGGCATGTCACATCATCGACCCGCACTAGGCCCACATCGATTTTGACATTTTAGCTATTTGATACCATATTGTTTTATCAAAACATTCACGCTTAGAAGTCTACTAAATGCATGTCATGAGTTTATCCATATAGTAAAGACTATCAATATAAAAGATTAATTAGTCTCCTTATAGTAATTTATATTCTTTATTTAAATTATAAAAATATGATAGTCCACTAGGATGGTTGAAGATTAAATTATAATTATGAATCTTATGAAATCCCAAATGCCTTGTTAAAATCAAGTTTTCTGTTACTTAGAGAACATTCCAATTGTATTCCAAATGTTGGTCTTTACATTTCTAGCTTACTACTAATGTTGTAAATTAATTTTAGCAGTTATACTGGCAACATTGCAAGGAACAGAACGTACTAAAGCAAAATATAGTTTTTAAATCTTGGAGACTCAATCTGACAACGTAATTTATTTTTCTCAGACCTGCTTTGAAATTTGAACATTATTTTAGCCTATTAACCTTCTTCGAGATACATATAAATTTCTGTACTGGCCAAATAAATGCGAGTAGCGGCCGGCAAAAGTTGTATAAAAATTCATATCCGTCTTGTTTTACCGACCAAATAGCGAACGATTTTACCCCTGTATAGTGTTGATTTTGTTGTCACTAACTATTAAACTTCATTAATGGCTTTTGTGGATGAGGGATACCACAATTTTGCCAATATCACGTGCAAACTGTTAATAAACTATCAAACGCTGAAGAATATTTAGCAAGTATTTACAGTAATTTAAAAAATATAGAAACAATAAAAGTACTTTGCTGATTTAGATCACTAACTACTCTAAAAATCACTCAAGTTTAGTTTATTTCTGTCAAACGACATTTTTCATTATGTGATTAGGTATGTCATTTTAATCTTAGTCTAGTTTAATCCGGTGGTTCATCAGAATTTAAACCAATAGTTAATATGACTAATAAATGAGAAGACCTCAGTATGCTTAGTTTTAAACAGATTACATTATTATTTATTGTTCATAAAATCAATGCAATAATATCTGACTATTTATGAAATAAGTAGGTAGTCAGTTATTATTGCAGTCTATCGTCACAAAATTAATTAAAATATTTATATGAAATGTCAGTTGAGTCACCAAAATTATACAGATTAGCTGCAAAATATTAGAAGACATATTACTTAGTTACGAACAACTGCCGACATCTATAAACGTTACTTAACATGTGCTTTGGTTTACCAATGTTCCACTCAATATTTTGTTTAACAGTAGTTGGCCTCAAAACATGTGAGATCGCTGGTTTTCAACAGGCCTCATTTCAAATTAATTTTAACAATGCATATAAATGTCAATTTATTTAGTGTGCGTTTTATTTATTTATTTTAAATGTATACAAAATAAATCTCTTTGCTTTTCCAACTTAATGGTTGTCAAACAATGCAACACCAGACTCGTTTTTGCAAAGAAAAAGACGAAGGGAAAACAGAGCAGGTTGCACTGACTGAACTTAACTGTATCATATTATGTGGTGGTGGTATGGTATAGATAAATATATAAATTTCAAATAATGTCACTCATTACTAAAACATTTTTAACTATTTCGAGTTCACTGAACATTTTAAAGTCTTTTACATATTGTTTGTGACCCATTCTGCTTCAAACGTCTACACAAAATCTAATAAATCACAGTTCGTCACTTTCACACGACGTTTTTCACAAAAACTTACTGTTAAAACAGTCTATGAGTTGGGTAAAGGTTTGAGAGGCCCTAAACTTAGCAGTCCATCAGCTCCTAAAGCTTGCAAACTGTTTGTAATGCCATTTTGTACATTGTGTACTGAGATTACTGGTATACCGAAACATCCTCCCGCTTGCTCTCTATTCGCTAGCGGTATAAAACTATATATGCCTAAACTACTCAACCGTTTCAGGTTCTCTTCTTGGGATAAGTCTACTACAGGCAATCCCAGTTCTCTGTTAGGTCCGGTGACATTGTGGAATACCCTTTTATGATGTTGTAGTTGTAAGGATTTTGGATATGAAGCCGGACACTCCTCACACTTGAAGACTGGTAGTTTACTCTGAGGATGTGCGTTAGACATGTGAACAGAGAGAGAGTTGTGGTTTCCAAACATTTTCTTGCAAATTTTACAGGAAAGCATTCCACCGCCGACTTTCGCCTCTGGTATGGAGAAGTTGCTTGATTTCGACGTGTGTTTGATACTCATCCCGGCGCCTAAATTCGGGATATGAGGGATGGGACGTTCTGGAGTAGGCGAACGACTCTTTTGTTTCTGTTTAATGCTAATACCTCGCGATGCTAACACATTAGCCATAGCATTTGCTTCTTTATTCACCGTCTTCTTTGTTATGGATATTTGGCTACCTAGATTGAGTTTGTCTTTTGCTCCTTGCACACTCTGTATCATCGGCAACCCTTCCCTCTGTTTTTGCATCGCCATGACCTGACAGTCTTCGTTGTCATGCTTGCCTGGTAGCAACATATCTGTGCGTCGTTTTTGACCCGGTCCGCCGGCCATAGGCGCTGGTCTCTTCATAGGCATTCGCACTCCTGGTTTCTGCTGTCGAACTTGAGCATGTACTTGTATGCCTGGCCTTATTCCCGGTCGAGGGCCTCTAGGATTGGCCATGCGTGGTCTTGTACCTGTAATATTCGCACCGGGTGCCATTCTAATTTGGGTAGGCGCAGGCATTTGTCCTCCTACCATTTGGCCAGGTGCTGGTGGTTGTCCACCCATCTGGTCTGGACCAGCCATGCCTACCGACTGGCCCCCTGAGAAAGTTTGTACATTCTGGATCTTAATGCCGCCCCCAGGTGGTTTCATCGATCCTCCAGGACTTGCAGAGGGCACATAGGATGACCCGGGTGGACCCATTTGACCTAATGCTTGTCCCAGTTGAGAGTTAATTCCACCAGAAGGCGCTTGATTATACACGGCCTGTTGCATACCCTGAAGCGGGGAAGCCACGGAATAAGGAGATGACGAAGGCGGGAACTGACCCTGAGGCATGGCACCAGGGTAGCCCGGAGGTTTCTGCATTGGCTGTTGGAACTGTCCATAACCACTCGGTTGACCCATATAAGCCTGCCCTGGATACTGTCCAGGCATTGTTTGTTGTTGACCGTACATATTATTACCATAATCAGGTTGCACATTCTGCCCAGGCTGGCCAGGATAACTGTTGTACCCTCCCTGGGGATTCATCATCATGCCTCCGGCGCCAGGATACGCTTGGATATTAATCATCACATTCTGCTGATGAGTAAACCCTGGGCCACTTCCTCCGATTGTAGATAATTTTCCAACTTGGTCTGCTAGTTTGACAGGTAGTAAGCTAGAGAGAATATTCGAAGTCGGATTGTATGGCATAAGTGTGGACGATGATGATGGAAGAACTAGCGTTTTGGTATGACCCGTCCTCCTTCTGTGCTCATCCAGCAAAGATACATCAGTAAATCTAATATTGCATACATCACAAGAATGTTGGGGGCCTAAAGTGTCTAGGGATATATATTCACTGGCATCCGATATAGACATGCCTTCTTTTTTGGTAGAATTTGAGAGTAGGCTCTCGAATATGTCATCAGCGCTTTTTTCGAGCATATCCAAAGGTGGTTTGGAATCTGGGGCGTTCCAGTTGAAGTTGTGTTGCTTTTCTAAAGACGGGCCAGTCAGGCGTGTACCGAGCATGCCTGAGGAACTGTAGCTAGGCTGTGTGGTCGGATACGATGGTGGCGGGTACGTCACAGTCGGACTTGGAATCGGTTCAATTTTAGGAACTACAGGTTTAATGTCCGGTGCCGGCGTCGCTGACACCACACAACAGTCATCATCTTCATCGTTAGAATCTCCATTTATCTCTATGACTGTTACCACGCCTGGCTCTTCCTTTTTGGTAACTGGGAGGAGTGGTGCGGTATTAGAAGTCAAATGTAATGCTAAAGCGCTTGGCGGTGCGTTCTGGTGAGATACTAAAGCGTCTGGTTCAGATTTCACAGTGGCAAGTATTGGAGTAGATCCTCCTTCAGTCGGCGTCGGAGAAGTTCTCTCAGACTTAATCTGAGTGGAGCTTGAGAATATAGGAACATTGGATGACTGTGTTTCGACGGCCTCAACCTCTTGTTTGACTACAACGTTTTCTAGGCTTGTGCGAGATTCCCGTCGTTCTGGGGTAGGAGTATTAGTTGGAGTAGCAGGGGACCTCGCCTGTAGAGTAATAAGTGAATTATCTTTGGGAGGTATAGGAAGATTCGCCCCTCTTTTCGGAGTCTGTTTGATCGCCGGTCTTACAGGTGGCTTCGGTTGCTGTACTGGGACTTTTGCTGGCGTAGGAGGATCCTTCTTTTGAATTATAGACATCCCCTGTAAGTTTTTCAAAGGATTAGGTTTTAATTTTGCAGATTTCTCTGAATCATCGCTTTCTGATGTTTTACGAGTACTGGGCGGTGTTTTTTCATTGTCGCCTTCAGAATCGTTTTCACCTGACTTGTCTGGATCCTCATCAAAGTCTGGTTCTTCTCTACTTTCGTCATTCCCGCTTCCTTCATCCTCGTTATCTGACGCATCAAAATCTTTCAGCCCATTGATCACTTTGAACGAGTTCGCATTATTCCCGTCTGATTTTAATTTCAGTTTGATACCGCCTAGTTTACCCAATTTTTGCATTACATCGTTAGTTTTTTGTTCTGGTTCACTCTTGATTGGCGTACTACTCTTTTTTATAGTGAACCCTAATCCACTGAGTTTGTTCAGAGCCGAGTCGGAGCTCTTGTTCTCATTTTCAGCTGGCTTTTTGAGAGATATGCCTGTCTTTTTGAGTAGTTGGGATATGTCAATTTTAGTCGGTGTGACTTTCTGGGGGGTCTGTGGTGGGGCTGGCTCTTCGTCTTCATCGGACCAGTTTTCATCTCCTGATGGAGGAGCATCTTCGTCGTCGGAAGGCAGCTTGTCGAGTACCACGGAGGGCAGAGACACGTGTTGGATCAAGTGTTTCTCTAATTCCTCCCAATTTTGGAAGTCTTCGTTACACGTAAAACAACGGTACTCTTGCTTGGGTTTCTTTATGAGGGCGCCTGTAGACTGGAGCCTTTTTAGAATGTCCGCGACATCACTCGCTCCTGGTTTTATGTTCTCTTCCTCTTGTTCTGAGCCTGCAGAGTCAGCGGCTTCGTCATCTGGAAAATAAATGTAGTGCATATTAGTTTTTAGGTCTAACTATATTTCTCATTTTTATATTCATGCAGGTCTATTCAAGAAACTTTATCTTGAATTAGGTATAGACGGGACAAAGTTCAAAGTATAATTATGGTCATCTACTTGATCATTAAAATGAAAGCATAGAGACAAAATGGCCTGTGATCTAGTGTTGAGTAGAAAGTTTACACACAACCGAAAAGCGGTTTAGCGTTATACGACCGATATGAACCAAAAGAGCTTTATTGTAAGCCCCAGACAAGCAGGGAGGAAGAACCGACAGGGGAATATAAAAGGATTCCGCTTCGACCCTTTCAGCACGCCAACATAGCGTAAAACAGTATAAATTGCACCTTATCACCTGCAACATGGTTATAAATTCGTCTAAATACAGTTTTACAGAACAGAGACGGTTAAAATGGACATAACTAAGTCTTGTACTTAGTACGTATAACTAAAATATTATTGAACGGCACGACTTTGTAGGAGCGGACCGACAAAAATACTGGTCTATAAAGTGTCCGGCAATGGTGACAAAAAAAACCACTTCTGGGTAAATACAATCATGTAATGGCTATATCGGGCTTCTTATTAATGTTATGCTTTGATCAAACAAAGTACTTAGTACTTTAACATTTATTATCGATTAAATCATACATTTTTCTTTACTTTGAAAATATATGCAAACAACCCGTGAGGGGCGTTGCGATAAAAACGAAGTTTCTTGAGCTAGAGCTTGCACTGAGATCTCTTATCAAGGTCTATATGTATACCAAACCGTACAGATTTCCAACCACTGATTTATACTCCCTTTGCGGTATTCTCACAGACAGAAAATTATATATACTCCATACAGTCTTAAAATTACAAGTCCTGCCATTTGACCCTTGCTATCAGAAAAAAAAGACATAAATACCATGTTGTACCAATAGAATTCACTAAAACTGAATATATGCAAAAAGACAATTAAATTCCAATTCCGCTGCCCTTATCCTTACTAATATTATAAAAGCGTAAGTGAGTTTGTTTGTTACCTCTTCACGCTTTAATGGCTAAACCGATTTGATGAATTTTGGTACAGAGATAGTTGGGAACCAGGAGACGGACATAGGCTATTTTTTTTTAATTAAAATGTGGGATGTGAGGGAGAAAGAGGGAAGAAAAGGGAAAACTTAGCGTTGCTATTACAAATCAATAAGGCGCAAGGGGAACTGTGTTACCCCGAAATTAACGCGAGCGAAGCCGCGGGCAAAAGCTAGTAATAAATAAAATAATTAATATCTATTGGCGAGAGTACTGCCGTGCCCTCCGATCCCATGACTACTAAAGAATGTAAAAAGGCTATTGCCTTTTTACATTCTTCAGTTTTATCCATTGAACTATTGTTCAATGACGGGCCTGTTGGTCTAGTGGTTAGTGGCCCTGACTGCTGAGCCGGAGGTCGTGAGTTCGATTCCCACCCAGGACAAACTTTGTGTGATGAGCATGATTGTTTGTTCTGTGTCTGGGTGTGATTTATCTATAATGTGTATGTATTTATAAATTATATAAGTATGTATATCAGTTGTCTGGTTACCATAACACAAGCTCTGCTTAGCTTGGGATCAGATAGCCGTGTGTGAGTTGTCCCAAGATATTTATTTTATTTATTTATTATTATAATGGATAAAACTGAAGACTTATGATGACATTGAATTATTGCTGCAAGCATCGTCAATATGAGTTGAAAAGATACACACACGCACACACACAAACACATCCTCACACCCAGTCACACACACCCATTCACACACTATTTTAGGATATTGTGTTTTATTATTTTTTGTTAGGTTTTTCTTTCTTTATGTTATTAGGTCTTATTTTGTTTAATTTTAATATTTTTTGTGGTTTCTTTTAAATTCGTTTTTTTTTCTCTTTTATTGTGTACCACTTGTACTATTTTCTAACCTGTTATTGGAGAGCGGGGCCTCCTAGCACAGGTATATATTTTCCTTAAAAGGAGGTGTCCCTATGTAATATTTACTGTAAAAAATGTACAAGTTTTTGCAATAAACCTTTTTTTTTAATAGAATTTAACGAAACCAAACATATTTCGATAGAGCAATTCTCATGACCTCCTATATGACTACCATATGACTAAAAGGTAATGACTACATAGTATAACTGGAGCTTTCCATTCTAGGCATACCATAAGACCTTTATTAAAGGCGGGTCGGTAATACTAGCTTAATATTATGACAGACCGGACACCCGGGTAACCGACAACTACCTGAAGCCGGTTAGGTTACGTTGCCTACGGCTAACGTGTCCGACACCGTGGTTTTAGAGTCTCATGACTGACAGACTTACGTGTTGTGACTTAAGAGTCAGGTCTAGAGGAACCGCTCAAGTTTTACACCTTTGGTCCAAGTTTGTTAGTAGCAATTGGAATAAATGAAAGATTTTTAGAAGTAACGATAGGTTTAAAGCGACAAGTACATCACGTGTTCAAGCAAGATCTATTTAGAGAACAAAAAGAATACGGTAAAATGTTATAAAATACTTGCTTATTAACAAACTTTTTTTGATTTTGTCATAAAAACAAAAAAGATGCTACTACAGTTCCAGTCACAAGATATAATAACTTGCGAAAGTACTATAGTTGCCCATTTCAAAGCGTTGAACTCTATGGAGAAGAATGGGTAAGAAACTCCATGGCCACGCTATTAAATCATAATATTTTTACAAAATCATGGATACATCATCATTCATGTTGAGATTGAACATATTTGTCAGAACGATGTAGAAAAACGAGCACATTTAGAGCGTCCAGAGTAAACGCAAAAATATGAGTTTAATAGATGAATTAATTAATTAAAACAAACCCTGGCGGCTAAGAGATTACCCGACACAACTGACGCGCCAGTTCACAAACATGACGCATGTATCAGCCCCATTCAGCTCAACCATTTTGAAGGGAACTAAATGACCCGACATACACGCCACCATCAGCGAGACATTTAATTGAACATGACAATCTCTCAACCACCAGGGCAACCGTCGAGTCAATTAAATTACATGGTCCTCACACATGGGCATTAAAATTATACATTATTAGGAAATCAATTAGTTTGCCCCTATGGTTGTGGAGCAGGACCGGGCGACCATTAATGAAATCCCCCAACTTATAATAATATGCTAATATAACATTAAATAAATAATGTCAAAAGTTTGTGAGGTTGTGTGTGTTTACTACTCTTTCACGCAAAAATTACTGGACGGATTTTGATGAAATTCTTCACACACAAAGTGGATAAGCTGGATTAACACATTGGCATTTATTACTTATTATATTTATACTTTTAAGCACGGAAATATGTTCCTTTCGAATAAATTTCCACGTCCACAAACCTCGCGCAACAGCTAATGTTATGATAGGTGAGTAACTTAAGAAATAAAGGACACCAAATCATCTGCCTGGCTTTTTCCCAACTACGCTGAGGTCGGCTTCCAGTCTTACCGGATGTAGCTGAATACCAATAATTTACATGGAGCGACTGCCTATTTCACCTCCACAACCCGGTTAGTGCTGAGTAAATACGATACTTCTTGGTAATGGCAGGAAGGAAATGCGGTGTGTAACCGATGGTCACCCCTCCGGAAGATCAACCCAGGCAAGCGAAGCTTAACCTAAATATCGACCTGAGCGGCCATGGTATTTCGCCACGGCACAAAGAACACCGAATAACACCTAAACACACAGTAGTCTAATCATGCATCATGCAATTTACTACCATGCAATACCATGCTACTCAGAAATCAGGAGATAAGATTTGCGTCTCGACTTTAGTCAAGCAACTTGCGCATGTGTTACTTGTTCCCGTCACGGTGACAAGCAACTCCTAAACGGTAACTCTCGCTTCAAGTAAAAGCTATACAACAAGACAAGTACCTACTAAACAACGCCGCGGCGTAGTAATTACTAATGCCACTTTTTAACCGACTTCAAAAAAGGAGGAAGTTCTATGTTCGACCGTGTTTTTTTATTTTTTTATGTACTACTCTGTCAAGAAAGTACCGGGAAAAGATCAATAATACACAAAATGTCTGTTATTCAACCAAATTTATTTTATCACCTTCAAAGTATGCTCCTTTAGAAACGATACACTTGCGCCAACGAATAATCCATTCATCAAAACATTTTTTAAACGCTGCTTCCGGAATTGAGTTCAATTCTCGCCGCGAATTCTCCTTTATGTCTTCTATCGATTGAAACCGGGTGCCACGAAGTGGTAATTTGAGTTTAGGAAAAAGAAAAAAGTCAGCAGGAGCCATATCTGGTGAATATGGTGGTTGCTGGATGGTATTTGTTGAGTGTTTGGTCAAAAATTCGTTCACAATGATAGCCTTGTGCGAAGGCGCATTGTCGTGGTGCAAAATCCAAGAATTTTCTTTCCACAAATCTGGCCTTTTTCGTCGAATTTGCTCTCCTAAACGCCGCATAACGCTCAAATAATATTCTTTATTTACCATTAGACCTTCCGGTAAGAATTCAGAGTGCACAACACCGCGATAGTCAAAGAAAACAGTCAACATGACTTTGACTTTTGATCGACTTTGGCGTGGTTTTTTCGGTTTCGGTTCAGTTGGAAGGCGCCACTCCGAAGCTTGTTGACTAGTTTGCATATCAAACTCGTAAACCCACGTCTGGTCACCAGTAACAATGCGTTTCATGAATGTTGGGTCCGAACTGACTCGTTCTAGCATGTCCTCAGCGACTTTCATGCGATTGAGTTTTTGGAGAAAATTCAGATCTTTTGGGACTAGCCGAGCAGCAACATGTTTCATACCCAAATGATTAGTTACAATGGTACGGATCGACTCGTGAGATACAGAAAGTTCGGCGGCTATCTCTCTCAGAGTTGAATGGGGATTTTCAGTCACTATTTTCTTCACTTTTGCCATGTTAACTTCAGTTGCAGACGTTGACGGCCTACCAGAGCGAGGCAAATCTTCCACCACATCTCGACCGCTTTTGAACGCTTTGAACCACTCATAAACACGAGTTTTTGATAAAGTCGATTCACCGTAAGCCTTCTGTAACATTTTCAGTGACTCCGAACACGAAATTCCATTTTCGATGCAAAATTTAAGACAAACTCTTTGTTCGATATTTTTGTCCATTATGAAATTCGCAATACACACTATATATGATATTACTAAAACCAGCACTGTATTTAATATAAATAACAGATGCAACTCAAACTCCGCGCCAAAATGGAAAACAGTTGTGCCAATCTAACAACTACAAAAAAAAACAAAAATTTAAATTTGGAACCATAAACAAATCATCCATTCCCGATACTTTTTTGACTGAATGTATGTTCACCGATTACACCGCCAACTCTAGGCCGATTTTCATAACTATTATTTGTTCTTAGGTGGTCCCATATTTTATTTATATTGCTTGGTTAGATTATGAGTTATAGTCTATAATACCTATTTTTTTCTTCTAAACCTATACCTATATGGATGATCTGCTAACATCTTTTAGTAACAATGGAAAATGAGTACTCGATAAAAGTTTGTGTGAGCTATCATCATGCCATATTGGCCATAACTAAAAATGCAGAAAAAAAAACACAAAGTATTTTATTTAATGCATAATTCATTGTCAAGGAACACAGCTACCGCAGCCCCGGAACACAACGGGCAAAGGAAGGAACATAGATAGAACAGGACACAACAGACAGGCCGTATCGACCGCGCATTCGTGTTCCGCGCGCGCCTCAAAGAGATGTCAGCAAATCAGAGGGGCGCCTCCGGGCTTATGCCTGCCGGGGATGCGGGTTAGTTTAAAATGAGATACCGCTGCCCTGGAACACAAACAATAAAAGAAGGAATGGATGGGATCCCTTCCGCTTCGCACACAGCGAGAGGAGGCGGATATAAAACTGTCACTTCACGCGAATGGCCACGCCACTACTTTAGGTGTTATAACATTTATAATCCCACTAGGTTTTGCCCGCTACTACGCTCGCGTTAGGGGTAACACAGTTCCCCTTTCCTGATTTGCAGGTACCTGCTACCTGTAGTTTTTGCTCTTGCGCCTTATTTATTGTTATAGCAAAGCTAATTTTTCACTTTTCTTCCCTTTCTCCCTCATTTCACACTTTAAAAAAAAATTAGCCTATGTCCGTCTTCAAGGTCCCAACTATCTCTGTACCAAAATTAATCAAAATCAGATTAGCCATTTAGGCGTGAAGATATAACAAACAAACAAACTCACTTTCCTTTTTTTAATATTAGTAAGGATTTACAGCCTCAGGGGATGCACCTTGCAACGCGACTAGCATCAGTACCGTCATGTCGCAAGCAATATCGAATGTACACTTTCGTCAAGAGACTTGTGCGTGTCACTTGTTAAAACAACCTCTTCCGTTTGTTTACTCCGCAGTCGCTGTCGTAACAGCCGTGTCACTTGAGTTTGTCGCTTGTGAAGTTGTGACCAAGCAAGGTAAGATCTATGTTTCGTCACTAAATGACTGATGGACTGTTGTGGACATGCACATTATGGTGATGAATCGATTCGGCCTTGATAGCAGACCGGATTACTGACTGTTTCAAAAATCATAACTTAAAATATCCGAACTGTAAAATAAAGATCTGTTGAAAATTCCTGGGAACTGAATTCGGAACAGCAAGCTAAGATGGGCCTTCGTAAAATCAATGTCAATCGACAGGTGATAATAGGTAGCATTTTCAGCTTAGTCATGCTGTCGATGAAATGTATCAATAAATGCCTTATTAGTTATTTTTTTCTTTTATAATTAATACATTTAGTCAAAAAAAGTGTTCAAACGAATCATCCATTACCGATGTAATGGACGAGTGGTTCCAAATTCAATATTTGTTTTTTTTTTATTGTTAGTTTGGCATAACTGTTTTTTCTTCCCTGTTTATTTATCTTTTTCCGTTAGTTTCTTGTCAGAGTAGGTATATCGCATATTAACCAAGTCGAAAAGTTAAACATATAATTATGTTCATTCTTACGTTCATTTGGCATAATATTCTAATCAAAATGAACACAGAATCAATAAAAAATAGATACCCTTTCTGATTCGGAATTGAAATTAATTTAAAAGTTGAACGTTTATTTTTATGTAATTTTATCGAGATCGTGTGAATGGAATGAAACAAAAATAAACGGTCACCCGAAGAAATCGATCACTCGAATAGAACATCTTATATCAACTAAATTCAGTTGTTTAAAATACATCCCTGGGTTTAGCAACGCAGATCAATTATTACCCACACCAACCGGCAACGACCTTATCGATAAGATAACGTTCGTAACTGCCTTCGCTTACGAGAGGCAGTTGCGTCAAGTTTTTGCAAAAACTTCTTTCTTTCTTCTTTGCTGAAATTGCGAGACACGGAAATTCCCTCCGTTCGGGATATTAGGCGTAGCGATTTGGCGTTCTATGTATACCTACTATAACGAAATAAGAAAAAATAATCTGCAGAAATCGACGCGTTGACGCGAAATCTAGATAGCCAAATCGTTTTTATTATAATGTTATGTTCACAGGCTCCAAAATTCAGTTTGTTCAAATCATCGTATTGAACACCAGATGGTCAAAAACAAGTAACTAATCTGGACCAGCAACGAATACATATGGCCAGCCTGATCTAACAAAGCAACTATACTATTACTGACATCGAATGCCTCACAGCGCTACATAAGCCTGCACTTAAGAGAGGTCCCCGCACAGAAGTCGTCTCAAGTTCAAGCTAAAACCTACCGAACATACTTCATATAGATCCTCAACTAAAAGACGTTTGACCGAAAATGAGAAGTTGGTCCCAAAATCTTACAGCATAAAGTAGAATTTGGCATGACAGTTTGGAGAACGGGTGTTCGTCATCGGGGGAAACGCTTGGGAAGATAGATAAGTTATCCTAGAATTTGAAGTAACGAAACTCTTTGTTGGAAACATGAATAGGCCAAATATTTTAGTTTAGTCTGCTTTAAAATTAATTAAACTCATTGTTTGTCCGTTTCTTCTTATTTTCAAAAAGAATTGCGGAACTGCCGGTTTAATCGTATTTTGGATTATTTGTTCAATTATCCAAGGCATCATTAGTTCTCATCCTGACAGACGCCACCAATAAACAAAATCTGATCTCATCTCCGGTCGGTGTAGTTACGAACAGCCCTTACAAAACCCCTCTCAAACTCCTACTGAGGTTCGCATCGGGTGGCAAAAACTTATATGTATAACGTATGTATAACAAGGGTGCTTTGTCGTCTACTCTCGAAAATAAGTATTTGCCGGCTCGTTTTCAAATCTACCCTCAACTTTCGGTACACAGTACGACTGGTTTTGGGTTAAAGTGCAGAGAGATCGGAGAGAGGTTGGTCGTACGTACACCCAGGTTTCATAGAAAATTGCCCAAATTTTACTACAGTCTTAGAAATAGTTTACGGAGGAATTGTAAAACCTTGCGAAACTACATAATTTTCTAATTCGCCGGCTTAGCTGGTGCTTTCATGTAGTGTAGTAATACCTCAATCAACCTCCTCAACAATCAAGTTAGAAAATTGGGATAACCAATCAATCCGTACCATGAAGGGCTTTAATCCCGGCCCATCTATTGAAAACCCACAAATGCTACATCATCTAACTTGGGGAGTATCGCACTCCAATCGAACAAAACTCTGTTCAAGTGGCCTACCACCACCTCATATCACAGTATTACTTCAATTTTGGAAAGGAATAGCGCTATATGCTTTTTATAGCTCCTTCTTGTGTGCTTGCTGAATGCTTTTTATCTCTCCTTTCCCACGCTGAATATATCTGTAAATTTAGCATCCAAGACGTACTTGCAGCGAAGTTATTATCGCTATTATAGCATCTCAACAAAACCAGCTTTCTAGCCTCATCGCTGTGCCTCAAGATCTCATAACCGGTTTAGTCTAGATCTCCTGAAGAGTGAGGTTTTATTTTATATCTATTCTACCTTCTTGGTGGTTACATTAAGGCTGCAGACGACAAAAACCGTTACCTAGACTGCACTTGGCAATAACCGCAAGCGTCATGCCGCTGCGGTTTTAACTCAACCAATGGGGGACAACATATATGTGCCGAGATGAATAGTAGAAAGAGCCATGGGCAACTACAGTACTTTCACAATTGATTACGCCTTGTGATCGGAACTGTAGCTTCATCTTTTTGTTTTTAACATTCAAAAGTGCCTGTAATGATCTTATTGAAATTAATGCTTTGAGTTTGAGTCAGGTTAAAAATGCTTGCTTGTTAAGTTTTACATAATCATTATTTTATTGTTGGATCTATGAAATGTATTTTTATTCGGTCTACCTTTACTCTTAAAGCCATCAAATTTATACTAATACTAGGTTTTGCCCGCGGCTTCGCTCGCGTTAAATTCAGGGTAACACGATTCCTCTTTCCTGATTTGCAGGTACCTGCTACCTGTAGTTTTGCCCTTGCGCCTGATTTATTGTAATAGCAAAACTGTTTTCCCTTTAGTTCCCTCTTTCTCCCTAATTTCTCCCTTTTATTAAAAAAAATAGCCTATGTCCGTTTCCAGGGTTCCAACTATCTCTATACCAAAATTCATCAAAATCGATTTAGTCATTTAGGCGTGAAGAGGTAACAAACAAACTCACTTTCGCTTTTATAATATTAATAATAATGATTAAATCAAATAGTAAGGGACAAGAATCTAAATACATAGTTGTTATCAGAACACAGGTTGAGTTGGGTCGTTGGTAAAAAGTGAAGCCCCGAGCCAAGACCAAAAATAATGAAATATAGTCTATGTTTGACATGTAGTGAGATTACTGTATATTGTCGAGCCAACTAATTAAATTAATTACTAAATATATACAACCTATAAATAGACACTAACTAATAATAAAAATATATATACAAGTAAAAAATGGAAAATTACAGGGCGTCAAAAAATTCGTCCGTAACGCCGTCAACAGGTAAAGTGCCCAGAAGGCTGGCAGCATTACCGCGTTTGACATTGTATAACATTGATTCTCAAAAAATATAATTCCGATTTACATGTCACATTTTTTTTCAATTTTGGATCATCTACTGTAGCTTTTTCATGTTGCAAATAAATATTTAGGGTTGCTGCGGCTGGATGGCTTTACAATTGCAGTTTGCGGTCTACTGCCCCTTTCGGAATGGTACCTTCAGTTTTATTAAAATACTAGCGACACGCTCCTGCTGCACTCGGCGCCAAGTCGCCAACTATCCAGTTCAAAACTATCTTATTTTTCAAGCTGGAACCAACCAACATTCACAAAATTAAATTATTATAGGTCGGGTGGTTTCGGAAATTAACGTGTTCATACATAGTAACAAAAAAAAACGAAGAGAACTACAAAGAGTGATCGTCTTTATACCCAATTGACGGAGGGTTATGTGTGTGGTTTGTATTGACATTTTTTGTGAATATGTCTATGGTTCTTAATTCTGTTCTATTGTCTATGGTTGTAAAATATTATCTGCCGTCGAGAACATTCGTTCAGAAACGATTGACTTATCTGTACTACAAAAACAGTTTTAAATCGGTCGATGGCACAAATTTGTGCCAGCGGGGTTCAACGGTAATACTTGTTTACTGGCACGTTTTTGTGCCGCTGGACCTCTAGAGGTTAAGGTGAAAGCTCCAACCTACCCGCGAAATTCATTCGAAATTAAAGGCGTAGGAAAGACTTTTTCTGTTTTTTTTTTGTTCCTACGCCTTTATGAACTTGGAGGGTTGTATTGGTGATTTTGATGATTATAATTCTATAATTACATACGTCTTACAGCCGCGAATAATATTTTAATCAACATACAACCTAGCACTGGCCTGAAAATTGCAAAAAACGTAAGAAAATTTGAATTTCGCGGGTAGGTTGGAGCTTTCACCTTAAACGATTGATTTACCCTAACGTTTTTATTCTAACCGATTTTATGTTTATTTCCTCTCCACCAAGATAAGAGTTGCTGGCCAGTTATAAATTAACATACAACCATTATTGTCAAATGTGGTATTACTGGGGCCGCGTGATGTCCCACTCCTCACTGAAAGTCCTGTGTTCCAGCAGCGAAAACGTCACAGTACAAGAGGCAACGCGCAATTTTATACTGGATGAAAATCATTTCTACTGCGTTAAAGCGTTGGCGCTTTCAGTAGATATATTTCCATCTTCACTCTCGCCAAAGACGCCGCTTAAGTCTGAGCTGATTACCACCGACACGCTAAAAAGATCATTTCTAGTATTTGTTTAATATTAACTGATCATGTTAAAAAAGTCAGCTGCCGCATCCACGGAGGACCCAAGTTACAGCATATCAAACTATCATTTGTTTTTATTTTCAGCCGGTATAAAATACTTAGTTAGATAAATGGTACCTCCCGTACTACATATTACAGGTCCACCCTTTATAGCAGAAATTTTTATGTCATAATTTTATTTTGCATAACAAC
The DNA here is from genome assembly GCA_905475445.1 of Ochropleura plecta. NCBI lineage: Eukaryota > Metazoa > Arthropoda > Insecta > Lepidoptera > Noctuidae > Ochropleura > Ochropleura plecta. Next base: position 9,631,547 of record FR997738.1, on the reverse strand, counting down.
GGATAACATAAACTTCATTTCGCAGAAAATTGTTTGACAGACACTCATTTATCATACATTCAAAACTCATAATTTTGTAAGTCAGAATCATCTCAAGACATAAATTTCATATCCATAATATTTAAAAAGTAGAATCATCATATCGCAGAAAGTTCACAGTTAGAATCGTCTTTTGGCATATATTTCATATCGATAATCATTAAACGGCAGAATTGTCATATCGCAGAAAGTTTATGGTTAGAATCAACTTTGTCATTATTTGTTGTCATTTGCCAGCTGCCTAACGAGAGCCTCCTCAGGTATTGGTCGAGGCTCTTTGCAATTAAGCCATTGGCTGATACGACTATCGGCACAATGATCGCTGAGTCCACACCCCACATGTCGACAACCTCGCGAGCCGAGCCAATACTTGATTTGCTTATCTTTCTCGGCTTTCACGAGGTTCTCATCATGCGGGACTGTTATGTCAACAATCATTGCGCGCCGCTCTGATCGATCCACCACCACTATATCAGGCTTGTTGGCAACAATAGTCCTGTCAGTGATAATGGATCGATACCAGTACAATGTGATATTGCCATGTTCGAGAACTGGGTCGGGCACATACCTATAGTACGGCACTTCCGATTCCACAAGGCTGTATTTTAGAGCAAGTTGCTGATGGATAATCCTGGCTACAAGGTTGTGTCTATGCAAGTACTCTCCGTTATCAAGGCGAGAACAACCAGAGATAATGTGACGAATTGATTCACCCGGACGGTGGCATGCCCGACATATGTCAACCGTGCCGTCCTTCACAATAAATCTCCGGTAGTTATTCGTCATCATAACTTCATCCATGATTGCACAGACAAAACCTTCGGTTTCTCCAAAGAGGTCGCCGGAACGTAGCCAGGCTACGGACGCTGATTGATCTACATCGGGTCCATGTAGGGCCCGGAAAAAGCGTCCGTGAAGCTCCTTACTCTGCCATACTTCCTTGCGGTCGTTAGTGTCAAGCACTACAGGTTTGCGCCAGTTCTCTTTAGCCAAGGAGAGCGGGGTGAGGCCTTTGTCCACTGCAACCACATCACGATGCATTCCCACCTCTGTTTCTAGGAAATATTCCCTGAGACTGCTAACTGGGTGATGCATACGAAATGCCGTTAACAATGTACGGACCTTCCTATCCAGGGTGTCCAGTTCTATTTGAGTCCATTTGAGTATGCCGAAAGAGTACATCAAAACCGGCATGACCATTATTTTAATTATTATTTAATTAAAATTGAAATAATGTCCTTTAATTCAATATGTAATTATCCTAATCTAAATAGTTCCGCTCCGGGTAAGCTACTAAAAACAATCTCTTTTTTTCTATTAAGCACGGTTTCTACCGCGAGCGGAACGGACGGGTATTAATGACGCAAACTGCATACTTGTATTTCCACCAACAAATAGTCGGACGGAAAGAGCCGAGCGCGTAGAAAGAGTAGAAATGAGCTCGCTCAAATCTAGGGAGCGAAGTAGTAGCGTTTCCACACAGAAAGTGGTGAGCGGGGCGGATTGAACGAGTAAAAAGAATTTGAAAAGAGTCCGCTGCGGCAAGGCCTACACCAACTAGTTTAGATCGGACTCGTTTAGCGCGTTTTTTTCTTTGCTTAAGATACAACAATATCCGTCTTATTCCAAAACGCGGACTAAATATAGTACTGGGATTAGTTCTAGGTTTAAACCATGGACTAACAAAAACCTTATTATAAAATGAAGTTTATCACTAATCCTGGTACTATCTATGGTACTAAAGATAAACCCGCGAGACCCCTAGTTTAACCATGGTCTAACTTTGGTACTATAGTCAAATGTCAATTTCTACAAAAAGTTGAGGTTACCGTGGATTTAATTTTCTGTGTTTATTGTTTTTATATCGTTGAAAAATGGATATTAATATGATTGACTTGATGGACTTAGAAGATATGGAGATGCTTGAGACTTCTCGTCGATCTGTGATACGTCGTCATCGTGGAAATCCATTTGAATTGAGTGACGAAGATTTTAGATACAAATATATGTTCACAAAACGTTTCAGTGAAAAAATATTGTGGATCTTTTACGTGAAGATTTAGCTCACGATCCTCGAGGATGCCCCTTGAGCCCTTTGCCTTTTTAGTAGATTTGTTCTCTATAATATGAGCTGACTGACTAATCAGTTGCCGTAGTATTTCCTATTGTAATAAGTAGATTCACGTTAATCTTTATCGAAATAGGAATAATACAAAGTAATGCACACTATACAATATTTCGATGTTTTGCTAACTTTTTCTTCAGGACTCCAATTTTCACCCCTTTTTTTCTTCTGTTGTTCCATTTTTTTCCTGAATTACCTTTTCTCAATTTGACCACAAAACTTCTCGCACAGAACCATAACAGCAATACAGTACAATATTAGGAACAATGAATAAAGAACTGTTTATTAAAGGATACAATGCAATAACATAAATATTTGGTTGGACCGTCGCATTCGCATCTCGAATTACGCGCCGCGAAGCTGTACTCCGTTTCACGTTCGTTGATATAAAATAAAACTTGATATAAAAAACGCGATATGTGTGTTTGTTGCGCTCGTTCAAGAGGTTGGAACTTGGACAAACAAATAAAATGATTTGTTTGTTACGAATAAAGAGTTATTATGCATTTAAAATATGTAGTTAAAATCAACATTAGGAAAAACGGAATGTCATATTGAATGAAACCTGTGTAAAAGAACGAATGATTGCCCTTTTTTATTTTTTATCTGTGTATAATATTTAAACCATGGATGATCTTTGGACTAACTGGTCTTCGGTTAGTCTTTGATTTGTAATATGAACACATTTTAAACCTGGTACTAACTTTAATACCGTAACAATCCTAGACTATTTAGTCCAGGTTTAAACCAGTACTAACTCAAACTTTTGTAATAAGACGGAATGTGTTTCTTTTTTCTGTATACGTAATCACTGACATCACTCGATTCCATGTCACTCGATAACATCGCAACACGACCACACGCAACCAGCTCAAAACTTCAACTGAACTCGTTCTCTGTGGAAATTCACTATTCCTTTTTCATTTCTCATTTTCCGTTCAGCTCACTCCACTCATTTCTCTATCTCATTTTCATTTTGCAGTGGAAATCAAATGACCAACTCGTTGTTGGTGGAAACGTAAACCTATTTACTATAAAAAATGCGTCCCGCTTAAGCATTTCCCGCTCATTACCCTTCCGCGGTGGAAACTGCGCTTTAATGCAAGTCGTTTCTGGCACTCGCCGGCCGCTGCCGCGGCACCGGCGGCGGCGGCACCGGTCGCTTTGCTCGCTCGGCTCGTGCGGAGGTCACAGTTTTAACCTAACCTAACCTAACCTAATTTCTCCCATCTGCACAGTATGCCAAGTGAAATTATACCAAATAATCATCGCTCTAAATGAACATTATGCGAAATTTGAACTCTGTCAGTCGTAATTATACTAAATGTAATTCTGCCATCTTAAAAGTATGCCATTGTAAATTCGGAGTTTTAAACATTATGCCAAACGATAATTATATCAAATAAGTTTTTGCCTTTACAATGTTCCTTTAAATAATATTATGCTAAGTGTGTTATGCCAAATAAATCGGAGCATCAAGATTCTGCCAGATAGAGGGAACCCTACTATTACAGCAAACGAGGCTGTGAAGTTAGTTTCACAAGTAACGGTGTGGTAAAAAGAGGCCTTGAAAAAACTTGCACTGTCATGTGAGTTCTACCATATCTGTGTCAACTGTGGTATTTACTGAATCAGTCAGCAGTTGCATTAATGGTATATCTGCACAGAAGGCGCATTGGCTCTCAGCTTTACAAATAAATTTTGCAAAGTTTAGAAAGGTTAGCTATTGGATTATACTGGAGGTCGTGATCGTGATCCTCAGCAGCGAGAGAACGACGAGGAGGTGCTCCCAAAAGAGCCTCAATGATCATCTGTCGAAGCTCTCGCTTGTTTGGGCCTCATTCAGAAGGCAGTACTCCTCGATACTGCTTTAATTGTGAGGAGGTACCTGCGGTGGACATGACGTGCTTTCTTTCTCTCAAATCATTCCTCACGCAACCCATTTATACATAATATCGATAACTTCGTCTTCGTCTCCATCTATCAACATTCACATTCTTTTTACGGTTTTGTACCCGAAGGTTAAACGCGACCCTTTTACTAAGACTGTGCTGTTCGTCCGTCTGTCACTCTGTCACCAGTAAAACTAAATGATCGCTCGCTAAGGGCACCGCCTATGGGGTACGGACCTCGGCTTAAGGCATCAATGAGCCCCCATGTTTTTTTTGGGGTGGGAAATCATCAAATAACTTAACCCCCGCTCTGGGCGTGTCAGGCTTTTACTGACTAAAACCCACCCATGTTCCTTCTATTGCCCTTTACGTTTCGGGGCCGCGGTATCTCTTTCGAACAACCCGCAACCCCAGCAGGCGGAGGCTCTGGCAAGCCCCTCTGCTTTGCTGACTCTCTTTCGAGGCGCGCGTGAAACACGAACGCACCGTCGACACGGCCTGTCGTCAATAGACGGACGGACGGTGAGCTACCCATTGCTCACCGTCCACAGGCCAGCATCTACGGTGGCCGGGAGTCGTCTCGCGGCGCCCGGGGCGTCTCCCGCGGCGGCTGGGTTGGTTCGAGGTTCTCTCCCTCAAACGCCCGGCCACCTTCTTTGCTAGCATTACTGCTTCGCAGAAGGTGGTGACCGCTTCCCATTCCCTCTCGCTCCGGACCATGGCCTGAACCAGGTCCGGACGCGAGAGATCGCCGCCGCCGATCGCCTCCACGAGGGCACGGCGGTGCTCCGCCTAAGCTGGGCAGACCGCAACTGTGTGCTCCACCGTCTCCTCCGGGCGATCGTCACAATGGTGACACCCGGGCGTTTCCTCCCGCCCGATTATGTGCAGGAACCTCCCGAAACTTCCGTGTCCGGTGAGGACCTGCGTCAAGCGGTAGGTGAGGACGCCATGACGCCTCTCCAGCCACTCCTCAAAGAGGGGACTTACCGCCACTATTGTGGCGTGCCCTGCACGGGGTTGCGACAGTCGCTCTCTCCATGCCACCATGAGATCGCACCGGAGGTCTGTCCGCTGAGCGGCAATTTGCCGCGGCAGCGGAGTTTCCCCCCGGTGTAGTGCCTCCGCGCGCCACTCAAACAGGCGCGCGAGCACTATCGCCCCCAGATCCCACGGTGGCAGTCCGGCAAGGAGGCTTGCTGCCTCGCCGGAGATCGTGCGGTAGCCCCGGATCAGCCTTATGGCTACCACCTTTTGGGGCGCGTTCAGGTAGTGGGCGGCGCGCCGCCCTAAAGAACGAAAATAAGTAAGAAGAAAGTAGTAGGGAAAGAACTTCTTTCCCTACTAGTTTCTTGGGGGATAGTGAAAACATGGTATTAGAATGGATCAAAACACTTACCTATAACGATACCGAAACACTTCTGAAACATTAACACATACACACTTAAGTCATTAAGTAATCTCACTCACATTCACAGAATATACTCTCGCCATTACACACACATAAACGCACACACACACACACATACTAATACACTAACATATTCACCTCATTCACTCATACTCACACTTGATTTTTTTTTATTGTTATCATTTTATTTTTAATTTTTTCTGTCTATATTGTCTTGTTTACCTTTATGACACAGTTTGTTACGGAAGAGCGGAGCCTCCTAACACAGGCATTATCTGCCTAAAAGGAAGCTCCAATCATAAATATTGTTAAACGAAATTTACTTTACCAATAAACTATTATTATATAGTGATAAGATCATCGGGATCGATGAGGTTATGCTTTGATCGGCGAATATTCCCTGTCGTTGAGGGGGTATATCGGGAAACCGATACGACCAATGGGAATGGTCGAAATGGGTATCGAAAAACCGCTTTGTGAGAAGTTTTATAGCCTGTGGTATGGTGGGGAGGGGACAAAAGGTCGACATTCAGTCGTTCATTCCTTAGGAGGCTCCCGTGGCTATTGGAGACCTCCTATCGAGACCGCAGAGCCTGGCGTGCGCGAAGTTGGGGCAAGCGTGGGTCATGATGGGACGAATGCACGCAATGTAAATACGCAAATTGCACTTGAGTGACAATTTGCTGCGCGCATTCAGTGGGGAGTGGAGTTTGCCTAGAGCGAAATCCGCACGCGAATGTGCCGTCTTTATGTGCTCTCCGAAGATAAGGCGTTAGTTGAAAATTACACCTAAGTATTTAGCTTGCTTCCCCCAAGGGATCGGCTTGCCGAACATGGTGATGTGATCGGATTCATATTCATAACTCGTTTAGTCACACGCAAATCGTACCTCACTCATGTTCATACCAAGACAGTTGATTCCCTTTCAACTTTTCTTTAAATTGCGCAACTGTCAAACTTCCTTTTATATACTCATTTCTTACTTTATCCATTCTTGTCACACCAGAAATTATTATTTATAAAAAAATACACTTAGATAAAGAAATTATTGTGACCATTTTGAACCCTGACTTTTCATAAGAAAGCGAGGTTGCAAAAACAACCTAAGCATATATTTTAGCACGAAACATAAAGGACAAAAGAAGGAACATGTGTCGGTTTTGTCAGTAAAAGTCTGACACTCCCCGCTCCACCCAGAGCGGGGGAAGTAATTTGATGATTTCCCATCCGCAAAAAAGCAGAAACTCTAAAGTGAGAAGTCTAACGCTGCACAATGCGCATCTCGCATCACAAGCCGGTCTGACTTGCGCGTACGCCTGAGGCAGGTTTGCTTTCATTCAGATTTATGATTTCATGACCAAATGGAGTTGTAGAAACTTGTGAAACAGTTGCCAGTTGACTGAATAAAAATGCTTGATCGGAACTTTTGTTGTACACATTTTGACCGGGTTTATATTGTAATATGCCTTATCCCATCTATCTTGTGGTCGGCTTCATTTATACATGAAGTGACTGGCTATCTGTCCAATTTTTTTTCGCCCGCGAAAAAATAAGTTGATCAGCATAGTTAGAGGGCGTCCTCCGCTCCCACATCCGTCGCCCCCTTCGCACTGGAGATAGCGGCGAGTGCAGTTCCACTCGCACCTTTCCTAGACGTAACGGGGGGGAGTTTAACATCTCACTCCCCCCCCCCCCCCCGCCCGGGACAAGACCCGCTTGTCAAACGGACCAGCACTAGTTGGGGGCAGTGGAAGTCGCATTAGATCTCTTTGCCCGTGAAAACGTTTTGAACGTGAAAAGAAAGGGCATCTCCAGGTCTTGCGTCTTGTTAGTCGCCTTTTACTTAACCTCTCAATATTTGTCACTACAGCTTCTTTAAATCTGAAACGTAGTCGTATCACATAATTTCTCGATTCAGACCGCGTGTAATAAATATAACTGATGTGCGGCGCAGCGGTGACTCATAGAGAGAACAGGTAAAATAAATACTTGTATTTTTGTGATTTGCAGTACGAGTCACCAAATGCAGACAGTGTGGGCACGTGTCAGTCGTTAACGGGTGATATCCCAAATAACTACAGTATAATAAACATTTTTTTTTATCATCGACTGGTATTTTTAATTTAACAATTAATTATCGTCTGACGCTATCGATTCCAATGAATTATCGTTTGATACATTAATCAACCAAATAAAGTAGGTAATCATGCAAATATCAATTAACTGAAGTATTGCGCGTTGAAGTATCAATTAAATAAAGTGTGACGCATTAAAATATTAAATAGCCAAAGTGTGACGAATTCATGTTTCAATAAAATATGACGCATTCAAGTGGCAATGAAATATGACGAATATAAATATCAAGCTAATCTTCAAAAACTTCTCTTATCTATACATATTATAAAATAAAGTCCCCCGCCGCGTATGTCTGTCTGTTCGCGATAAACTCAAATACTACTGCACCGATTTTCAAACGATTTTCTCCACTCGATAGCGTCATTCTTGAGGAAGATTTTACCATATCATTAGTTAAGTTTTTGTATTTATTTCTGTGTACATTAACGATGTTTGTTGAAGATGTCGGCAAAAAATATGCTGTCTAGGAGCTTTCAACGAAAACGCTGCCCTTTTAGATATAACAAAATAATTTAATTAAAAATTGGCATTCATGAAGCGTTTATTGGAAAGCTATTTACATAATTACGGTATTAATGCTTATCAGAATAAATAAGTTCGTGTTCAAGGCTATATCAGTATCTGTAAATTACTTTTTGGATCATTTAAATTTGACGTACGATTTGAAAGTTATCATAGGTTTGATAATTCTCAAAATTGAATCCGCGCGATGGATTCGCGGTCTTTTTTTTTTTTTTTTTTTCGGGTGGGAAATCATCCAATGACTTCCCCCGCTCTGGGTGGAGCGGGGGGGCATGTAAGACTTGTACTGACTAAAACCCACCCATGTTCCTTCTATTGCCCTTTACGTTCCGGGGCCGCGGTATCTCTTTCGAACAACCCGCAACCCCGGCAGGGGATTCGCGGTCTTCAGTCGCTTCGCATGACGCGGTCACTGACCCTCCCCCGCACCGTCTTGCATACTATTTCTTTAGCTAATAAGCCGAACCACAATAACGCACGCACGCACTACTGATGACTGTGTTTTCTTTCGGGTGTTGTTGAAAAGTTATAATTGCATTTTTGTTTTGTGTTTGTTTTCATAATTAATATCCAATTCGTTTAGTTTTGTTCCGTGTCGTCATTTATTGGAAAATAGATTAATATTATGTGCCTGCATATATACTACTCAAAACAAAATAAGGGCCACGAGGTATTTTTTCATTTTGGTGTAATTTATTAAACATTTACTTACATATTGAAAGTAGTAAAATATTGAGTATACAAACTCTTTGAAACCTAAACATTTTAATATTGTAGTATTCATCTAATGCTGGCAACAATTTTAAATAAAATTTGATTTAAAATTCTTTTTGAAAATTTTGATTCCATTTTCTTTGACGTTTTGCTTTCCTTAGCTTCTTGGTTTATTAGAAATTTTCAGAGTTCATTGATATCTTGAGTCAGAGACATCTTTTGCAATATGCCACAAGCACGCAGGCGTCATATGGACTCGCTGACAGCAACCAGAGCCGTTACAATGATTGAAGAAGGTCATTCGCAGCGATCTGTGGGTTTGCAATTGGGATTTTCTCGAAGAGCTATTCAAAATCTATGGAATCGCTTCCAAGAGACCAGCAGTGTTAGAAGAAGACCTGGTTCGGGCAGAGTTCGCATTACAACAGCTCAAGAGGATCGTTACATTCGATTAAGTGCGCGCCGAGATCGCACAACGACGGCCCGCAAGCTGCAAAATCGTTTACGGCTGACAACGGGTACTCGTGTCAGTGACCAAACTATTCGTAATCGATTGCATGAAGACCAGCAGGCATCAAGAAGGCGAGTTGTCCGTGTTCCATTAACCAGAAATCATCGTGCAAATCGTTTAAGATTTTCCCGTCAACATTTGGACTGGGACATAAACCAATGGGGCATGCTCTTCACAGACGAATGCAAAGTTAAATTTTTAAACGACGATCGGCGTATTAGAGTATGGAAAGACGCGGCGAGAGATTTTCAGAAGCCTGCATCCATGAAGTGGATCGTTCTGGTGGTCCAAATGTAATTATTTGGGGCGGGATAAGCTTACACGGCAAAACTGAGCTCGCTATTTTAAATGAGGGTACTGTTACTGCTCAGCGGTATATTGAGGAAGTTGTCAGACCACATGTGATCCCATTTTCACAGCGAGCGGGTCCTGAATTCATCTTGATGCAAGACAATGCTCGTGCACACACGGCTCAAGCGACTCGGTTTGTACTAGAAGCCTCTCAAATTCAAGCCGTGGCCGGCGAACAGTCCGGACTTAAATCCAATAGAGCACATGTGGGATCAGTTGAAACGAAGAGTTAGAGACGGTGATCAGGAAATCCACAACCAACAGCAACTCATCAACGCTGTTAAAAGGGCCTGGGAAGATTCCAATGGAAAATGTCAGGCATTTGATTGAGAGCATGCATTTCAGGCTTCAGGAGTGCGTAACTAAACGAGGGGTACCTAAAGGATGGGGGTTACTAAAAATGAGCATGGAGTATTTTCTTTCGTTTTCAGTAACTTTACATTGTTTTTATTTTTAACCTAAAATGTGTTTTAGTTTCTTTCAAAAGCAAATAAACTTTTTAATCATTATTATTTGAATAAATTTATTGGTCTACAATCTACATGGTAAAAACAACATTAGTTTTCGTTATGGAGACAAAAAAAATATATTGGTTTTATTATTTTCATGGTAAAGAGAAAATACCTCGTGGCCCTTATTTTGTTTTGAGTAGTACCTACCTTTATATTTAAACCACTTAGGTGAAATTCTTTGGAGATTGTTAATCCATACAACTCATTTTTGTTTAGTGTTTTCTTTAGTTATTTAGATACTACACTGCACCCGTGCGAAGGGCGGGTCGCTAGTATAAGATAAAAAAAGAACGCAAGCGACATCTATGACGCAAATTTTGAACAAAAATCAAAAAAACGCGCTTAAAAATCTTAAAACCCTTTTCCTTAAGGAAAGTCATTACCTGATCGATATTGCACTTTGTCTGTTAAGCAATGTATGTAAAACACCGGTTTTCAACTGCAACCAGTTAGACTCAAAAGCCGACCCCAACTGAGTGGTGAACTGGCGCGTAGGATGATTATGACCACCTTGTAAATAACATCCAGACAACAACTGTCGGTAACTAGCCCACCATACAGTACAATCGTCTAATCGGCGAAGCCTCCTTTTTTAATAGAATATTGACGTACTTCATACACTGCTTCTCTTAAACCCTAAACACACATAAACTATGTATCATATGACATATTCAAGTATCAATTAACTATCGTCTGCCACATTAAAGTATCTATATATTAAGTACTGTTTGACACTTATGAGTATCAAACAACAATCGTGTAACCGTTACACGATTGTTGTTTGATACTCTTTGATTAATACTTGAATGCGTTCATCGTCGTTGTCGTTCATCGTATGGCGCATTTAAGTATTAATCAACTCTCTTCTGACATATAAAAGTATCATCGTATGGCGCATTTAAGTATTTTGATTAATACTTAAATGCGCCATACATGATATAAAAAAATCGGCCAAGAGCGTGTCAGGCCACGCTCAGTGTAGGGTTCCGTAGTTTCCCGTCCGTCACAATAAGTGTTCTTTACCACGGTAGGTCATGAAAGCACGGAAAATCTTAACATCGACTTTTAAAAAAATGACGTCATTACGCAACGCCATCTATTGAACCATTTATGAACTGGTTTTTACCTTAACATTTTGATGGTGTTAAAAAAATGAATTTTAGTTTTGTTCTAAATTGCCTTAGCATGTTCTTGATAGAAGTTTTATGTAGTTATAAGATACCGCTAATGCCAAGGAGAGACCAACCGAACAATTCGGTAATACCCGATCCAATGTAATAAGTACCTACAGCGCCATCTCTCGGGGAATTGGGTTACTAATTAATACAAAGACGTGCAAGTAGTTTTCGGTGGTAATTTTGGATTGCGAGAACCGATTTCAATAATTCTTTTTTTGTTTGAAAAAATATACGTTCAGGATAATAAAATATGTAAACGAAGTTATACTACAAACTTAGTCCAGAAATTATTTTGTACAACTTTTTGTCTTTTTTGTACAAAAACTGTTGTGTCAATCAAGTTCAAAATGATTTTCATAGAAAGTCCTTATAAAGTTCTACTTTTCAGATTTTTTTCATATTTTCTAAACTTATGGTTCAAAAGTTAGAGGGGGGGGGACACATTGTTTTTTACTTTTGGAGCGATTATTTCCGAAATTATTGATATTGTCAAAAAATGATTTTAGTAAACCCCTATTCATTTTTAAATACCTTTCCAACAATATATCACACGTTAGGGTTGAAATTTAAAAAAAATCACTTCTCACTTTACATTTAGGGTGGCTACCCTAATAAAACATTTTTTTCCAATTTTTATTCTACCACTTTGTCGGCGTGATTGATATACATATTGGTACCAAATTTCAGCTTTCTAGTGCTAACGGTCACAGAGATTAAGCGAGGACGGACGGACGGACAGACAGACATGGCGAAACTATAAGGGTTCCTAGTTGACTACGGAACCCTAAAAAAAAGTATCAAACAACAATCTTATGGCGCAATCAAGTATTAATTAACTATCGTCTGACTTATAAAAGTATCAAATAACTATCGTATGACGCATTCAAGTATTAATCAAGTATCGTCTGACACATTCAAGTATGAAATAGTTAGCTAGAAGAGTCTATTCTCAGCAACCAGGCACAAATTCAGACTATGAACATCCTGATAGAAAAACCCAATATTAAACATAGATAAACAATAAAGGACGTCAATTTCTTGTGCAGTCGTAAAAAACGTGTTAAGCACATCATAAATCTTTAATAACAATTAAATAACTGTAAGTAAATCAACCAAGTTTAAAAAAAAAGTCTGTCGCGCTCAAGTGCTCTAAAATCATATGATGCACTACCACAGAACACTTCCTTACTTAAAAACAATTTAATGTACTCAATAAAAATATTTTAACACATTCAACCTAAAAACATAACTAAAAAAGCTAAAAACATAACTGCACTGAAATACTTACTTAACCACTTTATACAAGTTCAAGTAATTACGTAGGCAACCATTTTAGCGCATTAGACAAAAATTCGAACATAAGAACCTTCAAAGAAAACAAAGCTTAAAATTCTAATTATTTTCAAAAACATGCTTAGTTACTTCTAGCAATCACTTAACTGTAGAATAAAAAAATCATACAATCACTTTTACTTAAAGTATCACTATAACTTATTTGCACTATAACATGTTAGAAACTCTACCACATACTAAAAATCTTTTAACCCACTCAACAACTTACTAAAAATCTTTTATTGCAGTCAATAACATACTAAAATCTATTAACACACTCAACAATGTACTGAAATCTTTTAATACACTCAACAACTCACTAAGATCTTTTAATGCACTCAAAAACTTACTAAAAATCTTTTAATACACTTGATCACCTTACTTACATACTGAAATCTATTAACACACTCAACAATGTACTGAAATCTTTTAATGCACTCAACAACTCACTAAGATCTTTTGACGCACTCAACAACTTACTAAAAATCTTTTAACGCACTCAACAACTCACTTAAATTTTTCAATGAACTCAACAACTTACTAAGATCCTTAAAAGCACTCTACTAGTCTACAACTTACTAAAAATCTTTTAATGCACTCAACACCTTTCTAAGATCTTTTAATACACTCAACAAGTTACTAAAATCTTTTTTTTAATGAATTTGAAAACTTACAAAGATCTTTTAATGTACTCAACAATTTACTGAAAATCTTTGTGTTAGAAACTCTACCACTTACTAAAAATCTTTTAATGCACTCAACCACTTACTAAAAATCTTTTAACGCATTCAACATACTAAAATTTTTTAATGCACTCAAGAACTCACTAAGATTTTTTAATGCACTCAACACCTTATTAAAATCTATTGATGCACTCAACAACTTACAAAAATATTGTAATGCACTCAAGAACTTACTTACTAAAATCCTTTAATGCACTCTACAATTTACTAAAAATCTTTTAATGCACTCAACAACTTTAAAAAGATCTTTTAATGCACTCAACAACTTACTAAACATCTTTTAATACACTCAACAACTTAGTAAAAATCTTTTAATCACTCAACCACTTACTGAAAATCATAGTGCTCAACCATTTCCATTCATTAGAAGAAATCATAAATTCTTGATTGAATAAAATGATTATAGATTTTTAACTAATGACACCTACTAGACTAGTCATTCTTGACCAAGCATAACTAAATAAAGATTTTATAATTACAAATTAAATTAAGATTAAAAAAACTGTCAAGTATCTGGATTGTGGCAAACTGTCTTCATTATAAATAATAACCATTTCCAAAATTAAGTGCAGACAAAGGACCAAAAAGCCAAAGCTCTAAATGCACAGGCCAGCTAGAACTGGGACTGTGGACTCTCATAACAGGTTTATATTTTAACTTATTGAACAACAGAGCATAAACACATATGCAAGCCCTCAACACCAAGCCACAGTGATTTTACCTATACCAAACCATATTTGTGGTGTTGATGTCAACAGCACTAGGTTGCTTGTCACATGTATGTATGTGTCAATGGAGTTCAAATAGCTAACTATCAGAAAGATCTGAAAACATAACAATAAGCATATTGGACAGCAGCTTTTATCATCTCCGTACCAACCCAGTACAAACACACCAACTAGATTCTTTAACTAAATATTGCTAACATATCTGTAAAAAAGCATAAATAAATAAAACAAGCAAACATAAGGCATTTAAATAAACTAACCTGTGTCATTGTTTGTAGGCGGTGAAGAAATAACAGATTCATGCTTAGTGGCCATCATCTACGATACCTGTGAACAAGTATAATAACATCCTTAGAATGTCTCCTCTTTGGACGGTCATACTTTTGAATTTCCCTTTTTTTTGTTGTTTAAGATCACATTGTTGTACTCTAATTTGTTATGGTTGGCTTCGTACAAGCTGTGCTATTATACAGCCAGGTTGGAATCTATTCTGATTATTTATATATGTCAAACAATGCTAGACTTTACATTGCTTAGTAGGTAGAAAGGGTAGAAATTAATAATGTTATAAACTCATTCACAGATAGTTTTTTGTTAGTAAGTAAACACAACACATATCAATACATAAACAATAGGTTCAAAACATTCAAATTTCTATATAATTAAACTGATAAGCTTAGTCATATTTTGTTTTGTTTACAGTTGAGGTTAGGTTTCATGAGTTGAATTGTAAAATAAAATACAATAATTTATAGAGATTAAATTACAATAAGATAAAAAATAGTGACACGATTCCAAACTTAAAGTTATAATTATTTGAACATAACCAAATTCAAATTTATTCTCAACTCATACATTGCAGATGAAATGAACTAAAATAGCATTAAAACACACAACTCATAACAATGCAAGTAGACAGACTTTCATGCCCTAAAACTATAGAAGTCAATGTTATTAGGTATACTCACGATCATTATCCACTTATTGGTGAAATTGTAGCCGCATCTTACACATCTATCGACGTATTTTGGTTCATATTCACACAAACAACACTTAAAAATCCGGCACAATCCAACACGTTACTATACAATCCAATTTTTAGACTTATTTATGCCGTAACGAAGACACTAACATATTCGGCCGCTTTCGGTTTTCACGTGTTATATGTTAACCTTGAGAAAACTATATCATACACTGGGGAAAATGCAAATAGTTTATTTTCCGCTAACTTCTGTAGTAGGTACTGTCACTTCGCTTCGAACTGCAGGAAAATACAAAATGGCCGGCCAAATAAACGAGCGCTGTCAAAAAAGCCAATAAAGTGTTTCAATAACCCGCCGATAGCCACTGAACGTATTTCTGTTTAATTCTCTGACGTTTTGCGTCAAACAGGTTAAGTTTACAATTACTGTAAACCAATTATGTAAATCATTTACTTTATTAATTATGTTCAAGTAACATAAGCTGAGCAAAGTGGCTGACCTGCGTCTTTCGATCGAAAACTCGAAACGCACTCTCAGTTTACTGAGGTACACGAAGCTCTGTTCCTTTCACTCACAGGCAGACGCGGAGCGACGCTCTGTTGCCAATGCCAGTATGGCGGACTGCCAGTATTGGTCGGCTGGCAAATTCCTAGCGGTTGTCGGCAGCAGTGTGTCCTATCTCTGTCTAACCAAGGAGGCCGGGGCGATAGTCTACTATCTGCCTCTGTTGCTCGATCCGTAAGCGACGACAGTCAACATAAGCATAAATAACTCTCTGGGCAACATAGTGGTATATTATCGGAATGGTTCGCCCCCATTTTGTCCGTAATGACCTCGCTCGCTCGCGCGCTCGCTTTGCTCGTAGCAATGCTCCTCGAGGGTAATAATAATACTGGTTGCGGATCGAGCCGAAATGTTGAGTCACGGAATATACGTATAATTGAGCCAAGTCTGCAAAGCCGAAGCATAATGCGCTTTGCTCTGTTACGCTCGGTGATTGTTATGATTGTATTGATTGATTGAATAACCGAAATAAAATTCAAGTTTAATTATGATTAGAATTATTTTTTAATAGGTATTAGGTTTCTTATTCGTTTTTACATGCCTCATGTTACTTTTGTAGATAGGCAGATTGGTAATTAAATAAGGTTATTAAAACATACTTTAGTAGTAGGTATAATAAATCATAAATATGTAGGTAGGTACCACATTCGATATAGGTTTACAAATAATACTTATTACGACCCTAATGTTAAGTATAAAATAACATTAACTAGCATTGTTATAAATAATTACCCAATAACTAAATAATTATACAATCTCTAACACGGTTTACATAATTATTAGGTAGGTAGGTATGTAATTTTCATACAATGCCTAGAAAATAATGGAAAGTTTCAATTCCCGAACAATACGAGAAAAGAAAAAAATAGTTCGCCGTTGTTGGCCGCCATTGTCGGGCTTCTTTTCTTACCGCGGCATACGTACACGGCACAAACACCGTATTCTGGTAACAACCGGTTCGTGAGCAGTCAAGCGAACACTCTATCTCGTTCTGCAGCAGTCAGTTGTAGTATTATTATCGAGTTGTTTTGTGCCGTTTGCCTTAATACCGTATCGATATCGAATGTATATAATAATAATAATGACACTTTAGCTAGGCAGTCAATCTTTTGCTTGGCAGCCGATATAATTTATGTAAGTTTGTTTTTCCATTATGGTCTTTATCGTGTGGCTTATCAGTGTATTTTGCTATGCCGCTTGACCTTGGCGCGTGCTAACGCTGACGTGGAATATAAATTCATTATGTAGAGGTGTGTACGACAACTCCTGTCGATTTACGAGTTGGCGTTTAAGGGTTATTTATCGGTCATAAATCGGGTTTCGTCGTTTTGTTTTGCTTGCGTTCTTGAAAGATAGTGCAGCATTTCAAGTTGGTCTCGCATGGTTTGCATAGTTTGTTGATAGTGCAGTATTTCAAGTTGGTCTCGCATGGTTTGCATAGTTTGTTGATAGTGCAGCATTTCAAGTTGGTCTCGCATGGTTTGCATAGTTTGTTGATAGTGCAGCATTTCAAGTTGGTCTCGCATGGTTTGCATAGTTTGTTGATAGTGCAGCATTTCAAGTTGGTCTCGTATGCTTTGCATAGTTTGTTGATAGTGCAGCATTTCAAGTTGGTCTCGTATGGTTTGCATAGTTTGTTGATAGTGCAGTATTTCAAGTTGGTCTCGCATGGTTTGCATAGTTTGTTGATAGTGCAGCATTTCAAGTTGGTCTCGCATGGTTTGCATAGTTTGTTGATAGTGCAGCATTTCAAGTTGGTCTCGCATGGTTTGCATAGTTTGTTGATAGTGCAGCATTTCAAGTTGGTCTCGCATGGTTTGCATAGTTTGTTGATAGTGCAGCATTCTAAGTTGGTCTCGTATGGTTTGCATAGTTTGTTGATAGTGCAACATTTCAAGTTGGTCTCGTATGGTTTGCATAGTTTGTTGATAGTGCAACATTTCAAGTTGGTCTCGCATGGTTTGCATAGTTTGTTGATGGTGCAGCATTTCAAGTTGGTCTCGTATGGTTTGCATAGTTTGTTGATAGTGCAGTATTTCAAGTTGGTCTCGCATGGTTTGCATAAGTAGTTTGTTGTACCTATATTTTCTTATAATAATAGGCTATCAGGGGCGCATACAGCTTGCTAACCGGGAGGGTGGGCGGAGCAGAATAATTAAGTAAGAGACCATAGGAAAGAGCGAGCGAAGCGAGCTCGAAAACTTTTAGCACCATGCCCCGAAAATGTTATCATTTAAACAGATTATTTATATTTAGTATTCCACCTCAGATATGTTAAATTTATTTTTCAACATAAATGCAGATATTGGAAATAACAGAGCAAGAGTGATTGTATCAAATAAATATGGTGGCATATTAGAAAATAAGCAAGCACAAGCCGCATTTATCAGTTTACTGTCTCTGGCCATCTTGCCGTGACTTTAAATAGGTACACTACTAACAATTATTATTAAAGGTAGTTAAAAATATGTGTGTAATTCGCATGTGTTTGCCATTAGGCAAAGTTAGATTGAAATCAATGAGATTTTCAAAAACCCCAGACCCAGTCCTGGAATCAAGACCCCCATGGGCCATGACCCTCCTCCTTGGATGCGCCTTTGGGTAACTGGCATAAATAAATATGCTTGCGTTAACTAGGTACCTTGGCACATTTTAACAGGAATCGTTATAAATCTTGTTGGGTGAAGCACTTAATATGGAATGACCCAAAACCATACTGATATTTAGTCTGCCTGTAAGTATGAATTTGAACGAAAACGTTAAAAACAGGGCCTATCTTTATCTTTACCCATTTCATCCCTGTGATGGGGTGGTTTATATTGAGGCTCGGGAACCCTCAGCCCACCGAAACAACACAATCCACCCTCCGTCCTTCGACCCCCTCCGCCCTTCGTCCTTTTTCTGTGTAAAGCCCCAAGGACAAAGTCCCTTTCCCTATGCATTCTCCGTCATCTCTCCGAAAATGGGTTTGAAATGAATTGGTACCTACGCCTCCGTTTTGTATTTTGGCATTGAGCGAACTTTAAATTGAAAGTAATTTGTAATTATTTTATAGGTGTACTGTACTTGCTTTTATTAAGAAATATTTCAAAAAATGAAAGGAGATTGCCCGTTTTGCAAAGGAAGTTCGGTCCCAGTGGAAAATGCTTGTGCCCTGAAGTATTTTATTTTACCTAATAGTAAAAACATAGCATTTTCATAATCTGAAACCTTTTTTCAATTATTCACCCTGGTTCAGGAGATATCATTAATTTTCTGTTTTAAATTCTAGGTTATAATTACAAATTGACATAGACTAGGTATACATCACTATTACTTTATGCAGATTTCCATACTATAAGCATGTTTATGCACAAAGTAATGAAGACATAATTAGGTATACTGTAGACATTTTAGAGGTATGAAGAACAGGGTGTAAAGTTCTCCATCCTCTATGGAAAAGGGAGGATCCTCCGACCAGACGGGTGGTTGTGTCTGGTGGGCCACTGCCCGACAGTTGCTTGTCGGGTGCTCGTATATATGCTAACTTCGTGCACAACTTTGCTTGTGCGATGTAGGATTTTGACGTTTCAGTTATTCAGTGGCTGGATAGATGGCGCTGTAGTACTTTTTGCCACTTGCATCTATGTGTCGCTACAACATAATTACGTATCGTAAATAATAACTACGTAAACACGGGATTCAAAACTCAACGTAGGTATCTAAACGAAGCAGTCACGAACGAAACGAATATCAGAACAAAGTGCTGTGACATGCGCAAGTAAATGTTGCCAGATCAATTATTTTTAATCCATTAGTAAATCGATTTCAGTTTTGTTTTATCGATTGAAACTTGTTAATACGGCGTTTCCAAAATATGTAAGGCTTTTATGTTTGTGTAAATCGCTTTTATGAACATCTAATCAACAATATAGACTTATTATGAAAATAAGCAACCTATTGTTGTCATATTCCATCGCTATTACTCGCATAGACTATAAGCAGTGTATATCCACTAGTTGACGTCATTAAATATTTTACATAATTAAACTCAAACTTGGCCTACACCTGTCTTCGTGCATTCCAGATATAATACGCTACAATAATAAGTAGGTAACTATGAAAAAAACAGGGTTTACACCATTCTAACTCATCGTCGAGAAAACACAATGCCAAATCAGTAGTTTTGAAGTTGTCAAATATTGAGACTTACATTTAAATGTTGATACGTAAACTAGCTTTAATAATTATTGTTAAAAATATTTTTTTAATTATCGTTTTGTTTTGATATCGATTACTCCATTGATTACTATACGTCATTTTCGATAGTTATTTGTTTTCTGGCAACTTTTCTTTGTACACCTATCAAACGGATGTCAATGTAATGTTTAACTATTAATAATAATTAACTTTATTCCCAGGGTGAAAGAAATTGTATAAAAAATAATTTGCACACAAAAAAATAAATACAATTTTTTGGTTATTATTCCAATCAGGCACACGATTGCACAAAAGGGACCTGCCCCGTGGCAATGTCCTTTATATGTAAGTAGGTAGGTATTTAAATGAATAAACGATTAGGTAGAACTAATAACTCAATATTGTGGAAGTAGGTTTGTACATAGATTTATAAAAAAGGTACCTAAATAAACTCACATTCTCACAAATTAATTATCAGGTAATCATACCAACCTCGTGGCGTATTTACATTGTATAGGTACATGGCCAGAACGCAGCCATAGGAAACTGCTCGCGTACCTATAGTAGGTACCTACTTTGTATTTGTAATGCACTTTTTAAATTTGTGATTACACAGTAGGTACATAGTATAAAGAGGGGAAGTACGATAACTTCATACAAACGCGTAGCGCGCGGCTTGTATGTGTGCGCCGTAGTATCTATGCGTCGCCGCACGCACACTAAACAAAATCTCGGCTCCTTTCGCGCTGCGCCAGTCGGGGCTAACACTGCACGAGGTTCGCGCGTCACGGCTTTTCGGCACCGCTAAACGAATAAAAAATGTCTGATAACCGCGGGAGAAAGTATTGCTGTGTGTTTGGGTGTCTTAATAATTCATCAATTCCAGAATTGTCTCAGTTCAAATTACCTATTGAACAGGAAAGGTAAGCTACTCACTTATTCTAGCATAATTCAATTTTTTACTTCATAATGAGATACCTACCTACCTACTGACTTCTTTTTGTTGTATTAGCATATTAGTTTTCTATTACACAGAGGAAGTAGAATAGAATAGAATAGAATATACTTTATTGCACACCAAAATCTACGAAACAAAACTGTTTTACAAAAAGATGTTAAATCTATATACGTTTAGTTGTGCCGATTTCTCAGTATTGTAGGTATATTAACTAAGTACCTAACTACCCACAGTTATGAAATCGTAATTAAAAATAAGTTATTGACTAATTTTAAATTATATACAACATTATTTTTAGTATATGCGAAACCTGAATATAGTTTGTTTAGAATAAGTAACTGAATCGATTCCAATAGTTTTTACACCATGTTATATTTTGTCCCAAAAATATTAATAAAAGGTTACGAGTTGGACACTTAGTAGGCATACGAAATCATACGGCGCGCAACAAGGTCACGGCAGGTCAAAGCGACAGTACCTACGTGCGGCGTAGTTTGTGCCGCAAAGTGAAAAGTGACAACCCTATGACAGTAGGCAATTATATCGCGAATTGGGCCGGAGATAACCTACTTCCCCTCTATTTACTTTGGTAGGTATACTTACATGAATTTTGCGTACTACTCGCGTATAGTTTGTAACTCAGACGTGCACATGCATCTTTCCAATTTATACACGGCCAAAACGCAAAATTATTTATTTCTTTAAAATAATGTCATTTATTTTAATTATTATTTAATTGAATTTGAAATAATGTCATTTAATTGTCATTTAATAATGTAATTCGAAATAGTTCAGTTCCGGGTAACCTACTAAAAACAATCTCTTTTTTCTATTAATGCAAGTCGTTTCTGCCACTCGCCAGCCGCTGCCGCGGCGTGCGGCACCGCTCGCTCCGCTCGCTCGGCTAGTGCGTAGGAGGTCGCAGTTTAAACCTAACCTAAGTTAGGTTAGGTTTAAACTGCGACCTCCTCCGGTTAAATTCTTAAAAAAATAAATGGGTAGGTTAAACCTACCCATTTATTTTTTTAAGAATTTAACCTAATCTGAATAGTTATATATTTTGGAGCAAATCTACTAAAGCTACTTTGGCCACTACAAATTATACGCGAGTATTATTTTGCTCTGCTGTTGTATACTTTGAAAGACGTTGATTAAAAAGTGATTTCCAATCTATACACGACTAGTTTCACACCCTTGCGTTCTAGCCATGTACATATTATAGGTAAATACGCAACCTCGTGAATAAGGAAAATACCTATGATTTACGTCGGTTTAACATTCAGCCTTTTCTCAACAATGTTGAGGTCGATAGGCTTTGGTAAGAATGTTTTTCAGATTTTCGGGCCTGTAGGGACTAACTGTCAAGCACTTATGGTCAAGCACCTACAAATGATACTTAGCAGGGATTAACAGCTTAACGTGCATTCGAGCGGCTGTTATTACTTGGTTACGCCTACGAGCTCCTTTAAGATACTTGCAATTAAACTCAATGTTACAAAAGAAACTTGAGTTTATTAAGTGCCTATCTGTTACCTGTATTATTCATATTATATTCATTTTCATTCAAATATTCATTTTCATTCAATTAAATCAATTAATTAATTCTGAAATATAAAAAAATGTAACCCACACCAGGATCGAGAGAACAGAACTAAATTATGAACCGTGTCCAAGAGTATCGCTATCTGTATCAAGCTCTTGATCCAGCTGACTAGCTAGAACCTCTTTAGGTAGGTTGGTTGAGCCACTTGGCAATTAAGCCATACAACTATCGAAAGAATGATCGCTGAATACACATCCCACATGTCAACAACCTCGCCAACCAAGTCAATACTGATTAGCTTATCTTTCTAATCAATGCGCCCTGCTCTGATCGATCCACCAGCACTATATCAGGCTTATTGGCCACAAAAGCTGATACAAGTACAATGTGATATTGCCATTTTCGAGAACATTTTGTAAAATCAACAGTTTCGAGCAAGCAGCTCTAATTTTATTTTGCACCGGAAATTGTTTTTCACATCTCGCATTTTGGCGCCCCTTACCGTCTGGTACCTAGAGCGCTCGCTCATTTCGCTCTACCCCACGGCCGGCGTTGCCTGTCAGTGATGGATGATGATGAACTGGTCCCAGTACAATATGCTATTGCCGTTTTCGAGAACTGGGTCGGGTGATTAGGTACTTGTATTAGATACGGCACCTCTGATTCCATAACGCTGTTTTCTAGAGCAAGTTTACATTATATACCTGTTTACCTAAACATCTTAAAATAAACACAAATCTATCCACACAAAAATGTCTTAATGGCTTTTAGCATTGCCTCGTTGAATTCTGGTTCTTTGACCTAAAAGTAGGTCAGATATCTAGTGGAGTCCGCTTGGCAATAACCTGAAAGACCTGAAAAACTCGATATTACGTAAAATTTGGATTTTGGGACCGGAATAAAGATTTATTCAATAATATTCGTATAATACAACACCTAGATTCCTACTAAAATACTTCTCAAAGCAATCGAAAATCGACTTGAAGTTTGAACTATCTGTTCAAACTTATTTTAATCTGTGGTCTCAAACTCACAAAGCGTCCGAGTTATGTGTGCTTATGTCGTGTTTGTTTCTGTGTGTGTGTGTGTATTGTGAACCCAGGCGCAGATGACCTGCGTGGGGCGGCCTTGTAGGGGGTATTACAAGTTCAAGCGAGCGTATGATTTGGTACCTATTTTTAATAATTATAAAGCGAATAGACATATTGAGAATATAATAATGTAACAAGTTATCCCAGTTTTTACACTTACATGTGTCTGTGAGTACTGGTTCTTTGTGTAATTGTATGCAGAGTCCGGTAAAATATATAGTACAAAGGAATAAAGTTTACTTATTGCTTAGGTTATAATTATGTAAGTTTTGAGGAAGTTAAGTATTTTTACGACCTCGTTGTTTATGTTTCAACATCAATTTTCTGAATTAACAATGCATAAAAAAATATAATCAGTAGGTAAGTAATTATATTTATTTGTACCGAATACAATTAGGTAAATCATGATTCATTTTATTCATCAGTCATGGTTATTCGCTAAACTAATTTTAAATGAGTTATTAAATTGAACGTATAATATTTTAATTTGTAGTGTTTCTAAAAAAATCTTATGTTGTGTTTATAAATTAAATATGTTCTATGGTGGTTATTTATTAAACGCAGTTTTAAAGTGGTTATTAAGTAATAAGTGTCCGACAGAAACAGCAATTTTCAGCCGAAACCGAACCTACTGCTCGTGACCCAGTTTCGGTCGAAACGGTTTTTTATGGCACGTTATTTGTCCTACAGACTCCGTAATTGTATCTTTGCTTTAAGACCCTTTTTTTTTTCGGTTGGGAAATCATCCAATGACTTCCCCCGCTCTGGGCGGAGCGGGGGGGCATGTCAGACTTGTACTGACTAAAACCCACCCATGTTCCTTCTATTGCCCTTTACGTTCCGAGGCCGCGGTATCTCTTTCGAACAACCCGCAACTCCGGCAGGCGGAGGCTCTGGCAAGCCCCTCTGCTTTGCTGACTCTCTTTGAGGCGCGCGTGAAACACGAACGCGCCGTCGACACGGCCTGTCGTCAATCGACGGACGGACGGTGAACTACCCATTGCTCACCGCCCACAGGCCCGCATCTACGGTGGCCGGGAGCATGGGCGTCTCCCGCGGCGGCTGGGTTGGGCAGATGTTCTCTCCCTCAAACGCCCGGCCACCTCCTTTGCTAGCATTACTGCTTCGCAGAAGGTGGTGACCGCTTCCCATTCCCTCTCGCTCCGGACCATGGCCTGAACCAGGGCCGGACGCGAGAGATCGCCGCCGCCGATCGCCTCTACGAGGGCACGGCGGTGCTCCGCCCACGCTGGGCAGATCGCCACTGTGTGCTCCACCGTGTCCTCAGGGCGATCGTCACAATGGTGACACCCGGGCGCTTCCTCCCGCCCGATGATGTGCAGGAACCTCCCGAAACTTCCGTGTCCGGTGAGGACCTGCGTCAGGCGGTAGGTGAGGACGCCATGACGCCTCTCCAGCCACTCCTCAAAGAGGGGACTTACCGCCACTATTGTGGCGTGCCCTGCACGGGGTTGTGACAGTCGCTCTCTCCATGCCACCATGAGATCGCACCGGAGGTCCGCCCGCCGAGCGGCAACTTGCCGCGGCAGCGGGTTTTCCCCCCGGTGTAGTGCCTCCGCGCGCCACTCAAACAGGCGCGCGAGGACTATCGCCTCCAGATCCCACGGTGGCAGTCCGGCAAGGAGGCTTGCTGCCTCGCCGGAGATCGTGCGGTAGCCCCGGATGAGCCGTATGGCCACCACCTTTTGGGGCGAGTTCAGGTAGTGGGCGGCGCGCCGCCCTAAAGAACGCGCCCATACCGGGGCCCCGTAAAGGGCCATGGACCGCACGACTCCGGCATAGAGCCTACGGCAGGAGGCGTTTGGCCCCTTCAGATTGGGCAGGAGCCGCTTGAAAGCAGCCCCCGTCCGCTCGAGCTTGGGAGCCAAACGTCGGAAGTGTTCGACGAAGTTCCACCGGCTGTCGAGGACGATTCCCAGGTACTTCATCGTCGACCCGACGCCGATGCGAACCCCTCCTACTGTCAACTGGGATCCCGACGGTGGCGTGTTACCGCGGCCATGAAAAACCATGGCCTCGGATTTGTGCAAGGCCACCTCGAGACCCAGTAGCCGGATCCTCTCCGCGACTATCGCAACCCCGCGTGTCATGATGTCGGCCGCCGCCTGGTGCGACCCCCCCTGAGTCAGGACGAGCGTGTCGTCAGCGTACCAAACTACACTGACGCCGATGTCCCACAGGAGCGGCCCCAAGACCGATCCCTGTGGGACACCGCACGACATCTGCTTTAAGTCCCTTGCAAGATCTTTTCACATTATGGAATCTAAATAAATATATGAATACATAAACAGACAGTTGCACAAGTTAAATATAAAAATAAAAACTCCAAATAAAGTAATTATTTGTTCTATGCTTATGATATTTGCGCAAGTGCAAGAAATAGTTTGAATCAAACACTATTTATGTGAATTTAACAATTTAAAGCCGAGAAACCGTTCTGTGTTGGTTATGAATGATACTGGTTTTGAAGTGGTTATTACCGAAATAAGTATTGCAGTGGTTATTAGTGAAATAAGGTTTTTGCAGTAGTTATTAGTGAAACACTTTTTACGGTTAATATATTACGAACGTATTATGCGATGATTAATAAAAAAAATCCTTTAAAGGTGAAAGAAGGAAAATTAAAAAAAAATAAGCATTAAGTCTGCAATTAACTTCGTAAAACAAGTATATTATTTTAAATAATTTTAAACTACAATATTAGTATTCAGACTCAAAAAAAATTAGGAACAAACAAAACCTAGCAAACTCAACCTAATCTAAAACATTTCTAAACTAACTGTAAATTTGGTGTGTACATCATAACCCAACCAGACCCTCAATATTTTTTATTTGCCGTCTATTTCCAGCGCAAAAAAAGCACAATTTTCAAGGAAAAGCTGCGCAGTATAGATTTTTCTATACCTAGTGGAGTAAGTTCCTGATCCCTGGGGGTGCTAGAGTTTGCGAGAGGAGTCGTACAGTAGAACCAGGGTGGGCCAAAGGCGGGCCGCCCCTTCCCATTTCCCATTACCTACCACACCACCCTGTCTGCGTTATACTGCTACGAACCTCTATATAAAATACTTTATGGTAGGAGAGGATTTTGGAGCAATTTTTTTGCTTTTGTTTTGATACCAACCTTTTTATTTAACTTTTTTACGTAACAGAGTCATGTTTGTACATACATAGATCTTATTTTAGTACATTGTTATTTGGCACGTGACCGTTGTCAGATCTAAAGCCAAATGATTTCATGATTTTACAATACAATCATCAGCTAGCAATGTCATCCAAACGCCAAAAAAAACAATGCTGCAACATACCTATTTGTGTAAGTTTTGCGATGTTCATGATTTTATGTAAAGATTTTTCTAGGAAGGTAAATCAAAATTCATTTTCGTTTATTTCAAAATTCATTTATTTAGCGTACACATTGTTCGTTAGCATACATACATAGTTGTTAAGTCAGACGTAACAGAAAACTTACAGGATTATCAGCGAGTCCCAAACTAGGCACAGCCTGTATCTTGGTGACCCAGACACTACACAAAGTTACTATATTTCGCGTTGTTCTGCTAGCGCAAAAATGGTATCTAGAATGACAATTATTAACAATGTTATTATAGAAAAGAAATAAAAGAATTCATAAAACTACATAACTCAAACTCAAATTATTTATTTCAATTAGACCATTACAGGCACTTTTGAATGTCATAAAAAACAAGAACAAAAAAAATGATGCTGCTACAGTCCCAGTCACAAGACATAATAACTTATGAAAGTACTGTAGTTGCCCATTCCAAAGCGTAGATCTCTATGGAGAAGAATGGGCAAGAAACTCCATGGACACTCTTTTAAATCATAATGTTTTATAAAATCATGGATACATCATTCATGTTGAGATCATACTTAATGTGAGAACGATGTAGAAAAACGAGCACATTTAGAGCGTCCAGAGTAAAAGCAATAATTATCACGAGTTTAATAGAAGAATTAAAACAAACCGTGGTAGCTAAGAGATGACCAGTCCCAACTGACAGCGCCCGTTCACGAACATGACGTATGGATCAGCCCCATTCAGCTCGACCATTTTGAAGGGAGCTAAATGACCCGACACACCCGCCACCATCAGCGAGACATTTAAGTGAGCATGACAATCTCTCAACCACCAGGGCAACCGTCGAGTCAATAAAATTACATAGAACTCACACATGGTCATTACAATTATACAATATTAGGAAATTGAGTCTAAACAATGCAAAGATAGTCTTACAATCTTCTTCAGCTGCCACAATAACTTCAGATGCTGATTAATGATTAGTTAGTTTGCCCCTATGGTTGTGGAGCAGGACCGGCATTGAGCCAAGCATTTATGTCATTAATGTAATCCCCCAACTTATAGTATGCATGCCTACATAGTGTGCGTTTAATACAAGATTTAAATTTCGATTCATTCAGTTGTAGGATGTGTGGAGGTATTTTAATGTAACATTTTAAACAGTACCCCATAAAAGAGGAGTCTACCTTAGCTAGCCTGAAACCTGGCTGAACCAGTTGGTCCTTATTTCTAGTATTATAGTGATGTCTGTCACTTCTTTTACTAAATAGATGCAGATTTTTCCTAACGTACATGATGTTTTCATAAATGTATTGACAAGGTATTGTCATGATGTTAATTTTTTAAACAGTAGGCCTACCATCAACTTTTAGTTAACCATTCACTTCCGATGTAATCCAGTATAAGTACCTAAACTAAATCGCGCAGATTCGTACCATGAAGTGCCTTTAGCTGACAGGAGTTTGAATCTTCACAGACTGAATGAAAGATCGAAATTTGTCTGTGGTCCGCGTTGTGAGAAAGAGATGACGCTATACAGACGTTGCATAAGTCTGTCTCTTTTACTCACACCATATGCGTTGCGTTTCGAAGCTCAATCTGTATAAATATTACAACAAAAACATTTTCAAATTACGTTTTCTAGCTTCAAATTATATACCATTACGCCATATTTAGTACTCATTAAATAATAGTAGTTTATATAATTATTTAATTAAGAAATATAAAAGGTTTGCTTAGTGTTGTTGTTAAAATAAATTGATTAAGACGAGTTAGGAACGCACCTCCACAGACTAAGTAACCTGTCGATGGCAAATGACGTTCTGTTTTACGTAGTTGAACAAAACGTTGATCTTACATAATTATTTTTTATGACAAGAATCCGTAATAAAAATCAGTATATTAATTGATTTAATGTTGGGACGGAATAATGGCTGAAATACCTTGAATTACGTATATTATCACAATTTTTATAAAGTTATTAACAAAACGACTCATTTCACGCCAATAAATAGCAACTTTTTTTGAATTAGTTAGTTTGACACATAAGCTATCCTTTTCAGGTTGATAGGTCACGTTCATTCATTTTTCATGGTATGAAAAATGAATGAACGAAAACAGTTTCGAAGCAATTGTCGACTTGATTTGGCGTTGCCTAAACTGGATCATATTAAGGATATTGTGGTATGAAATAGCAAAACAGTTTATTTTAGGCCATCAATTGAATCGCAATAACAGTTGATGGTAAGCCTCCAGTTCTCTTAGAGAATCGCGCCTACGTAGATTATACATGGCTCTGATGGCTCTTTTCTGCAGAATAAATATAGACTCAATGTCTGCAGCCCGTCCCCAAAGTAAAATACCGTATGACATTATACTATGAAAATAACTAAAATAGACTAGTCGCGCGGTATCTACATCAGTAAATTGACGGATTTTTCTTACGGCATATGCTGCTGAACTCAACCGTCCTGCAAGAGATGTTAAATGAGGACCCCATTGTAGCCTCGAGTCGAGTGTGATGCCTAAGAAAACAGTTTTATTGACGAATTCTAGTTTCTCTTGATTTAATACAATCACTACTTTGACGTTTGGTAGAGCGAATCTTATGCATTTCGTTTTTTTTCCATTCAATACTAAGTTATTAGCAGTAAACCAATTATGGACCTGCAATAGGGCGTTATTTAGGTCGTCAAGATTCGCGGTACGTCTATTTACCTTAAATATTAAAGAAGTGTCGTCAGCAAACAACACCATTTGTGATTGATTTTCAAATAAATGGGGTAGATCATTAATATACACTAAAAAGAGGAAAGGGCCCAATATAGAACCTTGTGGTACACCCATTTTAACTTTTAAACCTATTGAATTAACGCCATTAATTTGAACTTGTTGCTGTCTATCATTTAAATACGATTTTACTAAACTGAGCGCAAGTTTATCTAAACCGTAATGCTCAAGTTTTAAAAGCAGGGTTTCATGATTAACGCAATCAAATGCCTTCGTAAGGTCACAGAAGATTCCTATTGCATCTTGTGCCTCTTCCCACGCAGTAAATAAGTGTTTCATTAAGGTGACACCGGCGTCAGTCGTACAACGTCCTTTGGTGAAGCCATACTGCTTAGCATGTAAGATTTTATTGGTGTTAAAATGGTTGAGCAATTGATTTAGCATTATCTTTTCAAACAACTTGCTGAGAACTGGCAAAACGGATACGGGCCTATAGTTGTTAGTGTCTTTACTGTCCCCGGATTTAAAAAGCGGTATTACCTTGCTGTATTTCATTAGATCCGGGAAAACCCCTTGATCCACGCACAAATTAAATATTAAGGCTAAATACGGTTGTACGAGCTACGCTGTACATTCAACTAACTTGTCCTACTTACAGTGAAACGTTGCAGTTTATTTAATCCAACAATAACCGTACATTATTACTTTTGTAACATGTTATTTTTAGTAGCAATAAAACCTTTATACCAATCGGTTGTTTACTCATTCAAACATAACATAACAGGTTTAATAAACCAGCATAACATTTTTACTGTTGGGAGTTACGCCCCAACATATGGTCCTTCGAGCAATTTTGTGTTGTGCGAGTGATACCTTTTACGGTCGCGAATCGGTTGGACTGGTCTCTCAGAAGTGAGTCGAGTCAGTAACCAATTGAGAAGGCGCATATCGTACAGGGGAGAGGTTGCACAACACGAAGAACCAGGAGTGTGGAGAAACAGTCAACACTCGGAACAGAGGAGTTTATCTTGAAGTCAACAATACAACATTAACAACATGTCGTCAGCTGATTTATACCAGAATCAGAACGAGCTCTACGACAGCATAAAGAAGATCGGAATAAATATTAAGAAAGATGGTTGGGACAGAAAAAACCCCGACTATTTCAAACGCCGTATGGCAATGTTGGAAAACTTGTGGTCAAATTACCAATTCAATCATGACCGTCTGTCTTCAGAACAAAGTGTAAGTGATCCCTACTTTACGAATGACTGCTACAAACTAACGCTGCAGTGCTACAAGGAGGTAAAGGAGCTTATTCTTCAACAACACCAACAACTTACGACACTCGCTCGTTCTCCGAGGGAGCAGTCGGTACAAACAAACCCATTGGGAGGTGCCAACCAACAAACAGGGGAAGGTACCTCAGATCAGACAAAACAGGAACAAAAAGCCTTGAAGAGTGAGGTGGCAGAACAAGCTAGGGATGCCAATCAAGATAATCAAAACAGAGAACCATCACCTACTCGGCGAGAACAACAAAACATTGCGAAACAAGACACGGGATCCAATAGCAAGCTGGACGACATGATGCGGAAACAGACGGCAAACTTCAAAGCCTTCATGCGAGCAGTGGCAAACATAAACGTGGAATTTCTTTCTGAAAGATGGGAATTTCAAGACGCGCTGCAAACACTACAAACGCGCTGGTCAGCAATTGACAACCTTCACTGGGAGATAGAGTGTGAAACTAACGGAGAGAAGATAACAGTGTACGAGGACCGCTACACCAGGTATGAAAACCAGTTCCATGAACTTAAAAAGGCTTTGAATACTAAAATGTGGTCCGGCGCGCATCGTGAGAAAACAACACCGAAATTAGAGATACCAGTCTTCCACGGTAACTACAACCAGTGGATCCCATTTAAAGACCTTTTCACGGAAGCAATACACAACAACAATTCCCTTTCATCTGCTCAGAAGATGCAGTTTCTGAAGAGTAAGGTGCATGGAGAAGCGGAACGCTTGATTCAACACCTACAGATAAGTTCGGATAACTACCTCGTGTGTTGGGATATCCTCAATCACCGATATAATAATGAAAAACTTATCTTCACATCGCATATCAACATGATTTTCAATCTGCCAAACATGCAACAACAGTCAGAGGCCCAAGTAAAGAAAATCCATGACGTCAGCATAGAATGCTTACATGCGATAAAGAATTTAGGAGTGGATGTCGACACTTGGGATCCTATTCTTGTACATATATTATCGCAGAAATTAGACGCAGACACACATTCAGAGTACAATGACTCGCTGAAGAGTTGCCGAAAGCTGCCAATACTGAAAGATCTGTTAGATTTCCTAGAAGCGAAATTTACATCGTTGGAAGCATCGCGCCGCAAACAAGAAAACAACAAAAAACCAAATACGTCATCAAGTCAACATCAAAATTCTTTGTACTCTAAAAAACAATACAGCAGTAATCAGGCAACTAGCAACAAGAAAATTACGAAATCATTCCATGCGTCAACATTTAGATGCCCTCTTTGCGATGACGAACATGGCATGTACAATTGTGCAAAGTTTTTAGAAATGCCGAATCACTTAAAACTTAGCACAGTAAATAAAATGAACATTTGTGTAAATTGCCTGTTCAGCCATAACGGAAAAACATGTACGTCAACACACCGATGTCGCAAGTGCGCGGGTCAACATAACACATTAATACACGATGCATGTATTAAGAACAAAACAGAAAAACAAACAAATTCTTCCCATGTATCAAAGGATGATGATACTTCGGAAATACTACTAGCAACCGCTGTAGTAAACATAGAAACAGCTGATGGGACCCAAATCAAGTTGCGAGCCCTCATCGATCAAGGGTCTCAAATATCTTTGATCACGGAACATGCCGCTCAACTTCTCGGTGTCAAGCGCAACAGATGTAAAGGAGTCATCTTTGGAGTTGGACAGAAGGAAAACCACTGCAAAGGAATGACTACAATAACTTGCAGTTCGGTCTACAACGACTTCAAGTTCCAAACGTCTGTCTTCATTATGAACAACTTGATTAAAAAGCTGCCAAATAAGACCTTTGCAAAACCATCTTGGTCCCACATACAGAACATCCATCTAGCAGATCCAGACTTCCATAACAGCCGTCAGGTGGATTTACTATTTGGAGCAGACATTTATTCGCAAATTATGCTAGGAGGAATGATAAAAGGCGATGACGTCACTCAACCTATGGCACAACAAACCTACCTAGGTTGGCTTTTATGCGGCAATGTCAAAACTTTTCACTGCAATGTGGTCATAAACAATTTGGAAGACATCAAACAATTCTGGGAAACCGAAGACATCACGGATCAATCCAACCTATCAGTGGAAAATGAAACATGTATTCAATACTACACCAACACTACGCAACGCTTGGAGAGTGGGAAATATGAAGTCAGACTACCAATGAAGAATGAACTTGAGAGTAGACTGGGGTCATCCAAGCCAATGGCTATCGCCCAATTCAAAACTTTAGAAAGAAAGTTGGAAAAACAAACACATTTGGCAAAAGCCTATAAAGACTTCATGGCTGAATATATTGATCTAGGTCATATGAAGCAATCAACAGTCGGTAACAAAACACTCGAGTGTTACTTACCTCACCACGGCGTGCAACGCGCTGAATCAACAACAACAAAGTACAGAGTGGTGTTCAACGCATCAGCAAAAACTTCTACAGGATGCAGTTTGAACGACCTCATGTACAAAGGTCCCAATCTTCAACAAGACCTACAAACATTATTGATGAAATGGAGGCAATACAAATATGCGTTTACAGCGGACATAGAGAAGATGTTTCGTGCTATTTGGGTGGCTCCTGCAGACCAACAACTACAACAAATTGTATGGCGGGAATCGGTGGAACAACCTATCCGCTCATATCAACTAACAACCGTAACATATGGTACCAAGGCAGCGCCGTTCCTAGCCATGATGACACTCAGGAGATTGGCGACAGATGAACGAGAACAGTTTCCGGAGGCTTCAAACGTGTTGGAAGAATCATTCTACATGGATGACCTCGTTCATGGGACACATACAATGGAAAAAGGAAAGAAATTGATCGCTGACCTGATACAATTATTAAAAAATGGAGGGTTTAACCTTCGAAAATGGTCTGCAAACAGTCAAGAACTTTTAGAAGACATCTCCGAACAACATAACAACGATAAGATTGTCTTCAACTTCAGAACAGAAAATACACTAAAAACGTTGGGCTTGTGCTGGAACTCAAGAGAGGATAAATTCACCTTTCAATGCACAATTTCGGACGTGAACAAGAAACAAACAAAACGCAGCCTACTAGCCGAAATATCTAAACTATTTGACCCACTCGGCTGGCTGGCTCCCGTATCAACAAAATTGAAATTATTATTTCAAAAACTGTGGGATGGAAACTTACAATGGGACGACGAAGTATCCGACAACATACATGCGGAGTGGTGCAAGATACAAGCGGACGTAAGGGCGATAAACTCTTGCGAAATACCTAGATGGCTTAAGTGTGGCGAAAAGCAGACAATGGAGCTACATGGGTTCAGTGACGCCTCTCTGGATGCTTATGCCTGTGTCATCTACGCACGGGTCCACTCATCAACAATTCTAGTAGCCGCAAAGTCAAAGATTGTACCACACCGAAAAACAACAACACTGCCTAGACTGGAATTGAATGGAGCGCACCTTCTATCACAACTAATGCGCAAAGTCAAACAGTCACTGAATCAACATGAAGTACACGTCTACGGCTGGACCGATTCCATGGTGGTTCTGGGTTGGTTACAAGGAGACCCGTCCCGCTGGAAAGCATACGTGGAAAACAGAGTACGAAGTATTACTGACGTCATACCACGATCGGCATGGAACTACGTCAATACAAAAGAAAATCCCGCTGACGCCGCAAGCAGAGGTCAATACGCTAGTCAGCTGAAAGAAAATCAACTGTGGTGGCAAGGGCCTACATGGCTACCATCGCTTCAAACAAAGAACATAGAACAACATAATTATAGTACAGACAAAGAAGAAAAAACAGTCCGAAAACAAGTTAATGTATCCCAACACAACAAAGAAAATCCGAGCATTGTGGAAAAACTATTGCAAAATCACAGCTCTATCGAACATATTATTCGCATTGTCGCATGGATACTCAGACCATTGAACCCGAAACGGCGACAACAACCAAAATATCTGACGTTGCACGAATTGGATAACGCAACGAAAGTGCTCGTAAAACAAACTCAACAACAATTATTTGACACAGATATTTGTTATTTACGAAAACATAACATGGTGCAATCTAACAGTAAAATTAAAGCGCTCACTCCGTTCATTGACCATCAAGACATCCTACGAGTAGGAGGAAGATTAAAAAACGCCTTACTAACCGAAAACATGAAACACCCGATGATCATTCCACACGACAGTCGATTAACACATCTTCTCATCGACCAAGCTCATCGAATGACGTTTCACGGCGGCCCGAGACTTACCCTATCACACTTACGTGAGAAATATTGGATCGTCGGCGGAAACCGAACCACGAAGATGCAAATCAGAAAATGTGTGACGTGCCGCAAAAACAACCCAACAAAAGAACACCAACTGATGGGTAACCTACCGAGCGCAAGAGCAAATCAAGCGCCACCCTTTCACCATACAGGGGTAGATTACACTGGATTTGTGGACGTCAAAATGAACAAAGGCAGAGGAGCAAAAACAACGAAGGGTTACATAGCAGTCTTCATATGCATGGTGACCAAAGCTGTACATATTGAACTGGTATCAGATCTCACCAGTTCAGCATTCTTGGCAGCCTTAAACAGGATGGCAGCAAGAAGAGGAGCCCCTCGTCACTTATACAGTGACAACGGAACAAACTTTGTCGGCGCAAACCGCCAACTTGTGGAACAATACGAAGAAATTGAACATACATACAAAAGCGATCAACTACAAAGGGAAATCGCAGAGATGAAGATTGAGTGGCATTTTAATGCCCCCGCTTGGCCATCAGCGGGAGGGTTGTGGGAGCGAGCAGTCCGAAGCCTGAAACACCACTTAAAACGAGTAGTAGGAGAACAAAAATTAACATTTGAGGAGTTTACAACAATCCTAACAAGACTGGAGGCCTGTTTGAATTCCAGACCTTTGTGTCCACTGAGTGAAAACACAGACGATCTAGACTGTCTGACGCCGGCACATTTCTTATCGGGTAGACCGGGGCTGACAGTCATCGAAACAAGGGAGGATGCAAGAACAAGATGGGAACTAACAAGAAAGATCTTCGTAGAAATCTGGAAGAGATGGAGGAACGAATACCTGTGCCAACTATTAACTAGATCAAAGTGGCAGGAACCACAGAAAAATCTGAAGATAGGCGATCTGGTGATTATTCATGATGATCATATACCAGCCGGTAAATGGCTCATGGGAAGAATAACAGAGCTTCACCCTGGGAACGATGGATATGTTCGGGTCGTTAGCCTAAAAACAAAAAATGGACACATGAAAAGACCTGTTACAAAACTATCCGTCTTACCTATCAACGGTGACGAAACTACCAAACAGCAAAACACCTCAAAAACAAACGAAAATGAGTCATACCTACAAACAAACAGCGAGTCGCCAAATTCACGACGATGCAAAACAACAAACAGAAAAATAAACTTTATTGGACTGGTCATGGCAATGCTGTATTTGCTAAACCCTGTCGCGGCCGCTAACACAACAAACATTGTCGAGCTTCAACAAGGTCTATACTTTGATAAAGCGACCAATATGCAACTAATACGCGGCGAGTGGAAGATTATCGTATACTATGACGTCAAGCCTTACTGGCACGGTATAGAAGTATCCAGTAAATTCACCAATCATCTAGAAAACATCTGCGAGAAAATAAAACAGAAAACACAATGTAACGTAATTTTAACACAACTACAACACTCGACCGACGAAATCGGACACTACAACCATATGTTGCTGAATCCGCAAGGCCGAGCGAATACGAGAAGCAAACGTGGGCTTATCAACGGTGTTGGTTCCATCGCGCGCTCCCTGTTCGGAGTATTGGATGACGAATTCGCAAAACAATATCAAGAAGACATTGACCTGGTCAAGGCTAACGAGAAACACCTGGCACTGTTGATAAGAAATCAAACATCCGTGATCGAAGCAGAATACAATCTACTAAAAAGGTCGGAAGATGCAGTTGAAAAACAGTACAAACAGTTTAACCAACATCTGCTAAACTTTGAGAAGTTTACGAACAATCTCAAAAAGGAACTGGACTCTCAAGAACTGTCCATCGAATTTGTGATGTCCGCTATTACGGCAAATAGCCTGATAGAGCATCTAAGAAACGTCCAGGAGACCCTTATAGAGACTGTAACAAACATATATAACGGCAAGATGAACCTACACCTCATCGCACCGGAACAGCTTCGGGATGAATTGAATATAATCTCGGGTCAACTGTCCAAGGATTTAGTCCTACCCATCACCAACATTCAAACAGAGTTGTTTCGCCTATATCATCTTTTACAAGTAAAGGCAAAAATGACTGAACGATACCTAATAATCGAGGTAAAAGTACCCTTGATCAGCAGAGACAACTTCGAGATCTACAGAACAATACCTATACCGAAAAACAATGTCGTAGATATGGTCACCCTAATACCTATTGCTGAAATATTAGCAATAAACATACAAAAAGATTCGTACATTCCAATGACGGAATCCGAAATACATCAATGCGTGCAGAATGACGCGACCACTCGATTGTGTCCACTACAGAAACCCGTATACCGCATGAAGTCGGACGAGAGCCTCTGCATGAAAAACAAGGAATCTCCTCACTGCGAAACCAAACATGAAACCTGCCGAGACAAGTGGATGGAATTGAACAATGTAAATCAATACCTATATTTTTGCTGTCAACAATGCAAAATACGTATTATTTGTGGACATCAAGTTTCAACGCAGCTACTACACAAGGCCGGTGTCATAACCCTAAATGCCGATTGCATAATTAGTAGTGAAACATTTACTGTTTATCCTCAAAGGCAACAAATAACCAAACTTCAAGCCCAGATCGACGCAGGTCCGGCAGAAATTCCTTCAATCAACAATATCATCAACCTACCTGTACAGGTTCCAAAACTTGTTGACGAGAATGAGACAGTAACAGACCAGAGAGCATTACTGCAAGAGCTTGGCAAACAAGTAGAGCAAATGAAAGTCGCAACATCAAAAGACATCCTGTCAGATCATGCAACATACCACGATGTCCACCAATACGTCGTCATCTACATATTAGCTGCTGCAGCAGCGTTCGCGGGCGCGATCTACGCATACAACCGCCTACGCAAGCATTGGGCAAGTCGACGGATACCAGAAGCTCCATCTGTTCCCAACCCGATGCCCCGAAGAAGGTCGACAGCGAGCATAGTGGACAACGCTGCACTTGACGTCACAGACGACAGTAGCGCAGAGCACTTATCGAGTGCACGCACACTTAATAAAGCAACGTCGCCTATTGCGCGTTGTGAATTTCCTTAATAACTTATGACATTGTTTGTATTTACTTTTTACATTTTTACATTTTAACTTGATTTTGTTACAATTTCCGTATGTACATTTAAGTTAGCTTTGTGAGTGGGCAATATGTACGAGCTACGCTGTACATTCAACTAACTTGTCCTACTTACAGTGAAACGTTGCAGTTTATTTAATCCAACAATAACCGTACATTATTACTTTTGTAACATGTTATTTTTAGTAGCAATAAAACCTTTATACCAATCGGTTGTTTACTCATTCAAACATAACATAACAGGTTTAATAAACCAGCATAACATTTTTACTGTTGGGAGTTACGCCCCAACAACGGTGCTATAGTCTCAATAATGGCGGTACAAGCTTTGATGGACATACCCCAAAGATCTTCGGTTAATTTGACCTTGATTTGCTTAAAAGCTTTAATAACTGATAAGGTGTTTATATGCTTAAATTCAAATTGAATCGGGCAGGCTGGAACGTTCGCCTTTAATAAATCCTTAGATAGCAAGGGCGAGGAATGTAAGGTCTCTGTAGTCTTATGTGGGATATTGGTAAAGAAATTTACAAATTCTTAAGCAATGTCATTATTATTGCTCACGAGGCCACGTGAGGTTTCTAACGTAAAATCATTTCTTGGTTTTTTATTTCTATTTGTTTCATTGTTGATTATTTTCCAAACCGTTTTTATTTTATCATCGGCTGATTTAATTTTGTTGCTAATGAATAAGGATTTAGCAACTTTACAAGTGTTTTTAAAAAATTTCGAATAAGTGGCAACATATTCATTAAAAGTTTTTGTGTTGATGTAAGGCTTAAGGCCATACAGCTCAAACAATCGTTCCCTACTTTTCCTAATACCTTGTGTAGCCCAATCACTGAAAATAAACTTTTGGCAAATAGTTTTTGTTTTTATTTTTAAAGTATTATTGAACTCGGTGTGCACTACTGAAAAGAATTCATTAGCAATCCATTGATAATATTAAAAATA
Source organism: Ochropleura plecta (assembly GCA_905475445.1). Lineage (NCBI taxonomy): Eukaryota > Metazoa > Arthropoda > Insecta > Lepidoptera > Noctuidae > Ochropleura > Ochropleura plecta. Next base: position 9,592,358 of record FR997738.1, on the reverse strand, counting down.
AAAAACATACGGAAATAAGAAATAAAATAATTGCGATCTTATCAGTTGGAGAGTGTTCCTATAAGAACGATAAGAAAATATACCTACTTTGTATTTAGATAAAATCCTTATCGTAGGCGAACTTAAAAGATAAAAAAAACTTATAACACTAAAAACATAGTTATAGCAGTGTTTCAATTCAGGATTTACCGTGATATGAAAACAAAAAAAAATCTAGTAAATGTAAGCAGGTGCGAATAAGCGTACATACATACTTATTGCTTTAGGTTAGTAGCATTGAATCTGTCGTCGAGACAATGTAGACTGATAATGATACGATAGGTATCAAGAGACATACCATGAACTCATATATCAGTTTTCTTTTTATTATACTATAAGATGTGTTTGGTCCACAGAATTAATAATAGTACTACGCCACTACTAATCTGATGTGAAGCAATGATGCGTCCTGGGGTGGAGTACGTTTTTTATGAATGGCATTTTGCAGTTCAACCTTTGTGTTTGTCGTCTGCTTAACCTAGTAATTTCTGTGGATGCCTTGAGAGTAAAGCCTCCAGCTAGAGCGTAGAGTTAGCTTGCCTACAACTTGTTTATACTTACTTCAGTGTGGGGAAGAGATGGAACTAGTCACTTTGTACCTATAGCTTCAACTCTTTCCTATATGAAATGGTCAGTTCCGGATTAGCCCTTAAGCAAATTAAGCATATGCTTATGGCATGACGCCTTGTTGAAGGCACCAGAAACAGCACCAAAAAAAGGCTAGCACATGAAAAGTAAAGTTGTTTGACAATATGCGGTATGCCCGTTTTAAATTGACTAGAGTCTGAGTAATATATTATGCTGGAGTTATTTTGCGTTTTAGTTTGAAGATATATATTTTTAATAATAAAAAGAAGTTCCATACGACCGCTACAAACATACAATTATTTTTGAGCCATATTGGTGCCATGCGGTGTTCGTACTTTGAGCCCTGCGAAAATACTTTTATCACAAATGCTCGTATTTCTGCATCCGACCAGTATAGACAGAGGCTGTAATAAATTAGGAGCCTTTGAAGGCAATTATGGCATACATACAAAGTTTCAACAAAATAGAGCATGTGAACAGTTTCATCTTAAATCGTATATACAAAATTCGAGGCAAGATTTTTTTTTTTTTTAACTTTGCCCCACACTAGGAATTTCTCCTGTAGGGTGCGTTTACAAACATTTAAATTCACATACACAAACACCAGACCCGAAACAACTACCTGTAGGCCATACAAATATTTGTTCCGTGCGGGAATCGAACCCGCGACACGTAGCGCGGCAGTCAATCGCTCAGCCACTGCGCCAACCGTGCCGTCTAAATGAGATAAGATGTAAAAATTTCGAGCTCGCTTAGCTCGCTCTTGCCGCCTACTTTCTACAGCAAGGCGTTGAGGAAATTCGAGATCACTACGCTCATTTTTACAAGCAGCATTTACTTCAATTTGACTTTGTAAGTCTATCAAATAACTTCAGTATGAAGGATTCCATGCAAGGCAAGATGTCAAAAATCACCAATTTGCCTTTTCTATTCCAAGCTAAGGTGTTGTGATTTTTTTTTTTGTTATCTTGATAATATTATCGTAACTTTTTTTAAAGACCGATACTAGTTTACTACACGGAGAGGCTCACAGGCGTGGATAACTTAGGGTATCAAATCATCTTAATCCGGATTAAGGATCCCTGGGGGTGGTCCTGGTTATTTGGTAAGTGATAGCGACCAAACTATGTTAAAAGTTACAGACTGCCAAGCCTGAGTATTGATTCCTACAATCCGTGCCCACAACAGCACATAAGTGTTCAATAATTATCTTTAATAGCGCCTTTATTTCGTAGCATTGAGAGCAAATTTCGTGTTAGGTATGTCATTAATGTGACGACTAGTATTACAATTATTACATCCAGTCTCTGAGAAAGCGTAGAGCTAGTAGACAGGAAGTTAAATAACGGTAACGCTGACAAATTATCCACAATCTACATTAGCCACAGCATATTCCAACTTTTGTAATCCAAATACGAGCAAAGTCTGCCTTCTCAGAAGGAGAACTATGTGAGGGAGAATTGCGCCGGTATCACCCCCGGTCTACAACAGCTAAGGGTGGGTTTAGGGTGGGAGTCACTTAAATAAGGGTGGCGTTCACCCGACACCCTAGGCTCGGCAACATTTATAATAATCCCCAGTTGGGTATGGGTATGAGTTTGGTTTGATTGATCACCAAAGATCGAACAAAGTATTATTAAATTATCATCTGGTTGTTGTTTGTTTTTAATTCTATAATTAGCTTTTATAGGCATGTGACGGGGAGGAATGAAGAAAATATCGTGAGGATTTTGAGAATGAATGTGATGAGTATAAGAGAAGAGGACTATCAAAGGATGCAGCTGGCTAAATCACCGCCCCGTATTATACCGATGCCATTTTATAAAGCAAATAAAGAACCTGTTTCAGTGATATTTACTTCATGACATTTTAAAACTGTTGCCGAAATGATTAAGGCCTGAAACTAGGTTAAACATTTGCCCGAGCAGTTCCATAAAACGTGCACCGTAGCGGGGGCACGCGCTTTGCCCGCCAGCGGTAACACGCACGGGCTTGTTCAGTCAATAACGCTTGGCAACGGGCTTCTTCGCTTACAAAAAGAGCCAATGCGCGTAGACAGGCGTCGGGTGCACGCCACGGGCTCCCGTTGAACGCAGTTTCAGCGCCCGTAAGGCTCCGAGTTATAAAAAAAAGGTTGAAATATATGCTCCCGGTATTTTTTTTGTACAAATTTGGTAACATAATATCAGACTTTTTTGTCACCATGACTCGACTGGTGATTATCACGATATTAATGTGGCTTAATGATTCTTAAGTGGTGATACAACTGAAATCTATAATATTTTAGATTGTGTTAAGATTACACTTTTGTTCCGATGAACAATGCGATTCAAATAAGAATAGGAACGTCAATGACCTCGATCTGACACCTTTTATTAAAAGCATGGAATTATTAAACCAAACACTATATTAGAAACGACGACAGACTTACATTAAAGTAGATTAATTTGAAAAATTATATTTTTCTATTGTTGCCAAAGATCAGGTCAGTAGGCCTACCATGACGTCTTAAAGCAGAACTTATTCCACTGAGGGAAAGAGATGGTGCTAGACACCCTGTATAGCTCTGTCATACGTCATGGTAGGGTAGCAGGTCTCGTGTCGTCAGTGTCTCGTTTGCGGAGAATGTAAACCCATTTTTGTTTTCTTTTTTGGCATAAAGTTGTTGTTAAATAGGTATCTGTTTTATATTATGCAGCTATGACATCATAATAATATTGTGCAAGGTCATTCCTATTTTTATATGAATTACATAGTGAAATAGATAGCTTTGTAACTTTGAATTATTTTTTGTGAACACAAATACAGTCATCAGTATCTTGATGATAATTTTTTTTTTATTCTTTTTTAAAAAAACGTTGCCCCACACTAGGAATTTCTCCTGTGTCGTGGGTGCGTTTACAAACATATTATAAACTCACATACACAAACAGCCAGACCCGAAACAACTATCTGCAGGTCATACAAATATCTGTTCCGTGCGGGAATCGAACCCGCGACACGCAGCGCAGCAAAAATTAAAAAGTTACCGCTTCATACTGACTAGTTAGTCAGTATGAAGTGGTTATCAGTAACTTTTTTTTTATATTAAATTATTTTTTTTTATTTTAAAGAATATAAATAACGACCATGGATGGCAAAGGCATCCTATCTCACTGACTATTATGGGGTACCTTAGCTTCTTTCTAGTCTATCCGGAACCGGATGCTGCTGAATCTGAACCTATATGAACTTTTAAATCTATGTTAAAAGTAGGTATTTAAAACTCGTTCCCCGCTAACGTTGCTATTCCGAACTCTTCATGAAAAAGAGGAATCTTACTAACTCAATGGTACGTATCAAGTAGCAACATAGATGACAACTGAAAAAACTCTCAATACTTCAGGTCAAAAGGTTGACAATGCCTTGCGCTACATTTAAACTTACGTCACCTTGGAACTCCAAATAGCTCGTCGCAGTTATGTTATGACGTTGTTTTTTTTTTATTATATTTTTAGAGTATAGAGTGGGGTCTTTTTTTCATATATTTTTTTGAAGCTTCATACGAATTTATGATTCACGCGTAGTTTTTAAAATGTGAAGGTTGATTTCGAGCTCTTATGTGTAGTCGTGAGTCAAATGAGTTCTGTCCCCGTAGCCGAATATATAGGCTAAATATACTTGGATAGCTTTTGAGGTTTAATCAGAAAGTGCCACGGTGCAGTGGCTTTGCTGGATACCTACCTATCTGTTTGGCGTCACGCGGCTACCTGCATCATGTGGGATTGGTAGGTTGGGTCGGTAATACCATAAAGGTAGGCTACATTTAAATGATAGACGATTAGTTATGTTATAAAAATAAGTAAATAATTAATATTAATATAAAACCGGCCAAGTGCGAGTCAGATTCGAACACAAAGGGTTCCGTAACTTCAAAGAATATTTTAATGCTCATTCTAATTAAATATAAATTTAGACTCAATTTGAATAGTATGTGCCTTTATTCGCGCATCATAATAAACCGCAACACAAAAAATATGATGCGCGATTTAACTTCTTACTTTACTTCTTCTTACTAAAGAAATTTGCTCTTCAAATTTCTTTAGTAAGAAGAGGAAAATTCTGAAAAAAAAACAGGTTGAAGTAGGTACGTAAAATAAACTTCTAACGAAAATTGGTTTGAACAAGGTTTGATATTTTTGAGATAAGTATGGCAGTTTTTCATCAAACTGCAGCTGCAAAGTAACATTGTTTTTCATTAAAATACTTATTATGAAAATATTTTTTGCTTTCGTGTGTAAATTGAGAAATTTAATTTTAATGAGAATCGACAAATGAGCGTAAAATAGTACCTGGTCTACATTTTGATTCAAGTGAGACAACTTCGTCATTGCGGCCGAGGCGGATTTATAGTTCTAGAGCCGAGAACAGCAGTGACAACTTCTCACGTGAAACGAACGTCGTTTTTCAATACACTTACGCAGAAATTAAGTAACAGAACAAAAAGTACTTTTGTCATTAAATCAATATGAGACTATTATTTAATTTATTTTTCCCCACGCTTTGTCTTCTCAGAATGAAGGAGAAACAAAGGTATGACCGCTAAACACCCTAAACTCAAATACTACTCTGTCAAGAAAGTACCGGGAAAAGATCAATAATACACAAAATGTCTGTTATTCATCCAAATTTATTTTATCACCTTCAAAGTATGCTCCTTTAGAAACGATACACTTGCGCCAACGAATAATCCATTCATCAAAACATTTTTTAAACGCTGCTTCCGGAATTGAGTTCAGTTCTCGCCGCGAATTCTCCTTTATGTCTTCTATCGATTGAAAACGGGTGCCACGAAGTGGTAATTTGAGTTTAGGAAAAAGAAAAAAGTTAGCAGGAGCCATATCTGGTGAATATGGTGGTTGCTGGATGGTGTTTGGTCAAAAATTCGTTCACAATGATAGCCTTGTGCGAAGGCGCATTGTCGTGGTGCAAAATCCAAGAATTTTCTTTCCACAAATCTGGCCTTTTTCGTCGAATTTGCTCTCTTAAACGCCGCATAACGCTCAAATAATATTCTTTATTTACCGTTAGACCTTTCGGTAAGAATTCAGAGTGCACAACACCGCGATAGTCAAAGAAAACAGTCAACATGACTTTGACTTTTGATCGACTTTGGCGTGGTTTTTTCGGTTTCGGTTCAGTTGGACTAGTTGGACGAAGCTTGTTGACTAGTTTGCATGTCAAACTCGTAAACCCACGTCTCGTCACCAGTAACAATGCGTTTCATGAATGTTGGGTCCGAACTGACTCGTTCTAGCATGTCCTCAGCGACTTTCATGCGATTGAGTTTTTGGAGAAAATTCAGATCTTTTGGGACTAGCCGAGCAGCAACATGTTTCATACAGAAATGATTAGTTACAATGGTACGGATCGACTCGTGAGATACAGAAAGTTCGGCGGCTATCTCTCTCAGAGTTGAATGGGGATTTTCAGTCACTATTTTCTTCACTTTTGCGATGTTAACTTCAGTTGCAGACGTTGACGGCCTACCAGAGCGAGGCAAATCTTCCATCACATCTCGACCGCTTTTGAACGCTTTGAACCACTCATAAGCACGAGTTTTTGATAAAGTCGATTCACCGTAAGCCTTCTGTAACATTTTCAGTGACTCCGAACACGAAATTCCATTGGCGATGCAAAATTTAAGACAAACTCTTTGTTCGATATTTTTGTCCATTATGAAATTCGCAATACACACTATATGTGATATTATTATAACCAGCACTGTATTTAATATAAATAACAGATGCAACTCAAACTCCGCGCCAAAATGGAAAACAGTTGTGCCAATCTAACAACTACAAAAAAAAACAAAAATTTTAATTTGGAACCATAAACAAATCATCCAGTCCCGATACTTTTTTGACTGAATGAATGAAATCAAATAAATGTCAATTTATTATTATAAGCAAATTATAAATAAACATGTTTATTTGACTCTTCATAAACACAATAGGTATATATTTTTAATAAAATATCAAGGCCTTAAAAACATGCGCCTCCTTGCTCTAAATTAGAACCGAAAAGGTTTTTTTAAAGATATCCGTGGTGAAAACAGAAAAAAACTAAAGTCCTTGTTGTGATAAATGAAAAAAACCACGCGCGTGAGATACATTGCATGTTGAACTTAATCGTAACGCAATAAGAGCCAGGTTTCGAGGGAGTGTTTTGAAAATATTGTTTTGTGCTTTGAGGCCTTTGTGTGCGAACCCGCACTTGGACAGTTTTTTTGCCTACAATAAAGAATAAGGGCGGGTGGTCGGCGAGGCAGGGAATATGAGGGTCGGGTCGTATCAGATGGCGTTCTTTACTTTCTACTCAAAAGGGAAAAATGTAGGTATGTTGGTTACATGGAAGAAAAATCAGCTTGCTCTTCTACTCAGTAGAATGAGGCTTATCCTAAAACTTGTACCTTTTTATTGCCAATGCGATAACAGATAATTGGAACAACTCGAGGACCTTATCGCGTTACAATTGAAAATTAATAAATGTAATGATTAATTTTCAATTGTAACGCGATAAGGAAATTGACTTCAAAAAAGTTCGTAACCATTATTTAAGTCGATTAGGATCATTGCCATGGTAATCACATAATAAGGTTACTTTATCAACCGACTGCGGCTAATATCAAAAAGCAGGTTATGTTTTATTAAGCAAATCTCTTAGCGAATGTTCCAAACACAAACAAACATCGCTTACTCTGTCATTTAACTGACTCCTAAAAAATTAAATTTAAAATTTTAAAACCCCTCCGACCCAAAAAAAGTACGCAATTATTATGACAAAAGGTTAAAAATGCTAAACCCTATAAAAAGCAAAAAATTAACTTTTAACACTAACCAACTAAAGCATGTCAGACTATCTACTCGGGACTTTGTGCCACCTTTATGTCGGAGGCATAACCGCTAATTTTGAACTGCAAATGGTTATCTTGGCCTGCTGTTGACCGTACGTATGATATTTTTGATTAAATTTTGTCGTGTCGGGTGACCGCTCTCATTTATTAGCCTAACGTTAGAAGCACACATTAAGAAGTCCTCAATCCCATTGTCATTTTTCATACAAATTTTTTGAGTCGTTCCTAAGATTGGGGGTTAAAATTATTGTTTATCATTTATTTAGATAGAGTATAAAGTTTTTTTTTTATTTCGTTACTTACGTTAACATTTTCGTTGTAATTTAATAGTTATTTTCATCCCACCATCTCGGAAAGAGTATTTTTAATCTTCAATATCTGAGTGGAAAAGCCGTTTTTATTCTCTAAAGGATAAAGTAAATTGAATTTAGAACATCGTGTGCACTATGTAAGTTTGTGAATTAAAAAAAACATTAAACCGATTTACTGCTACCTCTATGGTGCCGAATAAATCATACAACTTTTTTTTTTATTTGTTAAAAACTCAGACTCGGAACCTTCTTGGTGTTTTTTCAATTTGCTTTGTACGCGGTTCTTTACGCGGCATTTTTTCACGTCATTGTTAAACCTTATATTATAAACAAGAAACTTGAAAACAAGTGAAAAAACTAAAATGAGTGATTCTAGCGACGAGGAAGTTTGTTTGACGCCAACAGAATTGACTGAAACTGTTAATAATGCGCAAATGAGCTTTCTCCCTCAACAATCACGCGAGAAGTATTTAAAACAGTACGATATGTTCAACACGTGGCGACTAGCAAAAGGAGCCAAAACTTTCTCAGAAAACGTTTTGCTGGCATATTTTATAGAATTATCCGAGAACAAGAAAGCAAGCACTCTATGGAGTACGTATTCGATGCTAAAAGCAACAATAACGATGAAAAAAGACATACATATCGATACCTATCCTAAATTAGTGGCATTTTTAAAAAGAGCCTCATCTGGTCATCAACCAAAAAAATCGAAGGTTTTCACAGTATCTGATATTGAAAAGTTTCTTAACGAAGCACCCGATTCCGTAAATTTGGCGGCAAAAGTAAGTCAGTTGCACATTCAGTATCTACTTAAGTATATTAATCTCAATTAAATAGTATACTTAGTAGATGTTGATAGGCATAATTATGCGTTCATATCAATTTTATTCATTTATCTACTACAATACTCTTTACGTTACAGGTTGTTCTTATTATTGGAATAAACGGAGCATGTCGAACTAATGAACTAACACAACTTAATGTCAAAAACATTGAGAAACATTCAGATGACTTACTATTAATTAATTTACGTAATACAAAGACAAAAAGAGACCGCAACTTCGTCATTCGCAAGGAATACGTAACTATTGTTGAGAAATATCAAGCCTTACGCCCGCCTAACACTCCAATCAATCGATTTTTTCTACAGTATCGCAATGGAAAGTGTGTTAGACAGCCTATGGGTACTAATAAAATTGGCAGTATCCCACGAGAAATAGCAACATTTCTTGAACTTCCAGAACCCCTGTTGTACACGGGACATTGTTTCCGACGAACTTCAGCCACACTTTTGGCTGATTCCGGAGCTGATCTCCTGTCCCTTAAGCGCCACGGAGGCTGGAAGTCCAATGCAGTTGTAGAGGGATACATAGAGGATTCCATCCAAAATAAGTCTAAAATATGTGAAGGCATCGTAGGAGCCATTACACTGAAAGAGCCTCAATCGGATCCTTGGACTGGCCCTTCTACATCAAAAATAAGCCGTTATGAAACACCTAACCATCTCCCTCTCTCTCCAACATTCACGCCAAGGGAATCCGATGAATCGGTACAACTATTGAGTATGACAGATAGTTTACCGAAAAACAGTACACAAGTGACTAACACCAATATTACAGTACCAAACAAAAATATTACACTCAATTTAAATAACTGTAGCAACGTTACTTTAAAATTTTCTTAATTATACCTTACTATTATTTTGTTATAATTTAAAGATTATTCTGTAATACTTACCTGTCATAATGTAGTAATTAATACCTAAACTGAAATAAAAGTGTACCTATCTTGTGATTGTAAACGTTTTTTTTTTTTGCATTTAGTCATTTCCTCGCTGAGGTGGAATGAAAAGACACGCATGTTGCACTCGAGTGCAAAGATTTTTCACCTCGTGCTCTTTTGATTCCCTCGCTAACGCTCAGGATTCTAATTTTAAATCACTCGCTGCGCTCGTGATTCAATTTTAGAATACTTCGCTTGCTCGGTCATCAAAATTGAACACGCGGTTAAAAAGCAACTTTGCACTCTTGTATAACAATAGTTATTTGTTATACAAGAGTGCAAAGTTGCTTTTTTTTGCATTTAGTCAAATTATAACAAAATACATAATAGTAAGGTATAATTAAGAAAATTTTAAAGTAACGTTGCTACAGTTATTTAAATTGAGTGTAATATTTTTGTTTGGTACTGTAATATTGGTGTTAGTCACTTGTGTACTGTTTTTCGGTAAACTATCTGTCATACTCAATAGTTGTACCGATTCATCGGATTCCCTTGGCGTGAATGTTGGAGAGAGAGGGAGATGGTTAGGTGTTTCATAACGGCTTATTTTTGATGTAGAAGGGCCAGTCCAAGGATCCGATTGAGGCTCTTTCAGTGTAATGGCTCCTACGATGCCTTCACATATTTTAGACTTATTTTGGATGGAATCCTCTATGTATCCCTCTACAACTGCATTGGACTTTCAGCCTCCGTGGCGCTTAAGGGACAGGAGATCAGCTCCGGAATCAGCCAAAAGTGTGTCTGAAGTTCGTCGGAAACAATGTCCCGTGTACAACAGGGGTTCTGGAAGTTCAAGAAATGTTGCTATTTCTCGTGGGATACTGCCAATTTTATTAGTACCCATAGGCTGTCTAACACACTTTCCATTGCGATACTGTAGAAAAAATCGATTGATTGGAGTGTTAGGCGGGCGTAAGGCTTGATATTTCTCAACAATAGTTACGTATTCCTTGCGAATGACGAAGTTGCGGTCTCTTTTTGTCTTTTTATTACGTAAATTAATTAATAGTAAGTCATCTGAATGTTTCTCAATGTTTTTGACATTAAGTTGTGTTAGTTCATTAGTTCGACATGCTCCGTTTATTCCAATAATAAGAACAACCTGTAACGTAAAGAGTATTGTAGTAGATAAATGAATAAAATTAAATAAATAAATAAAATAAATATCTTGGGACAACTCACACACGGCTATCTGATCCCAAGCTAAGCAGAGCTTGTGTTATGGTAACCAGACAACTGATATACATACTTATATAATTTATAAATACATACATATTATAGATAAATCACACCCAGACACAGAACAAACAATCATGCTCATCACACAAAGTTTGTCCTGGGTGGGAATCGAACCCACGACCTCCGGCTCAGCAGTCAGGGCCACTAACCACTAGACCAACAGGCCCGTCAAATTGATATGAACGCATAATTATGCCTATCAACATCTACTAAGTATACTATTTAATTGAGATTAATATACTTAAGTAGATACTGAATGTGCAACTGACTTACTTTTGCCGCCAAATTTACGGAATCGGGTGCTTCGTTAAGAAACTTTTCAATATCAGATACTGTGAAAACCTTCGATTTTTTTGGTTGATGACCAGATGAGGCTCTTTTTAAAAATGCCACTAATTTAGGATAGGTATCGATATGTATGTCTTTTTTCATCTTTATTGTTGCTTTTAGCATCGAATGCGTACTCCATAGAGTGCTTGCTTTCTTGTTCTCGGATAATTCTATAAAATATGCCAGCAAAACGTTTTCTGAGAAAGTTTTGGCTCCTTTTGCTAGTCGCCACGTGTTGAACATATCGTACTGTTTTAAATACTTCTCGCGTGATTGTTGAGGGAGAAAGCTCATTTGCGCATTATTAACAGTTTCAGTCAATTCTGTTGGCGTCAAACAAACTTCCTCGTCGCTAGAATCACTCATTTTAGTTTTTTCACTTGTTTTCAAGTTTCTTGTTTTTAATATAAGGTTTAACAATGACGTAAAAAATGCCGCGTAAAGAACCGCGTACCTACAAAGCAAATTGAAAAAACACCAAGAAGGTTCCGAGTCTGAGTTTTTAACAAATTAAAAAAAAGTTGTATGATTTATTCGGCACCATAGAGGTAGCAGTAAATCGGTTTAATGTTTTTTTTAATTCACAAACTTAGTGCACACGATGTTCTAAATTCAATTTACTTTATCCTTAAGAGAATAAAAACGGCTTTTCCACTCAGTTATTGAAGATTAAAAATACTCTTTCCGAGATGGTGGGATGAAAATAACTATTGTTTACTTATCTTCTTCTTTCTTTTCAAGTAAATCTTGTGAGTCGTACTATTCGTCTGTGTTAATTTTTTGTCCAGGGTTATTGTATCATTTAGTGTAGTTGTGTACATATTTAGTTTTATTATACGAATTTTGTGATTAGGTAGGAATCATTTGATTTAGGTAAGTATTTTTGAAGGTAAAAAGCGGTCCCCCGACACGACAAAATTTAATCAAAAATTTCATACGTACGGTCAACAGCAGGCCAAGATAACCATTTGCAGTTCAAAATTAGCGGTTGTGCCTCCGACATAAAGGTGGCACAAAGTCCCGAGTCAGACCGACATAAAGATAGTCTGACATGCTTTAGTTGGTTAGTGTTAAAAGTTATTTTTTTTTGCTTTTTATAGGGTTTAGCATTTTTAACCTTTTGTCATAATAATTGCGTACTTTTTTTGGGTCGGAGGGGTTTTTAAATTTTTAATTTCATGCTTTTTGAAGGAGCTCCTTAATTTTTCATTCTTCCATTTAATTTCTTTTAATTTTGTGTTTTATTTTTAAATTTTGGTCATTCTAGATTTTCAGCAAAAATATAAATCGGTTTATCCGTTTCATTCCGGCATTCCAGGGTTTCATTCGCCATGTAGCGACCGTACAGCGGCAGTTATTGCAGTGTAAGTATTCTCATAGAAAATGCGCAGGCGACGCGGGCAAGCCAGTCGTTCGGTGAGCCCCACTCGGGATAGTGTTATCGTGACGAGAATTGACTTTGTGTTACAATTAAATGTAATATAATTATGGAGTTTCTTGCCCATTCTTCTCCATAGAGATCAACACTTTGGAATGGGCAACTACAGTACTTTCACAAGTTATTATGCCTTGTGACCGGGACTGTAGATTAGTTTTGTTTCTTGACATTCAAAAGTGCCTGTAATGGTCTAATTGAAATAAATGGTTTTGAATTTTTTGAATTTTGAATTTTAATCGTGTTGCTGTTGTACGATCAAATAAAACCATAAGTGAACTCTCAGTTGATATATTCATTTAACCATCCTGCAACCCAAAACACACCAAGGAGAGTTACACGCCACATCCCATTTCCAGCATCAGGTCCTCGTCAATTAGAAATATGAAGAGAACTAGTCAAGAAAAATTCATCGACCCCAAACTCGATGGGTTTACTAAAAGGTAATCCAGGGTTACGTTTCCTACCTTCGAGCCCTATCATCAGACCAGCTCAGAGGTTCCAGATTTCCAGCATCAGGTCCTCGTCAATTAGAAACAAAAAGATAACTAGTTAAGACAAATCCAATGAGCCCAAACTCGGTGGGTTTACTAAAAGGCAGTCCAGGGTTACGTTTCCTACCTTCCAGCTCTATCACCAGACCACCTCAGAGGTTCCAGATTTCCAACATCAGGTCTTCGTCAATTAGAAACATAAAGAGAACTAGTTAAGACAAATTCAACGAGCCCAAACTCGATGGGTTTGCTAAAAGGCAGTCCAGGGTTACGTATCCTATCTTCGAGCCCTAACAGCAGACCAGCTCAGTGGTTCCAGAAGACATCAATGTTTCAAATGTCAGATCCTACATATGCTCGCAAGTAAACTGAGCGTGGAACATTCCTATCACACCTAACAAACGACCTGATGACCTTGAAGACCTGAACCAATTTCCACCAAACATAGCTAAGAACACTCTCGACTGATATACCTTTCAAACAAAAAAAACCGCATTAAAATCGGGTCATCCGTTTGGTAGCTACGATGCCACAGACAGACACATACACATTTACACACACGCATACACCCCGTCGTTTTAGCGTCGGGGGTTAAAAAAAGAAGGAGATTATGTATTCGATCAACATATTTATGACTTCTGTCACTACGTCAAGCTAGCTAAGCTAACACGCAAGCTGACAGTTCATTAGTATCACAGACTATTAGTGTAATAATTGAAATTAATCTCATTTACCTATTTTTGTTCCGTGCGGGAATAGAATCCGTAACATGCAGTTGATCGCCCAGCTACTGCGCCAACCGTGTCGTCAAACACAGTACATCTTTTCTGTTTTGAATTGTAATCAAAGACATTTATAAATGTCTTTGACATTTGACATTTATAAATGTCTTTGATTATAGAGCGGACATTGGGAATATTTTCATACAAAAATATTTCAGATTTTGACACACGAATGATACAAGTACCTTTGGATTACAATTTTCTTCGTCTTGTCCCGTCTATGACTTGTTAATATTTGGATGTCTTTGATTATAATAGCCGATACGTTGTCGCTTACACTTCGGCAGTGGGACAAGCGTGTTCAAAGTGTCTCCTTATGGATCTTGTCCCGAATATTTATTCCTGTATCGTAGCGCGTTTTCAAACATTTAAATTCACATAAGTACACAAACAACCAGTTTTTCCGATGTTAAAACTAGAGTCCGACCCTTGCTATAATAGCCAACCCGCGAGTTGAGCTAGTAGTTTTAAAAGTCCCCAAATAATAACCCGACCCGGCCCCTTTTATAGTCGTTTCAACCATGACCCCCCAAGCCGAGGCTCGTACCCCACAGGGGGTGCCCTTAGATAGAGTGCGGTCATCGAATATTTTAGTAGCTGTTAGCCGTGGCGGGGGCCTTAAATTCATTAAGGTCACCATAGGATAGTCCGGTTGAGCAGTGTAAACAACTCAAGAGAGTTGAATTGCGAGTGGTCCTATATAAAAAAAAACAACCAGTATCGGTACAACTCCCTGTGGGGCATTCAAATATTTGTGAAGAAATCAAACCTACGACCCACAACGCAACAGCCAATCTCAAAATTGAACATCACTCGACAGAGAAACTTACCAGTCTTACCACAGAACAGTCGTCAAGGGCATTTGTGGGGACATGTCCGAGTGCCTGGTGGCCTACCGTTCGGACATCGCAAGGGTTCATATGGGGGTTTTTAATATCGTGTGTTCATTCATGTTGATTTCAACACGTAGGTATGCGGGGTTACCCCACATGTTCAAATTTTTTCACAGTGTAAAATATCCCCGTCCCATGCAGCGTCCCGCGTGCCTGTATGAAAACGACGTTTGAGGAGGGCGTTACGCGTGCGTGATGAAATACGCACTATATTAAAAACACCTTATGGCCAAGCTTTTAATGGTACAATGACCACGTAAAATATGTTTTTAGGGTTCCGTACCTCAAAAGGCAAAATCGGAACCCTTATTGAATCACTTTGGTCCGTCTGCCTGTCAAGACCCTTTATCTCGGGAGCGCGTGGAGTTATAGAGTTGAAATTAAAACCATTATACTCAACTCTGCGCTGCGAAAAATCTGTCAAGTCTAAAGAAATAACTTTACTGTTTATGTCGCAAGTTTGTACGGAACCCTCGATGCGCAAGGCTGACTCGCTATAGGTCGGTGTTTTTTAGCTATAGTCTTTTGTTTGGACTTTTTAAATGTTGTATGTACTGTAGAGGTTTTAATTCCATTAACCAAACCCGAGTGCAGGCTGGTTTGCAATGATGTTACCTACATACTCAGGTTGTTTGAATTTAAAATAAAGAGTGAAGAGAATGGCGTGGGAAGTGAGTGACATATATTGATAAAATTATGAACGAAAATAGAATTTTAAAGTATTTTTTAACACCCTTGCTCGTAAAGCTGATGTAATTCCACCGGTTTTAAATACGTAAAGAGGGTCATAAAAAACGCGTGTGTTATCAAAGCAAATAGTTAAGTTATAGTCCATACAAATTCCATAACAGTATTATTTGCCATTTCAAATTTGGAACTGATCGCCCCGCCGCACGACTCCAGCTAGTGAGCAGCGCGCTGTTGCTATTCTTTTTCTTTTTTTTTAATTTATATAAAGGGTTTTGTCGCTTAGCGCTGTTGCTATTCAAATTTCGAACTAATTCGAAAGTAGGCAGCGCTACATAGCTCGCTGTTAGAATGGCGGGAAGAAACAATGTGCATTCACAGATTGAGTTTATTTAAAATGGTTTTTTTTTCTGTTTCCTCGCAAATGTGTTAAAAAACGTCGTACGATATACGTGCGTATTGGTTATAACATGCTCGGCTCAATTACGCCCTCGCCTACGGCTCGGGCTGAAATTCCGACTCGCATGTTATAACCATCTTAACGCACTAATATCGTAATGTACTTATGCGCTTTCAATCACGTATAGGTCTCCACACTCCACAGTACTATGTAAATGCATTCTGCTTAGGAATCTCTATCATTCTACTCGAGATAATCAAATTTACTTGAGAAAACCAATCACCTACTAAATAACCTGCGTACTTGTGCAGGTGTAAGGCATTCGTCTGTGAAAGTACAGTCAGGAAAAGAGTTAAGTAATCAAGCTCGTCTTGCTTGACCTATAGTTGAATCAAATAATACCAATATGCAAATAAATCTACCAAGTCTTAATAGTACATTACGATATTAGTGCGTTATGATGGTTTTAACATGCGAGGCGGAATTTCAGCCCGAGCCGAAGGCGAGGGCGTAATCGAGCCGAGCATGTTATAACCAATACGCACGTATATCGTACGACGTTTTTTAACACTTTTGCGAGGAAACAGAAAAAAAAACATTTCACAATACAAGTACAAAGAAAAGAAAATTTGAGAAAAATGGCGCGAGGATTATTTTCTGGTTCTGCCGTGGCTGCGTGAACATGTTGGCAAAGACACTAGACTTCACTAGAGCATGCAGCCAAGTTTTTAAATTACCGAATAAACTGTTTATTTTTTTATTTTTAAATAAACTCAATCTGTGAATGCACACTGTTGCTTTCGTGGTTGCTTTAAAATGGCGATTAGTTCGAAATTTGAATAGCAACAGCGCGCTTCTCACTAGCTGGTCAGTCGTGCGGCGGCGATCAGTTCCAAATTTGAAATGGCAAATAATACTGTTATGGAATTTGTATAGACTATAACTTAACTATTTGCTTTGATAACACACGCGTTTTTTATGACCCTCTTTACATATTTAAAACCGGTGGAATTACATCAGCTTTACGAGCAAGGGTGTTAAAAAATAATTATTTATTACACAAGATACAATTCATTCAAGATCGCTTTCCAGCTACGCGCTAAAACGACACGTGACGCAGTGATATCGACGGCGGAAAAATAACTGAAAGTTATTGTGGCGGAGCGACGATACGAGAATAAATAAATAAATAAATAAATATCTTGGGACAACTCACACACGGCTATCTGATCCCAAGCTAAGCAGAGCTTGTGTTATGGTAACCAGACAACTGATATACATACTTATATAATTTATAAATACATACATATTATAGATAAATCACACCCAGACACAGAACAAACAATCATGCTCATCACACAAAGTTTGTCCTGGGTGGGAATCGAACCCACGACCTCCGGCTCAGCAGTCAGGGCCACTAACCACTAGACCAACAGGCCCGTCAAACAAGAAGGAAACAAGAGACCGCGTTCCACGGGTAGCTCGCGAAATTCAAATATTCTTACTCTTGACGTTTTCCCAAATGTGTTGGGGTCGGCTTCCAGTCTAACCGGATACCAGTATTTTACATGGAGCGACTGCCTATCTGACTTTTACAACCCGGTTAAGGTAATACGATACTCCTTACTAAGACTGGTTATCAGACTTTCGGGACGCTGACTACCTGTAACAACTGTCAAAGATCTATAAATGACCGGCCGGGAGCAGAGCGACACTGCAGTTTCACAATGACTGTTTCTCTGTCGAAAGACATTTTCACAAGCTTTTCATCAAGCGTTATTGACTGAACAAGCCCGCGCGTGTTACCACAGGCGGGTCCCGCGCGTCTCCGTGTCCGTTTAACGCAGTTTCAGCCCTTATAGGATCAATTTGTCATCAGTCTGTCTGTCTGCCAAGAATCTTTATCCCGGGAACACGTGGAGGTATTAGGTTGAAATTTATACCATATACTAGTGTGTGGAGCTGTGAAAAAACAACTCTCTAAGTCTACGCAGTCAAAAGATATGGTCGTATTATGTCGCATGATTGTACGGAACCCTTGTTGCGCGAGTCTGACTCGCACCTGGCCGGTTTTTTTTTATCGTTGCCCCTCACTAGTAATTTGTCCTGTATCGTGGATGCGTTTCCAAACATTTAAAAACCTCACATACACAAACAGCCAGATTCGGAACAACTATCTGTAGGTCATACAAATATTTGTTCCGTGCGGGAACCGAACCCGCGCCGGCGAGCGCAGCAGTCAAACGCTTAGCCACTGCGCCAACCGTGTCGTCAAACATAATTTGTTAGGTTCAGGAATAATATTTTGTTCAAAAAACAGCCTGACACTACAACTTGCAAAAAGACGTGAGAAAATTCGAATTCCGCGGGCCACCTTAGCGCATTCTATTTAAATATTAAGATTTAAATTCTCTAAATAGTATCCTTCATATTCCTTATAAGTCTTTCCATCAATGGTTCTGTTACATGAGATATATTTCTTCAAATCATTATCTGCCCACAGTTGAAGGTTCTCATGTCCCAAATCCAAGGTTTTCGTTGTTTTTTGAAGACTAATGAGATTCTCGTTGAGTCGTTTCTTTATTCTGTCTATGGTCATTTGTTCCTCTTCTGTTTCTGATGATATATCTGGAATAAGATGGTTTGGAGTTAAACGAATAGTAAGGCAATGGTGCAAATAGGTAGTAGTAAAGATTTTAATGTAATTTTTTTTATTAAAGACTAGCTGCACCCCGCGGTTTATTCGCTTAGACCGGGATAAAAAGTTAGCCTATGTATTAATTCAGAGCATAAGCTATTTAGATACAAAAAAATCTTTTAAATCGGTCCAGACGTTTAAAATTGAACGAGTAACAAACATACCCACAGCCATACCAATTTTCGCTTTTTATTATCAGTGTGATTTAATTGAAAGGGTACTTTGTAGGGAAACAGGTAAAGTGCAAGCAATCAGGTCCTGGACCAGAGATACCGCGGCTTGGATCACAAAGGGCAAAAACAAAATCAAAAAAAAATATTTCACACGTTTATTTTAGGTTAAAAACGTCGTTTATAAAACGTCGAGAAAAGATGCACGGTTCGGGTTGGTCGTTTCCTATGAAGAAGAACCGGCAAGAAACTCTATGGTTACTCTTTTAAAATCATTTGGCTTTACAATGCTTACTTATACTTAAATACTAACGCTGTAACAACAATGTTACAGCGTTAGTATTTAAGTATGAGAGGCCCGACAATAAGTCATTGCTTACTTTACAGAACGTAGACAAGCGTCTAAGAATCTACAAGGCCAACCATGTCCACTCATTCACAACGAATTGGAAAAATTGGCAAAAGAAGGAACATGGATGCGTTTTAGTCAATACAAGTCTATCAGTCCCTTCCGCTGCGCCCAGAGCGGGAGGATTCATTTGATGATTTCCCAACCAAAAATAGTCTTCAATGTTAATCTTGGTTGGCTTTGCCCACTCGAAATCAAGTATCATACAGAAAACTTTACTCACCTATAGCCGCACTTTTCCTGAGACTTCCCTCCAGCCCCTTCATCACTGCCTCCAATTCTTCCTTCTTCTCCACCGCATGTATGAGTCGCAGCAGATTGCGCGACAAACAGACAGATGGGCACATTAGCGAGCACGTGACGTCATCACGTTGCCAACTCGAGTGGAGTCTGTCGATTGATGCTTGGAGGGTTTCGAAAATCCAGATTTTTTCACCACTAAAACACAAAATATATTGGTAACTTGACATACCTAACTAGTTCGGCCGGATTCCGGAAGCATTTCCGGACACCGGACTTGTACGTCCTTGTCCAGATTAACTGAAGCTTAAATCAGAATATAATTCATATATAAGTACTAGCTGTGCCCAGCGGATTCACCCGCTGCTCTGGCCCCATTCTGAAGAGGGACCCCTTATCAGTTAAGAGTATGAAAAATAGATTACGACGAATACTCAAACCTACCGAATATACAAATAAAATTTCATAAAAATCGGCAAGCCGTTTCTGAGGAGCATGGCAACTAAAACTGTGATACAAGATTTTTTTATATATAAGACTAACTATGACCAGCGGTTTCACCCGCCGCTCAGGTCCCCCTTATCAGTTAGGGGTATAAAGAACAGATGATGGTAGATTCTCAAACCTAAGCGATATGCACACAAAATCATAAAAAAATATCATACAAATCGGTCCAGCCGTTTCGGAGGAGTTTAGTAACACTACGCGCTACGAGAATTTTATATTATAGATATGCCCCTGGCTGGAGGCCTTATCTTCAAGGCACCAACTGGATAGTCTGGTTGAGCAACTAACTACCGCATAGTTTGACTGGCGATATGGAAAAAAAAATGGGTGGTTTATATCTTTGAAGCAGAACACTCGCCAACTGATGCTAACAGGCTAGTCCGTGCTTATCGCATTATAGTTGCGAATACTAAACATCTTTCTCTAACCCTTTGGGGAAAATAAATACTGTCATGTTGCTTCGCTCGTTGAAATTGATCAGTGCTATAGCATCGAAGCTGTGTTGCCATTCCAGAGGCAGAATTGAAAAATGTCACCCGCACCCAAATTGGATCACAGTTAAGATCCTTTGGTGGTGGTGTTTTAAGTCTCACAGTGGGACCTAACTGAGGAGCTCGTAGCTAAATAATAGCAGCCGCTCAGTTCGATCTTTTAGGTTAAGCCGCGCTTGCTTGCTTGGTCTGTGGATGGGTGACCACCCGTTACATACCGAGTTACCTCCGTGCCTCGGAAAGCACGTTAAGCTGTTGGTCCCGGCTGTCATTTGTAGATCTTTGACAGTCGTTACAGTAGTCAGTGTCCCGAAAGTCTGACAACCAGTCTTACCAAGGGGTATCGTTTTACCCAGTATTAACTGGGTTATGGAGGTCAGATAGGCAGTCGCTCCCAGTAAAATACTGGTATTCAGCTGCATCCGGTAAGACTGAAAGCCGACCCCAACATAGTTGGGAAAAGGCTGGGCAGATGAGTGGGACCTAACTGTATGGGTAGCCAAAGACAATCAATGAGTTAAGCTTACCTATCCAACACCAATTTTCTGTTCTTTTCCAATTTGAACTTCTTCAAATAGATTTTGAGCTCATCAATGAATGTTGGGTTCGCATTTTCTGAAAAATAATAAAAATCTCATCGACACGAAAATATTTACAAGAAAATCAATGTTAATGTATGATTATAGGTATAGCACTGGAGTTGGTCGTTGGGGCTACGTGCAGTATGTAAGAACAGCAGCAGTTGGGTTTGAGATAAAATGTACAAGAAAATCAATGTTAATGTAAGATTATAGGTATAGCATGGAGTTGGTCGTTGTGGCTAAATGTAACTAAAGTACGGCCAACGAGAAGCGATACCAAATGTAAACAAAACCCATGCTAAAACCCCATCTAAAATGGCCGCCCGAATGTTGGCGAACCCGTCTTAACGTTGTCATGTTTTTGCCGGGAGAACGAGACGTTAAGACGGGTTCGCCAACATTCGGGCGGCCATTTTAGATGGGGTTTTAGCGTGGGTTTTATTTACATTTGGTATCGCTTCTCGTTGGCCGTACTTTATGTAAGAACAGCAGCAGTTTGGTTTGAACCACCCTGCAGGTCTAGCAAAAAGTCATCGTAAAA
The DNA here is from genome assembly GCA_905475445.1 of Ochropleura plecta. Taxonomy (NCBI): domain Eukaryota; kingdom Metazoa; phylum Arthropoda; class Insecta; order Lepidoptera; family Noctuidae; genus Ochropleura; species Ochropleura plecta. The sequence continues at coordinate 9,570,843 of FR997738.1, read as the reverse complement.
TACCTCAAAAAGAAAAAAGGAACCCTTATAGGATCACTTGGTTGTCTGTCTGTCTGTCAAGGACCTTTATCTCGGGGACGCGTGAAGGTATCAAGTTGAAATTAAAACCTTTTACTCAAGTCTGTGGTCTGTAGAAGCTGTGAAAATCAACCCTCTAACCTCTAGTCATCATGCTGAGTGGTGACCTACCTGTCGCAGTCACGACGTGCACGGTGCAAGCTATTTTTATTTAGTCCCATATATGTTACTGTAAATGTTTGTGATACTTTGCATGGTGAATGTTTATTTTTATTTCTTTGTTATTTTGTTGCTCGTCGTAATTTGCGACTAATAAATGTTTTTTCTTTCTTTCTTTCTCTAAGTCTACACAAGTAAAAGATAAGGCCGTTCACGTCGTAAGTTTGTACGGAACCCTCGGTGCGCGAGTCCGACTCGCACTTAGCTGTTTTTTTTTTAAATGAAAACACTTGTTTTGCACACAATATTTACTTGGTTTTGGGTGATATAGTTACTATAAGCAATTAACTAAAATATCATCGGAAAATCTTATTATTGATAAAAAAATACATTCATATTTACGTTACGTCCACAGCCTATGGTGTATGGTATGATGACTTACCTGCAGCATCATAGGAGCAGTTCTCCGAACTATCGAGGTCCATGCTCAGGTTGACCTTGTTTCTGTGCCTCTCTCGCCTCTCCTCGTAGAAGCGGCGAAGAGTTGACATGGACTCTTGTGGGAGCGACAGTTGACCTAGATAATTAAACAATATTAAGTTAGTCTATAGTGCTAAAATTGACAAAAACATAAATGTTTGTTTTTATATAATCAGTCTATGTTCCCACAGCTTGATAATAGGTCTCTTCTCTATTAGAAAGAGTGGGCATTAATGGCCGAACCATAGCGGAGACGTGCGGTGATGTGCGAAGCGGAGAAGGAGAAGAAATGCTTGGAAGTTAAAGAGTGGAGGTGAACCTCCATGTAGGAAATATGTGTTCAGGCAACCCCAAAACGATGTAAACACGGCCAAGGCAACATTATATTGTCTGGCAAGCACTCTTTGTGTATCTGTAACACAGTTGACTGGTGTGGAATGACTGTCAGGAAGCCTTGAACAGATTTATTTTAACTTGGTTGGTTTATATGCTGGTTTCGTCAAGGCTTTATTCTATACTAACTGTGTCCCGGCATGGGCAACCTACCTACCTATTTTAGCTCGTACATTTGCCGTCGTCTATAGTGACTACTGTCATAATCATTATAGATTGTTGTGACAGGACTCCCACGTCCCCCTACCGTCACCAAACTGTCGAAATTTCGCCGGTGGGATGTTAGGCGAGGTCGAAAGATGTTACAAAAAATAATAGGAGTAGCCAACGGTTGGAGCTTCGACCCCTGGGCCCGGCGGCGGCCCGCCTTACAAAAACTTATACTGCCTTTAGCTTTTTTTTCTCGCCGTAAAAACCATCCTTGGACTTCAACGAATATTAAAAAAAAAATAATTGGTAAAATTTGTCCAGACGTTGTTGAGTTATGCGCTTAGCAACACCTTTTGCGATTCATTTTTATATTATTTATTATGATATAATTTAGAATTGTATTTATAAGAAATAAAAGCTACATCAAGTCATATAAAGAAAGAATAACTCTCCATCTAAACAGTTTGGATAATCATCTCATGGATAACAAAGGAATCCACAGGCTAAAACACAAAATTCCACAGGATTTTATTGGACAATTTTAGCTCTATGCTTTTAAAGGATGCGGTTGTGTCATAGGACGCATACCAAGCAAGCCATTGAATAAGCCAATAAAATTACTTAATGTCCTCATGAATAGAGACAGATATTGTAAGCAAAAATAGTATAAAAAAATGATATAATGCTACAGGTCTGACATTTAACACAGTCGATACCTGAGACAGCTGCGCGGGAGGCAGTGGAATCAGTAACTGCACAATCCAGTAACTGTTATAATTTTGTTTAAAAACTCAATTAAAATCGGTTCCTCCGTTCAGAAGCTATGATGCCACAGACACACTTCAAATTTATAGCACTCCTTTTTTGGTTGGGGATTAAAAAAAAATATCAGCAGGGGGTTTACTTTTCTCGACACATTTTGGAAAGTTTCCTACAGGCACAGGTATGAATGACCCACAAAAGCTCAACAAAACCTAGCTACAGCACGTACCTCCAAACCGGTCCCTTTCCGTGTGTCCCGCGTCACTATGGAAGCTGTTGAATACATTGATGAGACATTCTCGTACATTCTGTATCTTACGCTCAGTTATAGCGAGCGACGTTATGAGACGTTTCAGCTCATCCCGTTTGCATTCCTGTAATATTTTAAACATAAATATTCGTCATATTAAGTGTGGTACGCTTTAAAATCTCGGGTCTACTGGTTCGAATAAAAAACCTCTTCTAGTTGGATAGCCCATTCATTACAAAAACTACGCATTCTCAACTGTGTTCAAACATTAAACACAGAATGAATATCTTTACTAATATTATAAAAGCGAAAGTGAGTTTGTTTGTTTGTTACGTCTTCACGCCTAAATGGGTAAACCGATTTTGATGAATTTTGGTACAGAGATAGTTGAGACCTTGGAGACGGCAATATTTTGAAGTGAGAAATGTGCGAGAAAGAGGGAAGAAAAGGGAAAACTTAGCTTTGCTATTACAATAAATAAGGCGCAAGGGCAAAAACTGCAGGTAGCAGGTACCTGCAAAGCAGGAAAGGGAAACTGTGTTATCCTGAATTTAACGCGAGCGAAGCCGCGGGCAAAAGCTAGATAATAATAAGGAAAAGCCACTCACAATAGCCTTATCAATAACGGCAATCTGCTTGGCGGCCTGCCGGTCGGGTGCAGTGCCTGTGGGCGTGTCGAACGGCGCGCGGCGTGACGTCACGTCGTCGTGCAACGCACGAAGCGCGCGCACGCGAGCTTCAGCGCGTGCGCGCTCGCACCGCACTACAAGCAGCTCGCACGACGCGCCCGACATGTACTCCTGGGTAAAGAACGTGTCGTACGACGGTCAAGCGGACTGTACAACATTGGACTGATCGCTCAACTGTTGCAACTTCAGCATATATCCGCTTATGGTAGCAGTCCGCGAAATTCAAATTTTCTTACGTTTTTGCAGGTGTATATGCCCCAATTTAATAAAGTTATATAATATAGTGTTAGGTTGTATATTATATCAAAATGATTTCTTCAGTGTTGATTGTTCGGGTAATAGGGATTAAGTTTTAGTTAGTAGTCGTGGACACTGCTGACTGCACATGCAGTGTCCGGTGCCGCAGCACCTCCTGGGTTATTATGAGCACTAGTTTTCTCAGTACAAAACCTAGGTTTATTTAACCTAATTTATGGATGAAAAATCAATAAATAACTTCCCCGCTCTCTGCGGAGCGGGGGGGGGGGGAGGGGCCTGCTCCGCACAGAGCGGTCAGACTTTTGCTGATTAAAATCCAACCACGTTCCTTCTTTTGCCGTTTATGTTCCGGGGCTGCTGTATGTCTTTTGAACAACCCGCAACCCCGGCAGGTGATGTCTCTGGCAGGCCCCGCTGCTTTGCATTACATTTATTTAACGCACGCGTGGAACACGAACGCGCCATCGACACGGCCTGTCGTCACTAGGTTACTTTAGCCTCCTTGCATATAATATGTTAACGGTGAGGTCTGCTGAGATTCACTTCTAGATCCCGTACCCGTGAAACCCGCTCCATCAGAGGTGCACGTCTATTCTGTTCTATTCCTTAGACCTTAAAAACATTTTGTGGGTTCCCTTAGCCCAACAGTGTACTATGAATGACAACATACTTACATTAAGTTGTGTGAGTGAGACAGCAAGTCTTTTCTGCGTTTGTTTGGTGTGCACCTTGTTCTTGATCGCGTTTAGAGCTAGCGTGCAGTGAAGGGACGCTGTGTGCGACAGTACCCATTGCGGAGTTATCCTATGGAATAACATGTTTATGTTAATGGATTTTTTGGGCTACTGTCCTATTCTTGGAATGAGTGTCTGTAATTGTTAAAGGAATAACTTATTACTTAGAGTCTTAGACAAATGTTGAAAAATTTCTTACCAGCATTTTAAAGTTATTTTTTAGTATTGTAGTTGTGTCAAAATGGATTAAAATCTAGAGTCACTTATTCAAATTAGTCTGTTAATCAGTACTTTTTGAACGTCAACATTACAAGGCACTTTTCGCCACTTTCTAGTGTTTTAGCTGGGAAGAAGACGCGGTGAAACAAGCTCCCCAGATACGGATACTTCGGAAAAATAATACTTTAAGCAATGACCTCAATTGAATGTGGATGCGAATGATGCATGAATAGAAACTGTAACGCAAGAGAGTTGTAGGTATGTTAAGGCACAGATAATATAATACTAGCGTACAGATACTCCATCTCATACAAAGAAACGTGACCGCCGTAACTTCGTGATTTCTCCGGGCTATCCGGACTATTTTTTTTTTACTCACAACGGCGCTAGATGGTGCTTGCAGCGATAGCTCATGTTCAGTTTATTTTACAGAGAACCAATAGATGGCGATAAAACCAAACTGTACTTTTGTACTGTAAACTAAGGTATACATATAATAGCCCTTTGACCTTGAAGCTTACGTCGTCAGTCACTCGGCAATCGCCATTAATAAATTCACGTTCTTTCATGCCTACTATTATATTATCTGAGGTGTGCGTGGGGTATAGCTACATGTTTTTCGGTAGACTTAGTTATTATTTGTTAGGTTCAGCGTAAACGTTAACGCAAATTATGATAATTATCAAGTATTTAAGTCAATCAAAGTTAAATAAAATATTATCGAAATAGCGAATAGAGGAGCTCGTGGCTAAATAATAGCAGCCACTCGGGTCGATCTTTAGGTTAAGCCGCGCTTGCCTAGGTTGGTCTGTGGATGGGTGACCACCCGTTACATACCGAGTTTCCTCGGTGCCTCGGAAAGCACGTTAAGCCGTTGGTCCCGGCTGTCATTTGTAGATCTTTGACAGTCGTTACAGGTAGTCAGTGTCCCCAAAAGTCTGACAACCAGTCTTGCCAAGGGGTATCGTATTACCCAGTAGGTACCAACTGGGTTGTGATCCACAACCCTAACCTAACCTCCACAACTTGTGGAGGTTAGATAGGCAGTCGCTCCTTAGAAAATACTGATATTCAGCTGCATCCGGTTAGACTGGAAGCCGACCCCAACATAGTTGGGAAATGGCTAGGCAGATGATTATAATATCGAAATAGCTCTTGAAATGATATTTGCTGCAAAGTAGATGATTTTAAGCAGGGAGTTATTTTTTAACAGACTCGGAGAGTGTGTAGAATATTTTTATTTTATCTACAAGTTGTTACTTAACTAACTAAGTAGGTACTAAGTAATATTTGTATATTGTTTTGGTACACTACAAAAGTAGGTAAGTACTTATACTTACCGGCTCGAATCTTGGGCGCTAGACGATAGAGTGGGGATGACCTTGCGCTTTGTACAAAAAAAGAAATGAAAATAAAGCTAAAACGCCTCTCCAATACTATCTATCTATACCTACATCACTTAAAAATAAAAACTGTGATAAAATCCTATCACTACTGTACTTAATTAATAATACCTATAATATAATTAATAAAAGTACCTACGCTTTTACCTACTTAATATAAAAAAAAACTTAACATATTAACCAAAACTCGGGGTATCTAAAAATCTATGCGTACCTACTACTACTTCACCTAAAAAGAAATTAAATGTAAACTATTAATAATTCGTTATTTGAACGTACGTTCGTAATTTTTACCTATTTAATTTAAACACTACCAAAATAACTAATAAGTACCTATTTTATAAAATAACAACAAAAGAAATCTAAAAATAAATTATTTAAAAACTTAAAGTCGCGCTGATAAGCATTGTCTGTCAATAAGGCCGAACACTCTGAACGTCTATTCGCATCAATAGCCAAATATTACGTAGTAGAAGCGGCAACCGTTACACAAAAATAATCCTTATAGCATGATTCAGTATTCACGCGCGGTGGCTTATTGAATAGGTAATAATGTTAACTTTTTTTAATAAGGGATGAGTAGTGAGAGTGCTATAAACCTAAGAGTAGACAAATATACTCAGAAAGTTCCGAACTGCTATCGGGAGTTACACGTGTTTTTCTGAGTCAACCATAAAAGATAGACATGTGCTGTCGTGAAATATTTTTTAATATAATTTTAAGGAGAACATTTCCGTTATACATGATTTCTGAGTAGCTTTAAGGCGGTAGGTACCCTAACCAAATAACCTTGAGCATTCATTCCCTCTTCTCCGCGCAGGAGTAACAGTAGCGAATAATTCCCATTTTTTGGAAAAAAAACCTATATAAAATAAAGTTTTGGGTTTTTGGAAAAATATTTGTACCAAAATGTTCATTATAAAATTGTGTATCCATTAGTGTCAGTAGCTAAATTAAACAATCTTTACTTTGCGAGGAGATGCAAGTTATTGTTAATTATTTCTCATTTCTGGCTTTTGTTGTAAGAAGATTAACTAAATAATTAAGTACTCAATATAAATAAATCTACAGAGAGAATCTTGAATCTTGAATTATCTTGAATATTGATTACAAAGAAATTAATGTATTTTTTTGTTACTTAGTTCGTTTTAAATAACAAATAGATAGCTCCAGAAAACTGCACAAAAACGGTTTTTTTTTTTTTTTTTTTTCGGTTGTGAAATCATCCTATGACTTCCCCCGCTCTGGGTGGAGCGGGGGGGCATGTCAGACTTGTACTGACTAAAACCCACCCATGTTCCTTCTATTGCCCTTTACGTTCCGGGGCCGCGGTATCTCTTTCGAACAACCCGCAACCCCGGCAGGCGGAGGCTCTGGCAAGCCCCTCTGCTTTGCTGACTCTCTTTGAGGCGCGCGTGAAACACGAACGCGCCGTCGACACGGCCTGTCGTCAATCGACGGACGGACGGTGAGCTACCCATTGCTCACCGTCCACAGGCCCGCATCTACGGTGGCCGGAAGTCGTCTCGCGGCGCCCGGCGCCCTGGGCGTCTCCCGCCACAAAAACGGCTTGAGCGGCGTTTTGGTCGGGGAGGCGCCTTAACCATTAAGGCTGCACACGCGACAGAAGCCTAAAAAATGGAGTAACTTCTCCCGTTTTCCCAACATTTGCCTTCACTGCTCTGCTCCTATTGGTAGCGTGATGAAAAGTATACTATAACCTGCCCAGGAGTATGAAGAATAATATAATCCGTCCAGTAGTTTTTGTTCCTATAACGAACAGACAGACAGACAGAAAAAAATGTTACTGATTGCATTTTTGGCATCAGTATCGATCACTAATCACCCCCTGATAGTTATTTTGGAAATATATTTCATGTACAAAATTTACCTTTCTACAGATTTATTATAAGTATAGTTTGTATTTCATAATATTTCATTCTATCAAAATAGGTATGGTAAATGGTAATATTGAGCTGTGTAGTAAAACTCAGAAAATGAAAACAACGCCATCTATTAGTAGAAATAACAGTAAATGAGTTACCTAACCACAAACAACGTAGTACAAATTGTTCTCACCAGAGCCAACACCATAATATTATTTAGATAAATCATGGAATTTGGAACTAGGAGCCCATTATTCCTGATTTTTGTGTTATGGGGATTTTTAAAAACAAGAACATACTTCTTCCATGGTCAAATTTAAACAGTTACACAAACTTCAAAAACAAATCGATACACATAACGCCATCTATTGAGGTTTTTTTGAACTATTTTTTCTTTCTTCGCAATGAGACCCCATGGTTAAGGTAAGGTCGGAAAACTTACGAGTAATTTACCAAGTGCTTTATTTTTTAAATAAAAATATTGCCCCTATATCGTGGGTGCGTTTACAAACATTTAAACTCGCATAAACAAACAGCCAGACCCGGAACAACTATGGATATGTATCTATGTATTTGTTCCGTGAATCAAACTCGCGAGTGGACGCAGCAGTCAATCTCAACATCTGCGGCCACTGTGCCATCGTTTTTAATGTCCAGAATGATTATAAAGGGCTCTATCAGTCCTTACCTGTTAGTTTCGGTGGCGTCCTGTTCAGTGGTCGCGTGTAGTGCGGCCGTGAGCGCCGCGCGACGATCGCACAGCTGCGGCCACAGCATCCCGCCACATTTGACGAGAGAACTCATCTGTTCTTCTGTTAAGACAAACAATATCTAGTTACAAGTTATATTACTAACTAGCTATTCTATTAAAAATCTTAGAAGTTAAATTTGACCAACTTCCCGGTGTCCGATGCGGCTGGAATTTTGCATAAATGTTTAGTTTTATAAAATGACTGGCTAGCTAGGTCATGTCATTCGAATTTCCTAACTATTCAAAAAAAGTATTTCTTAAATCTATGTGCAATGGAGCGCAGTATTCTTGCCGGTTCAACTTCATAGGAAACGACCAACCAGAAACGTGCACCCTTTCTCAACGTTTTATAAGTGCCCATGTAGGCCTATGTGAAATAAAAATATTTTGATTTTTGCAACACCACGCTGCGGTTCAAAACACAAGTTACTGACGTTGCTCAAAAAGCTTCTCAAGCAGAAGTGGGGCTGGGCTGGCCACGTCTGCCGCATCCCCAATGAGGTGTGGGCCAAAATAGCCACTTTCTAGAGCTCTGAAACAGCCAGAAGGCGTCGCGGCACACCTCGTAGACGATGACGAGATGAGCTGGATAAAACCAACGACCTGTGGTCTACATTGGCCCTGAAAAGTACTAACCGGAAGTCATGGGGAGAGGCCTTTGTCCAATAGTGGGATGACGCAGACTATAACAGTATCCCAAAGACACATTTTAAAGTTGTATTTAAAATCTATAAATCAGTGTGTGTATCAGTTTATTGTGCAGTTCAGTTCTATTGTGTTATTTCATCCCTGTTAAGTGTTATATTTTTGTTATTTTAATTGTTAAAGGGGTTCAATAAAGAAAACCTAAACCTATAGTGGCCATTATTTGTTCACCTGTCCCAACTTGAGACCATAATGGTTTTAATATTTATTTTATTATGAGCCAGATGTATCCCACTGCAGGGCAAGGGCCTCCCGTCTTTCCTCCCATTATTTTTTGAAGTTTTGCTGTGTGGGCCCAATACTTTTTGTAAAAGACCAGCTTGTCACGCCATCCCCTTCTGGGGCTACCGCGTCGACGGAAACAACAAGATTGTTTGGATTCCAAATAGTTGTTGCTTTGGCGCAATTTGTACCATAATGATTAACATAAAAAAGAACCAAAAAACTAATAGTGATAGTTAAGACTCACCAGAATCATTGAGGTCTCCGTTGCTGGACGCGACGGACGAGCTGGCCAGCGGAGCGACGCTCACGGAGAGAGAGGCCGCCGCCGGCCGACTGTTCTGACGCCGACATGTCATCTTATCTAGCTTACTCTTAAATGATACAAGTAGATTTATCAATACATTATTTGCTTGCACTGCACTATGGTAACACAACACAGCATTCATTTTAATAAATCCCTTAAAAGTCTAGTAATAGTAATTATTATTAGGTATTTGTTAATATAATATTTATTCGTTTTTTTTGGTACATGTGTATTAGAAGCTCCCTTTGTATATATAAAATTCTCATGTCACAGTTTTAGTTGTAATCTATTTAATTGTTTTTAGCTGATCAGCTGGTGCATATATATTTGCTGAACTGCTAAACTGTTTCGTGAAAGTCGGTTTTTTTTACTTAACGTTGCTGGGTTCAGTAAAAGAATACAAGTATTTTATTTGGAGCGACTGTCTATTTACTGTTGACAAAACAGTCGGTACTGAGTGATATGATACCGCTTGGTAAGGGAAGGTTAATGTGTTAAATCGGTATAATAATGTGTGCCGTTGTAGTTACCTCCACATCCCCACAGTCCTCAACGCTGCACAGCGAGTCAGCGATGCTCCGCGCCTCTCCAAGGTTGTACTTCTTGGAGCGCAACTCTTCAGCTAGTTGTTGCAACAACCATGCGCGACGCTGTGCGGTTTGCACGCGGCCGCGGCATAGGTTGCGGTGCGATACTGAGGGGGTAATAAGTGGTTTTTGAAATATTTGTTGCTGTGTAGGAAGCCTATTCTTTTTGTAATATATGCATAAGTATATATTTAGGCACTCAAATTGTCATGTCGAATTTGTCTGGCGAGCACAACAACATAAAAATAAAACAGTACAAAAAATCCGGTCAAGTGTGAGTTGGACTAGCGAACCGAGGATCCCGTAAGAACTTGCTACATAAACGGCCATGTTTTTTGACTGTGTAGACTTAGTGGGTTGCTTTTTTCACAGCTCCAAGAGACCACAGACTCGAGTATGTGGTTTTAATTTCAACTCGATACCTCTACGTGTCCCCAAGATAAAGGGTCTTGACATACAGACACACGGACAACAAAGTGATCGTGTAAGGGTTCCGTTATTTTGCTTTTAAGGTACGGAACCCAAACAAGAAAGAAATAAAGATCAATTGCTTTGAGAGACCTAGCCTGCTGGTTTTTGGATTATAGACAAATTGTATTTCTAGTTTCTCAACAAAAAGACGAGAAGGATTCCTCAAGTAAAAAAAATCTTAATTAAAAATCTGTTATTCTTTTTGAACTAACAAATGTCGTTTTTCACTTACATAACTTAGTGAAGAGAGCAGACACACTTATTGACGCCGGTTTGACTTTAGCTGGTCAGAAAAAACTTAATGACCATGCAAGCATGAAGTACGAAATTGGATTAAAAAAACGTCGTTCGCTTCAGATCAGACGGTGCGACTCGGCACCACGTAGATAAATATAATCACTACATAGACTGGTGGTTTAAAATCCACTGCCTAAATGCCTCTTTAGCAGAATCATAATTGGTCAATAATAAGAATATGAACCACTAGCTTCAGCCCGCGACTGCGTCCGCGTGGCATCGTTACTTTGGGCTAACGCTAACTATAATCCGCGTGATGATCGAAAAAAAATATCTTTCTCTCCCCTCTTTCTCCCCCTTTTCTCACTTTTTTTAGCCTATGTCCGTCTCCAGGGTCCCAACTATCTCTGTACCTAAGTTAATCAAAATCGGTTTGGCCATTTTGGCGTGAAGACGTAACAAACAAACTCACTTTGCTTTTATAATATTAGTAAGGATTCTTAAAATGTTCACAAAGTGATTTGGCCGTTCTAAGAACTTGTAACGTAATTCATATTATTATCCTATTATGATTCTACTAAAGCGGCTATTTTAGGCCCCCTGATCTTGTAGAGATAAAAAGCTATTCATCTACTCACATCTGCTAGAAACTTTATCGACGAGCTGGTTCAACTCCTGCCTGGCTTGCAATACTCTTGCCTCGGCATCTTCTACTCTCTCTCTTAGCGCAGTCTGTTGTTTCCATAGTGACAGTTCTTCAGGCATGACTACACTTGAATCAGGCTGTAAAGAAAATAAAAAGTCATTTATTTAAATTCGGCGGTTATTTTTTTTCGGATGGGACATTATCAAGTGATTTCTTCCACTTTGGGCGGAGCGGAAGGGAGTGTCAGACTTGTACTGACTAAAACCCATCCATGTTCCTTTTTTTGGCTTTTGTATTTCGGGCCGCGGTATCTTTTTCGAACGCTCAGCCCCGGCAAGCATTTACCCCCGTATACTGAAACGTCACTCAAAATTTGAGGGCTGCTTAACATTTGAGCAGCTCTTAAACTTTAGATTTTGTATTGTCAAACGTCACTTTTGAGTATCTGTTAAATTTAAGTGGTACTTAAATTTTGAGTGACGTTTCAGTATTCGGGGGTTAATCATACAGTTGGAACATCAAAATGACACAAGATAATCCCGAAAAACTTCTGCTCTTCAAACATAACATGTGTCCTAGTGCCTTTTTATTATCTTCATGATCTTCTCCATCACGCGTTGCTGCATTTTTTCGCAACGAGTGACGTCACACGTAACTTTACACAAATAAAAAAATACGTGTCCCTTATTTTTGAATAATCTCTAAAAGACAGACTAAATAGAATGTAATTACTTTGACCCTGGACACTACCCTATTAAGTAAATCGTGGTAAGTTTACAGTGTAACCGGTAAAGTTAAATGACAGTACCTATTCTAGAGGCTATCTAAAGACCTTAACCATCTTGCTTCCTAGGTAACATAATTCCCATTGGCAAGACTGCTTTCAAAACATACAATGCACTACGCTTCCACATTTATTGTGCGAACCGCCAGTCTGTGGAATTCACTGCCGGCTTCTTTGTTCCCTGATCATTTTAATCCAGATCAAACTCAACTCTATGGACACTCTTTTAAATTGAAACTTTAACACAAAATCGTTTATATCATTCATGTTGAGATTATACAAATATGTGAGAACGATGTAGAAAGGCGTGCACAGTAAGAGCGTCCAGAGTAAATAAAAAGCAAAATTCAATTTAAAATCTAAATAAATTAAAAATGAACCGTGGTAGCTAAAAGATGACCAGTCCCAACTGACAGCCCGTTCACGAACATGACGTATGGATCAGCCCCATTCAGCTCAGCTCAGATCTCTTTAAAATTCGAGTGAATCGGTTTCTTCTAGGCAAGCGTACTCCACACTAGGCCGCATCATCGTTTCACATCAGGCGAGTTGCGGTCAAACGCAAGCCTATTTAATATTTAAAAAAACTTAAACCACAAACCTTGCAGAAAGCATTCTTCTTCTGGCAGCGCTGGACATCATTGCTAAAGACTTGCAGCCTCTTCTGTCTGATAGTCTCCTTGGGTTCGACGTGCTCCATCAAACTGCGCCACACCATATAGTACTGGCCGCGGCACATTCTGGCAGGAATATTAGGACAAATGTTACAGAAAATGCGCCTGTTACAGAAAAAATTAAAGGGTGTCGTTTGTCTTGGTATGGACATGTAATGAGAAGGGATGAAGCACATAAACTACTAAGTGACTAAAAGAGTAATGGATCTGAATGTTGATGGACGGAGAGCGAGAGGAAGGCCAAAGAAAAGTTGGTTGGATTGTGTAAGGAATGCTATGAAGGAAAAAAACCGGCCAAGAGCGTGTCGGGCCACGCTCAGTGTAGGGTTCCGTAGTTTCCCGTCCGTCACAATATACCGGACAAATCAAAATCAAACCTCGACGACTAATTAGGTTATGCACTCATAAATAAAATTACGAATATATTTAAGTGCAACTTACTTTACCACGGTAGGTCATGAAAGCACGGAAAATCTTAACATCGACTTTTAAAAAAATGACGTCATTACGCAACGCCATCTATCGAACCATTTATGAACTGGTTTTTACCTTAACATTTTGATGGTGTTAAAAAATTGAATTTTAGTTTTGTTCTAAATTGCCTTAGCATGTTCTTGATAGAAGTTTTATGTAGTTATAAGATACCGCCAATGCCAAGGAGAGACCAACCGAACAATTCGGTAATACCCGATCCAATGTAATAAGTACCTACAGCGCCATCTCTCGGGGAATTGGGTTACTAATTAATACAAAGACGTGCAAGAAGTTTTCGGTGGTAATTTTTTTTTGTTTGAAAATAAATACGTTCAGGATAATAAAATATGTAAACGAAGTTAAAAAAAATGCTTGCATATACGATTATACTACAAACTTAGTCCAGAAATTATTTTGTACAACTTTTTGTCTTTTTTGTACAAAAACTGTTGTGTCAATCAAGTTCAAAATAATTTTCCTAGAAAGTCCTTATAAAGTTCTACTTTTCAGATTTTTTTCATATTTTCTAAACTTATGGTTCAAAAGTTAGAGGGGGACACATTGTTTTTTACTTTTGGAGCGATTATTTCCGAAATTATTGACATTATCAAAAAATGATTTTAGTAAACCCCTATTCATTTTTAAATACCTTTCCAACAATATATCACAGGTTAGGGTTGAAATTAAAAAAAAAATCACTTCCCTCTTTACATATAGGGTGGCTACCCTAATAAAACATTTTTTTCCAATTTTAATTTGACCACTTTGTCGGCGTGATTGATATACATATTGGTACCAAATTTCAGCTTTCTAGTGCTAATGGTCACAGAGATTAAGCGAGGACGGACGGACGGACGGACGGACGGACAGACAGACATGGCGAAACTATAAGGGTTCCTAGTTGACTACGGAACCCTAAAAAGGAGTAAATGATGTTGTGACGTCTGATAGGGGAGAATGGAAAAAGAAAACGTGTTGCGCCGACCCCAAATAGAATGGGACAAAGGCAGGAAAACGATGATGATATTAAAAATAAACATAACTAACATTTGGGTAAAGAAGTCGATCGCAAAATCGAAAACGCCTGGAAAAAATAGATCCTGTGTTTTATTCGATTGATTGATCGCTGATTTGTTAGAGTCAGTGCCTATTGTATTATTTAAGTTTATTTGTGTGACTAATAATAGTTTTTTTTTAAAGTTAGTATGCATACTAACTGTTGGATCAAGATGTCCTTAAATGAAAATTGAATTGAGGTCCGACAAAATGATTTTTGAATTTTTCCAAAAGGATATTCTCAGTACCAGCTACGAAGTCTGGATTTGTGCCTGATCGTGATACTATCCCCATTTAAATAGGATTTAAAAACTATTGTATGGTGTATGTGTACTAATACTTAAGCCTTTCTTATTCCCTTTAAATATTTTACTTTTCACACGTACACATCTAACATGTTTGTATACAATTTGGGTAAGCACTTAGAATATCTTAGATTAATTAATGGCTCCATGGGGTTATTTAAAAAAGACAGGGAAGCCAACAAAAGAGAAACATGAATGGATGTTAGTCAGTAAAAGTCTGACACTCCTGGAGTCATTGGATGATTTCCGATCCGAAAAAAGGAGCTCGTAGGAGAAGTTTCAGATTTCTAATAATTGTTGTATACCTAATTTCTAACACACAAATATAGTAAAAAAGTTACAATAGTAATATTTAATGATGGGTACAAGAACCTAAAGCTTACCTTATAGCAACGCAACAGAATAGGACAACACGGTTGGCGCAGTGACTAAGCGTTTGACTGCTGCGCGACACATCGCGGATTCGATCCCCACACGGAACAAATATTTGTATATGGTTTTTTTTTGTTGGTAGCGGTGAAGGTTAAAGACGTGCTTTTGTCTGTGTTACGAGTTTTTTAGATTTTGGTGCAACTATTTAGTGCGAACTGTAATCGAGACTATTCTTTGTGTTTGTGTTGTGTATATTAAGGTTTGTTTGTTGTTTTTTTTTAATCATATCCATCAATAACGATGGATACCAAAAAGCCCCCTGACCCTCCTGACCCTGAACCCTTTGAATTCTCCCCGATATTGACTATCACTCTCCCCGATGACAATGTACCCGTAGTCCCCATGGATGCTGAATCCACTAACAGAAAAAGAGTGGCTACATCTCCTACTACTTCCGCTACTAACCCTCCCAAACTAATAAAAAAGGAAATTGGTAGGAAATCTTATACACCAAGGGATAGCCCTCCTTATATTGTACATGTTAGTCTAAAAGATGGACAGACCCCTGGCACAGTTCTCCACCCAGTCAAATTTGGCATGTTTCTGACACAAAATAACTATAGCAACATTCTGTTGGGTAGTGTTAAACGTCTTGGAAGAAACCGAATCTCAGTCGAATTCAAGTCTCATCAGGATGCTAATAGCTTCCTGATAAGCCGTACTCTGGATCAAAATAATTTCATCGCATCAGTTCCACAGTTTAATATCACTCGCTTGGGTCTTATTAGAGACGTTCCAACTGAGTGGACAGAGGATGAAATCATTAAAAACATCAAGGTTCCTGATGGATGCGGCCCAGTTATAAAAGCAAGGAGAATGAACCGCAAGGTGACTTCTCTGGGTGTAACAGAGTGGAAACCCACTCAAACTGTCATTCTCACATTTGACGGACAAATTCTCCCTAAGCGCGTGTATTGTTTTTATTCGGCACTGCCAGTTGAGAGGTACATGTACCCCACTATACAGTGCTACAATTGCTGTCGTTTTGGGCATACACGTACCATATGCCGTTCTAAAGTCCAATGTTTTAAGTGTGGACAGGACCACCCTGGAGATGGATGTCAAGTCTCCCTTGAGGAAGCCTTCTGTATCTCTTGTACAGGCAACCATTACGCCATCGACAAGGCTTGCCCTGAATTGGGTCGACAGAAGGCTATTAAAGCCTTAATGGCCGAGAAATTTATTTCCTATCAGGAAGCAAGTCAGATTTTCCCACCTGTTTCAAGATCATATGCTGAAGTGTCAAAAGTATCTTCAAAACCTAAACCAATGCCTAGTCCATCCCAGATTCACCGTCCAGCTTCCCAAACTACAAAATCGTACCGTAAAACAGTTTTACTTAAGCCAAAATCCCATGCCCCTTTGTCTCCTTCCTATGATAAGCAGGCTCATCAAGCCCTTACTCAAAACTACTCCTTCTCTCCCTCCCAAAATGGCTGCGCTTTCCCTAGGGACGGTGCAAACAGCCCTGTTAGAAACCTAGATTCAGAAAACATTTTAAATATAATATCTGAAATGCTTATAACGGTATTATCGAATCCTACACATACATTACCTGACCACGTTGCCTATAAATTGTCATCTGTAGTAAATTATATCCGTAATGTTCCATCCCCAGACATTCCTTCAATGGAACGTGAGGAGTATTACTCCCAGGAAACCTGACCTACTCTTTCTTATTAATAAGTACAAACCATTAGTCTGTGGCATCGCTGAGACATGGCTTCGTTCTGATAGCAATTTCAGAATACCATGTTTCAGCGGTATTCGCCATGATAGATCAGATGGTTATGGAGGATGTGCTTTGTTCATCAGTAGCAAAGTCCCATTCTCCCAGATCCCTCTACCCTTCGTTGGTGACAACATAAATGTTGTTGCTGTTAAGGTTGAGGGCATAAATATTTTTTCATTTTATATTGCACACCCTTGTTTAGAAGACCTTAATTCTATTAAAAATTTACTAAGTAACATACATGGCCCATTACTAGTTATGGGAGATTTTAATTGCCATCACTATCGGTGGGGATCGGAGTCCTGTGATAATACTGGTGTAGGCCTAGTGGATATGCTAGATGAGCTGGATTTATGTATTATAAACGACGGCAGTGCTACACGTAGGTCTGGAATAGGGCAAAGTAATAGTTGTGTCGATTTGACATTCTGCTCATCTAGCATAGCCAGCCTCTTTGATTGGAGTCGTTTGAATATTACCTATGGTAGTGACCACTATCCCATCATGGTTAAAATCCCTTCTAAAACTGCTCCTGACAAATCCTCCCCTCCTTTATTAAAATACCGGCTTAACTCAGTAGATTGGGACTTATATTCAAAAATTTTAGATTTAAGAATCTCTTCTCTTCCATCTATTAATGCTGAGAACGCTGAGGAATGTTTTTCATCTTTTTCCAACACCATATCCACCACAGCTGATGATTGCTTTCCTTCTAAAGATCCTCCAACGGGGAATATTCCCTCTCCGCCTTGGTGGGATAGGGAATGCACTACCATGATCAGGGCCAGGAATGAAGCTGAAGAGAATTTTTAACCTTGAAATGAACCTGGATAATTTTATTGCTTTCAAACAGATATTGGCCAGGTCCAAGAAAATATGTAGAAAAAAGAAAAGGACAGGCTGGGTATCGTTCTGCAGCTCTCTGGGGCCATCTACTCCAGCGTCAGTGGTGTGGCAAAGAGTTAAGAGTTTTAGAAACGGTATAAAGCCATCTACTACCGGCATATTATCTGAAGATTTGGGGTATCAGTTTTTCGCGAAAGTTGCCCCAGTCTATGTACCTGGTACAGACGAAATTAATTTTGCAGGCCCTGTAAATTCAAATGACCCACTTGACAAACCTTTCTCCCTTGATGAGCTTAGAACGGTTCTAAGCTATGTTAAGGATTCGGCTCCTGGGGTTGATGGATTCCCCTATTCTTTCATTTCAAAAGCAGGAGTTAAATGTCAGCAATATTACTTGGATTTGGTCAATTTTTGTTTCATCTCTGGGTATATTCCTCCAGCTTGGAAGGTTCAAATGGTTATTCCTATATTGAAACTCGGCAAGGACCCTAATGATCACGATTCCTATCGACCAATTGCTTTATCGTCTATTCTTATTAAAATTCTTGAACATTTAATCAAAAACCGTTTAGAATGGCTAGTTGAGAATAGAAAACTGCTGCCAACGACTCAATTCGGCTTCAGGAAAGGCCTGGGTACTACTGATAGTGTGGGTATCCTCACATCAGAGATCCGACTGGCCCTTAGTAGGAATGAGTCTGTGGTAGCCGTTTTTCTAGACATTTCAGCAGCATATGATTCTGTTCTCCTCCCAGTTCTCAGGCAAAAGCTTTACGAGCTGAGAATACCGGCTAGGATTATTCAGATGATATGCACTATTCTTTCAAGTCGCACTCTTCAGCTGAGGATTCCAGGAGATAGCTCCGAGCAGAGAGTTACTTGGCGGGGTTTACCTCAGGGTTGCGTCTTTAGTCCCATATTATATAATATTTACACTTTCGATATCCCATCCTGTCTAAATTATAACTGTAAAATTCTTCAATATGCTGACGATATTGCGCTATTGGTCTCTGGCAGTTCCATAGAGGATGCAGCTCTGTCTCTGAATGTTTCTTTAGCTTCACTAAACCAATGGCTACTTGATCATGGGTTATCTTTGAGCGCTCCCAAGAGCACCGCGGTTATTTTCACTCGCAAACGTCAAATTCCCCCTCTTAATATTAACATAGATGGTCAAGCTATCCCGGTCAAGGAGAAGGCCAGGTTTCTGGGGGTTACTCTAGATTCCAAAATGTCCGGAGTTGAACACATCAATAATGTAGTTCAAAAATGTGAACGCTCAGTATCAGTTTTAAAGGCGGTATCTGGAGTCTGGTGGGGAGCTCACCCATACACGCTTAAATTGATCTACAATGCCTTGGTCAGAAGTGTGATGGATTATTGCAGCTTCTTAATGGAACCCTGTAACAAAGGGGCTCTCCGTAGGTTAGATGCCATCCAGGCTAAATGCCTAAGGATTGTGCTTGGAGCAATGAAATCTTCTCCTATAAATGCCCTACAGGTCGAGTGTGCAGAACCCCCTCTAAGCCTTCGAAGACAATACTTAGCTGATCGTTTCCTGTCCAAAGTTTTCGCCCTTTCATCACATCCCTTACTTCCCATTTTAGAACAAATCCATCTGTCCTTAGATAAATCCCCTTACTGGAAAAATAAATCGCTTCCCCCATTGATGAGTAGGTACAGAGAGCTTAAAACCCTCTCCTCACCTGTTTGCCAATATCCCACTCTACCAGTATTCTCTTCTGAATACGAGGTAGTTAATTTTAGACCAAAAGTTGTTCTGGGGCTAGGTATTTCAAAAAATTCAGAAGACGTTAAAGGAGACTTTGACCAGGCCCTCGACAGGTATTGGAAGGGTTGGAGTTTATTTTACACAGACGCGTCTAAATTGACTCCAACAGGATGCACAGGAATCGCAACCTACTTCCAGAATTCTAGAATAGCACTTCTCTTTCAGTGCCCACCAGAGACTTCGGTGTTTACAGGGGAATGTATAGGTATTTTAGAAGCAGTAAATTACATCAAAAGCCACAATATTCAAAATTCAGTAATTTTTTCAGATTCTCGGAGTAGCATTCAGGCTTTAGGTCAAATTCAATTAAAATCCAAAATTCACAGTAAGATCATCTTAGATATAAAACAATTACTCTTCACTTGCAACAACAGTGGCTTAAACATCGAGATAGCTTGGGTGCCCAGTCACTCGGGTATAGATGGCAACGAGTGCGCCGACTCACTGGCTAAATATGCAACATCTAACCCTGTGGACCAAAAACATTATTCTCTGCATAGTTACGACTTACGGACTGACACCAAACTTAAGCTGTTTACCGCGTGGTCAGCAAAGTGGCAGGTAAGTTCCAAACTCAAGGGGGCATATTACGCTACTATTCAGCCAGACATCCAGCGGAAACCTTGGTTTTTTAAATGCACTAAATTGTCCAAAAGAACTGTTTCCACCTTGTGCAGACTGAGACTCGGCCACTGCTGTAGTCCAGTCTTCTTAAATAAAATACATGTACGTGACACTTCCTTATGTGAATGTGGCCTTGATGATGGCACCCTTGATCATTTATTCTTCTCATGCCCTTTGAATTCCCATTCCTTTGACTTGTACCATAAGCTTCCCAAATTAAAAATTACCCTCCCTACGAACTTCCATTGCCTCTTGACTAACTTTTCCCCTAAATTAATACAAGTATTATCAAAATTCATAAATGACAATGATATCAAATTGTAGTGTGGTGTGTAATAGTAATTTATCTTTGTAACTATATTTGTCGATTTGTGTTGCTTATATCTATATATGTACCTACATTTAAAATATTCTATGTCAACTAACAAAAAATGTACTGTCCTTTCAGCTACTAACTTTTCTACCACAAAGTGCAAAGTCGACGGCTCACCTCGCTACGCTGCCGTCACCACATGACACTGGCAGAATAGTCGACATCGGCTCAGTTGCCAAGAAGAAAAAAAAAAAAAAAAAAAAATATTTGTATGACGTACAGTTGTTGCGGGTCTGGTTGTTTTTGTACGTGAGTTTAAATTTTTGTAGACGCACCCACGATACCCATACCATATAAAATCTTAGAATGGGACAACGTTTGTTAAAAATGAAAAAAAAATAGCAAAGTTGAGGTTTTATGCATAATTGTGTATTTACTCTGGTGTTTTTTTCAAATGTGTAAATCCTAGGACAGAATATTTAAAATTTCAAATAAAACATTCGTTTTATAATTAAAACAAAACTAAAATTTAACTTTAACAATTTTATAAATAAAAAATATTGATTAAAGATTGCAAATAAACTCAAAAAGATTTTCCCGTACCGGGAATCGAACCCGAGCCTCCTGGGTGAAAGCCAGGTATCCTAGCCACTAGACCATACGGGAGATGATAGACGTCGCGAAATTGCAATTCTGTACCTAAAACCCTTTTTATTTACTATGCGTATGTATATTCCGTAGAAAAACTAAATAGAAGAATGCAAACATATAAAAGAAAACATTCGCCACACTATCATGAACGGGAAAAATGACCCAAAAGCTGTTTCAGTTTAAAAAAAAAAAGACCGGCGGTTTGTTCAGCAGAAGAGTCGACCATATCCCGGAAGCCTAGTGTTTCAACCCTAAATGGCTCAAACACATAGCAACCAATAAAGTTATTGTTTTTAAAAATCTTGCCGGTCCTTACCTTCCTAGGAAGATAAGATTTTTTTTTTGCGTGTGGAAATCCTCAATGGATGTCCTCCGCCATTGCGGAGGGGTCTGTCAGACTCCTACTGACTAAAACCACACGGTGTTCCTTCTCGTCACTTCTGGCTGGGGTGCGGGGACACATTCGCATTCTACACAATCACCCCAGCAGTGACGGTTTGCTTGCGGCAAACCCCTTCTCAGGTAAAGGGGAGGAGTGGGCTACTTCTCCAAGTCCATTGTCAGCAGGCCATTTTATGGGGGGCGGAAGAGGGCATTGTCGGCCCTCCTCCTGCGCCCAGATCTTCGGGTGCGGGAAGGTATGTTGGATGTTTTCTCCCTCTCCCTTTCTGCTGCCTCTTTTGCTGCCATAACTTCTTCAGCAAAGGCAGCTATTACTAGCCATGAACTCTCGCTTCTAGCCGTACATCTAATTATAGCTGGAAGCGAGAGGTCCACTCCCACTTCAGCTACCAGGGTGTTGCGCTGTTCCACCCAAGCAGGGCACAGCTCGATGGTATGCTGTGCTTAAAAATGACATTATTTTTTTAAATCAGATACTTGTTTGTGAAACTGCTACTTTAAATTTCATTAACAAGCTATCAAAACCAAATTTAGTTTTTATATTAACCAATACTGGCTTATGCCCACAGCTTCACCTGCATGTGTCACAGGATTGTGATGAAAAGTATCCAATTTATGAGTTGATCTAGGTTATAAACTATCTATGTGCCAAATTTCATTTAAATCTGTTCACTAGTTTTTATACAAATGAGTAACAAACATAAATCCATCCTCACAAGTTTTCATACTATAATTCATATTAATTATTATATTCATCTTAATTTCATATTAAGTAGGATTATTGAGCATAAACAATATTGTTAATGCATGAGAAGTTGGGGTATTTAAGAGCCGTGGTACAACTGAACTGACAAAACACCAGTACAGTGCTCATATCTGCCACACACCAAAAATTTTGAATGAGAGGTGTGAACAAAACAAAAGTATACCTAACACCCTTGTCCATTTCTACTATGGGGTAAAAACTTTTTAACTGAAACAAAGTGATGAGGTAATTGTTTGTGTCTTTAAATAGATAACATCATGTTTGTAATCCCTGACGGTTAAGGCAGAAATGTATCAAGAACATCCACACTTTGCCAGTAATATTTAATGCCCATGTAATAGGGGGCTAGCCTATTGCCAACAACCAGGCACATATTCAGACTCCGTGGCTGCTACTGATAAATTGCTAATGAAATAACCCAGTATTAGGGTTGGGTTTAGTATTCAGCCGCAGGCGGAGGGAGCGGGGGGTGGGGGGAGGGGAGGGGGGGGTTGTCCCCTACCCCCCGGTACCACTCCCATATCAAGGTAATGCACCGTTCTTGAGAAAAACCCATTTTTGTAACCTAACCTAAAAACTCGTTATAGTCACATAAAAAGTGTATTCCGGAAATTTGGTATCGTTTAGCATAAGGAAGGAGGTGCCCTATGTGTCCTGGCACCACTCTCATGTAAAGGCAATGCCTAAATCACTGATTACTACCTATCAAAGTGGCTCGACGGTTGTTTCTTTTATCAAAACCTATAAATGCCCAATGTAGCCCCACCGATAGAATGTATGTGTTACAGTTAAAACCCGTCTCATTTCATATAAAGTTAGTTAGAGTTCGGGACTTGGGGCACCCCGACATGGACAGGTTAGGTTCGAAGGGGATGGCGGGGTCTGAAAGACCCCGCCATCCCCTTCGTGTTAGGTTACTTTAAACCTTGAATGCAGAGGTAGGAGCCCCGCGAAGCGGGGCTCCGTCGAGCCACTTTGACAGGTAGTAATCAATGACAGCTCGGGACTTGGGGCACCCCGACATGGACAGGTTAGGTTCGAAGGGGATGGCGGGGTCTTTCAGACCCCGCCATCCTCTTCGTGTTAGGTTACTTTAAACCTTGAACGCAGAAGTAGGAGCCCCGCGAAAAGGGGCTCCGTCGAGCCACTTTGATAGGTAGTAATCAGTGACAGCTCGGGACTTGGGGCACCCCGACATGGACAGGTTAGGTTCGAAGGGGATGGCGGGGTCTGAAAGACCCCGCCATCCTCTTCGTGTTAGGTTACTTTAAACCTTGAACGCAGAAGTAGGAGCCCCGCGAAGCGGGGCGCCGTCGAACCACTTTGATAGGTAGTAATCAGTGATTTAGGCATTGCCTTTACATCAGAGTGGTGCCAGGACACAGAGGGCACCTCCTTCCTTATGCTAAACGATGCCAAATTTCTGGAATACACTTTTTATGTGACAATAACGAGTTTTAAGGTTAGGTTACAAAAATGGGTTTTTCTCAAGAACGGTGCATTACCTTGATATGGGAGTGGTACCGGGGGGTAGGGGGCACCCTCCCCCCTCCCCTCCCCCCACCCCCCACTCCCTCCGCCTGCGGCTGAATACTAAACTTTACCCCAGTATTACTTTACCCAACTCAGAAGTCGAATGCAAGACCTTATATTCAGAAGTAGCGATTGTGACCAATAGACCGATAATAGGCAGTCCAAAAGAGGCGAGGTGAGCCGAAGCATTAAATGCATGTCTATCATAATGTTGTCCAAAACATGTTTTAGGCATATTCAAACTCAACAGCAGGGGGTTTAATGAATCTTTTGGTAGAAGTAACAAAAGTTAAGGGTGTTATTCCCTTTATTTTTGGATACGTAATAACTGATGTGCGCTATATTGCTTTTTCACAATTCAACAGTTGTATTATTAATATTGAAAGAATTAGAGAGATTGGAACTGGAAGACTCACTCGGCAAGTTTCTCTACGGAAGGCACTTTGTCCGGCGGACAACCCATTGACAGGAGCCATTCAGCGAACTTCTCAGGTACTTTATCAGCGCTCAATTTTTCTTCATTCATTTTGGTCAGAATTAAGTTTCTACAGATTTAAAATGACTATTTCGCAGACAATTCACAACAAGCAACAAAAACCAAACAGACGTTTTTCAAATTTTACGTTGTTATGACAGTGACTGACAGCCGATAGGTGACAATGACAACTACAGTTTGTTGTTATCCATAGACAAACCCTACTGAAATTCTCGTTGTGCTGTGGGAGCTAAGTGAACCACAATGAGACTGTCCTCATTATGGGGACAGATTCAATGGGCAAAACGGCAATGGACCTTGTAGACGCTGCCACATTATATACTCTGCTGGTCACAAACTGAAGGGACTCAATGGGAGCTACTATGCAAGAATTCGCCGCTAGAAGCGAGATTGGTCGAGGGCAGATGACGTGATCAATAAAACAATAAGCATTGAGAAGTTCCATTAGATAACAGTATCTGGCACCTAATCAGTATCACACGATTCACACGAACAAAAACCATGACAATGACGTTAAAAAACTGGTAAAAGAAGGTAGATATAGCTGTATCTGAATAGTCACAATAAAACCTTGAAGTTATGTCACAACATATATATTTAATCAGTCACACATCTGATTTTGTGAAATAAATTCTAGCTACAAAAATAGAATTAATTAAATAAATTTCATGGGCATGGGTTTCTTCAATATTCCCTTAATAGGAATTCCTTCAAGAGGCTGTTTCGGTGGCGGTGGGGACTCCAATGGTGGAGCAATACCCTCACGGGGAGAGGGCATTGTTCGATTTCGCCAGAAAGCACGTGGCGTAAACGTATAGGAAGAATCGATAGCAGTGACTGTAACAAAAACACATAGTTATAACTCATTTTTATATTAAGTAGGATCTATGTGCGGAGAGGGCAAGGGGAGTAGCCTTCTCCCCTACAAGCTCAGAATTACTCAGGAAGAGTTACTTTTCCTGTCTGATGACACAGAATTAGGAAAACATAAAACCGTGGTGTATTTACAGCAGAATCACTCTCAAAGTAAAATATTTTTAGGGTCAAAAATGAGCTTTTACCAACTTATGCTAAACCTCAATCATATAGGCTTTTTTCTCTCTCTGGATTGACAACAAGACAAGACATCTAGGTGTGACGACCTCGGATGATTAATTGGCCAAAAGTAAACCTCCTATTTTACGATTAAAAAGCGTAATAACTTACCTCTAGGCTTCTGGTCAGGTTCACTCATAAAGAGGGCGCTATGAGCCCTCGGTCCCGACACCATATTGAGAAAGAAGAAGTCGTCAGCCCCATGACGAGTCGTTTCGATTTTGTTCTTCTCATGTAGTTGACGCAGGCGGACTACCTTGTCAAAGTTCTGCATGAAGCTTTTCGACGTATTGTGAAAGACAATGGTATCCAGTACGCCTGCAATAAAGATGACGTGAATGAAAATACCGGTGCATGGAAGTGTACAAAAGTGACTGCCTAGTTGGTCTAGTGGTTGAAAGCAAGTGCAGAAAGCTGCTGATGAGCACGAGGCCTCCTCGAGAACCCCTATTGGTGCGTTTTCTTCTCATATTAGTCAAATCGTTATTGGAGTTTTCCATTACAATGGAATTTCTCATTAGCATCTCGGGGCTTTTAAACGTAACTGAGAAAGCAACCTCATTTTTGCCAATTATGACTACACCCTCAGAGTGTAACAACTGAGAAACACCTCTGCTTAACCCTTTGAGGATTGCAAATTGCAGGCGTGATATAAAACTAAGGAATAAGGAGCTATAAAACAAAAGGCCAAATTATAATAAACTAGCTTTTGCCCGCGGCTTCGCTCACGTTAAATTCGGGATAACACAGTTCCCCTTGCGCCTTGTTGATTTGTAATAGCAACGCTAAGTTTTCCCTTTTCTTCCCTCTTTCTCCCTCACATAACACTTTTTTTTTTAAATTAGCCTATGTCCGTGTCCTGGTTCCCAACTATCTTTGTACCACAATTCATCAAAAACGGTGTAGCCATTAAAGCGTGAAGAGGTAATAAACAAACAAACTCACTTTCGCTTTAATAATATTAGTAAGGATAATTGAGTTAACATACGTAGTTGTGAACACCTCGCGATGATCGTCTCTTTATACCGATGTTTCCTAGTCATGGGATTGCCAATAAAGTTCAGGTCCACTAAACTCACCAGTGTGCACAGGTTATCAGCAACGGTCTGAAGTGTTTACAAGCATATTACTAACCAGATACTTCGTAAATTATGTTAAGCGTGGTTTGCGACAGTATTTGTTATTACACATAGCATAGCTTAAGCGTTATCAGGTTATAATGTTCCCAATGCTGGGTCACAGTCTCCTCTCTATAGTAGATAGGACAGTAATCCACCTGGGGTTGATAGATAACAGAGGACGTTGAAGCAGTGTTGATGAAATAAATAACTGACAAGTACCAGTAATGCCACCCAATGCGGTTGCGGTACGACGTACATAGCGATCCCCTGAGCGGATTGTTTCGTTCTACAAATTACAAGTAATTCAAAACGACATGCCACATGTGTTGAAAAGTTGTGCACTCATGCACGTCTGAAAAGGGGCAAAGCGAGACGAAGCATGGAGGGGTAATGCCCTGTAACGCCCGAAGTGGAATTGCAGTATAGTGCTGTGCTGCGATGCAGTAGCATCGTCATTGCGTTGTGATACCGCTCGTTCTTGCATTGGTTCTGAGGTTCTTGCTCTGATTTTCTGACATCTCTTTGAGACGCGTGTGGAACGTGCAGTCCACGCGGACTGTCGTCACTAGACGGACGGACGGTTGCTCCCGACGCTCAGTCTCACGCGGTGTTATTTACAAGTTATGGCCTGTGTACAATCAGGTATCAGTTAATTTACTTGGTTGTGGATACTTACTTGGTAATCACAAAGCATATTCTTTTTTGCCACGAGCACCTCTAGTCGTCTGAGAGGCTTTACCCATGACATATCCGTCAGTTTGTTCTCGGATACATTTAATATTCTTAGGGACGCCTAGAAATCAAACCACAGCATTACAACATGACGCCCGTAATCCCCGAAGGGTTAGAGTGGTGTGTTTCAAATTTAGAGGGCTTAAACATGAAACTCATAAGAGAAATTCTACCCACAGTTTGCCAGGTACGTGCGAGCCATTGACCACGGGACTTGAGTTTAGGCTCCGCGCTTCCAGGTGAAGTCTGTTAAAGATGACCACAAACAGCCTCTTCTCTGTTTGTGGTCATCTCCACTCTTCTGTTAGCCTTATCCAAGTTTTACCTACGATAGCAACAATGTTATCTGCTGTCTCGCCGCCGAACAACCAACACTTCCCTTTATGCAAAGTCATACTCACACCAATAAACATGACGGTCTTTGGATCAAAGCACAGTGCGTCTGGGCTGTCAAAATTCTGCTTTTCTATATGCAACTCTTCCAAATACTTCAACCCTTCCAAATTTTCTACTACGCTAATGTTATTGTTACCCAGGTAAAGCTTCTTTAAACGATGCAACGCGCCTAAACCTTCCAGTTTGGTAATTTTATTCCATTGTAAGTGTAGATGAGTGACGTTATAGAAATTTTCTAGGTTTTCGATTTTTGTGAGCTGGTTATTATGATAGTAGGCGTATACTAAGTGGTTCGGATTCTTAGGGGCAGGCTGTGAAAAATGTATTAAAAACATTAAAGTTTACATTTTATCATTACACAACGATTTTAGAGTCACAAAAGTGAAAAATACAAAACTACGAAAGAGTAGAGTTTGAGCCCGCAACATGCGGCCAATTGAATCTAATTATCACTTGATAGGATATTAGTATACTTACAATTTTAGTTATTCCTTTCTCATGCATAAACAAATGTGTTTGCTTTTTGAAAACATCGGAGTTTTTTTGACGTATTAGTGTCTTCGCTTGTTTACGCAATTTCACTTCGGTTTGTTTTAGTTCAGTTAGTTTTGGAGTCTTATTCATGATTAAATCTGATTAAAAATACATTTTCTAAAGTAAAATTATCGTAACTGCAGAATGAATAATCGATCAAACTTTGAAAATGGCGCCTGGAAGTGCTTTTTTTATTGTGTCAGTCGGAAAACACATTCGGATATTTTCGGGCAAAATATGTCATTATTTTGGTTGCCAGTTTTTCTATAAGCATCAAATTTTAGATTTTGGTATAAAAATTATAGTATTACAAATTGATATAAAATCCATAAAATGAATGTTATCTATTGTATTTACGAAATTAACCTTGCAATATTGTAAAAAATAAACTGTCGCACAGACTTCCACATCTAGACAAAAAAATATAGTGGCGCCGCGTTTTTCTAAACTTTGCGTTTAAAATAACCTGTATGATAGAGAATGGTGACGTCTTGCCATGTTATGACGTCATATCTGTCTCAAATCATCGGTATCGAATATCAAATATCGGTAGAGTCAGCAAAAAAGATGTTTAGTAATAACTGTTGCCAAAATAAAATACAAAAAGAGTATAGATTGACATCAAACTAGGCAGAGCGTGGAAACCAATCCATTACAAAAACAAAAACTAATAATAAGGACTATAATAATAATAACTAAGGACCTTATCTGCTCAGGCGCTGGAGAAGCTGGTGAGTTGCTCCTGAGGGAGCTTACGGCTCTGATTAACCTCATGCTCTCCGGCAAGGTGAACGAGGCCGTCATCGACGTTTTGTATGGTGCAAATTTATGTGCCCTACATACAAGAGATGGCGGCATACGCCCCATTGCTGTGGATACTACTTATCGCCGTATGGCAGCCAAAATTTGTTCTAAATTTTATGGTGAGGTTGTTTCGGAAAAATTTCAGCCCCTGCAGCTAGGTTACGGGTCCAAAGGGGGCTGTGAGGCTGCCGTACATGCTTTATCGACCTACCTAAATTCTGGTAAAGGTGAGGTCATCCTGAAGGTTGATATAAAGAATGCCTTCAATTCAGTTAATAGGGATACCTTGTTAACAGCAATTAAACAAGAATTACCCCAAATTTACAGTTTCCTTTGGCAATGTTACAGACACCCATCTAAATTATCTGAATCTAAATTACCTCTTGAAATCTGCTGTTAGCGACAGCTAACAGCAGATTTCAAGAAGACTAAAAATCACTGGCCCAAGTGGGTCACCTTGTTGACAAACAAGGTGACCCACTTGGGCCAGTGATTTTTAGTTTAGCTATCCACCCAATCATTAGACAGCTAAATTCCAAATTTAAGGTTTGGTACCTCGATGATGGAACCTTGGGCGGCGATGTAGATACAGTTTTAAGAGACCTAATTTATTTAAAAAAAGAACTTCATTCTATTGGCCTTGATCTCAATCTTTCCAAATGTGAATTATATTTAGCAGACAGCACCGACAAAGGACTGACTTTATCCAAATTCAACACTTGCCCCTGACATCAAAATTATTGATAAAAGTTCTCTTCGTCTTCGGCTATTACTATAATTCGTTACTGCTGTTTTGGCCCTAATTAACATATTTCCTACTACTACTACTAATCTTTTGGACAAAATGGATCAAATTATCAGACATACTTTATCTTTAATTTTAAATGTGGCTCTGGACGACCGAGCTTGGGCTCAAGCCACTCTTCCCATTCGTTTGGGAGGACTCGGCGTCCGCAAAATTTCTAGTCTATTAGTCTACCAGCTTTCTTATCCTCGGTCCACGGTACTGAGAAATTAATCAGGAATATCCTGGCTTCCACACTGATTGATTTTGATGTACCGTGCTTCTCCAAGGCTAAGGATGCTTGGAAAGTCGCTTGCCCGAGCACTGAACAACCCGACAAACCATTTTCCCAGAGACATTGGGACGAGCCGCTCTACAGAGTAGTTCAGAATAATCTACTGAACACGTCTGCTACTACTGCTGAGCGTGCGCGCATTTTGGCTGTGAGCAAGTGGGAGTCGGGTCTTTGGATTTACGCACTACCGTCGTCGAGCATAGGCACTTTGTTCGACGACACTACTTTCCGCCTCGCTGCTACCTTACGTTTAGGTGCTCCTTGTTGTTCTCCTCATCGCTGTCATTGTGGTGAAGTAGTCAACAGCCTTGGACACCACGGCCTATCATGCAGCCGAAGTGCGGGCCGTTTTACGCGGCACGCGAATATTAACGACATCATCCGTCGAGCTCTTGTCACCGTCGGCGTTCCAGCTGTTTTAGAACCCAATGGCTTGGCACGCGACGATGGCAAAAGACCGGACGGTATTTATTTCCGTGGAAGTTGGGTAGGCCTTTAGTGTGGGACGCAACATGCGTCGATACTCTTGCGCCATCCCATTTTCCTAGCTCTTCGTGCTGCGCTGGCGCTGCTGCTGCGGCTGCAGAGAACCTCAAGCGGCGTAAATATAGTAACCTTATTGGAAACTATATTTTCGAGCCGAACCCCAAAGGGTTGAAACTCTGGGACCGTGGGGTCCTTGTGCTCACAGCCTTTTTAAGGAAATTTCAAAACGTTTGGTTGACACTTCCCGTGACCCAAGGGCTGGCTTTTACTTTGGCCAGAGGCTTAGCGTTGCCATACAACGTGGCAACGCGGCCAGTCTCTTGGGGACATGGCCAACTGACAGCGTTGAGGACGAATTTTTTGACGCTATTTTTTAATTTATTTATAAGTTTAGTTTAATTTAGTTATTGCTTTGTAAAGGCTTCTTAAACAAATAAAAAATAATAGACAATATTTCACAATATTACCTTTCCTTGTATTAATTTGTTATTGTGCTATTTCTCGCTTTCAAAGATTTTATCAAGATTGCAGACTCTCTCTCGAGCTCTCAATGCATAACAACGCCTCACTTACTCGTATAAGAATTGTAAGAGCAAGTCAATTTAAAAAAATTGTTTCTACGATGGCGTTTGAAGTGTGAGAGTGAATTTCAACAGGTCCTATAAAATCTTCATTTCCGTGTTTTTTTTCATCTTAAGGTTTTTTTAAAAAAAAAACGCTTTTATTAAAGTTTTTGATAATTTATATATTCTGGCTTAATGTCTAGCAGATAACTTAAAAAACTAACGACATATCAGGATTAAAAATTTCGTGCCACGGCGATGAAACATGCGTGCCCGGCAATGAAACAAGCGTCCACGGCAATGAAAGAACTGTGCCATGGCAATGAAAGAATAATTCCACGGAAATTAAAAAAATATTTTATTTAATGAGATAGACAGATAGATAGAATAAAAATTACTGTTTATAAGAGGTATTGATTCCAACACTTGTATGGGAGTCAAATTTGGGTAAGGAGATATTACAAAAAAAAAATACAATAAGTAAAATTGAATGTTGAATTACACTCGCAACACTACTTATAAACTTTAATACTGCAGTCTTTCTTTTCTTATACATACTGGGAATTCTTCCTTTTGTTATATCTATCCAAATCTTACTCCCATACACAATCTGTCTGGGTTTGCCTTTCCCTCTCGGAGCGGACACAGGCATGATCAGATATATTTTTGCACTTGACAAAACAAAATTGCTTCTTCATAAAACGTATATTGTGATCTGTAGCAAGTAAGATGCATTTTCAAAATAACAGGTACTAAAAACACAATCATCTAGATATTCTTAAAACTTTTGACGTCGCTTTTGTTCAGCCAATCTTTTCCTCTCCTTTTTCTCCTCTTCAGATAATTTTGGTTAAGGCATCCTGGCATCCTAAAAATAAACAATCTATTATTAAAATCAGACTGTAGTATGTGAGGGTGCTTGCGTGTGTGTGATATGTAGTATATTAGTATATAGTATATTTATACGTGTGATATAGCACCAAATTTTACATCATTTTGTAAGGTTAACATCAAAACATCTTTTTGTAGTTGACTGTACAGTAAAAAACTCATCAAGTCTAAAGAGAGACCAGACAGAGAGAATCTAGAGTTAACTTGACGAGTTTTGTACTGTCAGTAATCGGTATAACAAAAGATGTTTTCTTTGCCTAACCATACCATGGCGATGAAAACGCAAGTCACGGAAATGAAATATCTGGCCACGGCAATGAAATTAAATTGTTTTACAAGGCATGGCAATGAAAAAAATTTCATTGCCATGCCTTGTAAAACAATTTCTTTTTTTTCATTGCCATAGTAATTTTCGGCCACGGAAACCACGGCAATGAAAGCACGGCGATGAAAATCAAGGCAAAAAATACATATAAATAACAAAAAATCTATTAACTATTCGAAGAAATAAACACTTCACAAATTAACATATGAGAAATGGTGTTCTATCGAATGCTTACTCATGAAGACAAACTTATTCAAATATAGGTTATACCTATCCACGGCGATGAAAGAAAAAATGTCCAGTAACATAAAAATTGAATACTTACATTTATGGCGCGAAAACGCAGGCACGTGTGTACGTCCTTCTACGTTGAGCACTTAGGCAGCACTAATCATAGATGATACACTATAACGCACTAATATTAGGTCCTTACATATGAAATTGGCGTTTTGTATGGAAGGAACAAAAAGTCGAATATTTTTTAATATAATATATTTAATTAATCAAAGTATGAACCATTGT
This sequence comes from Ochropleura plecta, assembly GCA_905475445.1. Classification (NCBI taxonomy): domain Eukaryota; kingdom Metazoa; phylum Arthropoda; class Insecta; order Lepidoptera; family Noctuidae; genus Ochropleura; species Ochropleura plecta. The sequence continues at coordinate 9,538,088 of FR997738.1, read as the reverse complement.
TTTCAATGCACTTTTGCCATCTTATAGGTAGTTCATTGATCCCTTTACTAAAAAAACCAGTCGGACGGGAATCAATAAAATCTTTGAAGGCGATTTGGACTGCCCCATCGGAGTTGAATTTTTTCCCTTGCAAAAAGTTATCCAAATTGCGAAAAAAATGGTAATCTGTTGGAGCAAGGTCCGGGGAGTACGGAGGATGTCTAAGACATTCCAATTCAAGCTCTTCTAATTTGGTAGCCGTCTGTTGCGCAGTGTGTGGTCTGGCGTTGTCGTGAAGCAGCAGTGGCGTGGAGCGATTGACCAGCCTTGGTTGTTTAGCCGCTAGCTTTTCCATCATGGTTTGTAATTGCTGACAATAGACATCAGCTGTAATAGTCTGGCCAGATTTGAGAAAACTGTAATGAACAATACCGGCACTAGTCCACCAAACGCTTACAAGTAACTTTTTTGGGGTTAATTTTCGCTTGGGGCAGGATTTGGCTGGCTGGCCAGGATCCAACCATTGCGCTGAGCGCTTCCGATTATCGTAAAGAATCCATTTTTCATCACAGGTAATGATTCGGTTTAAAATACCTTCATTGTTGTGCCGGTTCAGTAATGTAACGCAGCAGTCGACGCGCGTTTGCCGGTTTGCTTCAGTCAATTCGTGAGGTACCCACCTTTCAAGCTTTTTAATCTTCCCAATTTGCTTCAAGTGAATTAAAACAGTTTTATCACTAACATCGAAGCCTGCAGCTAACTCGGACGTGGTTTGCGATGGGTCCGCTTCCACAATAGCCTTCAATTCTCCATTATCAACTTGGGTCTCAGGCCGTCCACGGGGCTTGTTCTGCAGGTCGAAATTTCCAGAACGAAAACGTTGGAACCAAAAACGAACTGTGTTTTCTTTTGCAACATGACCGCCATACACATCATTCACCCTTCGAGTCGTTTCCGCAGCACTAGTGCCACGGCGGAACTCGTACTCGTAAATAATGCGATATTTTAAATTTTCCATTTTGTAAAATGAGTGACGCAAACAGAAAAAACAGAAGAAAAAAACAAATGAATGACGGTCATCGAAGCACAAATACATGAGTAAATAGCTGTACAGAATTTGGAATTCCTTACCAAAGAGGAGAAATTCGTGATTAAAGTGGCCAGTACGAAAAACGCCAATTTCATATGTAAGGACCTAATATGTGCAACGTTTAGCATACCGGGAGGGGGGACGCAAGTCGTAGGTAGGTAAAACAATATCCTTGAAAATGATCAGGACACGGCGATGAACGGTAGTTCTGGGACAAATGATTTTTTATTAACCATTCGTTGTATTGTTTAAATATTTGAATAAATGTATTCCGTAACAATACTTTAACTATTCATGTATCAAATAAAACTAAGCTTTAATATAAATAACCAATAGATTTTTATCAATGAAGAATAATACACAACAAGGTGAAGTGTGGACAAACACGGCAATGAAAGATTTCGAGGTTTAATAATTTTTTTTGGAGCATCCATTAATCCAATTAAATAAAATATTTAGTGCTACACATAGATTACTATTTCACTTAACCGGAAAAAAATGTGAGAACATTATAACTATGTTTTTTAGTACCGATTTCATTGATGCCACGCAATTTTCGGTCCCGGGAAATTCACCCGTGAATCAAACGCCATCTTAGAAACTATTTTTTTTTCACGGCTCTAAATAAATGATAATCATTTAATGTAATGAGATGTTAACAAGAATAAGAAATATAATTGATAATTTGTTTGTGTGAGTAACGTTTTTGTTCTAAACATACTATCCTACAAAACGTACCTATTAATTTTAATATCAATTTGACAGATCAGATGCGTGCTACCAAATGCGACAAGATGGCGCCGAATGACGCGAGCCGAACGTTCTTCTATTTGATAACTATCTGTAATTTTATTAGGTAAATACATTTGCCTACACAAAATTGTGTGAAAGGCGGTGAATGAAATGTCGATTTGTCTTATACGTAGTTGTATTTATAAGAGACAACATCATTTAAGTTGTTTTTCCCAGCCTGGGACATACCTAAGTGTCTGGCAAGTCATACCTAATACAAATCTATTGTAGTAAGAAAAACACCAGTTTTTGTTTAAATAATACTAAATATATTTTGTTCTTATTTATATTTGTTTGTAATAATATTATTTTTTGTTTATATCGTTCCACAATAATTATATTTATTTGTATTATGTTACATTTATGTCATTTGTTTTCTCTCAGCGCTGTGTGTGACGCTGACGTTTTTATTACTTTTTATATGTTACAGCAGCATGCTGAACAGGGGTCTTTTGGCCTCGTAGAAGACCAATGTCTTTTTTTGTTTCTTGTTGTTTTTCTCTTGAACAGTTACAACCGAGAATAAAACTAACATATATTTTAATCAGGCACACACGTGATTTTGTTAATCTTTTCATAGTATTAAATGACGTTGCTACCGCTGTCTGCTCGCTTAGATCTTTTAAACTACTCAACAGATCTTAATGCAGTTTTCAGCAATAAATACAGTAATTCAATAAGAAAGTTTGTATGTATATTAATATCTACATTGCACTTGCGTGAAACCGGGGCGGGTGACTAGTAAATAATAATTACTAGTTACTGTTAGGTAACCTGTATGTGTGTATGTCCACTGCTGTGGAATTGCTTTTCCCTTTGACTTCCAAATTTCGATCTAGGTGTAATGTGAATCAGAAGGCGTTGCGGCAGTCTTTGTAGGAGATGTTTGGAAAATCTGGACAAAACCAACGGTCAGTGGTCCACATTTGCCCTAGATACCTAGGTACTAGCTAAAGTAATCTAATTATTTTATTTCATAGACATGGATTTCTTCAATATTCCCTTGATGGGAATGCTTTCACGAGGCTGTTGCTGTGACTTCGATGACGCTAATGAAGACGCTATGCCCTCACGGGGAGATCGCACTGATTGATTTCGCCAGGAAACACGCGGCATAACCATATAGGTAGAATCGATAGCAGTGGCTGCAACAAAATCATAGTAATTACTCGAGACTGGATTATGCGCAACTTAAAAACAAGTAAGGACCTAAGAGAAATCTGTGTATAGTACAGTACACCTGTAATTGGTACCTACCTACCTACCTAAGAACCTTAATCTGTACCTTTTTACCGTTGAATGTTTGTTAAATAAGAACCTACTACAATATATTTTGTTAAAAAAAAACAACTTCGCCACCAAATAATTCTGAATGTTATTCAGAATTCTTTTTCTCCATAGCTCTTCATAACCACGTTTAAAGAAACTTGTCAAAAAATGAAAATCGCATGATAGGGTAAGGGCATTGTCAACGAGAAAACTAAATAATCTCCGCTTCTCAGGCGTTATTGTTCTGTTCTCCTCCTTGTCCAGCCAGTTTCGAGGACTTGCGATGAATTTGGCGAAGACCAAGGTCATCTGATGACTAACAGCACCAAGAGCTGTTGGTCGATGAAGCAAAGTTAAGGATCTCTCCCTCTCCCACTGAAGAGAAAACCTATGGATATGTGCAATCTTCCCACCCTCACCTATGAAGCGCGGAAATGATCACTAATGAAGCGGTTGAAGCGTCAAAAGTCCGCGTTCGGGGTCTGTCAGCGAGCAACTGATCGTATGATGACTGGAACTTGAAATTGCGTTCCGATACTCAAATCCCTAACTAACGGGTCTTTTCTTACCTGCCGCTGAGCTAAGTTTAATTTTCGATACTTCTACCCTCTGAGACGGAGACTTTCTACTGCTGGAGCTGTCTCGAGTGCCAGACGCGTTCGAGACGTGAGTTTTTCTTATTTGGTCTAGAAAAAAAATACTAAACTATTTACAACATGATTTTATGTGGAAGGTCAGAGAAATCCCAAAGAAAAGACGTATGAATTTTGTAAAGGAGGATGTATGTACGAGCTACGCTGAATTTGATCTTTGCGTAGTTCTAACTTCATATATCAATATTGTTTATGTGTGCATTTCAACGTTTTTAAATTAGCGTGTCTAGTCCACTGATGGGCACAAGCCTCTCTCAAGGTGCGCCACCTAGCCCGATCTTCGGCCACACGCATCCAGCTGCTGCCAGCATGTACTTAAGTAATTATAATTCAGTAGTACGTAATGATTCCATTAAGGTAATCGCTCATCTACTCATTATCAAAACGTAACATACCTTACAATTGAAGTCTACATAACAACTTCACTGTTGAGCATCATGCCCCAACGAAGGATTTGAAACAAAGAGGAGATACTAGTATAACGAAAATAAGAGAAAATGTATGGCCATTAGTGGTTAGAACAAAAACCAACTGAGAGCATATACCACCCGCAGCCTTGACGCGTTTTCTGATGTAAAGGTGGACAAGTTTAAAGACAAGAAAAGTTTATGTGATGCCCAGGATTCGGGGGAGTGCTAGCTTAGAGCTGATGCTTAAACATATAGCAACCTATGAGAGCGAATGCAGCGTTAGGTACTTGCGGTAGACCCCGCAGATGACATCGCAGCGATGCGCGTGGCGTTTGTCGCGGTGACGCACGCAACGTAACAGTGACCAGTCAATATTAGTTCCTGTATTATGATTAAAGCTTACTTACCTTTAGGCTTCTGGTCAGAGAGATCAGACATATGGAGGGCGCTGTGAGCGCTCGGTCCCGGCTCCACATTGAGATGGAAGAATTCATCGACTTCCTTGCGAGTCGTCTCAGTTTTATCCTCCTCATTTATTTTACGGAGTACATCGTCAAACTTTTGCATGAATGTATTAGGAGTCTCTCTGGTGTCCAGTACGCCTTTAATAAATAAAATAGACGTGCTTGTTGGTGAAGTTACATAGTACTATTATTTATTCCGTGGAAGAATAAGTACATTCAAATGAAAATATAGGAAGTTATACAGGTTGATTGGTTAAGCGTGGGCAAAACTTTTAGAGATACGCGACTATTTTTTGCGCGATGTCATGTTCTGTCCCATAGTAAAAGTTGTGCCTTTTCATGAGTAGGTACTACACTCCCCTAAAGTAATGCCTACTACCTATACACTAGATGATTTGTTATTCTTTTATCCAGTGTAGTTATTATTTATTAATATTTTAGTTTACATACGTATTTGTGGACAGCTCGCAATGATTGTCTCTCTATACTTGTGCTTCTCATTCATAGGGTTGCCCGAGAAGTCGATCTCCACTAAACTCACCTGCGTGTTCAAGTAATCAGCGACGGTCTGCAGTGCATTTAATAAGCATTAGTCTGATAGTCACCACACCACACCACAATCAGGCGTGGTTTGCGAAACTGTATGTTTTTACACATAGCATAGGTAGCTTAAGCGTAACACAGGCTTATCCTTACTAATTGTTTGTTTGTTTATTTGTTACGTCTTGACGCCTTAATGGCTAAACCGATTTTGATGAATTTTGGTACAGAGATAGTAGGGACCCTGGAGCCGGACATAGGCTAATTAAAAAAAAATAGTGGGAAATGAGGGAAAAAGACGGAAGAAAAGGGAAAACTTAGCTTTGCTGTTACAATCAATAAGGCGCAAGGGCAAAAACTACTGGTAGTAGGTACCTGCATATCAGGAAAGAGGAACTGTGTTACCCTAAATTTAACGCGAGCGAATCCGCGGGCAAAAGCTAGTCCTTACTAATATTATTAAAGCGAAAGTGAGTTTGTTTGTTTGTTACCTCTTCACGATTTAATGGCTAAACCGATTTTTATGAATTTTGGTACCTAGGTACAGAGATAGTTGGGAACCAGGAGACGGACATAGCCAATTTTTTTTTAAAGTGGGATGTGAGGGAGAAGGAGGGAAGAAAAGGGAAAACTTAGCGTTGCTATTACAAATCAATAAGGCGCAAGGGGAACTGTGTTACCCCGAATTTAACGCGAGCGAAGCCGCGGGCAAAAGCTAGTTCTCTATAAAAGGGAGAGGCCTGTCTACCACGCGAGCCTAGTGGTTGAGAGATGGTACATGTCTTTGTAGTCTAGTCAACAAGTGCTTTTTTAGTCAAAACTTTTTAAAAGTCTCGGAAAAATATGGTTGAGGGCTCATTCGATTCGGGATCGCATCTAGAAAGTTTTTGAAAAAATTCAAGACCCGCTCGAAAAAATTGCAAAAGTTATTAACAAATTAGTAAACAAAAACAAAGTGGTTTAGTTTTTTTGATATATCCCGAAAACTATTTGATATATTTTGATTTTGAAAAAAGATTCAAAAAGAGGAGAAAATTTCCTAAAAAAAACTCCCTACTCGCGAAATTGTAGGACCAATATTAAAAATTTTACAGGGAGCTGAAAATACGCCTGAAAACGGGTATTCGGGTTTCCGCAAGCCACGCCCCCTTCGAGCGCTTTAATGAAAAATATTATTTAAACATATTAAATGTTGATATTAAAATTTGAAAAAATTCAGACATGTACAGGACAAATTAAGGAATGAAATACCGTAGAAAAAATATTTTTATCGCGATTTTTTAAAATGTTATCCATAAATTAATTAACAATTTCTTCCGACTGGGCTATAAACATTGCAAGTTGCATAATTGTTAAACCAGAAATCTCAAATTTTTTTCCTCTCGTGGAGCTATTCTTCAAAGATTAAAGAAAGGATTTCCGTTGAGTAAATTAATAAATTGTTAATTTTCGATTTGTTATTAACAAATTAGTAAACAAAAACAAAGGGGTTTAGTTTTTGTTTACTAATTTGTTAATAACTTTTGCAATTTTTTCGAGCGGGTCTTGAATTTTTTCAAAAACTTTCTAGATGCGATCCCGAATCGAATGAGCCCTCAACCATATTTTTCCGAGACTTTTAAAAAGTTTTGACTAAAAAAGCACTTGTTGACTAGACTATTTGTAGTAATATAGAAGATTTTTGGTGAATAAAAATTATAATTTGAAGTGTCTATATTTTGAAGTCTTATAAAAGAAATTAACAAGAGAATATATGTGACAGAATTCTTGATTAGAATAAAAGAAAAAACTATGAACTAAAGAGTATTTTCCAACATCCGCCCTTAATCAAAAATTCTATCTGAAGTAAAATATAGTAAACATACAACAATAGCAAAAATAACATACCTAACAATCTAACATAACCCTATTTCTGTAACACACCGCTTGTGCGCAAAACTACCTAGAGGTTTAGTTAGAACGTCTGCAGGCATGCTCGATGTACTGAGATATTCTACCTTCACAACGTTTTCAGATACCTTTTCTCTTATAAAGTGGTACCTTGTGTCTATATGCTTTGTCCTGCCGTGATGTACCGGGTTGGCCACAAGTTTCTGCGCGCTCTGACTATCGTTATAAATGGTGATGTTAGAGTGCAACTTTCCTGTTACTTCAGCTATAAAACGACGGAGGTAGCAGGCTTCTTTGCAAGCAGCAGTCAACGCCATATACTCTGCTTCCGTCGAGGATAATGCCACTGTAGGCTGCTTCTTCGACTCCCAACATACAGGCCCACTCGATAGCCTGAAATAATAGCCTGTGTATGAGCGTCGATCTCTTACACAATTAGCCCAGTCTGCGTCAGCGTAACCTAATAAAGGCAAGGAACTCTTCTTATATACTATACACCAGTTTATAGAGCCCTTCAGGTACTGTAGTACGCGTTTAGCCGCAAGCCAGTGAGCCTTGCCATAGCAACTATTAAACTGGCTTAAGTAGCTCACTGCGAAAGCAATGTCCGGCCTAGTATTCATGGCCACAAACATCAAAGAGCCAATAAGGCTTTGATACGGGTAAGGCTGACAGGACCCACCTTGGTTCTCCTCCAACTTCAAGCCTCCTATAGGCAACGGAGTAGATGCAACCTTGCAGTCCTGCATCCCGAACTTTTTGAGTACGTCTTTAATATAAGTACTCTGGTTCAAAATAATTCCTTTAGCTGTTTTATTTACATTTAAACCTAAATAAAACTGCAAAATTCCAAGATCTTTCAAAGAAAAATATTTACAAAGATCTTGTTTGACAGTGACAAACGAACTTTCATTTTTATAAAAGACAATTATGTCATCGACATACACAGCCAGTATGACAACTCCACCGTCAGAAACTTTTGTGTAAACACATGGCTCAGAAGCAGTACGCCTAAACCCAATTGAAGACAAGGTTTCGTTGAGCTTATCGTTCCAAGCTCTAGGTGCTTGCTTTAAACCATACAGAGACTTGCGTAACAAACACACTTTCTCTTCCCCACCTTCAGCGAAACCTTCGGGTTGTGTCATGTACACCTCTTCATGTAGATCGCCATTCAGAAATGCCGTGTCAACATCCATATGTTTCATTGTGAGGTCCATGTCCGCCGCTAGCGCAAACAAAGTTCTCAGCGAAGAGTTTCTCACTACTGGTGCAAATGTCTCGTGATAGTCTATACCAGCCATTTGCGTAAAACCTTTTGCCACCAGACGAGCTTTGTATTTCACAACATTACCATGGGCATCTCTCTTGACCTTGAACACCCATTTGCAGGGAATAACTTTCTTATCGGGTTTGTTAGCTAATTCCCAGGTATTCAGCCTCTTCAATGAAGTAAATTCAGCATCCATTGCTACCTTCCATTTGTCAGCATCTGGAGAACTCATCGCTTCACGATATGTCAGAGGTTCTACTAAGTTATCCTCTATATGATAAGTTAGGAAAACTGGAGGTTTCCTACTTCTTGAGGGATATCTCCGCCCTTCATCGACTAACGGCAGCTCTACTTCCGCATCTTCAAACGGCAGCTCTACTTCCGCATCTTTACCGTCGACTGCTTCTTCTTCAGCCATCACTCCAGGTTGGACAGCCTCTTCAGCCAAAGTTGTATCTAGACTTTCAGGAACAGTTACCGAAACTTCCTGCTGTTGTGCCTCTTCACTGATTTCCCACTGCTGCCTATTACCGCCTATAAGGACTATAGGAGCTGCCGGACATTCAGCTTCCGAAGATTTATTGGTCTTCAACCCTATGAAGCAATCTTCATAAAACACAACATCCCTAGACTTAACTAGCCGTCTTGGATTTACAGCATCTCGAAGAAAATACGCGTTAGAGTCATCGGAATACCCTACAAAAATATGTTCACTCGCCTTACTATCTAATTTACTTCTATGACATGAAGGAATATTTACAAGTGCTCTACATCCGAATACCTTCAGATGTTTCAGATCAGGCTTGCTACGGTACCACCGTTCATGGGGTGTACCACAGCCCAACGCTCTATGAGGACTCCTATTCTTAAGGTAGACTGCCACTGCAAAAGCATCTTCCCAATAAGCTCTGGGTAGAGTGCTCTCTGCCAACATCGACCGCGCCTTTTCAACTATAGAACGATTAGTGCGTTCTGCCACTCCATTTTGTTGAGGGCTATAGGGGACAGTCGTCTGATGGACAATGCCTTTTGCACTCAAGTAATCAAGAAAACTTTTGTTTACATACTCGGTACCGTTATCAGTCCTTAGTGTTTTTATCTGCGCACCGGTCTGCCTTTCTACTAGTGACTGAAAGGAACAGAACTTTTCCTTCACTTCTGTCTTAGACGAGATAAAATATGGAAATATCATCCGCGAATAGTCATCAATAAATAATAATACATATTTATTACCTTGAAATGATGGAACCGACATCGGTCCACACAGGTCGGAGTGTACCAGCTCCAACATCTTCGTACCCTTATCGTAAGCCAACTTTTTAAAAGGTTTACGGGCTTGCTTACCCTCCACACAGGCAATACAGCTTCCCTTATCTACTGTGGTAAAATCAACACCAACATTCAAATTTTTCAACTGGTTCATACCGATGCGGCACAAATGACCGAGCCTCCTATGCCACAACATAAATCTAGAACAGGAGTCATATTGCACATTTGAAGCATCAACACGAGGATTATTGATAGTACAATCAATAGTGTACAGACCTCTGTATGCAGAGCCATGTAAAATAGAATCACCTTTATAAGAGAAGGTACCTGCGTTGAAAAAGTTACAACCACTGCTATCAAACAACACAGTAAATCCTTTTTCTACAGCCTTTTTAACGGAAAGCAAGTTCGTATTCAGCTTCGGTACATACATTACATCACTTATCTTATTAACAACATTGGTTTTCGTACTAATATTTACATCACCAATACCTACACATTGAATCTCCTGACCATTAGCAACAGTAACCTTACCACAATCAACAGTCTTTATATCTGATATCCAGTCCAACCTAGACGTCAGGTGAGTCGTAGCTCCGGAGTCTATGAACCACACGTCTTTCTTGTCAGAGACCGAAAGTGCCGTTAAAGCAGTAGCATTAGCATTCGCTGCCTTATCCTTTTCGTTCCTCTTACGTCGTGGACAGTCTGGTCTCTTATGTCCTGGCTCCTTGCATTCGAAACACACTACTTTCTTAGTCTTCCTTTTATTCGTTGGAATTGAATTACCACCAGCTCTAAAGGCAACCTGTTCTGGATCATTCCGAAATACTTCACTTAGCAGTTTAGTTTTCACCTGATCAGTGGTTATTGTAATGTTACTCGTCTCTAAGCTCATGATCATTGGTTCGTACTTAGCTGTAAGTCCGCCCAACAGGATAGCAGCTACAGAAGCATCTTCTATTTTCTTGCCAATATCATCGAGGTCTTTCACTGTACTCAACACAGCATTGATATAAGATTCCATATCAGTGTAGTCTACAAGATTCATTCTATATAGTTTTCGTTCTAGGGCTAATCTCCGTCCCATTCCGCGGTCTTCGTAAGCATTTTTCAGTTCATCCCATGCTTCTTTTGCTGAAGTTGCGCTCAGGACATAGGTGATTGCTGGACCTTCTAATGTTAAGCAAATCTTCGCCAACGCCTTACGATCCTTACGTGATTTACTTAAAGCTGGAGTGGTATCTCCCACAGGATAACCGTCTATTGCCTCCCATAAGTCCTCATGTATCAAGTAGTTCCTCATCTTGAATTTCCACGTACAGTAGCCTTCACGCCCGCTCAGGCGTATGCCCGAGGGAAGGTTCGAGGAAGATGATTTGCTACTACTATCACCACTAGCCATAGTTCTTATAATAACGAAAAAACTTTCAGAACACAAATTCTAAACACTTATTCACAGTATTTTCATTTCACTTTCTTCTCTAAATTACTGTTTTTCGTGCTGATAACGTGTAGTAATATAGAAGATTTTTGGTGAATAAAAATTATAATTTGAAGTGTCTATATTTTGAAGTCTTATAAAAGAAATTAACAAGAGAATATATGTGACAGAATTCTTGATTAGAATAAAAGAAAAAACTATGAACTAAAGAGTATTTTCCAACACTATTGAAGCGTGATTGTGAAATATAAACGAAAAGTAAAGTTAGCATTAGCACGTCATCTTCCTGCCCTCGACCCATTTCACTTGGGATCAGCTCAACAGCTTGCTATCATTTACTTCTTTTTCAAACCAAAACCAAACCATACACTGACACATAGCTCATAAAGCCTATGTGCCAAAAGATAGGGTTAATGCCATAAAGTTATACTCTATCTTTTGTTATTTGACATGCTAGAAGTTCTTTGATTCAGATACTTACTTGGTAATCATGAAACAAATTATTTTTCGCCTCGAGCACCTCCAACTGTCTGAGAGGTTTCACCCATGAAATGTCCGACTGCTTGTTCTCGGATATATTAATTATTCTTAGGGAGGCCTGGGAAACAAACCGCAGCATCATAACATCGCGCCTATGATTCTCGAAGAGGCAGATGTGAGCCTTAGTAGATTTAGGTACATACATTTCGCCTAATAAGCTTAAGTCCCACTTAAGAAGGGGCGAAATTTCATTATGATGGAAAAACGCACGTTGCGAGACCTGGGAATCGAAACCAAGGTAATCATACTCAGCAGTAGCACTTGTAACCACTGGACCAACGATGCAGCAAAGCAGTTTACGAAAAGAAAATCGTATTGATGTTGAAGTTTTTGTTGTTGATGATATTTGTTGTGGCAATCTTCCATCTTATCCAGATAATCCCACAATGGCAGCAATATCTGTATGTCCCGCCGCCGGACACCCAACTTATCTTACAGTCAAATCATACTTACACCAATTTGGATGATGGTCTTTGGATCAAAGCATAGGGCATCTTGATTGTCCAGATTCTGTTTTTCTATATGCAATTCTTCCAAATACTTAAACCGTTCCAATTTTTCTACTACGCTGATGTTATTGTTGCCCAGGTAAAGCTTTTTTATACAACGTAACCCATCAAGACCTTCCAGTCTGGTAATTTTGTTCCATTGTAAGTATAGATGGGTGACATTGTAAAAAGGTTCGAGATTTTCGATATTTGATTCAAATTGGTGGTTGTTTTGAAAGTATTCGTTTACTATTTGAACTATTTGATTTGGATTTGTAGGGGCAGGCTGAAAAAGGGTTTTAAAATATGTATGTAGCAACAAAGGAGATATGAGTCATTTATGACTAAGGCCTACGAAAACGCCGGTCGTAGTGGTTGTAAAAATAAGACAATGGACGACAGACAGACAGACTACAACAACAATAAATAGACGATAGACCAGAAGACAGACAGACAACAAACCGATCGATAGTTGATGGTGATGGATGGTTATCATTTCTATCGGTGGCATTCGGTGGAGTTCATGTAAAGTTGAGTGATTTGCATTGAGTATCATTGAGTTATACAAGTACAACCATTGGCTTATCCATTTCCTGCGCTTTTATTGCATTCGGTCGCAACCGCCATGTGGTTCGCCATAGATTAATATTTATCTGGATTATTTTTCTTGATTTAGATTCAATTATTGCCTACTAAGGGAAGAGTTACGATTCCTACATTATGTTACAGTCTGTTGATAATAACATTTCATTTCATTCACTTGAGCGGATTAGGCGGCGTTTTTGCTAGTCGGCTTTCCTGATTAGTCGGTACCTACATCTGTAAATTCAATATGTACGATTAAGACTTACAATTTTAGTTATTCCCTTCTCATGCGCACATATACATATTTGTTTGTAAATAAACAAATACCAAAAATGTGTTGGTGTTTTGATGACTTCTGAGGTTTTTTGTTTACGTATTAGTGTTTGTAGTTGTTTACGCAATTTTTCTTGTCTTTCTTTTAAAGAAGTCACTTTGGATGTTTTATACATGGATATACTGTTACTAACACATTAATTTTGATTGAGTGATTTTTGGATGTTTTGATTTTTGTTTGATGTATGACGATGACCCCGGGCTACTGATCAGATGAACTACCAAGTACCATATTTAGTAAAAGTACTCTGTGCAAGTACCAAAGAGCACAGCCACAGAGTAGAATACTTATACAAATCAGAGTTTTTAATATTAGAATGTCTATCCTCAAAAAATATGGATCATTTCATCATCACCCTTAAAAGGCTAGTATCAGCAGAGAGGCCTGCCACAGCCACCTCCTGCGGTTGCGTGTTGTTCGAAAGAGCTACTGCGGCCCCGAAACGTAAAGGGCAAAAGAAGGAACAAAGGTGGGTTTTAGTCAGTATAAGTCTGACACTCCCCCCCCGCTCCGCACGGAGAAGGTGGTGATATTTGATGCTTTCCCATACGCAAAAAAGGGTTACGTTTTTTACTTTTGAAGTATGGAACCCTAAAAATGATTTTTAAAAGCAAATTTGTATTGACTTATTTGAATACATAATTGATTAATTCTTATTGTGTACTCGCTAGTATCAAATAAATATGTAAGGTTGTAGTGATTGGAGCTTTGATCTAAGCGCGGACTAGATAGCTTCGTTGTAAGTTTGGCGCTTACAAATTACAATACGCCTGCAGGTGCACTTAACGGCAATAGGAATAGGAAGTATGCCAGTTGCCACCATTCTTGCGCAGGGTACATGGGTTATGGGTTAGCACCATACTTCATATAACTGTAGTTTAGGAAAATCTACAGTGTTTGCACACTATTCTCAGATATAATGAAATAATAATAAATTAGATTTACGGCAAGGAATTACGTGGATTTGGTAATTAAGTATTTTTATTATATTTAAAATATAAATGTAGTGTGTTGTTCCTTTGCGCATTGAAGTAAAAAAAACTGTTTGGCTCACTGACGTTGACGCATCATTCATTGCATTGACTTTGACGTTTCGTTGTTGAGCTTTGTCGCTTGCATTTTGTAAACATTTACCACAAAGCGAAATCATAAAAAATATATAAAAGCAGTTAACAACTATAGGTAAATTTAATGACATGTTAAGGATTAAAGACGTAAGACAGCTTCTTCAGTTTGTACGAAACCTAACCTCAAAACTTATTTTGCAGTAACTATGGGTGAAAGATACAATATCCACAGTCAACTTGAGCATCTTCAGAGCAAATATATCGGTACAGGACATGCAGATACGACGAAATACGAGTGGTTGACCAATCAGCATCGAGATTCGTGCTGCAGTTACATGGGTCACCCTGATCTGCTAAGCTACTTTGCTATCGTTGAAAACGAGTCAAAGGCTAGAGTGAAATTCAACCTCATGGAAAGGATGCTTCAACCTTGCGGGCCTCCTCCAGAAAAGCCAGAAGATTAAAGTACTATTATTACAACATATTAAGTTCTCTTCTTTAATTTAAGTGGTGTACCTACTAAGCAAAATAATGTGAAGTGATATTGCCAACATTTTCTTCATTAAAGTATTACTAAGTAAAAGTGCTGGTTATTTGAATGAGCTTTTTCCCCTAATCATTTAATAAGCATAGATTTTTCAAAATGTACTACAAAATAACAACTTGTTTATAAGAATATAAGTCCAGTCAAACTGTTTCCAGATAAATCAAATCAAATCATTTATTTCAATTAGACCATTACAGGCACTTTTGAATGTCTTAAAAACAAAATGAATCTACAGTCCCGGTCACAAGGCATAATAACTTGTGAAAGTACTGTAGTTGCCCATTCCAAAGAGTTGATCTCTATGGAGAAGAATGGGCAAGAAACTCCATATAAATAGGTATTGGCACTGTTTTGTTTTGCTTATGGGAAATAATCAAATAACTTGTCCCGCTCTAGGCAGAGTGGGGGGGGAGTGCCAAACTTGTACTGACTAAAACTTGCCCATGTTCTGAGACCGCTATATCTTTCAAACAACCCTCAGCCCCAGTGGGCACAACTGAGTTATTGGCACTCTTGCGTATAGCTTTATTCCAGGAGAGGACTAAAGTGCTTAGAATGAGTGTCCAGGGGACAGGGAGCTCCAATTAACAATAACTAGTGGATGATAATAGACAAAAAACAGTCTGATGATAATTGCCTCCTCTGAAGAGCAGCCAAATATGCCTGACTTGTTTGATTTTTTTTTCATCATAACCAGATTCTACATATCCACATAAAAACTGAATTGTGCTATTATGGCATTTCAGACCTCACTCTTGTGATGTTAACTGTCACTGTAATGTTAGTAAAGTCCATGTGTCCATAAAAAAATATAACATACATACTGACTAGGCATCAAGGAATTTCTTGAAGAAAAAAAGCGAATTTTAAAAACTCATAATTCAACCCTTTATGGAATATTAAGAAAGCAGCCAGTGCTCCTATATGCTACTAGCTTTCGTCGGCGTGGCAGTTACTTTGGGCTAACGCTAACTTTAACCCGCGTGATTATCGAAAAATAAATAAGTACCTTTTTCAGCCTATGTCCGTCTCCAGGGTCCCAGCCATCTCTGTACCAAAATTCATCAAAATCGGTTTAGCCATTAAGGCGTGAAGACGTAACAAGCAAGCAAACTCACTTGCTTTTATAATATTAGTAAGGATTTTACGGAAGTTTACAAAAGCAATGATAACCTGAAGTAGCCACACCTGTAGAAACCAATGATGGACACCTAAGAAAACCAGATACACTTGCCTTACATCTAGCTAATGGGTTTTGTCTGAATGAGGCAAACAATCACAGTGGAGCACACTGGTCGTCAGCCCCGTTTGGGCGGCGACGTTCCGCGTCCGGCGCAGCTGATACCGCGCAGGACAGCTAGTGTTAGATAAATAAGAGAGACTGGACTTTTGCTCTTCTCTCTCGTCGCGGCCGAACAAAGACTGCCCGCCTGGCAACACATGGGTGTGTGAGCCTCACTGTCGAAGCTCATCTTCGTAAACGACACAGTCCAATGTTGACTTAGGACTTAGCTGCAAAATTAACATAAGACTCCTCCAGAGGACTAGACGACTCTTCCAGGTAAGGATAGCTCAACCCCATTTCAAACTTTTATCAAATATAAGCTGGGGTGCCACAAGGAGTAATCCTTGGACTCGTATTTCATAATTTATGATGTACCTATATAAGGTATCTAGTAAATAATAGTGCAGGGTGATAACTCGGGCCAATACCTAACAAAACAACACAATATTTTTACAAAATAACGAAAAATCTCTATCTGTACTAGGTACTGTAGTCGGACTTATCATCATTTTTTTCAGTTTACAGATGTCTTGATTGATTAGGCTTGCCTATAGCATCTTGACATAGATCATGTGGTAAGTAAAATAAAACACAAACAGCAAATCTCATGCAAAATTTAATAATTTCTTCCATTCCTCCATCTTGGCGTTTAAAAGCTGCTCCCTTTCGTTTGCTTCCTCCTCCAACCGCTTCCGTTGTTCGAAACACTTAAAAACATTAGCAACAAGCACTTTTTGCATCATTGGCACAAGTCTTGCACACTCTTTTTCTAATACTTCCATCGCCTCCGCAATGCATTCAATGTCCATGGACCCTACTTGTGTGAAGTCTGATATTTGTTTTAATTCGGAGAGCATTGATAGTGTTAATACTCCGTGGTTTGTGGGAGTCTCTGGGCTTATTAGAGCGAAGTTTTCTTCAGCTTCTGTTGGGTCTACAAACATCCTGTCCCCTACTATGGCGACGGAACACGATGTTATGACGTCATACATCGGGACTGCAGCATCTGCTAAAGCAAGGCCAGCAGCATTGATGGCCGCTGACAGACACGCTCCATCATTTTCCAGAATGTATATGAAGACATCAACCTGTGAATGAAAAGGAATTTTATTATTAACTAGCTGTGCCGCGTTGCAATACGATTTTCTACCTTTCTACCTACCCGACCTACTCTATCTACCTACCTACCCTACCTACCAACGCGCGTCGTCAAAAGTTGTATCAAAATTACCTCTTTATTTTTCTTTTTTTTCGTATATTTTAATACTTATTCTGCTATTCGGCACGAAGACAAATTAAAAAAATCAAGAATCATGAAAATCGGCCCAGCCGTTCTCGACTTATAAGTGTTCGAACAAACCCGACTTTGTTTAATATATTAAGATATAAGTGGGTATAAGCTTGTTAAAAGAAAAGACCAAAATCTTAGTAAATATTTTCACTAGCATTACGACAACAAACTTAGTGACATGACAACTTTGGGGAATATCATAACCTCACGCCAGTAATTCCTGATAGGGTAAGCAGAAGTATACCTAATAATACACCGATATTTCACCATAAAATAATGACAGTGCGGTTGGCACAAAAACAAATATTTGTATAACCTACGGGTACTTGTTCTGGGTCTGTCTGCTTGTGCAATATTACGTTAGGAGAATGAGTTGTTTTTCTACTGCTGCTGCCATTGCTTAACATACATACTTTGGGAGTTAATTCAAGAATCATATTGAGAGACATATTTACTACAGAAACTAGGCATTTACTCTCAATCAACTTACATCTTAAAACTCAATAGATAGCTTATGTTGTGTTAAATGACTAGACACAGATAGAACTGCTAACTGTGCACACTGCATCAGACATCCTCAAATATCATGCGCCCCTAGTACACCCACATTCCTCAGTTATGTTTGAATCTTATGTAATAGGGGGTGAGCATTTAGTCAGCAACCAGGCACAAATCGGACTCTGTGGCAGCTACTGTCAAATTCTTGATGAAAAAACCCAATAACAATCATCCCATGGTCAGCAGTCACAATTATAACTATGAGTATAATGAGGCTGTCTGTGTGGATAGACTTACTGAAAGATGATATGGCTATAAAAGGGATGAGTACGGAGATAGCCAGCAGTTGGGAGAATGTTTTGGAAGAAGCCAGGTTGCACCAAACCAAAATAATTGGACTTAGAAATAATGATAAAGACCATTTACCTGATAGTTAGGGAACATGTGTCTGCACACTGTAGGTTCAAGGGCCTTCCTCAGAGCTACTGATAGAGCTTTTTCTTCTGCATCGGGCACGTGCGGTCGCCGCCGGCGCGGACATGAAAATGGCGCGAATTTCACCTCACAGAATATTTGCCCAAGTTGACTGAAAATTTAATGATGAAGGTAGCAAGATAAATAATTTATTTCGGAAGTTGATGAGATGTGTGTAAATAATATTATTCAAATCAACACATGTAGAAAAACAAAAAATCAAATTCTTCTATAATATGAAATATAATAAACTTATAATAAAGAGTACTGTGTACTTTGAGGTCTGTGACTCTGTGAGCCTATGTTTAGAGAAATTCAATTTTCAGTCACGAAAATATTGATTAGGTACCTGAATTCGTTCTGGTGAGGGATTTCCCGCGGATCGAACACAGAGCAGACAACCTTTGTTTTTCGCAGTTCAACGTACGAGGATCCCTTAGCCTGTGACACCATGTCTGTCCTGGCGACTGAAATACACATACACTCAAGTTAAAACGCCAATTCTCATAGAGAAACAGCCATTGAAGTCAAACCAGTACATACAAAACATACACATGCTACGCGCTTCGGACAAAGCGCGCCCATCTTTACGAACTCCTTTATCATCCAGCAATTCTTTGTTAAGTTCATCGTATGTCTTTAAATAACCCTTTGTGAAACGTTTGTATGATATACTGTCTTCAGGTCCGTTGAATCTTCGGTAATCAAGAGGCATTTTGATCGTATTTTGATTTTGTTATGAATACATTGGACCCGCTTCACATAACCTCAAACTTCATTTGACATTGTGATGTGATGTCACTGATGTCAGTGATGTTTTGTTGCGTTTCGTTTTGTTTAGTTCAGGGACCTGAAATAAAAATAAAATTAAAACCGTGTCTGCTGCGCCATGTTGTCGTGTTTTACAAATCCAAAATATTGTTTGCTAACTTAAAGGGGCGTAGCTTGACATAAAATGTATGCCACTACGAACGTAAACTATATTCTGTTATGACAATGATTTGTTAGAAAATTAAAGACCCGGCTGAAGTGTGTTCTATGGTCTTGTTTTAAATTTTCAGTTTTCTATGTATAAAAACAAAACGTAAAAAATTCGCTCTGAAACGTCAACCCACTTTATTTCATTAAAACAGAACCCAAGAGAACCAAAGTCTAACGTAATGTGCCCACTGCATGTGAACACTAGTGTGAGACTAGTGTCGTAGCTAAAGTAGTAACGCCGTAACGTGATGTTATATAGCTTTTGCCTTTTTTCAATTCGAACCAAGTACATCGTTTCTGGGATTAGAGATTAGGGCGTATAACCCAACAAACTCTTAAAATAAAGTATAGATTTGAATTTGGCATGGTTTCTGAACTCAGTGAAGGAAAATGACAACACTACACTAAAAAACGTCAACAGTCGGTCCACTGATGTCAAGAGAAACGTCAGTTCGATAAGTTTATTTCGATTTTGGGTATCGAAAATGTTGAATAGATTATAGAAAACGTGTATTGAAATATTATAAATTGGCACCGCTATGAGATAAGGATAACTACTCGTTATTTTTATTATAACTTTTGCAAATCGACTTCCGCGTAAAGTAACAATAAAATGTAAGTACTTTTGTCTGACATTCGCGTCTACGGTCGAACGTTCCGAGGGTGACGTTTCAAAGCGTGTTATACAAATTCTAATAATGTGTGGAAGAATTCAAATCGATTAATAGGTTATTTAAGTACTTGATAGCAAATTGTCATGCCTGTTCAGTTTGTAGTCGCTAATCGTTGAAGCAAGAAACAGGTCGACAGCGCTCAGTAGGTATCTTACTCGGGGTTTGTGATTCATGGACTTGATTTCGTTCACTGGACTAGACCGATATTATGTCTGGATCTCTGTGTTGGCTTCGTTTCTCCTCAGAGTAGATAACCTCCTTGTTTTGGAAGTCGTTTCAAAAAAAGGCGTACAGGTGTTTGTAAAAACCTATTTGTAATATAAAAATCATTTATGATTATTGAGTATCTGTATAAAATTCATTGTAATTACGCTATTGGGTGGCTTAAATCATGCTGGTGTTTATGTTTATATTAGAAACAATTGGATACACCTCCATATCTCAAACACAATTTGCCTATTGTTTCTAGAAATTATTGTTAGAGTTTTAGGTGTGCATTCTAGTTTGTGAGTATTTTTTATAATATAATTAATCCAATCATTCATGATTTGTGATCTATTGTCATCTAACAGTTTAATTTAAGACACTTCAAAATATTAAAGCACTTGTTGTCACACTGTCTATAGTTGGCATCAAAGTAATAATAATTCTAAATAACACCTGTACAAACAATATCCTCTTAATATTAAAATTATCATTATTTTATTTTGTGACTCATTTTATCAGCAGTTTGTTCATTAATACTAATGGGAACTTATCAATTAACTTTATATCTAAATGAATTATTCTAACATCAAAGATTAAAACAACTTTACTAACTTCTTGTTTACTGCCTCCATGGTAACTGGTATTTTGTAACTAAAACTATGTAAACATTCACTTTTGGAGTATTGGCCTTGCTGGGCAACAAGTGTCCAATTAATCTAAAATGTTTATTCCACACACTACAGTACAACTGTTTTCATTCTACTAATTAATTGCGGTTAAAAGTATTCTTGGTGTTAAAAATAGTCATATAAAACAAAAATATCTCTTTAGGCTAAACCTGTTTCCCGGAAGATAGTAATATGACAGTTATTTATAACCATGATACAAACTAGACTAATCTCATATTAAACTAACCATTTTACTGCCACATATACAAGTGTTACAAGCCATCTCCTCAAACCTTTACAAGATATTTTAGGTTCAGTCTCCAGTATTAAGTGACTGCAGCAGAATACCAGTATTTTACATGAAATGACTTTCAAAAATATTAGACCCTTCGTCTTTAATTGGAATCAACATAATCACTATAAAAAAGTGAATTGTTGGGCTTAAGAGATCCAGACCATGAGGTCTTCTAGATAGGCAGGCCCTATCCAAGGCTGCTTCAATACTTCACTTCAGACAAGATCTGGCCAAATGCTAGCCCATTTTGGGTAGAAAAATACCTTTGACATATAGTTGTAGAATGAAAACTCAATTTTAACTGTAATGCATTTTTAACTAATATTTGCCTATAAGCTGGCTATAATGTAGGATGAAAACCAACTTAAATATGTTGTGCTCTAAGTCCGAAGCATTCATTAGTCATGAAAATGTAACAGAGTCGTTTACACTTTTGCATTTATAATTTGCACTAAAAATATGGGGTAAACGTAACCTAATAAATAGCACCAATAAAATTAATAAGAAAGATGATTCATGGCTTCTCAAAATACCCTTGAAAATAGTTGTAATGTATAAAACTTGCTTAGTGTTGTATGTCGAGCCACAAACAAAACCTGTTTTCAACATATTTTTTGATTTTCTTATCCTTGTAATAAGTTCTTATGGTCTTTTAATAGCAACCAATTTTTTTAGTTTAATATTAGTTGGCAAGCTGCCAGCCTTCTGGGCACTTTTCCCGTTGTTACAGAATTTTTTGATGTCTTTTTGTGTTTGATAGTTATAATTTTTTTATTATTTTAGATCTATTCGTGAATTATGTACATAGTAATTAATAAAAGCAACTTTATTTGAAAATAAAATTCAAAGTAATTCTATACAGCCATTTACTGCAGAATGTCAGTAATGTTGTAAATAATATAAATTCTTTAATGTCATGCTTGGTTGGTTTTAACATCGGAAACTACATACTAGTATAATTTTATTTAAAACAGCAATGTTAAGTGTTACATGAAAAGCAATTGTAAAACTTTTTAATTGTGTTGTGCAGTGAGTAGATAGATCAAATACTGTTAATGTGAAATATTTCAATTCTTGGTAAGAATATATTAGGTCCTTACATATGAAATTGGCGTTTTGTATGGAAGGAACAAAAAGTCGAATATTTTTTAATATAATATATTTAATTAATCAAAGTATGAACCATTGTTTTCAATGCACTTTTGCCATCTTATAGGTAGTTCATTGATCCCTTTACTAAAAAAACCAGTCTGACGGGAATCAATAAAATCTTTGAAGGCGATTTGGACTGCCCCATCGGAGTTGAATTTTTTCCCTTGCAAAAAGTTATCCAAATTGCGAATAAAATGGTAATCTGTTGGAGCAAGGTCCGGGGAGTACGGAGGATGTCTAAGACATTCCAATTCAAGCTCTTCTAATTTGGTAGCCGTCTGTTGCGCAGTGTCCACACACGGCGTTGTCGTGAAGCAGCAGTGGCGTGGAGCGATTGACCAGCCTTGGTTGTTTAGCCGCTAGCTTTTCCATCATGGTTTGTAATTGCTGACAATAGACATCAGCTGTAATAGTCTGGCCAGATTTGAGAAAACTGTAATGAACAATACCGGCACTAGTCCACCAAACGCTTACAAGTAACTTTTTTGGGGTTAATTTTCGCTTGGGGCAGGATTTGGCTGGCTGGCCAGGATCCAACCATTGCGCTGAGCGCTTCCGATTATCGTAAAGAATCCATTTTTCATCACAGGTAATGATTCGGTTTAAAATACCTTCATTGTTGTGCCGGTTCAGTAATGTAACGCAGCAGTCGACGCGCGTTTGCCGGTTTGCTTCAGTCAATTCGTGAGGTACCCACCTTTCAAGCTTTTTAATCTTCCCAATTTGCTTCAAGTGAATTAAAACAGTTTTATCACTAACATCGAAGCCTGCAGCTAACTCGGACGTGGTTTGCGATGGGTCCGCTTCCACAATAGCCTTCAAATCTCCATTATCAACTTGGGTCTCAGGCCGTCCACGGGGCTTGTTCTGCAGGTCGAAATTTCCAGAACGAAAACGTTGGAACCAAAAACGAACTGTGTTTTCTTTTGCAACATGACCGCCATACACATCATTCACCCTTCGAGTCGTTTCCGCAGCACTAGTGCCACGGCGGAACTCGTACTCGTAAATAATGCGATATTTTAAATTTTCCATTTTGTAAAATGAGTGACGCAAACAGAAAAAACAGAAGAAAAAAAACAAATGAATGACGGTCATCGAAGCACAAATACATGAGTAAATAGCTGTACAAATTTGAATTTGGAATTCCTTACCAAAGAGGAGAAATTCGTGATTAAAGTGGCCAGTACGAAAAACGCCAATTTCATATGTAAGGACCTAATATATATTTTTTTAATGGTTGGGGGAAATCTTAATATTGAAATCATTACTTTATTTGCAGATTTCTCTACTATACTGTTTCAATTAAGTTTTGTCTGATTCAACTGATTTCAATTGTTTTTAATTTTATTGATCAAAGAGAGAAAGAAGATCATAGCTATCATCCTACAATATAACCATAATCTCAAATAGGAACTACATAATTCATAGTACCCAATAAATGTATAATTATATCCACAATAATCTGGGTAAATATAGCTTAGCATTGACTGAAAGGATAATCTATCACATCCACTGCACTACTTCACAATGTTTATAATCAGTCAATTGTTATGACATTTAATAAGGATATTAATTAGACAAAGCTAACTGCAGAGTCCATGTCTTTATACGACGCCATTAAATCTCATTACATTTCAGTGTATGTATGCAAAAATTTAGACTTGGCATTCTGTTTTAATCTAGTATTATGTTGAGCAGTTCATATTGAACATTTTGGACGGACATCATTATTATTAAGTAAGGCAAATCGTGAACCTAATGCATAAGAAATCCCTGGTAACAGCAAGTCAAAGCTTTTGGATTCTATTGTTCTTAGAATTTGGCAAGGGACTATAAAACTGGTTTATTTTCAAACCAGTAATAATATTTTTGACCGAAATATAGACACTTAATTATTTTATAATTATTATTCATTAAGGTTTTGAGAGGGATTAAAAAATAAATAAAATAACTGGTTTTAATAGTTTGATAAGAATCCCACAATAGCATTGTTACAAAAAAGAAGATAGACCTTTATTTATTCATAGACTAGTTTTTGTTTTGTACTGTTAACTACAACTAACTAGTACCACATTTTCTCATTTGTTTTAAAATAGTTATATAGTTAGCTTTGGATATGTTTGTAATAGACAGTTTTCTCTTTATTGATTCATCTATCGCATTTTAAATATACCTACACATTATAAATGTTAAACGGCAATAGTACACGGTGGAGCGACAATCTTCGCAGTGACGCACCTGGATAGGTATTGCCAAGAATCGTAGTTTATTAGTGTGCCTTTGGAAAAGCCTATATACAGCTGTGGACTGCTGTACGCTGATGATAAAGCTGACTTACCCTAATCTCCAAAATAAAAAATAATATATATTTGACCGTCTTAAAAAGAAATATTAATTGATTAATTACAGAGTCAAGATGCTGAAGAAAAGGACGGTCTGCCTAGCAGTGGCGGTCTTCATGGGGACAGTTGCTATCTCGATGGCGCAGGGCCATGTTCCTGTGCCGCCTTCCCCCGACCCTACCGTGGTTTCTAGCACAGAGGTATGTTTTTTTTTTTCAATGTAGTTGGTTGATAAATGAGGTTTTAATCTAAAAACGAAGATGCCATTTACCAATTTAAAACAACATGAGTTCGGCTCATGAAAATAAATAGCGCAGAATACGTAGTCCAAAATGGAACTGGTTGGAGCGTATCGAAGCGTATCGTAAAAGACGTAAGCACTGTTTAATTTATGTCATTTGCTCCAACTGCTTGGGATTTTCGCTAAATATCTATCTAAAATGAACTTTTAATTATTAATTTAGCGCCATAGGGTCACCTACGGGGAAAATGTGTAGCAGCAACGCTCATAAAATAATCCTTTTATTGTATGCTGGAGAGAGCAGACTGCACAAACAGTAATTTTTCGATAAAACGATATAACATGCAAATATGACCCTTATGGCGCCTCTCGTCCTACGCAACCACGATTGACCGCAGAGGCTTTATCAGGATTTGCCACGAGAAGTATTGTTCAAAATATTAATCATGCGACAACTCGCGAAGGTGGAAGGTGGCCCGAGACGTCTCGCAAAATACACAGGGAACGGAGACCAAGTGAGAAACATCGAGGCTAGACAAGCGTTCTCTCACTCGTATCTCGGTGAAAGTGTACAGGGTCCAGCCACCATAAGAACGATAAATACAAAAACCTCCTTTTTAAATCGATTCAAAATTACGCTCATAGATGCAATGTATAATCCTTACTAATATTATAAAACCGAAAGTGAGTTTGTTTGTTACCTCTTCACGCCTTTATGGCTAAACCGATTATGATGAATTTGTTATAGAGATAGTTGGGACCCGGGAGACGGAAATAGGCTATTTTTTTTTAGAAAAAAGTGGGATATGAGGGAGAAAGAGGGAAGCAAAGGGAAAACTTAGCTTTGTTATTACAAATCAATAAGGCGCAAGGGAAAAACTGCAGGTAGCAGGCACCTGCAAATCAAGAAAGGGGAACTGTGTTACCCCAAATTTTACACGAGCGAAGCCGCGGGCAAAAGCTAGTTATTATATAATCCTTACTTCCTTACTAATATTATAAAAGCGAAAGTGAGTTTGTTTGTTTGTTTGTTACCTCTTCACGCTTTAATGGCTAAACCGATTTTGATGAATTTTGGTACAGAGTTAGTTGGGAACCAGGAGACGGACATAGGCTAATTTTTATTTTAAAAAAGTGGGATGTGAGGGAGAAAGAGGGAAGAAAAGGGAAAACTTAGCGTTGCTATTACAAATCAATAAGGCGCAAGGGGAACTGTGTTACCCCGAATTTAACGCGAGCGAAGCCGCGGGCAAAAGCTAGTTATAATATAATTAAGGCTGCATCATGTGATGCTGATTTCCTCAACATCGTTAAAAATCTATTTAAATATAGGTAGGTATGTTTTAAATCAAATGCGGTTTCTAAAAATAAATCTTGAATGTGTTTTATTTCTCGCGGTGCGTCTGTGTGTTGGCGAGT
Source organism: Ochropleura plecta (assembly GCA_905475445.1). Classification (NCBI taxonomy): domain Eukaryota; kingdom Metazoa; phylum Arthropoda; class Insecta; order Lepidoptera; family Noctuidae; genus Ochropleura; species Ochropleura plecta. Next base: position 9,511,924 of record FR997738.1, on the reverse strand, counting down.
GTGCGTGACGTCAAAATCAAAATATTTGATTTCACATGTTACTGTTTCCTATGGAGAAGAACCGGCAAGAAGCTAGATGGAAAGTCCTTTATGCAAGTTTAGTTATACAATGTTATTATGTTCATACTATTGTATGGGAGAACAGCGTATGCTAGTCTGGGTTTTATGTTTCCATGATAACTAATCACATGCTGACTAATTGATATATATTGATGAATTCATTAAATATTCATCATCTGCTTAGCCTTTTCCCAACTATGTTGTGGTCGGATTCCAGTCTAACCGGATGCAGCTGAATACCAGTATTTTACACGGAGCGACTACCTATCTGACCTCCACAACCCAGTAATATTCATTTATTATAATATACTAGCTGTGCCCAGCGGTTTCACCCGCTGTTCAGTTCCTTTTCTAGAGAAGGGTATGAAAAATAGATGTTGGCCGATTCGCAAACCTACCCGATATGCACACAAAATTTAGTTAAAATCGGTCCAGTCGTTTTGGAGGAGTATGGTAACTAACACTCTGACACGAGAATTTCATTATATTAGATTAATTTGGATTTATGTTAAAGAGAATGACGAGTAGTGCAGCATTAATTTAATTTTACTTTTGAAGTCATATACAATTATTGAATTATTGTATAACGGACTGGTGTCCACAACTCCACGTCCAAGGCGCGTATTTTGCGTACGGAATTTTGTTTATTCAAATAACCACTTAGTTTGAATGATTAAATTATTAATAGATTAATGTGGTGTGCACTGATAAGAATTAATTTAAAACTGGTATGTTAAATATCGCACTTATCAAAGCAGATAAAGTACAAATCAATCATTGCAACCTAAAATAGTTCGTTATCTTCATGTTCCTTACATGAGCTAGTAAGTAATTCATTTAAATATTTCGATAGTGAAATATACAGTAATGTAACTGACATTGAGTATGCTTTGTGATTTTCAACTTTTAGACATAATGCCGAACGTTGCAAATCTCTTACGCGATCAATGTTTGTTACGGTATTACAATTTTTTATTATTTATTTTTACGACAAATTGTAGATAACGTAGACTTGTCACGTCTGTTGTTATTTTGACTTCAATTATTATATTTTATTAAGATACGAGATTTTTTTGACTTGGTTGTGTCAAGAAACTCATAAAAATGTTGATGACCTAGACAACTTGTATTGTTCCGAGTTTTTGTTAGTGAAAGTTTACATTTAACTAGAGGTCAGCTTACGTCCTATTAATCACTGTTAAAAAGGAATTAAGCTGTTAATTTAGGTTTTTTGACTTAAACATCTCATTTTTTTTGTAACTAACGGAACTCTAGGGTTCGCACGTGTAGATGTCGCTAGTTATCTCACAGGAACTCTACTGCTGGGATAAACACTATCCTAATTCAGGGCATGGTCAATCTGTGTGCCAAGCATCGAATTCCCTTATGCCGTTACCACTTGATATGTCACAGAAAGTTAGTTACTTTTTAACCAACTTCAAAAAAGGAAGAAGTTTTATGTTTAACCGTATTTTTCGATTCACCCGATTACTACGCCATCTATGGACTGATTTTCATAATTCTTTTAGCACTTAAAAAAATATTATAACTAAACGATCTTTTTTGCGGTTGGGAAGTCATCAAATAACTTCCCCCGCTGGTCGGAGGTGAGGGGAGTGTCACTTGTACTGGCTAAAACCCACCCATGTTCCTTCTTTTGCCCTTAATGTTCCGGGGCCGCGGTATCTCTTTCGAAGAACCTGCAACCCTGACAGGTATTAGTAAGTAGTTAAACGAAACTGATTGTGATTTTTGGCAACACAACCATAAAAAAATTCACTACGATTCTAGGTCATAAAACTCACTCACTGTGACTGTCATAACTTGACCTACTTCAGCTGTTATCGTTTATTTTGATACTAAATACTAACCAAATGTAAACAATTGTTTAAGCAAAGTTTTGGACAAACCGGTACGGACAAAATGCAGATGCTGCCACGGAAACCGATCTCTGACAAAAACTTTATATAGTTTAAAATGAAATCGATTCCGTTGTTTGTTCGCTTAGATCTTTTAAACTACTCAACGGATTTGAACGCAGCTCAGCAATAGATAGAGTGATTCAAGAGGAAGGTTTAAATGTAAAATAGTATCTGATCTACATTGCACACCGCACCCGTGCGAAATGTATAATATGTAACATACAAATTGTAAGTAAACCTGATTTTTGGTTATATAATGTCGTGGACATAATGGAGGAGCTCTTGACCAGTCCTGGCTTAATAATAGCAGCCGCTCGGGTACGATCTTAAGGTGAACCCACGCTTGTCTAGGTTGATCTGTGGATGGGTAACCGCCCGTTACATACCGAGTTTCCTCCGTGTCTCAGAAAGCACGTTAAGCTGTTGGTCCCGGCTGTCATTTGTAGATATTTGGTAGTCGTTACAAATATCCAGTTTCCTGAAAGTCTGAGAACCAGTCTTACCAAGGGGTATCGTATTACCCAGTTTTTATTGTGTTGTGGAAATCAGATAGGCAGACACTTCATGTAAAATACTGGTATTCGGCTGCATCCAGTTAGACTGCAAGCCGGCCCAACATAGTTGAAAAAAGGCTAAGCAGATGACAGACCATGGTAGGCTTAGGGTAAACTCTTATGAACGAGGTAGCGTCATCAAACCATCGTAACGTCAGGGTAAAACTCACTGGTGACCCTGTTATGCTACGCTTTATTCAAGTCTTGCAGGAAAAATAGTCACTTCCCCAGAGTTATTACACCAAAAGCCAGTGCTTACCTGGCCAAAGAATTCCATAGCCGAACGAGGCAGATACTGTGCTGTGAAGGACGGGGTTTTGACGGTCTGTCTATCGTTGACTGTGTTGATTTTCAGCCTAATTTGAGTAAATTACTATTTATTTGGAAAAAAATTAAAGGTCATTTGAATGCTACCGCCCATCCCCTTGACACAATACTGTGTAAATTTATAACAAAACTTGTTTGTTGGCGCTGCTGTCGTTTTTGCGGTAAGAAAACCGCGTGGCAATAATTGGAACTACGTAGAATTAGGTAGAAGCGACAGAAATTCACGCTTAGTTCAACAGATGGCGCTACTGGTAGTGTGTGAGGAGAAAAACATAATTCAGTTCACTTGAAGGTGAATAAATATTAAAATGACATCAGGATTCATTATGTTTGTTTATTACAGCATTGAAAATTTACAGCTTGTAATAAAAAATAAAACAAAAGCCATAGACAATAGCAAGCCAATTAGAAGTCTTCACGTACCTATAGTATCACACTAGAAATTGAATTACAGGACACTGATCCTAATATTCTGGGGCCTAAGTCTGTGTCAGAATGGTCGATCACTGATCGCATAATGGTTAATTTTGACGAGTTTGGTAATCTACTACATACTAAACTTGTCAAAATCAACCATTATGCAATCAGTGATCGACCATTCTGACACTATTGTAATAGCAGACTTAGGCCCCTGGGCGCTTACCCTTATCTAGGTCCTTTAGGCAGGTAGTACCTATTGACCCAAGGCTGGGCGCCCGCTGTCAAAATATTCGTAGCAAAACTAGCCTGCAAAAAAGGGTTGTCCACATTATCAGGAAATGTTTCAGTAGCCTTTAATTGTTTTTATGGCTTGACCATCGAGTGTTTATGACCTAGTTATCACTTATTTTCCTTTTCAGATTAACATCGAAAAGAAATGTGACATTGATGTTTTATCTATAAATAGCGGAAAAATCTTCACCTTGACAAAACTCATTAAAGTCGTTAGCAATTCCATAAACACAGTCATTACTGTGTTTCATCACAAACCAGTGGACAGTTATTTTTTTAGACGAAATTAACTCGTCTTTTCAGACGATACTTCGAATTCCATTCAACGCAGCATGGTATACATACATATCTCAATTATATGATTTTCAGGTAGAATTTTAGCATTGTGCAAAGTGCAAAAAACCTTACCTTGTCTATGCCTCTTTTCGATTTGATCCATACGGGGACACCCTTTTAGAGGGGCCCGTCATGGCGTCAGGGCCGTGCGTGACAGGGTTGCGGGTTGTTGGAAAGAGAAACTGTGGGCCCAGAACAGGCAAAAGCAGGAACATTATAGATGAGTTTCAGTTAGTACAAGTTTGACACTCCCTTCCGATCAGCCCAGCGGGAGAAGTTTTGATTATTTCCCGTCCGAATAAAAGGGACACCCTGTATACCTAATTAGAAATAGTAATCCGAAGAAGATCATAACTTCGGTGCCTACGTGAGAATATTTTTATAGCTCGACTCCGGTCAAATAGGACAGACAAAACCCGGTAGGTGCAAATATACATAAATAAAAGTATGATCTCACTTCTAACACTTATCTACGCTTTTTACGAAGACACCATGTTCGCATTGTTTTAATGTGTTTCTTTGTCGCACTAAAGTATTATTTGTTCCGTGCATCAGAAGTAGCATTCATTGTGATAATATTTTAAATGTTCTTTACCGTATTGAGGAAAACCGCAGGAAAACAGCTTGACTGTAATTTATTTTATCTCGGTTTTTAGAGTTCCGTAGGTACAGACGCCAGCAGGTCAAGCTACCCGAAACTGTCATTTTTTCCCAATGAAACTTGAACCTAATACTTTAGAAATAAAGTCGAAAATCTATCAAAGAAATCTGACAGATTATAGTAGCTTGATGTGCAGGCGTCTGTACCTCAGATGTTCATATCGTAACACGGTTACGATATGAAGAACTAAGCAGACATGTCAAAATTGACCGATTACGGATTCGTGAATAGCTATGCTAGTCGGGAATTCTATTTCGTTTTTCTTCAGTCTCAGATCATCCATAATACTTAAGAAACAGTCCAAAGTCCAAACAGTTAATTTAACCGAATGTAGTACTATAGGCACATCTCTGCCTAACCTTTAGATATAAAGGCGTAATGTTATGTTATGTTTACGTAAAAGCTCCACCGGGGGTACATTGGCAATACTTAAGAACGTCCGGCGCACCCTGGTAGTTTAGCCGTCACCGCTATATTTGTCCATAGACTAAAATAATACAGGCACGTGTAAGTAAACGTCCCAATTCACGCAGTGATATCAAAAGAAAAGTGGTTTTTAGGCTTCCGTAGCCAAACGGAATGTTTATAGATTCGCCCAGTCTGTCTTTCCGTATTATCCAACCATTTTACTCCGACACTATTTCCCAATAGTGTCAACTGTCCAGACACAGTTGAACCCTTCTATAAACCACTACAGAATGATGATGTAAAACTATAAAAAAAAACTAAACTGGGATATCCCTCCATTCATGCTAGTGCTGGTTGCAAATAAAAATCTACTTAAATAACCGTGTGGTGTGTCTATCGATAACTCTTAAAAATATCGACGTATGTCCTGGGCCCCCGAGTCATGATAGTAGCAGTAAACGTGGGTAATACCCGGTCTGTGGGAGTCCAAAACTTAACCTTTAATTTTCTTCAAAAAGAGTTTCCATGTGGACGAAATTGCCAAGAGTCATGAAACTAAATAAGTCCCTTTTGATGTCGGAAACATCATTTATTTGCTGTTAGAAAACAGTATTTAAGAGCAATTAAAAATTATGTTTTTAGTGATAAAGAACCTCTAGGTGTAATCACCTTAGGTGAAAAATGCGTATGCAGCCTGCAAAGGCTTAGTCACTGCACAGGTTTCCAAATGTACTGAGTGAGTCCAGTCATGCCTGGGAGGTGATGTAATTCTTTTTTGTTTTCTGAAAATTCTTTGATTCATAATTTTGAGAAGCAATTTCATTTGTGATTCAACAGTTGTACCTAAAGGCTCATTATTAAGAATGTTGTACCCTGAATTTGAATACGTTTTAAAGGTTTTTATTCTAATATTGCATCTAAAATTAGATATGCTAAGCGTTTGCCTGGGTTTCGTGACATTTTGGCTTGAGATAAGGTTTATGCATTTTGTCGAGTACCCAGTCGGTCGATGCACTTAGATTAGGAGTTGTCACGATTGTTCACAATCATCAATAATGAACTTTATGGCGGTTTCGAATATCTAACGTAAAGTTTTAGTCAGTAAAAGTCTGGTAATCTTATTTAATGATTTCACATCCGAAAAGAAACACCCTTTGATCAAAGGGTTTGTTGATCCAACAAATAATAATGATTCTCATACACATACTAATACATGATAATAGAGAACCAAACCAAGATAAAGATTATTACAAAAAACCAATGGAAGATTATTAAATATACACTCAAAGATACAATTTTAAAAAAACAGTCTTACAAGTACATTCTTCTATGAAATGTAATTTTTTGTGTCTGATGGATGAATGATGAATAAAATTGCGTAGGTTGTATTCTGTAATTGTTAGTGAGGTTGTTGACGTTGCCGTACATAGGTTACCGATTGCAAAAACACTTGTGAAAGAGAAAAAAACTTCTAAAGGTCCTCTCAAGACCTTGGAACCGTGAGAAAAAACTCAAGAGTTACTCGTATGTCTGTCATTCAAAGGTATCGCGTACAGTCAGGGAAAGTAAAATTGTTTATGAAGATCACACACTAGGCCAGAGATTTTCAGAGATCAATAACATTAAATATTCGCATTAGATACCTACCGTTCGGCGATGACTCTACTAGTAAGTGAAAAAAAACTTTTGAGTTAATTATTTTCCCGATAATCATTAAAAATTTTGTTTTTGCGTAAGGGAAATTATCGAATAACCATAATAATATTATAATTTAAAAGAGTGTCCATGGCGTTTCTTGCCCATTCTTCTCCATAGAGATCAATGCTTTGGAATGGGCAACTACAGTACTTTCACAAGTTATTATGCCTTGTGACCGGGACTGTAGCAGCATCATTTTTTGTTCTTGTTTTCATGACATTCAAAAGTGCCTGTAATGGTCTAATTGAAATAAATGCTTTGAGTTTGAGTTTGAACCCCCCCCCACCTCCCCTGCACTGGGCGGAGCGGGGGGGGGGAGGGGCGTGTGTCAGACTTACTGACTAAAATCCACCTGTGTTCCATCTTTTGCCGTTCTGATTCTGGAGCCGCGGTATCTCTTTCGAACAACACGCATTCTCGGAGTGATTTTGACTTAGGTCAACATTATTTGATGGCACGGTCTCACTCCACATTTCTTAAGGAGAATTGGCACGTTGGTCCATAAAGGTCTGCGACCCCTGCTCGAGGCTATGTACACTTTAACCACCTTATCTCTGCAGACGGGCAAACACTGAAATAAAATAAATGTACCAACTAAGTCGTATTAATCATGACAAATAACACATTGAGCTGCACGCTTAAAGTGGTCATCTATCTATACATATAAAAGGGAAAATCACTGGACTCACAGGTTTCAACTTCAGGTGTCAATTTAAGTAGGTAGTCAATTTGGTTAACAATTTACCGACATGACTATGTAAATGAATTCGATGTTCATTTGATGGGTAGATATTGTTGTTCCGTTTAATGGTGTTAGAAAAAGTATGATTAGAAAAAATATGGTACGGTCACATTTATTATTAGACGTGGAAATTAATTTACGTTGGAAAAACTAGAAGTAAAAAAACTACGAATTTAAAGTACGCGTGAATTACCAACATCGAAATGATTTATTTAATGGTTTAAAAACAGTTTGGTCCTAGGAAACAGAAACAATATGGGAACAGGCCATGTAATGATGACGACACGGTTGGCGCAGTGGCTGAGCGATCGATTGCTACGCTGCGTGTCGCGGATTTGATCCCCGCACGGAACAAATATTTGTATGGCCTACGATAGTTGTTCCGGGTTTGGCTGTTTGTGTATGTGAGTTTAAATGTTTGTAAAACGCACCCACGATACATGAGAAATACATAGTGTGGAGAAACATAAAAAAAAATACGTCGTAGAAATAAGTTAAAAAAATATTAAGCATATCTACCACGCCACAATATTTGAAACACCCTAGCAATAAAAAATGATGAAACGTTTTAATGTAATTAGAAAAATAATTAAGAGGCAATAAAAACGAAGGATTGCGGTTTATTCTTAATGTTGACCTATGGTCTCGGTCAATGTGAAGGTTTGTTTTAAATAAATACAGAGCTTAATTTTGATAGGTGTGATTTATATCCACATATTAATGTCTACGAGTGTCATAATAATTTTAATACATTAATTTGCTACTAGCTGCGTCTCGCGGTTTTACTCGCGTGGTGATAAAATATATCTTTATGCATTGTAGCCTATGTCTTTTTCTGAAATGTAAGCTGTATCATTGTGAAGTTTCATGAAAATCCACTCAGTAGTTTTTGCGTGAAAGAGCAACAAACATAATGTAAGCAACATACATCCTCACAAACTTTCGCATTAACAATATGCATATCTAATAAGATATTTTAACACTCTTTTTGGTCAAAGGTTGCACTGTGAACATCAAGAAAGGCCGTTTTCACTTATACAACACCCGATATAACAACACGCTACACGGGTTAAGTGTCGCTAAGGGTTCGGAAAACAGAAATTGGTAGACGAAAAAGCTTAAGTATACTTACGCTTAAAGATTTGTAACATGATACACAGGATATGCACTTATAGATGGTAACAATTTAAAAGTGCTTGTGACAATTAAATGAAACATGTTTTGTCATTTTCGACGTACAAAATAGTTCACAATAAAAAAGTATATATTTTTATTATGTTAGAACATAATGAATTTTTTTAATAAAAAACACAAGCACCTGAGAAAGTTATGATAAGGCTGACTTGTCTTGGAAGATAAATACCTTCAATAAAATAAAAGAATTAAAAAAAAAACTAAGTGAGATACCAATGTTTGCGCAAAAAGGTAATTAAAACAACCTTGCTCAGAGTCGGACTTTTTTTTATAAATTGAGACCAAGGTCTAAACTGTATTCAGTTTAAAGGGTTTCATGCAAACTGCGTTTACATGGCCTACATGTTAAAAATAAATATAGAGGTTAATTCGTGCCAAAAGCGAATCCTACATTCGCTTTGTGGTACAACCATGAGAATGAACATCAAAAGATTTAAATAAAAAGTAAATATAATTATATATATATGTATAACTAGTACAGTTAGTAGCAGAATGCATGCAACACTAGTGCATGCATGAAAACAATAAACACCTATAGGTGTAGATAGATTTATTTATTTGATTAGAATGTAGGTAATTAATACAATTAGATATTACAATATTTTGAATGACATTCTTTTTTTTTTAATAAACTGCCCCACACTAGTAATTTCTCCTGTATCGTGGGTGCGTTTACAAACATTAAAACTCACATACACAAACAGCCAGACCCGCAACAACTACCTGTAGGTCTTACAAATATTTGTTCCGTGCGGGGATCGAAACCGCGACACTCAGCGCAGCAGTCAATCGCTCAGACACTGCGCCAACCGTGCCGTCATTCTGCTTTATGGCATGCAAAATTTTATTAACTTCTAAGCAACTAAATCATTATTATTCTATTTACTTATTTACTCTATTTAAGCAAATCTAATACAGTGTAATAACGATTTTAATTACGTAGTAGTTTTTTTAGAATGCTTTAAAATCTATTTAAAGGTGCTCTTTAATAATTTTTAATGGTTATTATAAATAAGAGTTACATGGTTATTATAAATAAGAGGAGCCATACACATTACACTTCTTTCTCAACAGTGCAGTTTTATATCCACCTATGCATAACTTGTATGTTACTTGTGTATTGTGTTTTTAAACTTGTAGTAGTGTTTGTGTAGTATAATACCATAGTATAAAGAGGGGAAGTACGATAACTTCATACAAACGCGTAGCGCGCGGCTTGTATGTGTGCGCCGTAGTATCTATGCGTCGCCGCACGCACACTAAACAAAATCTCGGCTCCTTTCGCGCTGCGCCAGTCGGGGCTAACACTGCACGAGGTTCGCGCGTCACGGCTTTTCGGCACCGCTAAACGAATAAAAAATGTCTGATAACCGCGGGAGAAAGTATTGCTGTGTGTTTGGGTGTCTTAATAATTCATCAATTCCAGAATTGTCTCAGTTCAAATTACCTATTGAACAGGAAAGGTAAGCTACTCACTTATTCTAGCATAATTCAATTTTTTACTTCATAATGAGATACCTACCTACCTACTGACTTCTTTTTGTTGTATTAGCATATTAGTTTTCTATCACACAGAGGAAGTAGAATAGAATATACTTTATTGCACACCAAAATCTACGAAACAAAACTGTTTTACAAAAAGATGTTAAATCTATGGTTACAATGGCGGTCTTATCGCTAAGAAGTACCGCGAGTTATCGCGAAGTAGGTAGGTAGGTAGGTCTACTTTCCCACTAGAATGTTTGTACTTTTGATCTGTCAACTGATTTACCGCTATTGCTTTGTTTACGTTTAGTTGTGCCGATTTCTCAGTATTGTAGGTATATTAACTAAGTACCTAACTACCCACAGTTATGAAATCGTAATTAAAAATAAGTTATTGACTAATTTTAAATTATATACAACATTATTTTTAGTATATGCGAAACCTGAATATAGTTTGTTCAGAATAAGTAACTGAATCGATTCCAATAGTTTTTACACCATGTTATATTTTGTCCCAAAAATATTAATCAAAGGTTACGAGTTGGACACTTAGTAGGCATACGAAATCATACGGCGCGCAACAAGGTCACGGCAGGTCAAAGCGACAGTACCTACGTGCGGCGTAGTTTGTGCCGCTCCGTGGCCGTGTTTTTGTACGGACAGCCAGGTTAAATAACAAGCTTATAACTTAAAAGCTTATAACTTAAAAGTGACAACCCTATGACAGTAGGCAATTATATCGCGAATTGGGCCGGAGATAACCTACTTCCCCTCTATTTACTTTGATAATACCCTTTAAAATCTATTTAAAGGTGCTCTTTAATAATTTTTATTGGTTATTATAAATAAGAGTTACATGGTTATTATAAATAAGAGGAGCCATACACATTACACTTCTTTCTCAACAGTGCAGTTTTATATCCACCTATGCATAACTTGTATGTTACTTGTGTATTGTGTTTTTAAACTTGTAGTAGTGTTTGTGTAGTATAATACCACTAGCTGGCGCCCGCGGCTTTACCCGCCTGATATCGAAAAAAAAATGTATCTATCCTATGTGTTATTTCAGACTATAATCTACCTCTGTGTTAAATTTCATCAAGATCATTCAGCCGTTTTGGCGTGAAAGAGTAACAAACATCCATCCCTCCTCGCAAACATTCGCACTTATAATAATAGTAGGATATGTGAGGGGTGGTGGGAGTGGGGGGGGGGCACAATAATGTACTAAATACATGGTAGCTTTCATGTCGCAGGCCCTTCCACCTTGTGAAAAGAACTTGACACACACAGACTAGCAATGACAAAGCGGTGATCTCATAGTTGTCGCACTTTTTTAAAAAGGATCATTGATTACTGTTACACTACATTTACTTAATTGCTTCCATTGTACTAGGATGTGAATAAGCACTAATTTTGTTATCTTTAGCTACATAATAAATACTTTTTAACCTTAGTAATTGACATCCATAGGGGTTTACTTCTATTTAATGAAATTCAATGAAATAAAATTGAAATTTTTATTTTTAATTTCAAAATAACAGTGAAAGCATACGGTACAGCTAGTCTTATAATATATGACTCAGTTTTTTTTTTGTAAAAGTGGCCCAAATTAGATTTGACGTAACCATCTAGTATAGTTAACATCGTGACAAATTAAAAAATGACGCTTATCAATGCCATTCACGCGACAAAACATCAAACTAAAGTACTCTTTAATTTTGTAATGATGAATGAAACTATGGACGAAAATATTACGACACAGTGATTGTTATGTAAAAAAAACGGAACAGTTGTTACCTGAGACATGCCACCGTTACAACTTGGAAAATCAGCCACGTCTTTTGTTGTTCCCGTCATGAAGTCATGCAATAATGGCACTTCTTCACATACTTGTGAGGCAAAACCTGCCGTAATTAACTAGCTGGTAATTAAAAAAAAACCGTGGCACCATTTATATCTGGGGATCTGTTGTCATCGTCAGAAACAAAAAAAACGGCCAAGAGCGAGTCAAAGTCGCGCACCGAGGATTCCGTACAAACTTGCGACATAAACGGCCATATCTTTTGACTGCGTAGGCTTAAAGGATCGATTTCTTCACAGCTCAAAGGGACGACAGACTTGAGTATATGGTTTTAATTTCAACTCGATACCTCTACGCGTTCCCAAGATAAAGGGTCTTGACAGACATACAGCCAGGCAGACGGACAACATAGTGATCCAATAAGGGTTCCGTTTTTTCCTTTTGACGTAGGTAACTTTAAAAACTAGTGAAGTTATGAGCAGTAATAGTCTAGTTGTGTGATCGTCAGCCTACCAAGACAAAGATAGATATCAGTGATAGTTATCACTTTCTTCGGTGAAGAAAAACATCGCGAAGGAACCAGCATGCCTGAGAGATATTTCTCGACAACATGTTAAGCTAAGCTAAGTTATTATAGCTTAGTTTACAAAGCTGATGCAGTTTTTCATACTTGTGTACAGACTACAAACTATGTAACCATGTATGAAGAACTGCGTCAGCTATGAGAGCTAAACTAAACTAACTTAGCTACCAACCCACATAAAACTGAAAGAAAGAAAAAAAATCTAATTAAGTAAACCGTATCACCCAAGCGATGAAATTCTGATAACTGAGTCACGTAACTGATATAATTCGATAAAACTAATTATATCTTCATCGAATCGATATTGACATTATCCATTATGACATCAATTGAAACCAACCAAAGTGAAAGTCAATGTTACGTCAGAGGGTTTTGTTTTAAAATTCTGACTGTCATTTTCAGCGACTGTGTTGTTATCAGTTTTTTGTTTGTGTATTGTTTTTTTAATGATTTGCGAAACTTGTGCCAGAATTTTGGAAGCTGCGCTCTAGTTGTTGAACTTAGTAATAATAGTAGTTGGAAATAAGCAAGCCTACCTTCTTCTCTACCTTTCCCTACCCTTTTAAATTGCAGCTTAACCTCTAGAGCCCCAGCGGCACAAAAACGTGCCAGTAAACAAGTATTACCGTTGAGCCCCGCTGGCACAAATTTGTGCCACCAAACCCCGACCGATTTAAAACTGTATTTGTAGTAAAGATAAGTCTTAAAATCAGATTACGCTTACGATAAGAGCCCGCCCGGCGGTGCTTGACGGATAGTTGACGTAAATAATGGCGGTCCTTGAGAGGTTAATCAGCTTTTCCAATGTTGGTATACAGGTATCCTCCTTAAAATAAGGAGTGGCCCATAATTCCGATGACCCAATGCGCGTAATAATAATCGCGACCTACTACAAACACAAATTCAAACATAATGTTAAACGTGTTTACGTATTAATAGATAACTTGTTTACTAACATCTCGTAGCCAGTAATCGTAAGGACGAGTCGCCGACCGCTCCCGTAACAAGTAACCGCTTTACGTGCTTCTATACTTCTCAATTACAAACAAATGATGATGAGAACAAAGATGGAAAATTGGACTATAGCCAGGCGTCCGTCACTCGCTCAAGGCCACGCGTTTTATGCTTACCGCTTCGTGTATCGCCGTCGATACAACTGACAGTGGGCTGTCGCACGCCTGTTTGAGTGCTCGCACGTCACGATTACCGCGCTGAGTTTCAAAATGCCGAAATCACGTAATTTTTGTGCAGTATAAAGCATATAATAAGGATTCGTCTTTTTATGGCGGGCTTAAAGTGCCACCAGAAACTTTTAATAATTATATTGAAGAATTAGAAGAAACTTTTTTAAATAATTTTGACAACGTAATAATGGTTCGGCCTGGCAGTACCATCTTGGAAATTTTGAAATTGATTGATTTTCCTCCACTTTGCTCCTGTTTCCCTTTCGATTATTTATTAAAATTATTTACGCGGTTTAGAATATTATCCACAATAAAATTTAATAATCGTGAATTCAGGGAAGGAAAAAATTATCAGTCATTTTATTAAACTGAAACATATTTGATTCTACAACATTCGTTTTATTATCATTATCATCAATTCATCATAGCTGGGGAGGTAGCGTTGCATTTTTGATGGTGATTTCTGTACGATTAATTTTGATTGAAATTGATAGCTTAGATATGGGCAATAATTGAATCAAGCGTCAGCAGGCGCACCCGGGGTGGATCAAGTGGGAAAAAAAATATTATTATGTCAAAAAATAAAAAACCAAAAGTGTAATCTGGTCGTTTGAAAATTTGAACAGCAATAGTTTAAACAATAATAATAATTATAGAAATAATCAGCTGTAAAGATAATGGTGGGTTGTACGTCAGCAGGTCATATCCGCACATATTAAAAATAATTATCTTCAATTCATTTCTGGTCGAATGAAATTGATACAATATATTATTCTTTATGCTATTAAAATAATTAAAAAATGCCTCAGCCGACCTATTGATAGGGGTAAGATCGTCAGCAGGGGGATTATAAGTAACTATTTGTATTATCCAACTGACGACTTTCCCCTCTTCAATCACTATGCTGACTATCTTTTTTGTTTAATATGTTGTTTAAAATACTCTTAATATTAATTTCAAGCGACCAGAAATTGATTTGATTATAAACAATGCCTTTTTTATTGCATATATAATCTAAATACTATATGTTAGCTGGCGGACGACTTTCCCCTCTTCAATCACTATGCTGACTATCTTTTTTGTTTAATATGTTGTTTAAAATACTCTTAACATTAATTTCAAGCGACTCGAAATCAATTTATTTATAAAATTATCGTTTTAATTTATCTACATACAATTTGAACAGATAGGAATGTAAGGACTGTAAAGGATGCGTTTCAATAACGTAATTTAAAACATATTTTATTTGTATAGTATGTACATATTTGTTTGATGTTCCTCACATTCCTATCTGTTCAAATTGTATGTAGATATTAACAAATTAAAACGATATTTTTTATAATTAAATTGATTTCGAGTCGCTGGAAATTAATGTTAAGAGTAATTTAAACATCATATATAATAAAAAAAAACAGTCTAAATAATAAGAGGGAAAAATGGTCCGCCAGCTGACATATAGTATATCAATTATATAATTATGCAATAAAGAAGGGATTAAAATGACATTGTTTATAATCAAATTAATTTCTGGTCGTTTTTTAAACAATATATTAAACAAAAAAGATAG
This sequence comes from Ochropleura plecta, assembly GCA_905475445.1. Taxonomy (NCBI): domain Eukaryota; kingdom Metazoa; phylum Arthropoda; class Insecta; order Lepidoptera; family Noctuidae; genus Ochropleura; species Ochropleura plecta. The sequence goes on along the minus strand of FR997738.1, from coordinate 9,496,688 downwards.
TCAGCATAGTGATTGAAGAGGGGAAAGTCGTCCGCCAGCTGACATATAGTATATAGATTATATATGCAATAAAAAGGCATTGTTTATATTCAAATTAATTTCTGGTCGCTTGAAATTAATACTGAGAGTAATTTAAACAATATATTAAACAAAAAAGATAGTCAGCATAGTGATTGAAGAGGGGAAAGTCGTCAGTTGGATAATACAAATAGTTACTTATAATCCCCCTGCTGACGATCTTACCCCTATCAATAGGTCGGCTGAGGCATTTTTTAATTATTTTAATAGCATAAAGAATAATATGTATCAATTTCATTCGACCAGAAATGAATTGAAGATAATTATTTTTAATATGTGCGGATATGACCTGCTGACGTACTACAACCCACCATAATCTTTACAGCTGATTATTTCTATAATTATTATTATTGTTTAAACTATTGCTGTTCAAATTTTCAAACGACCAGATTACACTTTTGGTTTTTACATAATTAAATTTTTTTCCCCACTCGATCCACCCCTTCTGAGCCTGCTGACGTTTAGATTATTAAATAATTATCCATAAAGAATAAGTTCAGATATGAATCAATCGACCAGAAATTATTATGTGAAATGCAACGCTACCTCCCCAGCTATCATACGTACAACCCTAGCACATTCGCTCGATGACGCGCCCGCACGTTGGTCGCGCGGCGGGCAATACAATCTCAACTCTCTTTGTGCGTACTTATGGTGCATTTCTTTTGGCTGCAAACAGCTGGTATTATTATTATGATTTTGTAGGCTATTATAGCGTAGGTATTTTCCTTTTTGTATTGGAGTGATGTATCTGCTACGTAGTAGCTATTTAGTAATCTGTGCTATAGCCGTCACGGAATGGTACCCAAGATATGGAAGAAGACGTAGAAGAGGACAGGTAAAAAGATGGGAGGATGAGCCGCCAAAAGGTTGGCGAAGAACTGCGTTGGACAGGAATTAGTGGAGGGAAAAAGAGGAGGCCTATATCGCGAGACAGCCTGACCTGGTAGTTGATTAATAATATAGATAACTAATTTCCGCCCGCGACTTTGTCCGCGTGGCATAGTTACTTTGGGCTAACGCTAACTTTAACCCGCATGATGATCGAAAAAAAAATAATCTTTCTCTGACCTTTTTCTTCCCCCTTTTCTCACTTTTTTAGCCTATGTCCGTCTCCAGGGTCCCAACTATCTCTGTACCAAAATTCATCAAAATCGGTTTGTCGTTTCGGCGTGAAGACGTAACAAACAAACAAACTCACAAACAAACTCTTGCTTTTATAATATTAAGTAAGGATCAACAAACATTGGAATAGTTATAAGTATTAAGTTATTATTAGTACTAGTATTTGTATTGCAAAGGCTATTTTTATTTTATACTTCTCTATTTGTTTTCATTATGCAGATAGTGCTTTGGTTGTTTTGAAACCGCATACTTTAGTGGAAAAGGTGTTAATTTTCTACCTAGCCTTATGCAACTTAACCTGCATGTCAGTAAATTGGTAGTCTTGTTGAGTAGCGACTACTGCTGTAGAAACCTTTTGTGATCACTCTTCAGAGTATTTAAAAGTTTGGCTTCGGTTTATAGGATTATATTTAGAAGAACCTTTTTTTTTAAATATAGTTACGATTGCTCTTGTGTGCGACAGAAGTGTCGTGTATTAATTTCATTGAACAAAAAAACTGCACCGTGTGGAATTTCAAATGAAAGGGGCTTGTTAGTCGATGCTCAATAACTTTATTGTTTTACCATGTATACTTAGGTGGAATTTTATGATTGAGATCATTTTGGACCCTGTATGCCACAGCAAAAGGGTAGAGGAGAGGAAACCATGTTTTAGATCGTTAAGTTATTGTTACATGTAAAAGTTTTATCATAAAATAATTCAGGTCAGGAGATCAGCATAAAATACTTTAGTTTGTTTATTACTGTTAGGTATTTTTTTTTATTAAAATCTTTAAATATGTATTATAATTCTGATTATTCGTATGTATAGGTAGTACTTTTTAGGGTTCCATAGTCAACTAGGAACCCTTATAGTTTCGCCATGTCTGTCTGTCCGTCCGTCCGTCCGTCCTCGCTTAATCTCTGTGACCGTTAGCACTAGAAAGCTGAAATTTGGTACCAATATGTATATCAATCACGCCGACAAAGTGGTAAAATAAAAATTGGAAAAAAATGTTTTATTAGGGTAGCCACCCTATATGTAAAGTGGGAAGTAATTTTTTGTTTAATTTCAACCCTAACGTGTGATATATTGTTGGAAAGGTATTTAAAAATGAATAGGGGTTTACTAAAATCATTTTTTGATAATTTCAATAATTTCGGAAATAATCGCTCCAAAAGTAAAAAACAATGTGTCCCCCCCCCCTCTAACTTTTGAACCTTAGGTTTGAAAATATGAAAAAAATCTGAAAAGTGATAAGGACTTTCTAGGAAAATTATTTTGAACTTGATTGACACAACAGTTTTTGTACAAAAAAGACAAAAAGTTGTATTTTGTACAACTTTTTGTCTTTTTTGTACAAAAACTGTTGGAGCGCCTACCGCGGAACGTGCAACATTGCACGCTCCTCCACCTTTAAACTCATAAGTGGGAACACTTATTGTGACGGACGGGAAACTACGGAACCCTACACTGAGCGTGGCCCGACACGCTCTTGGCCGGTTTTTTATATTTATTAATGTTGTGGGGATATCAAATATTATTGCAATGTTAAAATAAGTAGTTTCCAAGTTATGCAAGAAAATAGACAAAAATTATCCACCCCTACCTCACCCCCATTTATCTAAGAAACATCTGAAACTGAAATTTTGAAAAAATACTAAACTTTGTTTTCTACTTATAGATTACGGGGAAGCCGTATAACGTCGTACCGAACTCTCTTCTCGTTAGTTCTACTCGCACTTGCCCGTTTTTTTTTTGATATCGGTTTTATTTTTAGCAAATTGTAAGACAATATGTGTTCTTTAGAAGCTCATTAGGTAAAAGCTAGAAAGCAATACTAGGGAATAAGTAGATGCTAGTTAGTGCGGAGAATAATGAACGATAAAAAGTTATAGCCAATATCGTTGTGTCTAGGTTATTGTGAGCAGTACCTAGGCGTAATGTTATGAAAGTTAATAATACCTAAAACTTTTCTGAATTTATGACAGACTGTGATAACATGATAAGGAACAGTCCTTTTCACGACTTTGTTAGGAAATCAATATGTACCTTGTAGCAGGAATATGGTTATTTTTTGCTATCAGCACAAACCTGATCGTAATATTTAGCAAAAAAAAAGAGCTTTTTGATACCCGCTGTTTTCGTTAAGGGTTAAAATTATAATACGGCTATATCTTTAAGTACGGTCGATTCAGAAATCACAATAATATTATAAACGAGAAAATTTGTTTGTATGTGTGCATGTTTATTAATACCTTGAACTGCTTAACGGATTTGAATAGAATTTGGTATCTTATATTCTGGATTAACACATATGCTACATTTGATCAAATTTTACTTATTTTACATTTGATCGATTTGACAAATGCGGTGCTGCCGTGAGCTGATTAAATAACTCAAATTTGTTTTTTTTTTTATAAAACATTGTTAATGTCCAGGAAAATATAGAAATTCGAAGCATATAAACATCAGCATCAACAGTTATATAAAACTGTAAAATTAGTAGAGTAGATTTATATCTAGGATTCTAGGCACTTAGGCAGTACTGTAGCGACAACGCACGCACGCACATAGTTAAGTAATAGGTCTGAAATAGTCTGAATAAGCGGTTATGACCAAAACCTTGGACTGACCGGTCTGAATTATAGCCCAGATAATGCAAAAGTGGTATATAATCTTGGGTTATTTTGGTCCTGTAAGCCACGTCGTATACTGTGCGTTAACAATTATTTTCATTTGAATGTAGTAAAATAAATTATATCAAGCGAATAAATGGTAATGGATTAGGTTCTTGCAGACGTTTATTGTAACAGTTTTTTTTTTGTCAAATTGCGGTAACTAAATAGATAGATATTTAGACTTCTGACTAGAATGAAAAAGTAAAGCAATTTGTATCTGTCGTTGCGGCTAATAGAACTATCAAAATACCTTGCTAATTAATTATATATATTTTTTGTAAGAAAATATTCTTTTAATGCCTCAAACAATTTCGGTCCTTCGAGCCGAATCGATATTATACTTACGTAATTGATTAGGCATAGATATAGCAATTTAGATTTGCAGCACGCGGTAGCATCGATGTTAGTATTTCGAAGGTAGCCGGGCTTTTCACCTTGGTGGCGTACGTGCAAAAATAGAGAGATGAGGGACAGACTTGCTATTCGCTACACGCATGTGTAAAAAGTTATTTTTCGTTAGTCTTTTGTGTAGTTATTTAAGAAAGCAACAATTTAGTAGCAAGCAGAGACAAAGAATTCTATATTTCACATTTATATTAAACGAATGTAAACACCTATCATGCATGCAAAGTAATTTCGACTCTTAATAATTTTAAAGTAAATGACTTAATCAACAAACATTGGAATAGTTATAAGTATTAAGTTATTATTAGTACTAGTATTTGTATTGCAAAGGCTATTTTTATTTTATACTTCTCTATTTGTTTTCATTATGCAGATAGTGCTTTGGTTGTTTTGAAACCGCATACTTTAGTGGAAAAGGTGTTAATTTTCTACCTAGCCTTATGCAACTTAACCTGCATGTCAGTAAATTGGTAGTCTTGTTGAGTAGCGACTACTGCTGTAGAAACCTTTTGTGATCACTCTTCAGAGTATTTAAAAGTTTGGCTTCGGTTTATAGGATTATATTTAGAAGAACCTTTTTTTTTAAATATAGTTACGATTGCTCTTGTGTGCGACAGAAGTGTCGTGTATTAATTTCATTGAACAAAAAAACTGCACCGTGTGGAATTTCAAATGAAAGGGGCTTGTTAGTCGATGCTCAATAACTTTATTGTTTTACCATGTATACTTAGGTGGAATTTTATGATTGAGATCATTTTGGACCCTGTATGCCACAGCAAAAGGGTAGAGGAGAGGAAACCATGTTTTAGATCGTTAAGTTATTGTTACATGTAAAAGTTTTATCATAAAATAATTCAGGTCAGGAGATCAGCATAAAATACTTTAGTTTGTTTATTACTGTTAGGTATTTTTTTTTATTAAAATCTTTAAATATGTATTATAATTCTGATTATTCGTATGTATAGGTAGTACTTTTTAGGGTTCCATAGTCAACTAGGAACCCTTATAGTTTCGCCATGTCTGTCTGTCCGTCCGTCCGTCCGTCCTCGCTTAATCTCTGTGACCGTTAGCACTAGAAAGCTGAAATTTGGTACCAATATGTATATCAATCACGCCGACAAAGTGGTAAAATAAAAATTGGAAAAAAATGTTTTATTAGGGTAGCCACCCTATATGTAAAGTGGGAAGTAATTTTTTGTTTAATTTCAACCCTAACGTGTGATATATTGTTGGAAAGGTATTTAAAAATGAATAGGGGTTTACTAAAATCATTTTTTGATAATTTCAATAATTTCGGAAATAATCGCTCCAAAAGTAAAAAACAATGTGTCCCCCCCCCTCTAACTTTTGAACCTTAGGTTTGAAAATATGAAAAAAATCTGAAAAGTGATAAGGACTTTCTAGGAAAATTATTTTGAACTTGATTGACACAACAGTTTTTGTACAAAAAAGACAAAAAGTTGTATTTTGTACAACTTTTTGTCTTTTTTGTACAAAAACTGTTGGAGCGCCTACCGCGGAACGTGCAACATTGCACGCTCCTCCACCTTTAAACTCATAAGTGGGAACACTTATTGTGACGGACGGGAAACTACGGAACCCTACACTGAGCGTGGCCCGACACGCTCTTGGCCGGTTTTTTATATTTATTAATGTTGTGGGGATATCAAATATTATTGCAATGTTAAAATAAGTAGTTTCCAAGTTATGCAAGAAAATAGACAAAAATTATCCACCCCTACCTCACCCCCATTTATCTAAGAAACATCTGAAACTGAAATTTTGAAAAAATACTAAACTTTGTTTTCTACTTATAGATTACGGGGAAGCCGTATAACGTCGTACCGAACTCTCTTCTCGTTAGTTCTACTCGCACTTGCCCGTTTTTTTTTTGATATCGGTTTTATTTTTAGCAAATTGTAAGACAATATGTGTTCTTTAGAAGCTCATTAGGTAAAAGCTAGAAAGCAATACTAGGGAATAAGTAGATGCTAGTTAGTGCGGAGAATAATGAACGATAAAAAGTTATAGCCAATATCGTTGTGTCTAGGTTATTGTGAGCAGTACCTAGGCGTAATGTTATGAAAGTTAATAATACCTAAAACTTTTCTGAATTTATGACAGACTGTGATAACATGATAAGGAACAGTCCTTTTCACGACTTTGTTAGGAAATCAATATGTACCTTGTAGCAGGAATATGGTTATTTTTTGCTATCAGCACAAACCTGATCGTAATATTTAGCAAAAAAAAAGAGCTTTTTGATACCCGCTGTTTTCGTTAAGGGTTAAAATTATAATACGGCTATATCTTTAAGTACGGTCGATTCAGAAATCACAATAATATTATAAACGAGAAAATTTGTTTGTATGTGTGCATGTTTATTAATACCTTGAACTGCTTAACGGATTTGAATAGAATTTGGTATCTTATATTCTGGATTAACACATATGCTACTACTATCAAAATACCTTGCTAATTAATTATATATATTTTTTGTAAGAAAATATTCTTTTAATGCCTCAAACAATTTCGGTCCTTCGAGCCGAATCGATATTATACTTACGTAATTGATTAGGCATAGATATAGCAATTTAGATTTGCAGCACGCGGTAGCATCGATGTTAGTATTTCGAAGGTAGCCGGGCTTTTCACCTTGGTGGCGTACGTGCAAAAATAGAGAGATGAGGGACAGACTTGCTATTCGCTACACGCATGTGTAAAAAGTTATTTTTCGTTAGTCTTTTGTGTAGTTATTTAAGAAAGCAACAATTTAGTAGCAAGCAGAGACAAAGAATTCTATATTTCACATTTATATTAAACGAATGTAAACACCTATCATGCATGCAAAGTAATTTCGACTCTTAATAATTTTAAAGTAAATGACTTAAACAAACATACATACATTGCAAGTGAAATAATAGAAAAAACCTAATAAGTTTAAAAGTCGTGTTGAAAAACAATTGCACTTCGCAAAACAAATGGAAAATGGAATTCAAAATCGTGCACACTGAATAAAAACTGCGTATCGCGATACTTTGCCTTTACAACAACCTTGAACTTGAAGGTTCTGTGTGGATACGCAAGTACCAAACCATCACCATGGCAACATGACCTTGGAGCAATGTAATGAAAGGTGCCTTTAGAATGACCGCTGAATAGGGCTTTTGTACGCGACGCTACTTTATGTCCAAAATTAAAGAACATCACTGTGGCTGTGGTAATGACAGCTATCACGATTTTTGCGGAGAAGCGTTCTATAGAGAGGATGTTACAGGACCTACGTCCCGCAATAGATTTCGTCGTCCTGTATGTATATCATACAGATAATAATAAAAGTAAACCTATGCTTTCAGCAAAATAAGAAGGTTTTTATCTTCAATATTAGCAAGTCTCAACTGTTAACTTATTTTATATTAGCTGGCGCCCGGGATATCGAAAAAAGTGTCCTATGTGTTATTCCAGACTGTAATCTACCTCTGTGCCAAATTTCATCAAGAACCGTTCAGCCGTTTTGACGTAAAAGAGTAACATCCATACATCCTCGCAAACATTCGCATTTATAATATTATAGTAGGATTTAGTATCAGTGTCATTACTGAAACTACTTCGCCACAATGTTCAGTTACAATTGTAACGATGAAAAGATTCTCCCTACCTATTCTTCAGGCATAGATCATTAATAGAGACGCTGCCTACAAAACCTTTTGAACCCAAGACATTCTGCTATTGCTGAATCACAATATGTGTCATGAATATCCAACGAAATCCTGTCCCGTCATCCTGGTAGCATCATTTGCGAAAGGCTTAAGAATTACTTATTCATTTTGGCCCTTCGTGTCAACGATCCATTTATTTAACTCAGCCAAATAACGGTCACGAGTTAATTTTTGTGGGTCGTAATAACTGAGTGTTTTCATTACCAAAGCATCGAATGCCAGAGTTTGTAGGCACGATGCCTGTACAAAAGGCAGGTGCCTCATTGGTGAGGTAGGTTTGTTTGCTACCCAAAATGACTTCCATTATTCGAAGGCCGCAACCAATATTACGAAAGCAAAATCATGAAATAGATGCCCGCCAGGCTTTTGGTTTGCAAATTCATCGGGATGCAGTTCGTTTTAATGGAACTAAAATCTGCTGAATACCTTAAGTGATAAATGCTTTGCATTAATATTAATCATGGTACCTTCATTCGTTAAACTTTTTAAAATTTCCGATACAATAGTAAGAGCAAAGATGCTTTTACCCACATGGCAACAGTGCAATATTTTAACCTTGAAAACATAAGAAACAGTTAGAACGACTCACATTTGTATTGATTTTATTGCAATTGTGCCATATTCGGTCCGGCTATCAATTAGGTTTCTAATCAGTTTAATTTGTATGTGTTAGAACTTCAGGACAACAGCTATCTCTGCTTATCATGAGATAAAACTGATAATTTGATAACTAGGAAGGACTTAGTAAAGCAAGTTGCACAAAGTTCGATGCAGCTGTATATTATATTGCACAATTATGTAGAATTAATAAAATGCGAACAACGACAGTACAAAAATTAGGTACATTAAAAACCAATAAATGTTGGTCCTTCGAGCCGGACGGATATTATTCATTAGTTCCATGTTTGATAACACATTATTATCGGCCTTGATTAATGTTAATTAACATATAAATGTGTTGTTTATTACCTTTGTTTACGCTTATAATTGACGACGTACAGCGTATCAAAATACCCATGTAAAAAAGTAAAGGTACTAATTACAAAGAAAACTAACTTCTATTTCACCTTTAATGACGCCTACACAGTTATACACTGAGAAACCTCATCTATTCATGTACCAAAGATTAGATTACTATTCTTATGGCAAGAATGAGAACTTTGAATCTTAGCAAAGAGTTGTAACGCGCTTCGAGTAACCATGGTTACGCGAGTGAGACAGACCTTGGTAAAAGCCGGTACTGTAATGGTTGTATTATGGTAAACTGAAACTTCATCAATATGAATTAGCTAAACACCGTCCCTGTGCTCAATAATACAAACAGACAGACGGGTGGGATCATCCTAGTCACAGACTTAGACTGAGTTTAACTAAACTTCGTTCGTAAGAAAACCCTTAGGCTAAAGTATCTTCTACTTGAGGTTCGTTCAAACCGGTACTGACAAATTGCGTACCGTCTTCGGACATCAAGAGATATCTTTAGTATATTTTATTTTCATTTATTTATATACATATTCTTATATTTTTACATATTTCTTATCAAAAACAAAAAACATTTAAAAATATAAAAAACATGTACTTATGTTTAGTATATTAATTGTTAGAGTCCGGTGTCCGGAACCGATTCCGCAATTTGTCTGTTGGCTTTTGAACGGACCTTTAAACGTTTCTACAAGTTATCTAGCCGATGAATAAACAAAGGGTTTCTTACCAAACAATATGCAAATATTAAAGGATTTGAACGCTCAGTCATGTGTCATTTTTTTTTTGTCAATGAAACGCTATTGCTGCAGTTCCACGATAAACTCCTGTAACTACAAAAATATTAAATCCATCATTGTTAAATTATCTATTACATTATTTTATTTCAACTCTCAGTTATATGGAACATCCCGCTGCATTTTTTTGTTCAACATTTTTCATCAAACCCCAAATTTCAACTGTTTAGTCTCGTAGTAAAATTACAGCAATATACGCATTTCTGCTATTTGGCTACGGAACCCTAAATAATCCTTACTAATATTATAAAAGCGTAAGTGAGTTTGTTACCTCTTCGTGCCTGAATGGCTAAACCGATTTTGATGAATTTTGGAACAGAGATAGTTGGGACCCAGGAGACGGACATAGGCTATTTTATTTAAAAAAAAAGTGGGTTAAGAGGGATAAAGAGGGAAGAAAAGGGAAAACTTAGCTTTGCTATTACAAATCAGTAAGCCGCAAGGGCAAAACCTGCAGGTAGCAGGTACCTGCAAATCAGAAAAGAGGAAATGTGTTACCCCGAATTTAACGCGAGCGAAGCCGAGGGCAAAAGCATTTTTTTTGTATAGATAAGACGTTAAAGTTGCAAATATTTACAAACATCTGCTGTGTCTCGGACTAAAATAGTACGAAGCGGGTTAAAAATACATTTACGAGTAGGTTCATTAACGATCTGTTTACATTCGTCTACTCTATTTTGAATCAGTAACACATTATGCATAGTTGATAGGATGATTATTTAAATTACATGCTGATTATAAAAACAAACTGACAATAATTATTATACATAAATAAGGTAGGTTTTAAAAATAAACACCATCAAACTCTTTTAAATTCCAAGGTAGCTAAAAGCTGCAGCATGTATCAATGACAATATTGAACCCATTGCGTACCAAAGGAATGAAAAATATTGGGAAATCAGGAATGACATTTAGGTACCACGTGAGCGATCAATAGTTCCATGCCAGTCCGTTCGGAAATCCCATACACATTACACACACACCCTTCGATACTTCTTGAAACAATGAAAAAAATTAATTGACGCCCTTAAATGGCTATCTTGTCATTGTCACATTTACACGATCGGTATAGATCTTCAATAGTAGATAAGGGCGTTGAAAGACAAGTTCCATTTTTATTAAGTCATTGACTGATTTGGCATATAGTAATTGCTTTTATAATATTTTTTAGAAAAAAAAATATCAGCCAGCCAGACAGACTGAATGTCATTTGAATCTAGTTTCACAATTTCCTCTCCACCTCCGCAGACAGTTTGTCTGACGTCAGACCGGGTGCGAAAATATGGACAAAAATAATATTTGCTCACGCAACTTTTATCAAAACATTAACAAATTAATCTATAGGGTTTAAAATCCACCAAAAATATATTCTGGCAGTGACCCAATTTAGTTCGTTAAGAATTTAATAAGTATATGCGAACTTACTTGTATATTCCTGTGTGTATAGTTTTCTGCTAAAGGTAGTTCGTTTTATTGTAAGTAGTCGACGCGCGAAGCACGAGCCGCGCGGACGCGTGTTATCGTCGCACACACTCGAACTACTGGCTCCGTCCATGACGAATGTTTTTATGAAATATTTTATATTATCTAGATGTTTAAATGATACTTTTATCAGTTTTTACTAACACTCTTTCTTCGGCGCGCGATGTGACAGTTCGTACTTTTGGCGGGAACTATACAGTGTTTTATTTGTGCAAAGGAAATTAGGCGGACAGCCTGTTAACTATTTAAAAATGAATATTACCGATATGATGGAGTTTTCAACAACGATGATGCCTGAGGTTACAACCGCGGCTCCTGATTTCAGGACGTGGTTGACGGATTTGATTGTCCAGGTTTGTTTACTAATATTATAGTACGATACAAACAGTATAATAATGCTACAATAAGTCAAAGTTTCTATAACAAAACTGTGTAATGGTTCATTGACTGACTTGTCGTAATGAATTATGATAGTAATATCAGTGAATAATGATCAAAGACTGCAAGGTATAATCAATTATCGGCATTGTGAAAATATAAACGAATGACGTTTTAAATATTGCATTAAAAGTTATACTGAGATTTCAACAAGGATTTGTAACCTTGTTATGAATGGCATGTTTTACAAAACGTCTTTCAATAACATGGTGACTTTTTTAAAATACTTAAAATGTTAGAGCCCCTTATGCAACTCAGCAGGTCATCTTTATCCAAAGTTTACAAAGAGACCTATCCTTATTTTTTTAAAATTTAATCCAGGATTACCTTCATATGTTTACGGATTGATTCAGCTTACGAAAATGTCAATGAAACTAAAATAATAGGTTGATAGGTCAATAGCCTGGCGAGTAGTAAATAATAAAACGACAGGGCCACTTACATTATGAATGAAATGAGTCAACAATCAAATCACGATCGGACAAACAAAAAAAAAAACAATGGTTGGATTAAATCCTACGTTATTGTTTATTTTATAAGGATTATGGGAGGTAGACTTTTGCCCAGCTTTGACGCAAACTGGCATTATATCAGAATTTTTCGTTGAAAACGAAATCGCGCATTAGAAAAAAAACGAAATTGCACCCATCTTTAGGATTCCATTATGGTCAATCGCTAGATTAATTTAGAAAAAATATTTGTAGCGTTTTTTTTTATATTAAATAGAGAACGACGAAAAAATATGTTTATTCTGCTCAAACAATTTGAGCATTGAAAAGTTTCGTGCATCATCAGTAGCCATTGTATGGCCAATCACTATATTTATTTAAACAAAAAAAAACAGTTTTTTTTTATATTGATGAATATTATATATATTCTTCTACTCAGCCAACTGCCACAACTAGACGCTACTAAATATTTTCAAAAGCCTTTGAATTAAAGGTTAATTCTCCATCCATGTAGTAAAGAAAATGATGCCTCGCAAGAAAATGATGTTGTACCGTTTTCTAGTACATTTGAGGATAAGCACAAGGCCGTAATAATTACATGCCTGGGATGCTTTGTACTCGTTACAACACATTAGCATTTGGCATGCGGCGGCGCAGCTTAGAAGAGATCTTAATTGTAAATGTATACCCAATCAGTAATAGGGTAGTTTCCAGGGTCAAAGTAATTACATTCTATTTAGTCCGTCTTTTAGATTATTCAAAAATAAGGAACAGGTATTTTTTAAATTGTAAATTAGACCAAAGATATAACCCATTAAGTTACGCGTGACGTCACACGTAACTTTAATGGTAGCCCATCTTTGTCATTTTTATTCAAATTTACAAATAAAAAAATACGTGTAATGTAAAAGACTGTCAATTTTTTTTTTGGAATCTATTTTATTGTCTAATGGTTCTCATTTGTATATATGATGACACATCAAGCTACACAAAACAGTTTATTCAGACATCTCATTGTACTCGAAATCTGTGAAAAACGAATCCATGTTATACTGGAAATGTATAGCTTGACATGTGCCGAGTGTACATCGGTGACTGTTATTATGGCTAGTCAGAAGTACAAGTCTGACATCCAGTCTTACCTACATTGGCAAGAATGGGTACCGGTGGATCAATCTAAATTCATGTATTATGGAGGAAAACTAGTAGTTATAATTGTAATCAATGGACATAGTATCGTCTTATCGATTAAATCACTTATTCTAGTGATAAGAGACGCTATCGGATAACCAATATTGTCCTAGATCATAGGGTTGGCGTTTTTCAAGGTATTGATGGTCCTTTTTGTTTCTTTTTTGTTATTTTGAGGGGCTAACCGCCTTCAACATACAAAAAAAAAACGTAATTTTTAACCGACTTCAAAAACAGAAGGAGGTTCTTAATTCAAAGGGCATACTCCCGAAGGGGATATGGATTGTATATAAATTGCTTCGGTAGTTATCTTCTATAGTACCTACATATTTTTTTTTTCTCATGTAGGTATATGGACGATATGCTAATATCTTTCAGTAGCAATGACAAATGAATGCTCGATAAGAATTTGTGTGAAATACCACGATAAATGCTGAAAAAAAAACAAAATCGTAACAGCTACAACTTGATACCAACCTGAAAATTGCAAAAACGTAAGAAAATTTGAATTTCGCGGGCTAACGTGGCGCTTCCATCCACGTTAATGTAGTTACAAAAAGGTTATAATAAGATTACCGATTCGTTCATTGAAGAATGTATAATATTATTGTCAAGTAAACGTGAATCATATAGATTGAAACATGACTTGCTGACGCGGTATGCTTGACTGACAATAGAATACCTTTGTTTAAAGTAAATTGGTGTTTTTCATCAACATTCTTGCATTCGTTGAGGGCAACTTCACACGTATACTAGTTCTACTAAATAGTACCTTATTTTAATAAATAAATAAAATAAAAATAAAATAAATATCTTGGGACAACTCACACATGGCTATCTGATCCCAAGCTAAGCAGAGCTTGTGTTATGGTAACCAGACAACTGATATACATACTTATATAATTTATAAATACATACATATTATAGATAAATCACACCCAGACACAGAACAAACAATCATGCTCATCACACAAAGTTTGTGCTGGGTGGGAATCGAACCCACGACCTCCGGCTCAGCAGTTAGGGCCACTAACCACTAGACCAACAGGCCCGTAAATACTATCCTTATTATAATACTTTTATTGCTATCCCACAGTTGGGCAAAGGCCTCTTCTCAAACAGAGAAGGCACGAACACGCTTGCTTAAGACGGGTTGACGATTTGAGACTTATTACCTCATTATCATCATTATATCCTTACTAATATTATAACAGCGAAAGTGAGTTTGTTTGTTACGTTTTCACGCCTTAATGACTAAACCGATTTTGATGAATTTGGTACAGATATGGTTTGGACCCTGTAGACGGACATATGCATTTTTTTTTAATGAGGGAGAAAGAGGAGAGAAAAGGGAAAACTTAGCTTTGCTATTAGGATCAATTAGGCGCAAGGGCAAAAACTATAGGTAGCAGGTACCTGCAAATCAGGAAAGGGGAACTGTGTCACCCTGAAATCAACGCGAGCGAGTTAATTATACGTCCAGTAGGCCTACCATGACGACTTAAAGCAGAACTTATTCCACTGAGGGAAAGAGATGGTGCTAGACACCCTGTATAGCTCTGTCTCTTTCTCTCAGTGGAATTAGTTCTGCTTTAAGACGTCATGGTAGGGTAGCTGGTTTCCTCACGATGTCTTCCTTCAACGATGTCTGTGATAAACGTAGAAATATGAATAGAAAAAAATCGCATTGGTACTTGCCCGGATTTCAAATCACAACCATGCATGAGAGGTGAGGCCTAAACCTCTGGGCCATTGCGACATAATGGTACCTAACTTAGATTGTTTTTGTGATTTTTGATAGTTGTAAAAATAAAAAAATAGTAAATGGATTGTTATAGTTAGTTATTGACCAAGGCAGAAAATTATAAAATTTTAAGAACAAACTTATATCGTTCTCACAAATTGTATTGGCAAATAATATTACCTTTTCTAGTGTTTCAAGTCCAGACTGTGACGTCGAATATGTCTCAAAATATTCTGCAAGTAAAAGCCATCAAGTAAGGTGTGCATCGCATTTAAATATGGCATTGCGTATGCGTTGAATTGACACACAAAAACCTCACAGCATTGTGCGAAACGCATTCAAATCTACACGGCAGTTTAATAGTTTGACCTAACCATACGGACACAACAATTGCTTGCAAAAACAGTTGCCCATTATTCTATTGTACGACAAAATAATTATACTTATATTGTCATTATTATTTCAAAGTATTCTTGAGTCATTATGAACTACTTACCGATGTTTACGTGGTAGCGGTATTACTAATTAAATTATCAACTGTTTCAAAATATTTAAATCAAACAATAAGACGACCTATACAAAGTATGGAGAATCGGCAAATGAATGCTAATATGCGTGCAGAAATTGTATTGTAATATTATAATTTGAGTTTTTTTCAGGGCGCCGTACCTTAAAAGGCAAAAACGGAACCCTTATAGGTTTACTTTTTTGTCGTCCGTCTGTATGTATGTCTGTCTGTCAAGACCTAGGGATCGTGTGGAGGTTTCGAGTTAAAATTCAAAGTGGTCTTTGGAACCTGCCGGGGTTGCGGGTCGAAAGAGATACCGCGGCCCCGGAACGTAAAGGGCAATAGAAGGAACATGGGTGGGTTTTAGTCAGTACAAGTCTAACACCTCCCCCCCCCGCTCCGCCCAGAGCGGGGGAAGTTATTTGATGATATCCCACCCCAAAAAAAGTGGTCCTTAAAAGCTGTGAAAAAAGCATCTATGCAGTCAAAAGATATTGCCGTAAATGTCGCAAGTTTGTACGGAACCCTCAGTGCGCGAGTCCGATTCGCACTTGGCCAGTTTTTTAATGTAATAGAAGCTAATGGAGGCTTGGAAACCAGAATTATATTATGGTATTGTTTTGAAGGCCCTTATCGGAGATTTTAGAATACGACAGTTCTTCTTGTTATGATTCGATAGCAAAACCCCTTTTTTGCATCTTGGTAAAACACCTTTATAATATTTAACATATGTAATATTAAAAGTTTAAGAGGCATAAATGATAAAACTCACTTCAAAATCTGTTGCATTTGTTGAGTTTTGAAAGACCACCACGTGACCACGCCACCAACATAGAGTAGAAAATTGTTTATCATTTCTAAATTTCATTTATATTTTTTTATTTAAAATTACCCCTGTCACACGTTCTTGTATATCATCGTGACTAATATTTGCGATGATTGTAACGAAAAATCCGACATATTGCGTTTTGCATTATTGCGGACAAGCCTTTACAATATATTTTAATTTCGTTTATATGTTGTCTGTGTCTCGTGCCACTTTTTACCTTAAGCTTCTCTAAAATCCTTACTAATATTATAAAAGCGAAAGTGAGTTTGTTTGTAACGTCTTCACGTCTAAATCGCCAAATTTAAAATCCAAGGCCAAATCGATTTTGATGAATTTTGATACAGAGATAGTTGGGACCCTGGAGTCTGACATAGGCCAAAGTGAGATAAGGGTGAGAAAGAGGGAAGAAAAGGGGAGAGAAAGATACTTTTTTTCAATCATCGCGCGGGTTAAAGTTAGCCCAAAGTAACTATGCCACGCGGACGAAGTCGCGGGCGGAAGCTAGTAAAGCATAAATGTTTCAAAAGTATCTTGTAACAGACTTTCTTTATTTGCCATTACAAAATTAGAATAATGTTACCTGTGAACATTTGCGGTGGCGTCGCCTAAGCTTAAAGGATTGTCTGTATTTGCGCAACCCATTGTTATATCTATATTTTGATCTTAGGGATTTGATGAAACATCCGGAGTATGTTGAGGAAGGTTAATGAGAGACATGTCCGAAGATAGGGATTGGGGACAGGGTGTGGGATATTTAAGTCAAAAGTCGAAAGACGTTGAACTGTCAAAACGGATCACCGGAATATGCGTTGGTTATTAAAAATCGTGCAATTATCTATTACAACGGAAATAATATGTGTTGTATAGGAGCCCCCTTATATCTATATATTTATTTTATTGTTATAGCGGCAACAGAAATATATAATCTGTGACAATTTCAACTGAAACACTCTAACACGGTTCATGAGATACAGCCTAGTGACAGACGGACAAACGGACGAACAGCTAATTCTTAGTATTAGGGTCCCGTTTTGCACTATGGGTACGGTACCCTAAAAAGTATTTTGTTCATTTATGACCGTGTATGTATTGCACTTAGGGAATGCAATCTCGAGGCGAGATCGCAAATTCGAGATCTCGCGAGATTAGAAATGTCAATCTCGCGAGATCTCGGGAATTTCGAGATCTCGGCTGAAATTTAAAATATATCGTTTTTCTTAAGTAAGTAAAACGCAAAGAAAACAGCTTAGTTTTCTTTATTACGAGAGTAAGATACAGAACGAATTGGAAAATAAAACCCTCATTTATTTAGTAATCATTTACGATTAATAATAATTAAGCCATTAATTAATTAACTCATGAGGGTGCTAGAATTGTATAAAGTTGATGCAACTCTGTGCACCTTCCTGAGCTCGTGTATGAGGCAATGGAATACGGTCCTTCGCTATCCAGGATGTCGGCAGATTCAGAGGAATAGTGAGCCGATAAGGATAGAGCGAGGTATATTCCAGGGCGATAGTTTGAGTCCACTTTGGTTCTGCTTAGCCTTGAATCCTCTAAGCACGTTGCTGGAGGATTCAGGTCTGGGCTATCGATTGAGGAGAGGTGGTCGGGTTATATCTCACCTCCTTTACATGGATGACCTGAAACTCTTTGCCCCCAACGATTCGCAACTGATGGAACTACTGAAGGTAACTGAAACCTTTAGTAGTGCCATCAGTATGGAATTTGGTGTGGACAAATGTGCGGTCATGCATGTAAAGCGAGGGGAAATTGTGGAATCTGTGGGAACCCAGCTCTCGGATTCCATACACCTTAGATCCCTCTCAGCAAACGAAACCTACAAGTATTTGGGTATGTCGGAAGCGTTGGGTATCAATGTTGCTGACATGAAGCAATCGTTGAAGGAACGCTTCTTTGGCCGCCTGAGAAAAGTATTTAATAGTCTTTTATCAGGTGGAAACAAGGTGCGTGCTTTCAACGGTTGGGTCATGCCGGTTTTGATGTACTCTTTCGGCATACTCAAATGGACTCAAACAGAACTAGATGCTCTGGATAGAAAAGTCCGTACATTGTTGACGGCATATCGTATGCATCACCCACGGTCTTCGGTTATGAGACTGTATATCCCACGGAGTTGTGGTGGTCGAGGCTTTTTAAACGCCAAGACTCTCCACAATCGTGAGATATGCAGTCTCAGGGAGTATTTCTTGGAAGCCGACGTGGGGATGCATCGAGATGTGGTTACGGTGGACAAGGGCTTTACCCCGCTCTCCTTGGCTAAAGAGAACTGGCGCAAACCTGTAGTGCTTGACACTAACGACCGCAGGGAGGTATGGCAGAGTAAGGAGCTTCACGGACGCTTTTTCCGGGCCCTACATGGACCCGATGTAGATCAACCAGCGTCCGTAGCCTGGCTACGTTCCGGGGATCTCTTTGGAGAAACTGAAGGTTTTGTCTGTGCAATTATGGATGAAGTTATGATGACGAATAACTACCGGAGATTTATTGTGAAGGACGGCACGGTTGACATATGTCGGGCATGCCACCGTCCGGGTGAATCAATTCGACACATTATCTCCGGTTGTTCTCGTCTAGCTAACGGAGAGTACTTGCATAGACACAACCTTGTAGCCAGGATTATTCATCAGCAACTTGCTCTAAAATATAGCCTTGTGGAATCGGAAGTGCCGTACTACAGGTATGAGCCCGACCCAGTTCTCGAACATGGCAATATCACATTGTACTGGGATCGATCCATCATCACTGACAGGACTATTGTTGCCAACAAGCCTGATATAGTGGTGGTGGATCGATCAGAGCGGCGCGCAATGATTGTTGACATAACAGTCCCGCATGATGAGAACCTCGTGAAAGCCGAGAAAGATAAGCAAATCAAGTATATTGACTTGGCTCGCGAGGTTGTCGACATGTGGGATGTGGACTCAGCGATCATTGTGCCGATAGTCGTATCTGCCAATGGCTTAATTGCCAAGAGCCTCGACCAACACCTGAGGAGGCTCTCGTTAGGCAGCTGGATCAAGGGCTTGATACAGAAAGCGGTGCTCCTGGACACGGCTCGTATTGTTAGGAGGTTCCTTTCTCTGGAGCCCTGACCGCCGGTAGCTTGGACCCTGTTCCCGATACCGGTGGGCTACTATTTTTACATTTTTAAATGTTTTTTATTTTTTGTTTTTAAGAAATATTTAAAAATTTAATTATATGTATAGAAAACAATAAATGGACGAAATAAGCCATTAATGAACATACGAATCACAATTAAGTTTTTGAAATTAAAATTACCAGTCTTTGGTTTATAAAGATATAAAAATTAACAACATCTCTCACGGTAAAGAATTTTAACAAAAAATAGACTCTTTATTGCGCAGTAAACCGTTCTTATTTTTCATTTAAGAGCATGCATCATTAATGTAGTAAACGGTTACGGTAACTACTTATCACCTATGTTATAGTACAAAAATAATAAATATAAAAGAAACAAGTCTTATGAATGGTTTTCGAAATAACTCCTTATAAAACATCATCAGCGTAAATTGCGAGCGTAATGCGTCCCTGACTGCCGCCATTCAATCTCGTCAATCTCGGCCGAGATCTCGTCATTTTATGCTTCGAGATTAATCTCAAAAAATAAGGCGAGATCTCGCGAGATCGAGATCTCGCGAGATCGAGATTGCATTCCCTAATTGCACTTTCGTAGAAAAAGCTTTATTACGTGGGGGTATTCGGTAATTGCTCAGTAATAATTTAGCACAGTGTATAAGCAGTCAGGTTATTGGAATGGCGTTGCCACAACGCGCTGCTTTTAAGTTTTTGTTGGAAGAAATAAAATTAAAACGTTTAGAGTAAATAGTTGGAGACGCTTGCACGCGACAAATATATCTGTAGATAGTACACTTACTACATTTTCGTTTGACAACAGTTTGGCGTCCAACATTCGGTACGCATTTAGATTGCAACATTATCAGTTTAATGAGCCAAAATATCAATGATGAATGACGCTTTCAATATCATTAGGGTATGTGAAGCAAGCATACCTACCCATATAGACAGTTGAACTTAGACTGGTCTCACTTTCCACTTATCTGTCAGCAGCAAAAACATGACGATTGGTGCAAATACTGTTGTTTTTTTGTGATGTTTATGTCAGACGGATAAACCTTGTTGATTGATAACTTTTTTATTTAACGTTCTTTTATTAAAAAAAATATAAGTTGATTTAAGAAGAGACAAGATTTATTAACCAGTATCATTTTTAGGAACTTGTTGTTCCCCGGTCTTAGTCTATGATTCAAGAATCTTATTCGAGGAAATCAGTTTGACAATATATCCAGCCATTTTCTCTCTGATGCTAATCTTAGATCGGACCAGTCATTTTCACCCGGTACATTAGATTTATACTTGTTCCGTAGAGTGGTATAGTAATGGTACCAGGGAGTAACTGCGTAAAACACATTCTTATTAGGGGCAATCCTTTAATCACGTGAGGATTTTTAAGCCCTTATTATAGCGCCCCCTTCCCCCTTGCGATAGGTCGTGAGGGTTTAGGCTACCCCTCCTCCCGACTCACTGTATCAAGTGTATGTTTTATGGTTGAAAAAATCGGATTCTGTATGTGCTCAGTTAAAGTTCGCTTGCTTCAAGTAAATACACGTGATTAACACATTAATCCCTCCAGCCCTTCGTGATATTTTATACTTTTTTTAAACGGATGGGAAATTATCAGATTACTTCCCTCGGTTTGGGTGGGAGAAGTATCAGACTTTTACTGACTGAAATCCAACCATGTTCCTTCTTTTGCCCTTTTATGTTTCGGGTCCGCTGTATTTCTTTCGAACAACCCACAACCTCGACAGGCAGTGGCCCTGGCAGGCTCCTCTACTTTAAGGACGAGCCCTAAGTTAAATCTTTAACATTTAATGAAAATACGTACCCACACTACAACACCCCATAAACGTAAGCATCATAAAACACATGCAAACACGATAGTCTAATCGCAAAGTACCAACCATTGACGTAACAGAAAGCTAACTAAATTTAAACGCACCATTCGGCCTTGCCAAAAAATACTTTGTTGAAACATTATTTTTTGATATTACAACATCAAATTACACGTTTTCATTACTGATTTTGAAATGTATGTATAATAAAAATGTAACCCTGAGCAGCTGAAAGTGAAGAAGAAGATTATTGATTGATGTATACTACCTTACTAGTCTACGACTAGTTGACTACCTAGATATGGCGTCGTTCAATAGCTATCGATCGTTCGATGACAGACGCTGAGTTCAAACATACAGATTTTTTCAGTGTCCTAAAAGAGCTCCCAAGTCATCGTGTGAACCTATACAATGTTTCATTGGCATTTTCGTCGCACGTTGAGATGGCGTCGTCGTTGTCGTACGATCCCTGCCAAATATGACGATGCCTTAGTGCAGTGTATGGGAATGAAACACATGTCAGTTCCATTTACACGTGATCTGTCAAAGTCTCGTGATTTCAGTTCGGTAAATGCCTTTCTTGTGATAGATTGTCGTGTTGTTAGGGGCAGGGCGGGGCAGGTCAAAGCCAATGGACTTACCATGGACTGCCTGCGGACCCCCAACTTTGACAGATAGTTCATTACATTATCTGTCAAAGCCTGAGGTCCGCAGTCCGGTCTACATCTTTAGACCTGATGCATCTGAACGAAAATGATTTAGAGATTTTCTTCACAAACTAGATTAACTTCCCGATTCTGGGAGATTTCCAATCTGTTCTCAATCTGAAAGCGACGTTCAAAAAGAAAGGACAGCTGTTCTGATCGTATGATATCGGATGTAGATGACAGTAGTAATTATGGAATCGGTGACCTTTTTCGCCGAACCAAACAAAAATAAAATTCACAAAAAAAACATTCCACCAGAAAAATGGCCCAGTAACACTATAAAAAAGGACGGACCAATAAAAATTACACTGAAGTACAGTGCGAAGCAAACTTACGATCCTACCTCGAATATATCGGGCCATGAACTTGACTGTTATCGTATCGATCTCAGCTGATTTGTTTGCACGCCTACACGTTGTTACTTCGATGATACATCGACTCGAGGGCTTAAATGAGAACAATTTTAATGCGTTTGCGCTTTTTTTCTTCTATGAAACAGGGGAGCCTCGTTAGCAATAACGTTGCCCCCATTACCTTTGAAAGAAAGAAAAAAATAATTATTAGTCGCAAATACATTAAACATGCAAAGCATCACAAACATTTATGAATACCCTATGGAACATAAATAAAAATTAGCTTGCACGGCTGCGACAAGTAGACCTCTCAGCATGATGCTGTGCTATGGGAACCCACAGCACAGCGCTGGTTTTCAGTGGTCAACCCGTGAGTAAAACGACAACATATTTGGTCTGTAGTGCGTTGTCTGTGTGCCATAATAGATATAGGCTACGCATTGCAAAAGTTACTGTTATATAATCCTCTTTCGCCATGGCCTGTGTTCATGATGTTTGGTCTACGATTGGTTTGGCGATGAAAATAATGTTGTAACAAGTATCAAGTAATAACGAGTTTAGTATGGGTTGTGTTAGAAAGGTTTTTGCGGTTACAATACGTAATTCTTAATTTCAAAAGCTGTATATTTTTTTTTACCAGCCTGTGTTTATTACTATAAGTACTACTCATTATAGTATATAGTATGGATTATGTTAGAAATGTTCGCGCGGTTACAATACGTAATTCTAATTTTAAAAGCTGTTTATTTTATTACCAGCCAGTGATTGTTACTACTAGGGTCTTCAGACTAAACCACATAAGTCTTTTTGCTTGCTTTTTGTTATTATTAATGCAATAACATTAATTTAACGGCATTTCGTATGCATCACCCACGTTCCTCGGTTATGAGACTGTATATCCCGCGGAGTTGTGGAGGTCGAGGCTTTTTAAACGCCAAGACTCTCCACAATCGCGAGATATGCAGTCTCAGGGAATATTTCCTAGAAACAGACGTGAGAATGCATCGAGATGTGGTTGCAGTGGACAAAGGCCTCACCCCGCTCTCCTTGGCTAATGAAAACTGGCGCAAACCTGTAGTGCTTGACACTAACGACCGCAAGGAGGTATGGCAGAGTAAGGAGCTTCACGGACGCTTTTTTCCGGGCCCTACATGGACCCGATGTAGATCAATTAGCGTCCGTAGCCTGGCTACGTTCCGGCGACCTCTTTGGAGAAACCAAAGGTTATGTCTGTGCAATCATGGATGAAGTTATGATGACGAATAACTACCGGAGATTTATTGCGAACGACGGCACGGATGACATATGTCGGGCATGCCACCGTCCGGGTGAATCAATTCGTCACATTATCTCTGGTAGTTCTCGCCTTGCTAACGGAGAGTACTTGCATAGACACAACCTTGTAGCCAGGATTATCCATCAGCAACTTGCTCTAAAATACAGCCTTGTGGAATCGGAAGTGCCGTACTATAGGTATGTGCCCGACCCAGTTCTCGAACATAGCAATATCACATTGTACTGGGATCGATCCATTATCACTGACAGGACTATTGTTGCCAACAAGCCTGATATAGTGGTGGTGGATCGATCAGAGCGGCGCGCAATGATTGTTGACATAACAGTCCCGCATGATGAGAACCTCGTGAAAGCCGAGAAAGATAAGCAAATCAAGTATATTGACTTGGCTCGCGAGGCTGTCGACATGTGGGATGTGGACTCAGCTATCATTGTGCCGATAGTCGTATCTGCCAATGGCTTAACTGCTAAGAGCCTCGACCAATACCTGAGGAGGCTCTCGTTAGGCAGCTGGATCAAGGGCTTGATACAGAAAGCGGTACTCCTGGACACGGCTCGTATTGTTAGGTTTCTTTCTCTGGAGCCCTGACCGCCGGTAGCTTGGATCCTGTTCTCGATACCGGTGGGCTACTATTTTTATATTTTTAAATGTTTTTTTTATTAAGAAATATTTAAAAGTGTAAAATTATGTAAATTAATTAATAAATGAACGAAATATTTAAATTAATACATCGACCGACAAAAGCACATAAGTCACAGCCGGTCATTGCAATAAATTTAAACTACAATGAATACCTTTTCAACGTTACTATTCTCTTCACATCTTACGATATTATAAACAACACAAGTTTGACTTATGTCTGTCTGCCGAACCTAGTCTACTCATTAGAGTATAATAGTATGGATTACGTTTGAAATGTTTTCGCGTTTACGATACGTAATTCTAATTTCAAAAGCTGTATATTTTTTTTACCAGCCAGTGTTTTAGTGCCAATTATTTTTTTCAATAATAATGATTTATTGTGCATAGATAATGTAAACGATGACTGACCTCTTAAACAACTAGATTATTAAAACTCTTTACAGTAGCATAGTCGTATGTATATTCTACACGTGAGAACTCGCTGCCTTGGCAGCAAGTAGTAATTAAAAGGAAGTAGTTAATTAAATACCTATCGCAATCTCGTATACTTAAATTAACTTTTATATATATATACCTTTTAGTTAATTTAGCTTGTCTTAATGCATAATGCACGTAGGTCGTCAAATGCCTCTCTCGAATTGCGATATTATCCCTGTTTTCTAGCTTTAGTATATCATGCTAGTTACTTAATTTACTTAAACAAGTATTAAGTGACGACAAGGTTGGCGCAGTGGCTGTGCGGTCGTCTGCTGCGCTGTGCGTGTTGCGGGTTCGATTCCCGCACGGAACAGATATTTGTATGACCCAGATACTTAAGTTCCAGGTCTGGCTGTTTGTTTATGAGAGTTTAAATGTTTGTAAACTCACCCACGATACAGGAGAAATTCCTTGTGTGGGGCAAAGTTTTAGGTACTTTAAAAGAAATACTTACCCGTGTAACATATTTTACAGAAAAAATCATGCAAACCGTAACCGAATCGAACCCAAAACCTCGGACTTGCGATCACTCGAACAACAAGCCAGTCAAAATCTTTTGAAAGAAACAATGAAAACTTAACATTCTTAGCATTTGTGAGAAACGATAAAATATGAATTAAAATGTAAATTATGTTTGGAGAATTCTTGGGTCAACAGCCTCGATGATTCAAAATGTAAAAAATTTATCAGGCCAATACATAATGAAAACATGCTTACTTTTCGTCTAATTTACTTGCGATACACCGAATAGCGATCGTTTCACAAATAATATTGCAAGGTATCAAGAATCCACGAACGATACCGTTTCACCGGCTTTTCCGAACCATTATCGTTAATCGGAAGAATTTCACTGCTCACGTGAACTTGGCCGAAGGTCATTAAGGGGTCTTTCTGAATTTCTAGTAGTGTACTGAATTTCAGCAGAAATTATATGAGACTAGCTGGCGCCTGCGGCTTCGCCCGCGTGATGATCGTAAAAAAAAGTATTCTGTGTTATTCCAGACTATAACATAATCTAACTTTGTGCCAAATTTCATCAAGATCTGTTCAGCCGTTACGACGTAAAAGAGTAACAAACATCCATACATCCATCCTCATAAAAATTCGCATTTATAATATAACCGATAAAATTGAATAATATACCTTACTAGCTACCCACATTAATTTCGCCCGGTGACGGATTTTCATACTGTCAATTTACCCCTTTTTTACCCCTGTAGGGGTTAAATTCATCAAAATGCTGCATCACAGTTGCTATCTTTATGCAAAATTTTAGCCCAATTCGTCCTGTGGTTTGATCTGTACGTTGAAAATCAGTCAAAACAAACGATTTTATAACTATACTAGCGGACCCGTCACATTCCGATTGCAGCGCCACCTACCGGGTACAATTGTGCTTTCAAAACAACCAGGAACCAATTGAAATATACAAACAAAATTTCTTTCAAATCGGTCTGGTCGTTTAGGAGTTAGGTGACAAACACACAACAGGGAGCTATCAACCTGTCGGGGTTGCGGGTTCTTTGAAAGTAATGCCGCGGCCCTGGAACATAAAGGGCAAAAGAAGGAACATGGGTGGGTTTTAGTCAGTAAAGGTCTGAATCTCCCCCCCACTCCGTCCAGAGCGGGGGAAGAATCTACAAAAAAGGGGGTTATCAACATGTATAAGTACTTTACGGAAACCTATTTAGCTGTGATGGCATGTAAAAAAACAGACTAACGTTCGGATTTATAGTATTTTTATGGATTTATACAGCTCTTGCATATTTTGGGTATTATAATTAATGTAAGTCTGACGCAGATTTGGTTCTTGTTGACCTTTATGTGCACTTCACTGCGTCACTGTAAATATTCCTTTTCGTACAGTCCAACGCATCCTGTTAGACATTAAAATCCCGACGCATGAAATTGACGTCAGCGATTTCACTGCTACTATCTCTTGTTTTATTCCCCTTTGGTAATAGCACGATGACCACCTGATATTTATATTAATCATTTTGATGTTTCTATATCTTTTAGATGTCAAACTATCGAGTACTAGCTTTTGGCCGCGGCTTCGCTCGCGTTAAATTTGGGGTAACAGTTCCCTTGCAGCGCCTTATTTATTGTAATAGCAATGCTAAGTTTTCCCATTTCTTCCCTCTTTCTCCCTCATATCTCAATCTTTTTATTAAAAAAATAGCCTATGTCCGTCTCCAGGGTCCCAACTATCTTTGTACCAAAATTCATCAAAATCGGTTTAGCCATTTAGTCGTGAAGACGTAACAAACAAACAAACGCACTTTTGCTTTTATAATATTAAGTAAGGATATCAATGGCTTCAACTGTGCACACTGAAGTCTTATGCATGATTGCTTTTCTCCTACTGTCCTTTGGTATTTTTCCTTATTGGACAGTATTTTTTGCTGATGGTAAATCATCAAATAACTTCCTCCGCTCTGAGCGGAGCGGGGGAGGGGGGATTGTCAGACTTGTACTTACTAAAACCCACCCTTTTATCCTGTTGATGCTGATGTTCCATCTATTGCCCTTTATGTTCCGAGGCTGCGGTATCTCTTTCGAACAACCCGCAACCCCGGCTATTGGAGAGTATGTGGTTGTCATTTAGGGCAGCTAAATTATTTGCGTTTTCTTTTATAGCATCTGCGAATTTAATTTATAATCCTAATTAAAATTATAAATGCGAAAGTAGGTTTATTTCTTACTTTTTCAAGCTTACAACACTGAACCGATCATCTTGAAAAAATACTGTTCCCGAAGAAAACATTATGATATTAGATGGCGGCGCGTGTCGTTCATGATGAGTACAACCAGAATTGATTGTCACATTTTAAGTTTTTGTGAGCCTTGGGCAAAAAAGTTATTTTTTTTAAACTTAGTCCCACACTAGGAACTTCTCCTGTGTCGTGGGTGCGTTTACAAACATTTATACTGACGTTCACAAACAGCCAGACCCGTAACAACTGCATTTAGGTAAATATTTGTTCTGTGCGGGGATTGAACCCGCGACACGCAGTCGATCGGTCAGCTACTGCGCCAACCGTGCCGTCAAATGTTCAATGTTCATCGAATATTATGTTTATTGATCTCTATAGTTAGCCCTTGGTGATATACCATGCATTCATTGAGTGACAAAATATCTATCAGTCACGGATGCTTGATACATATCTATCTATTTGACGTCCTAAAGAGTATCTTTACACGTGAATAGATTTTTAGAGATATGAAACTCTCTCATGATATTGTCGGGTAATGACGCGGTTCGATAAGACAATGAAATCGATGTTGGTATAATGTAACAGGGTAAATATTGCCTATTGTTGCTTACTAAGATCTTCATTAGCAACACCTAGTTCGCTTTGGCATCTTTCAGTAATTATGCAAAATCTGGATTTAAACTGACAGGTAGTGATGGCAACATTTTGCCAAGAGTTCTTTAACGTTTGAGTTTAATAACGACAGTAATTATTTTCTAATCCTTTAATATATAGTTTACAAATTATGTAAACAACTACAAAGTATTTGAAATTACAGCAGACATCATTAAAACACTACAAAGTTTCTTATCAAAGGAGATTTAATATGAAATCTTCTAAGAATAGGTGCTCACAGATAACACAATTATATTCTACGTAGTTTCACAGATCATGAAAACCCTTTTTAAAGGCTATGAGTCGCCCTTATTGGAAAAGTAGGTACACTTGGCTGAAGTTTGCGAACTGCTGCCTGAATATTTAACTATTTCCCCTTATGTACAAGTTGTCAATCCGTGTTCACTGATCCGTGATCAGGGTCTATAAATATATAAGTTTGGCAACATTTTCCGATGTCAATGCCACATGAAGTTATTTAAATATGCGGATATTGCTTCTTTACAAGCTAACAGCACGCTATGGCGGTAAACAATAGTTAAAGTATAATATTTACCAACATGAGTTTATGACATGATATTCTGTGGAAATACCACTTTATTTAAACTGTAATGTTGCAGTGTTTGCGTACTTTTAAAAGTAAATACACAGTTTTAGTAAATGAACTGAGGTCGATTTTCCGTTCTGTCATCGTCGTTGCTATGAAAACACCCTGACACCTCATGATCGCGATTTAAATGCGTAGATTGCGTTCAGTTTCATTCGTATAAATTCATCCTCATTTATGGATCTAAGTAAGGTGCTTGTCGGTGACACGGTAACGATCGATGGCTAATTTCACTTCTATGTCGAATATTAAGAAAATACTTTTCTATTTTCTTGATAGAAGTTCCTTCTTGCTGAAATTGACTTCAGCTTTCAAATTCGTGACGCGGTGACGCTTCTGCTCGAAATTCAGTGACGTCATAAGGCCAATTATATGTGGGGTTTTCTGAAATGTCCGTGACACATCATCTTGTGTGATTTCACCAGTAATGGTCAGAGCCTGGATCGTGGGAACATGTTTTTTTTTACTGATTGTATTCTGTAATGTACAGCGCTTGGCGTTGATTCAGCAGGATACGCCAAAATTATTTATATTTTTTCTAAAATATATTACGTTATTGTGTAGAAGTATAATATAGCAACTCGGATCTCTGCCAAATTAAGGGTTAACCATTGCATTTAGCATTTTTTGTCTAAATAAAATAGCACTTACTTTAATTATTGACAATACATAATCACTCTTACAGTTATCCACTAGTTTATCTTCTTATCTCATTTTCAACTGTAGCATCAATTATATTTTGTAATTACCTGTTAAAGCAAATGAATTTCATTACAATACTTGTGATCTAACCATGTTTATTGGAACCGGGCGTTAAGCAGAATCATAATAGGTTAATAATCTAAAATACGTTACTATTTGTAAAATGGTCTCAAAGTGACAATTCGCAATATTAACTGCGACCATTTTAAGATTTTTTTACCTTCGCCACCATTTTATACCCCCTATATTTGGTTATTGTAATTTCATGCGTTATATTCTATCATCCGGTTAGACTGGAAGCCGACCCCAACATAGTTGGGAAAAGGCTAGGCACATGATGATATTCTATCATCCACTTTCTCCACATCGTACATACTTTGAGTATACGGTCCACCATGTGGTACTTATCATGTGCCAAATGCTCTAATATCTCTATACTTGACGAACTTAGCACACGCTCAACACACGTTCAAGTGATATTTAATATTTTTTTTTTAAATTGCCTCTCACTAGTAATTTCTCCTGTATCGTGGGTGCGTTTACAAACATTTAAACTCACATACACAAACAGCCAGACCCGGAACAACTATCGGTAGGACATACAAATATTTGTTCCGTGCGGGGATCGAACCCACGACACGTAGCGTTGAAGTCAAACGCTTAGCCACTGCGCCAATCGTATCGTCAAATCTTGTATACTTGCAGTAAGCTGTCTGCATACTTTATCGTTTGTTGACTGTACTATGACAACGTCACAGTTGATTTGTATTGTACCGCAGTTTACCGCACTTGTTTTTGATTCACGGGTATTTATTAATGTAGCCTCTTCTACGTAGATTTTAAGAAAAATGACATCGCGTATGGTTCTCCATCTGCCTAGTTAGGAGAGCGAGGAGGAGATGTGAAAAAATCAACTCTTAAAGATATGGCCGTTTATGCCGCAATTTTGTACGGAACCTTCGGTGTGCGAGTCTGACTCACTCTTGGCCGGTTTTTTCTACCTTAGTTGGGTCGGGTGCAGTTTGATTACCTCTATTTTACTCATGGAGGGGCTAGTTATCTCAGTTCCACAAATACTTGTTGTCAGACTTGCGGGATTTTAGTTTGGTAACCGTTGTTCAAGAAATACAAATGCTCCTCCCGACTGATTAAGAACAGATGACTGTTGCCATATCAGTTGCAGTTGTAGTTTAGTTTTAAAGATATTTATTCTAAAAAAAGACACAAAGTCACTTACATGAGAATGTTTACACTAACAGCACACGCCACCATGCTGATGATTATGTAACAAAATCTACAAATGTCCATTGTTTAGTCACAAAAGATTGCGGTATTAATATCCCATACAAGTTTGGCTGCCAAGAGACAAGCATCTACAACTCATGCAATTCATGAAATGTCTGGTATGATGTACTAGTATAAAGCTTCACGATTTAAATGGGAAAAATCAAAGGAAATTCTTATTGCGCTTACCCCAAGCATCATGGAACAAGGGTACAAAGTTGTCATGTCGACAGCGCGTTCGTGTTCCACGAGCGCCTCAAAGAGATGTCAGCAAAGCAAAGGGGTCTGCCAGGGCCACCGCCTGCCCGGGTTGCGGGTTGTTAAAAAGAGATATCGTGGCTCCATAACATAAAGGACAAAAGAAGGAACATGGGTGGATTTTAGTCAGTACAAGTCTGATACTCCCTCCTGAAGTGATTGATGATTTCCCATCCGCAAAAATAAGGGTAGAACGTTGATAATGAAGTTATAGTTCCTTTTACAAATAACAATTGTGCAAATGTGCACATTCGAACTTGATTCGTACCGAAATATAGTTTGAGCATCGATTTTTCTCGGATGTTCTTCATAAAATTACAAACGTCCCCAATACATTGAAAAGAAGTCCCTCACTGTGTTACCTTTCATTGTCAAAACGGCATTTAATTCCGTCCTCAATTATATTTATTATTTAGTATCTTTTTAGTACACGGCAACTGAAATGTTATCAACCATAAAAATAGAAGCAGTACGTGCAAATATAAGGCAAGATTAATAAAAATGCTTGTAACCTCGTATTGTTTTCCGAGATATAAAAACAGTGATGTCCGGTAGTTTTCCGCGTCCGTTTTTCAACTAAAATTGACCTTAAAAATGCTGCAACTAATTCGCGCTCTCATGCATAAATAGTTTCCGTCTGGGTGGTACCTACTTCGGTCAAGCTGATAGTCAGGAAAATTGAATTCACGTTGCAGCGGTTCCAACATTCATAGGGTTATGATCATTGTTGTAATCTTATCACCATGTATTTGAAGTTATGATGAAGAACTCAAGCTCATAAGAATTTAATTCACTTAGACCATTACAGGCACTTTTGAATGTCAAAAAAACTAAATGTTGAAGCTACAGTCCCGGTCATAAGACATAATAACTTGTACTGTAGTTGCCAATGGGCTTTGGAATGCCAAAAGCGTTGATCTTTATGGAGAAGAATGAGCCAGAAACTCCATGGATACTCTTTTAAATTAGAATATTATTACAAAATCGCATTTACATCATTCGTGTTGAGATTATACAAATATATTTGAGAACGATCTTGAAAGACGTGCACAGTAAGAGCGTCCAGAGTAAAAGCAAAATTTAATTTAAAAATCTAAATAAATTAAAAATGAACCGTGGCAAGAACAGGTAACATCAGTGATCGGAGACTATGATGACGATAAAAACCTAAATTGAAGCTTCCACGTTGACCCTAACATCTTTACAAAAGATCACAATATGAAGATTTAGACAATCATGCATTGTCTTCAATTATTTGTCATTATTATTTAAGACACAGCAGTTTACATTCTTCTAGGTTCGCCTCAGTTTGAGGAGATGGTGTCAAGCAAAAGCCTCAATAATACGTATCCGATAGTAAGCTTATGCAATTCAGCAGGACTGCGGAATCTCTTTACAGAAGATTAATGAGCAATAAGGACAAATAATACACGGAAGATACCGATATCTATATGACTAAACGTGGAAGTCTTTGTAGAAAGCATACAAACAAGGCTTTAACACGTGTATTTAACAAACAATTTGCAGTTTATATCGAGCTAATGTAACAAAGAGAAATTTAAATTATATAAGTTGACTGAAATAATTGCGTATCAACACTGGCAGTGCAGTAGCAGTAGATATTGTGTGTGTCAATATTTTGCGTGTATTATTGTTACTGCACGAGTCTTGGCTCCTCGCTAGGTCAAACGAATCAGCCCTTTGCTTGACTTGAAGCTATGGGCGAAATGCGAACACATTCTTATTTGCTTCTGAATCCAGTTTAACCCAACTTAGCGTCTTTTGGGTTCCGAACCTCACAAATCGGAACCCTTATAGGATCATTTTGTTGTCCGTCTGTCTGTCTGTCTGTCAAGACCCTGTATCTGAGGAACGCGCGGAGGTGTCGAGTTGAAATTTAAACCATATACCCAAGTATGTGGTTCTTTGGAGCTGTGAAAAAACAACCCCTCTATGTCTGTAGCAGTCCAAAGCTTGCCGTTTATGTCGCAAGTTTCAATTCGCGATTCCGACTCGCACTTGGCCGGTTTTATTCGATCTTGTAAAATATTTGCATTGCCTTTGCGGTTTTTCTTGATAGATGATCTTGTATAAATGAGGCAGGAATTCATTCAATAGTATATATAATGCCCATGATTAATTAATGTAGGCGTCCCAAGTTCCCATAGCTGTCCATTTTGAATGACCTACGACACCCAAGAGCGCCATTGATTACAAAGAGATCAATAAATTCATTTGGATCACCAAGTGCATTCGATACATTCTGTATCGATATCTACATCGACATGCTTCGATGGAATTACGTCACTGCACTTATATGATTGGTGAATTAATTAGACTCGTTGCGGAAAGCCTTAGGACTTCGCTGTCCTTAATATATTTTCTATCAACGTATTTTGCTCGGCACGTGATCTTATACAGCAAGTGGGTGCGAGTTTCTCTGCGTATATTTCGACTTCAACCTAGTTTAATAAAGCCTTACATTCATTAACTTTGGTTTTTGAGGAGTTCCCTCAGTTTTAACAAAGTCACATTATAAAAGATAGGTATCTAAAGAAAATGCCTCGATTCACTTAGCTCAAATACTTGTGTGTGAGCTCACAAAATAAGTCTCCAAAGTAACGACAACCTCAGATACGTGGTTACTTTAGAAGAATGGCCATTGGTATTTAGTCACATGGTAAATTAAAGAAAGAAAACATGTTTATTTGAAACATACCACAAATGCATATAACAAAAATATCTAAACAAATTAAAACAAAACTGGTGTGTCTCACGGCTGCGCCAAATAGGCCCAGTTGAGCAAACTGCAGAGCAACTTGTAACCGCCACAAAAAAAGCTGCATCGAATCTTATAAAAACACAATAAAATACCTTATTGCTGCCATAAACCGGTCTGGGTTCTGGCAATCCTGAGAGCTGTGAGATCTTTCTAATGCACTGCAAATTCTTTGCAAAAGTCGTCTAAACAGGCCACGTATACCCTTTTATGACAATGTGTTTACATTATAGACCAATAAAAAGGGAGAGCTTACGTAAGTAGTTATAGAACAAGCTTCGTGTTTTTACAGAAGTCTTTTTAAAAGTAAACGTAATCATTAGGTAATGGACCATTTTCTAAGATACGGTTTCATTTTGATGCAGACCTGACTGATAATTCTTGTCTGAATTAGTAATTACTTACTCGAAAGAAAACTAACTGAAGCTGGTATATATCCGGGGTTGCGGGTTGTTCGAAAGAGATACCACGGTCCCGGAACTTAAAGGTCAATAGAAGGAACATGGGTGGGTTTTAGTCAATACAAGTCTGACACCCCCCCGGTCTGCTCAGACCGGGGGAAGTTATTTGATGATTACCCATCCGCAAAAAAGCTGGTATATATAAGGAAATGTGTTAGAGAGACAGTTTGTGTATACGTACAGGAAATAAATGAATGTCTTTAAACTATTACTTGTCAAAATATATTTTAACACGCTTTAATTTCTTTCTTTCCAGAGAGCAGCAATCCAGGGCAGTTTCCTGCAAGGATTCCTTGCGTCTCTCTCCGTGGTCGTAGTATCGGAGTTAGGCGACAAAACCTTCTTCATAGCTGCAATCATGGCTATGAAACACCCTAGGATAATAGTCTTCGCTGGGGCCATATCAGCACTGATATTCATGACAATTCTATCGGCGGCATTTGGATGGATAGCGACCGTTATACCGAGAATTTATACGCACTACGCCAGCGCTGTATTATTTGCGATATTTGGTATTAAAATGTTAAGGGACGGGTGGAAAATGGATCCCAATGAGGGACAAGAAGAATTGGAGGAAGTACAGAGTGAATTGAAAAGAAGAGAAGATCAGGTATGTGATTTTAGTTTGTTTTAGGTTGGTAGAGGTGATATTTTTGTCATCAGTTGAAGAAATCTAAACGAGTGGCAATGCTGAAAATTATTTAATTTTTACTTAGTTCAAACGATCTTTACACAGAACTGTACAGAAATATGTAATAGTTTTTATTAATTTATTTTTACTGAAATCTCCTTCCCCTTTTTCGTTGGAATTTAGTTTTAAAACATGGCCCAAGTATGGAATAAACAATTTTTTTTTATTAATGCTTGCCACAAAATGGGGTTTTTTTGTATATTTATTTTTGTCTTTACTGGCGATGTGCTAAAGACCTCGATAGATAGAAGGCATTTATCAAAAACACGTGACTACCACTTTACTATTGGAGCTCCATTGTTTGAAGGCGCAGTTCGTGTCTTGCTTGAATTGACGGATTACAGACCACCAAAATTGTTAAGATATCTAATTAATACATATGAAAGTTCAAACAGTTATCCGATATAAATTTTCGACCGACGAGTATTGGCTATTTATATCTGAAAGAAACCAAATATTGAATCCTCCATAATCAATCGGACATATTATCATATATTATGTTGAAATAACAGTTTTATACCATTTCAATACGATAACTACCCACTAATTGCTTTTATTAAAAAAATAAAACAATTAGGGAAATCTAAAATCAGAATATTGGATTCACACGCTTATCAAATCTGCGGCTTTTTATTAAATCTGGCTCCTATCGGACATGCCGATAATTATTATAATCGTTGATTAATTGTTATTTAATTATTTCATTTTAAATACCTTTTAATGTTTTAAAATATGCATTTTTTGTTTGACATAAATTATTGATATTATTTTCTTTGGGAATGAAGAGAAACTATAACCATCAAAAATTTAATCATTTGATTTTATACAAACTTGTCGGAAACATTTTTTTGCATATCAATTTTTTTTCTTTAGCAGCAGTTGATTGCTCAACAAAGTAAAGAAGCGAGATTTTATTGCACCGTTACTTGTTGCGAAAATAAATAGATTATAGGAATTAGTAATAGTTACCATGGATTACCAATAGTTACAAAGTTGGTATCTCTAAACATTGCGGTCATGAAATAATGCGCACACATTTTCACTTCAAAATTTTAGAGCATCGTTCGTTCGTTTTTTAAATATTCGCGAATTGACTTGAATTGTTACTTACTCTAATATAGACGAATTATTAATAAATATACTTTGATTGGAATAACTTTAAAAACATTACAAGGCTTATTATAGGTTCAACCAAAAATATTTTTTTCACACTTGAAATAAAAACTATAATTTTATTTCATCTTCTCTGGAGAAGACCAGGCAAGAAACTACATGGACAATCATTAGTCTTTTGTTATACTAACAAGAGAAATTTCTTCTGATGTGTTTGTGACAAATAAATAAATTGCTAAATATCCTTACCTACCGTTTGTTTATCAAGCACAAAAATCTCTGATACGTCAATTTTTAAAACCATGTTATCTCTTCATGACACACTGTAAAATAATATCCTTTAATCAGACTTAATATCTTTACTATCTAACATGATCTGTATCAAAATAAAATGATATTGTTTATCTAGGTTTCTACTCTAATTATCTTAAGTAATGATACTTACCTACATTTTTTATTGCCACAATTAAAAAAGCCATGCAAACAAGTTAAATGCAGACTAAGGCGTGCTTGCACCAGAATTCAATTCTAAACGCGTTGAGCAATAAACATACTACAGACATGATTCTGTCTCCGCCATCTTCAAACTTTTTAAAGAAACAGCGATGTTTTAAAGTATTTAAAGGATATGTGATGCAGGCGAACCTAAAACTTACTTAATACGATTAAGATTAAATAATATTTACATTTTACGAGTACTTCGATCAAGTGGTGACATTGGAAGCAGTCATCGACTTTATTGCGAATAAATTATTATCATTTCAAAGTCATTCCTCTCCAGATTACGCTGAAACGGAGTCTTAAAACAATAGAATGACGGTAGCAATGAGGTCGAATAATAACTCACTAATCGTTATTTAAATGAAGGTCAATTCAGTAAATGTAATATTTATCATCGATGAAATCTTACTTTAAACAGGACTGTGTTTATTAGATAAGATAGAGTTTTTGAGATATTTTGGTATTTGTAGATTCTTTTCAGACTTAACCTAGCTGCAAATGTTGAATTCCTTTCTTTATTTTATTGACCTAGTTATAACTGGCACACACGAAGGGCAATTTTGTTTATGAACTAAGGGGAAGGGGATTTTTGAAAAACGAGTCAGAAATGTTGCCAGTTCTACTTTACAAAGATGATTCGGTATAACATGCCAATTTTATTTTTTCTTTTATCTGAAGAGATCAAAATTACGGTTTATATTTGAACATCGATCTTGAGTTGCCAGTACGAGATTCAAAAAGTATGACACTGCAGGATGCGCAAAAAGAGCGATCGATGTCTCCTGATGCGACGTCGGTCGTGACCGCTGGTTCCCAAAGCCCGGGACCTTCGGTACCAAGAGTCACGGAGAGTGCCCCACAGTCCCCAGGGGAGCCTGTAGCGGGCAGCTCGACGCAATCAGAACCGCTGAGGGTGATCTTACGTCATTATGCCTGGCAGTACGAATGACACCTAGTTATTTTTTCTTTTAGCCTTAGCTTTTTTTTCGTTCTGTTACGCACAGACCATAATTATCATTATTTCGTTTGAGAAAGGCTTCGATAGATAAATTGAATCGATTATGCAAAGGAATTCAGCATTTGATTAGAATGTTGTTTAGGCAGGCGTTACACCATCAAATAGTAAAACATTGAATTTGTTAACCTTTGATTGTGTAATACCGGCTATAGTACGCGTATTGGTATTCCATTCATACTTAAAATTTACCTGACCAGATAAAATAGATTTCCATTCTCAAACTTTTAAGGTTACTATGATATGAAAATTGATTTCATTTTTCTGGGCAAGCTTATTTGCTTTGGGCTTCAAATACTTATGTACAAAATGAATCTATCTATAATACAACTAGATTTATACTGTAATTTTATTTAGTCTAATAAAACCATTCGTAATATTTTCACTCAAAATTAAGTCAAAACTAGCCCTGGTTTGAAATAAATAATACAAAAATGCTGCCACTATTGCATACCGATTATAATACCGCATATTTGAAGCCTGGAATATATAAATTATTTATGTATTTTGATTCTTAATTCACCTCATCCCTATTTTACAAATATTTGACTGTAGCACAAAGTCACACTTAAAGGCTGAAATACACCATTTTTACAATATCAAAAGATTTATAAAACAATCTATCACAATTAAAAAAATGTTCGAAAACATTAGTCACCATAGTCACTGCAACATTTTATTAACAAGCTAACTTTTTTTTTAATTCATGAGTCTATTCATAAATAATGTTGTTGATGCCGTTTCAGCCTTTTGTCTCGCTTAGCATGTACTTATCTGTATTTACATGTCTGTAATTCCAGTGAGTCCTGCAATTACTTGTGGACTAATTTTAGAATTGTATGTATAGTAACCGGAAAATATTTGTCTTGTTAATTACTCTGTGACCGAGATTCACTTCTGATAAAAACAAAAATATTTTAACCTTATTTTGTATAAAGTGTACAAAGACGTGTATCAGAGAAAGAAGAATACCTATATCTAACTTTTTATGTCCCTATTTTTTCCAGAAAATGTTGTTTAAGGCGACAAAGTTGTTTAGTCTATCACGATGCAACGTGACATAATGTCAAGATTGATTAGATTGCCAGCAATAGTAGTAGTTTTACATAAAATAAAAATATGGATATACATTCCTTTAGAAATATCTCGAGAAATTATCCAACCTTGCATTTACCTACAGTATTTCGCCCACTAAAACACCTTTCAAAATTCCAGGAAGAAAAAGAAGAAACCTTAGACATGTTAGAACAAGGACAAGTCGAAAGGCGGCGGAAACGGAACGCTGTCCTTAAGGTTCTTCTCCAAGCTGCTTCCCTGACCTTCCTCGCCGAGTGGGGCGATCGGTCGCAGTTGGCCACGGTCGTGCTAGCGACCAGGGAGCATGCGGTTGGCGTGGTTGTCGGTGGCTCGCTGGGCCATGCCTTGTGCACGGGACTCGCTGTGATAGGTGGCAGGATGGTTGCTGCCAAGATTTCTGTTAGGACTGGTGAGTTGGAATTTGTTGGATTATTTTTGTTTAAGATCCAAGAAAAACAGTAAAGAAACAATGAGGATGGGCGCTTTCTCCGTGTAATGCGGGAAAAATAAAGTGTGAGCGTGGCAGTTGACTGAAGTACTATACGTGTGAAAATATGCGTGTTAGGACTAGGGCAGAAAATCGATGTTAGAACTACAGGGACCAAGATTATAAAATACAAAGGGATTAGGTTGAATTCTATTGGCAGTAAGATCCATTTAGAATTGTCCTTTGAAAAAAATCAAGGGAAAGATAGCATATTTTTTCCAGCTGGATTCCATGTTGCTGCAAATAAAAATGTCAACGAAAAAAACAGTTGAGAGACATAAACAGTAATGACGCAAGTCGGCGTCATTGGCAAATGTCTGCGTGCCATGAAAGTTATTTCGGGTTTTTGCTTTACAGATGATTATTTACGCGAATAAAGAAATTTAGATAACTACAATGTTTGGGAACTACCATCCTTTGTTTAGATACCTAGTTATTGATGAAAAGTTCAAGGCTTCTTCGAAACAACGAAAAAAAATACGTGTGGCACTCGGGGACTGCCGCGGTAAAGCTATTGCATAGCATTTTTTATCAACTTATGCAATAAATAAAAACAATCTAAATAAAATATTTAAAAAGTAGGTACTTCCAATGAAAAGAAGTCGCAAAAAGAAACATTTTTTTATCAACTTAGACAATAAATAAAAAACTAAAAAAAACTAAATATAATATTTAAAAAGTACTTCCAATGAAAAGAAGTCGCAAAAAGAAAAACAAGACCTTGGGTTTGATCCAGCGTAATGTCGATTGACTATCCGATTCTTTAACAAACACGCTATTAGAACATTAGAATCGGGATTGAAATAACTGACCGTATTGTGTAAACGACGTTAGACAATGCACGGCCTTCAAGCCACACCTCCGTGCCCGTCGGAGTGGGGAGCGTCAGGTTTTTTTTTGTTACGGAATTTCTGGATTCGGTCCCCGCGCTCAAGGCCCGCGATAGAAGCTATGCAATAGCTTAAAAAACCAAAACATTTGTATATTAAATTACACATGCAACAATTCCTATAATTCATTTAATCTCAGTTGTAAATATTGGGACAAATCTGTGTAAATTGAGGTAAATTAATTGCGATGGTGGCCTTATGGCAAAGTAAAATATTATTCACGAATCACACTATTTCAAGTATTTAAACTTCATGTATAACAGTGGTACATAGGCGGATAAGGCATTCCCTGTCAGTCAAGCTTTGGGTTAAATACGACAACATTGTGATAGGGTACAAAAATGACATCTAAAAGAAACATAAAACTATTTGTTTTCGAGAACTTATTTAAATAAACAGATAGTTTGGTCTTTTTACAAATGTATTAATATTGTTTTAATTCTAATCTATATTTTTCTCTTCCACAGTAACCATAATCGGTGGTCTAGTGTTCCTGTTTTTCGCAGTGAGCGCCCTTATCATTGGCCCCGGGGAATAGACGCCTAGTTTTGTACCTATGTGTAAGTGACAATATGTACTGTACATTGTTGATTTAGCTTAAACAATCTCACTTGTTTATATATATTTAAAGAGTGATGAAGCATTGGGAACTGTTGGAACAACACTAGCTTAGCTGATGATTCAGATGTCGTTTTATGCCTTCTTTGCTTTCTCACTGGCGAGATTTTCAAAGGACATATTATGTTGTTTTATGAGATAAAAGATGGTAAAAGTAAAATTGAGATTTCAACTTCATCACCTTTTTTAATAGTTTGGACGCCTAGATTGGCGTCATCTTGAACAAAACATGTGTAAATTAAGACATGTATTATATTTTTTGTATGGAAAGGGTAAATAAATATATCGACAATATTTACCTTTATGGTCTAGAACAAAAACTTAATCGATGTTCCTAACATAATTAAAAGTTTATATTTTTAAATCGTGAAAATGTTTTTTTTTATAATCAAGCTATCATGTCAGTGTGAAACGTTCATTGATAAATGATTGTCCTACTGATAGTGTTAAGATAGTGTTGTTCTGATATTGGGATTACTACGCGTATCTACAGTATGCCGTCTTCAATTGTGGGTGTTTAGTAAATATTCCTAATAGTTTCATTATCTTGTGTCCTTGAGAGAGTTTATTTTAAGAATCTCTAATATTCGGGAATCCTTAATGCCCGTTTTTTAAGAACACTGCAAAAAACGCACTGTTCATTTTGAGCTGTAATTTTTCATCAATTTTGGTGTCACTTAAAATGAATACGGACGTAAACAGGTGCGTTAACTTGCCAGTAATAATATTGTTTAAAGATAAATCTATCAAACTCTTTTCTATTCTAAAATATGCTGAAAAAATTGAAATAAAATCTTGAGAATATCTTCCTTTGATTTCTTTCACGTAAATATTGTCTGACTGCATGTTATAATGTAAAGTGGCCTTACAAAGTGTAAGGATACTTTGCCGATATTTACTAGATAAACACTTACGCCGCGATAAATATCTTACAGTCAAGTGTCTATGGAACAAAATTTATTCACAAGACAATAACCCAAGACGTTACTTTTGAAGATGGCATACAATTTTCTTTGTCTCTTTAAGGCACCTATCTTACTGTCGGCGAGAAACGAGAAATGGAGGGGACACCCACTCTAAAACGGTTACGTGTTCAGTACGTCATTCTTTTTTTAGGTATTTTTTTTTTAAATGAACTCCCATACATTTTGACTGTTAAGTAAGGTTCAAAACTGCAATACCTATTTCTATTTAATAGCTTCAGACGATGTACTGAAATGTAGTAGCCGTTTAAGGGTCGGTGATTCCACCCTGTATTTTTGTATTTTCATTGACACGGCACCTACAATCGTTTGTATGTGTCTTGAGTGATAAAATCATCGTTAGCATGTCGCATCGACGGAGGTGGAGAAAGGAGGTGCCTTAACCCCTTGTATGTCGGAACGTAGATCTACGCGAGAAACAATGCGTTTTTAATTGTGTCTGTAATTCCGACATACAAGCGGTTAAAGATAAATAAACATAAACATATTTTTTAAACTACGTAATATGTAAAACATAGCTTTGTTTGAATCTCTTTTTAAAGAGAAATTACTCAGAAACAAGCAATTAAAGCAAATTCGATGTTATTATTTTTAATTTCGCCTTGTATGTATGTATAAATATGAAGAAAGATTGGTGATTATCGGTGAGAAATATTTTAAAAATCGAATTTAATAATGAGATTTGTTATCGGCCTGCAAACGTAATTATGATAACGGAAATTTGAACTTAAACGTATTGAAGTTAGTTCAAAACGTACACACGAAAGGGCTTAATGATTCAGAGCTAAGATTATATTACAGAGAAAAAAGTATCAGATTATCCTATTTCTAAAAAGTAGAAAGCTTGATAAAACAAACCCATAAACAAAACCGTAAATAATGACATAAAACGCATTGGGTATTTTGGCGCGCGATCAATACAACAAACTGCGACAGCTTGTTTTTCAAAAAGTGTCAATGTCATTGAAGAATTAAACCATGTAGCACTATATCAAGGTACTGTTGCTAACTTGGTAGGACGAACATAAAAAACTTATCTAGTGACAGGTTTCGGTTGAATTCTGCTGATAACTTTTATTAGAGGATATTTTATACCGACGCGAGTTAAACCTAGGTACCATAAAACTACATACAACTGCAATATGTATGATGATGCACAAAAGATTTATTTAAAGAGAACTTAGACCCAACGACATCTACTGGTGCAAATAAAATCTATTTTGAAAGAAAACTTCATAAAATGTCGTCTGTTCATTTGAAATTTCTCACGAAGTTACAAGTCTTCCTCTGAGCCAACTAGATAAAAAGTTTTATTATTTTTGCTTCTAGTTTTACTATTTTTATTGATGAATAGTAGAAATCGGTGGAGGTAATAATCAGTTTGGATATACTCAATATGTTTTATTTGTGTGAGGATAGGAATCTGAACTGATTCCATAACGATACAAGAAATAAGAAGGCTATTTTGGATTATATGTATAAATCACAATTATGGAATTAACTATAATAGGCATGACGACAGTATAAAAAAATCGCTGATTCAGTGATGACAAGGGAGAAGTCATATTAAAAAAAAAGTAAACACAGGTTTAGTTTTATTTAAAAATAACAGATTATTAAGATTTTCAATAAAATAAAACATTAAAATACTGCAATCGGCCATTTTGACTGAAACACCGATCACAGCGTATGACGTCACGGTAATGTGATTTATGGGACGTTGTTATAGAAACAATGTCATTTTTATTATACTGTGACGTCATGCCGACGCCATGCACATGCGAGCTGTTTTCGGGCACTATTGAAAATTTATGAGAAAAATGGCTTCAAACTTTGTTAAACTTAAGTTTATTACCGAAATAAAGGCTTTTTTGTAAATAGTAAAAGTGTACCCACATTATGGAAGAGTATTTTAAAATCTTTCGTCACGCCTATTATTTACTTTTTTTTTTATAAATTTTGTTCTGTCTTTAGATTGAAGCTCCGTAAAATAGGCCAGAAATTAGATTGCCAAACTTTATTTTTCTAGCCTAGTGTGAATATTACTAGATAAAATTATATAAATTAGCTAAATATATATTTTAAATGCTTATAAATAACGCCGGGTGCGTTTAAATATAATCGTTTATACTAATATTTTTGTACTTTCTGTCTGTGATCTTGTATGTATGCTGAATTACTTTTAATTACACAGTACAATAACATAAAAGGTAACTAAAATATTCTGCATTTATAAAGCTTTATTTATGTAAAAAAAACCCCTTTGGAATCAAAATAATTAAAAATATAAAAATCGAAATTTTGTTTGTGTTCCTTTTCTGTATTTTGGCGGTTATTTTAACATTAAAAAATAATTGTGCTGCGAAATAGTGCGAGCCTGCGCATTTAGTGTAGAACTAAAAGTAATTTTAGTTTTTGTTTCATTAATTTTAAGGAAAATGCATGTGTTGAAATTGTAGAAAATAATAAATGTTCACTATGGTCGTCTATGTCAGCCATTTTGCCTTATGTAATTTATAATGTTTGTCGGTATACTAAGACCATAATTAATAAAGCCGCTTAATTTTACTTAAATGTTCTGTTTTAT
The DNA here is from genome assembly GCA_905475445.1 of Ochropleura plecta. Lineage (NCBI taxonomy): Eukaryota > Metazoa > Arthropoda > Insecta > Lepidoptera > Noctuidae > Ochropleura > Ochropleura plecta. The sequence goes on along the minus strand of FR997738.1, from coordinate 9,452,423 downwards.
ACAATCTAATTATGTTTGGATAATTAAACTGCGGGTAATTTTAAAGGCTTGACTGACCCGATGCTTCAGAACTAGCCGAAGAAATAGGAAAACAATATTTTTACCTATTGTGAGCGTCATCAACGTTTATTCAAGCTTTTAAAACTACCTATCCTGACAATACTTCTTCCATTAAAGTTATAATTGGCTTTTTCAGACTGGTTAAATAAAATACATAGTAAGTATTTTAAGTGAGTGTCAATTCCTTACAAATAAAAATAAAACCTGTGTCAACGAAATTGTTCCACAATAATGATTCGTTTTTTAAATTGATGTTTTTGTACTACATTCTAGGGCTAAAGCATTGATAAAGTAAGGTATATAGATATATTGTTTTCCACTGCGAGCTAACTATACTATTGCCATAGCAGAATATTGCACAATCACCATCTATTTCCCCAAAGAGTGACGATAAAGTGATAAACTGCAAGACAACTGAATGAATGGGAAAATATTGTGCTTTTGTCTGGCAGTGTCTCTATATTGCAGATACATCAAGTTCGGGTTTAATGGTTTTCTTGCAGTGGAAATAAAACCTATATGTGCACACTCTATGTGGCTTTAGTTGTCGAAATTAAGGTGTGAAATTAGTCTAAACCTGTTTTTAAAGAAAGCCACTACAGACATGTCTACCCAACATTTTAATGATAACGTGCAAATTACTGCCGTTATGTGGGTGTATTTTAAACGCACCTCTTTTTAAAACTTCGAAGAAAACAGGCGTGATGCTAATATCAGATGTTATAGGTAGCATTACCGTGAGATGTGTCACAGTTTATTTTTTAAATTATATTGTGTACATGACTTTTTTCGCGGTATTGCGGACCTTAGGCAATGAATTCGTGCAGTTTACTTGGAGAGCATATAGGCAACACAAGACGGTCTAGACGCAATAAATAGATATTTTTAGTAAAACAAGAACAATGAATATCGCTCCTGTAGGCACGAAATCTATGTAACGAATCGTTGCCGTTTCATAAAAAGCTTAAATTGAGTTGAGATCATAATGTTATTATGTATGGAACGGTGACGAAAGTAAGGAAGCCCACAGTGACAGCACGATTAATAAAATAAATTAAACTATTTTTACTCCGTGCTAATCTTAATAAATGTTAAAATTAGCACCATCAGCTGCATTCAGAAACGTTTTTATTAATGAAAAATAACGTCTCTGGGTGCAGCCGTTTATATGTAAAGTTATTCGTATGTAACATAGTGTTGAAAATATAATTTTATAAGTACAAAACATTGTCAACTGGAAATCACATAGATGTTGCTTCAAACTTGTTGATTAAAAAAAAGTATTATTTTGTAAAAACGATGAATAAAATGTGTAAATAATGTATTTTTTTGTTTCACTTACTTAAACTTTTTTAAATGCCAAGCCCAGCCAAGCTGCATTGTTTTCAATGACAGACTGTAGCAAAATTATGGTTTGTATAAATTATAGTAATTGCCGACAACAGCACAAAATTGCATTAAAATATTATTTTACAAATGAAATTCGCTGTTTGAACAACGTTTCGTTCGTGTGTTTGAAATTCGTTGCTTCCGAAATTTACCGATTAAGTATTTTTATCTTTTTTTTCTTGGTTTAACTAGTAGGTATATTTCTAAGTATTTGTTAGCTAGGTAGGTACTGTTGTCGACATCTCCGGCTCCACAAGTAATAATATGAACTCATGTTATTATGTAGAATGTCTCAGTCTGTTATTCTAACATAAAAGGTGTTAACTAATCCAAACGGATTATTTTTTTTTACATTAAAGAACAACATTAGCCACCCGTACAATAATTTAGCGAGATCAAATTATTGCGTCTTTAAATGAATAATATCTTGTTAAATTCGGCGTCAACTTCTGAATAGGGGATATTACTGCAAAATTCTGGCGCAAGGGCGCAGCACTAGCGTAAGCAGTAAAAAGTTTTTTGCCGAGACGTAAATGGCCGTAAGACGCCATAATATATATAATTAAAGTACAGATAGGTAAGTTATACCAAAATAATTAACACTTTGACATATTTTCACAGAATATCTGGATACGCGATTGCGCACATGACGGTTTGTTTACTGCATGTGCTAGTGGCGCCCTCTGCGCCGAGGTTTGCGTAATATTCCCTATTAGTTGGTGCAAGAATTTTTGTTCGAGAAGGCCGGAGTTAATAGAAATTCAATCATGAACTTTTGTAGGTTATATCTATGGTAATTTCAATTCGAGGAAGTTAAAAGGGCAATATTACATTAGTATTTTCCTTGCCCATTTATTTTAGCATGCAATGCCTTGTAAAAGTATACTTGTAAATACTCTTTGGTAGGCCTTACCTTAGGTATACTTATTGCATGACTGTGTACAATGAGAGGCTCCAATAAATTTCAGCTATGATTTCGCCATTGTCTTTTGAGCGAATTAATTTAGCAACTTCTTTCTGTCCCAGCCAAAGAAAACGAAGGTTTAATATACAGCACGTATTACTAATGTATAAATAAGTGAATCATGAGATTCCAACTGATACAGTTTTATCAAAGTACATACACAGGGGGAAATAAAAACCTCATTTATATACTTAATTAAGATTTATCACCACTTTATTGATAAAATAAAAACAAAATTACACTTTCATCTTTATCAAAATTTTAAAGATTAATCTTAATGATTTTATTCCAGCAGTTGTAAATAAAGCTAAAATTATCTAAAGCTCCTGTCAAAATATGATTGATCGATTTTTAAACGTTTTTCAATTTGCTTTATATCTTTGTTCGTCATCGTGGATTTTAATTTATTGATAGTAAAATGTGATCATACCTAAGCCGATAGAGAAAATTGAAGTCATTTTTATACATTTATCTGCTCACGTATGCCCACAATTTTCGTTGATTAAATTAGTAAAGTATACTCTAGCAAAATTACTTGCAATCTTCGTGATTAAAGTATCATGTCATTTAATAGTTTGGGGAAACCATTTACAATATTACGTATCACTTGGCTTTTTTTCTTTTTTTTTATGATCAAGTGACAAACTTTTCCTCAGGATAAAGTACCTATGGTAAAAGTTTGCCACAATTACAATATCCCTTAAAAAAGGTGTTTAAATTTTTGCTAGAATATGCTATGGCAGATACACAGTATGTAAACCAACCCTTCACAAAGCAATAAAAACAGAAACATATTTAATTCCGTGCGGGGATCTAACCCGCGACACGCAGCGCGCCAGGCGATCGGTCAGCTACTGCGCCAGCCGTGCCGTCAAAATTCTGTAGGCAACTAAGTAACTCTACACAAAAAATATTGCTGGGAACTCATTGAGGTAAAAAATCATATTTTGCGGTAGAACTCAATCTTACGCACTTAAAACATTATGCTTATGGATGCATTGTATAGTCTGGAGGTCGGGTAGGGGGTTAAAAGTAAAGTTAAACGACTAAAAACTTAGATTTAATACAAAACATGTGAATCTAGTTTAGAACAAACAAATGATCGCAATGATAGGCATAATAACACACAAATACGCAAAAAAATATTGCTGGGCAACAAAATGTTTGTTCGGGGGCAACTTTGGGGTTTTACAGTAGGATGCAATGTAACGCACTTAAAACATTGTACTGATGGCTGCATTGAATAATACAGGGGTCGTGGACTATGGAGGTATTTGAAGTAAAGTTTAACATCACAATCCTTAAAAATATTTGCGAAAATGTTTGGAACCTCCAATATATCTGTGAAGAGAAAGTTCCCAGGTACGAATAAAAAAAAAATTGTAATGAAGCAGAGAACGAGTGCTTTTCGGCTTTGTGATGGGGGTTTTTTTACACACATCTTAGCGTGTCGAAGACAATCTAAATTGAGTCGGCTCAAAAATTGTCATTTTTTTTAATTTTTTGGCAAGCAACTGGCACAATATTCTTTGATTTAATTGTAGAAGCCAGATTATTATACAAACAACAAAATATCTCAGTCGTTTGAGTAAAGAAACGATTAAAATTAACTAACCTGAATAATATTACTAATGATTTCAAAACTTTATTTGTATGTCACTAAGATAATTAATTTATTATCCAGGTACTATTAGTGTAATCTTTGGTAAAACTTAAAAGTATTTTTGATAGTATTACAATGATTTAAAATAAAGGTATCACTGGATACAAACTACAAATAGATAACATCCATGAAAAAAAAAACAATTTAAAAAAACTTCGCAATAAAACCAATTATAAATGGAGTTCAAAAAGAAAAAAAATATAAAACACTCACATGCAAACTTTTGTACTTAGTTTACTATCAAAATATAAAATAGAAGACTATTACTTAATCAATTAAAAGGCAATCATAACAGTTCAACCTAGGTCTAAGATATAAAACCTTTTTTTTTATTCAATTCACAATTCCAATTTGACGGGCCTGTTGGTCTAGTGGTTAGTGGCCCTGACTGCTGAGCCGGAGGTCGTGGGTTCGATTCCCACCCAGGACAAACTTTGTGTGATGAGCATGATTGTTTGTTCTGTGTCTGGGTGTGATTTATCTATAGTATGTATGTATTTATAAATTATATAAGTATGTATATCAGTTGTCTGGTTACCATAACACAAGCTCTGCTTAGCTTGGGATCAGATAGCCGTGTGTGAGTTGTCCCAAGATATTTATTTATATTTATTTAAAAAGTTTTTCAAAATTATGAGCACAAATCTTGATGGACTAAGGTTAACTAAAATTAGGGTTGCTTAACTACTGGGCAGAAGGTGGCTCATCAGCAGCTTGTATAGTACCTGATACTTGGGTGAATTCCACCGTAAAACTGACTGAAAGAATAAAGCGCATTCAAATGTTGCCCGTTTCAATATATCACACGCAAAGGTGAATCTGTCGAAAGAGGTTTAGTTACGCTGATTGCGTTAGGCTTTATTGGTTCAATGTCACACGCGTCTTTCTAGTTTTGATCAAAACATAATAAAATAAAAAAGCGCATAAAGTCTGGAGGAGCAGGCACAGATACAGACTATTACAGACTGATATTTGTCTAAATACCTTGGTCAACTATAGTCTAATCAAATCTCATAATGATACGCTTGCGATGTGATGTATAGCGACAGTTAATATAGGTAGCGATAGTTATCGTTTACAATCGCGAGTTTTTGGTACAAGTTCACATTCAATTGTTTTTCCAGCTTAAAACAACTCTATGTAGTTATTGCATATTGATTGTTAGTGTTGATTCAAACAACTTTACAGAGTAACTAGAGGAAAAACATGCAAGTCAGACGACATTTTACAAAAGTAAACTACTAAGTAAGGTAGACAGAGATATAATCATCGCAAGCGTCTAGCATTGCTTTGGCGAGCATTTCATCCCTTGGTGTGGTTTCTGCGTGGGAAGGGAGGAACAGGCTCATTCGGGATACTTCGCCCCAGGAGTGGTTAAGTGTACCTGAAGAAATTTTATTGCAGAATTATCAATATAAACTTACGACTGTTATTCCCGAAAGGTAAGGCAAGGTAGTAATATACCTATAATTCGCTAGTTATGTTTTAATCCTATGTAATGGGCGAGATAAATCAGAAATTCACACTCAGCAGTATACCTACTCATATGAATAGTACTGTACATAGTAATCCTAGGACCTAGACTATCGAGGCAATCAAAATGAGAAAAGGCCTACCTTACTCATTTTGATTGCCTCGAAATATAAATAAACGTCGAAATATAAATAAACGTCGAAATATAAATAAGCGTCAACATTTAAATTGCTTGTGAATAAACTAAAACTGTGAATGAGCAGCACTAGCGTAGCGTCGAGACAGAACACGCCAAGTGTGTGAGACCCACTGGCGTAGCGTCGAGACAGAACACGCCAAGTGTGTGAGACCCACTGGCGTAGCGTCGAGACAGAACACGCCAAGTGTGTGAGACCCACTGGCGTAGCGTCGAGACAGAACACGCCAAGTGTGTGAGACCCACTGGCGTAGCGTCGAGACAGAACACGCCAAGTGTGTGAGACCCACTGGCGTAGCGTCGAGACAGAACACGCCAAGTGTGTGAGCGTCATACACTTGATACTCATACTGTCGCATTTGTGCGCTTTGTTCACGTCTATTAGGCAGTTTTCATACCTCTGCTTTCAGGAGTTCAAGTACATACATTACTTGATATTGAAACTTACCGTAGTATTTGAGCGGCCAGTGGTGCGGCGAGTGGCGCGTGCCTAGTAAACAAGATGGCGTCGCGCCCGGAGTGAGTACTCGCGCCGGCCACCATGGGCATGTGCCCAACTTGTGCCACACCACGTCGTCATATCTGAAATGACAGATCAGAGAATGTGAATGCACTATAGAGCTAGCAAGCTTATGAAGAATTATCACATCAGATTAGTTCTGATGTTATGTCAGACTGCCGCCATTACTGGACACAACTCTTTTATTAAACACCTTTTTGTCATACAAATCACAGACAGCCCACTGTGCCGAGCCTGCGTGGAAGAAGACGAGGAAGCAGCCCACATGCTTCTACACTGCCAAGAACACAACCCTCATTGTGACAGTCGGTAAATGAAACTTGATACCGACCGATTGTAGATTGCAAAAAAAAACAAAATGCGAAATTACGAATTTCGTGGGTTACCTAAGCTCTTTCGTCGGTCCAACTAGTTCAGAGATACCCAACCAGTAGGGCATAGGGTACAAAACGAGCAGTTTCAGATTTAGGTGTCGTCGTGAATTGCTGCGATGCGATTTCGTTCCATGATTCGGATGACCTCGACTCTCGACTTCGACGACCGTTAATGCAAAATCTCAATCATTACGATTGAGATTAATTTTTGTCCGCTGCGCAAAATTTAAGTCGACCTTCCTTTTCAGTCCAAATTCAAAATAAATAGGGGTATAATAGCAGAAACTAGTTGGGTGTTGTGCATAATAAAAGTAAAACTAAACGGTTGGGAATCCCTGATCTACGTAGAAGGCGCCTCACGTTACACTAAAAATAGTTGTTAAAAAAAATATGGGTACATACCCAACTTTAGGTCCCCACATGCAGCTGGGACATAGTTCAACATTCTCCTTGTCCTTCCTCACCGAGCATATGGTACGCGTACTAGATAGGATCTTCTCTATCAGGGTCACCGGCTTGGTGTCTTTCTTCGGCGGGTTCTTGCGATCTAGACGTATTGGAAGAGTGTGTTATTGCTGTGATTAAATGATAAGGCGCACGAATATTCAAATATTGAAGAATTTATGGATTGGGGAAAGATGTTGGTGTAGGGTAGATTTATTTATTACGCCATTTACCTGGAAGGTTACGAACCTTGAGCCTATGGACGCATATACATTTATGTGATATTACAAAAGACAAACTGTTTTTTTTTACACATATGTACTTTACAATAAGCTAGACAAAAGCAATAGGGCTTTTGTCTCAAGACAAATATATATGAACTCTTAGTAAAAAATTACGCCTGAGGATATACTTATAGGTGTATGGAAGCCTAACTGATCCTCTAGCGGCCAATACTCGCAAGGGAGAACTAATACAGGGTGGAAGGGACATCGACCCACAACCTATTAATCGAGAATATAGTTCTGACCGTTTTCAGCCACGGTGACCAATCTCAGCGGAGCATACCATTACCATCTGCATGGGAGATATTATAGTGCAGACGTGTGTGGGCAGACACAGGTACACTCTGTTCCCTTACTCTCATAGTCCGATGGGACGGCAATCCCACACACTTGGAGGAGATCAGGCGCAGTACCAGCGGCTTAAAGTGCTTTCCGAGACACGGAGTATCCTACCGCCAACTTTCAAAATCCGGGCTGCTACTGTGAAATCCTAATAACACTTTTTCGAACCCAGGACCCCGAGCTCAGCTGTCGCCCTTGCGACCGCATCATTCCAAACACTCCACGAAACATATCACTTGAATAAAAAAAAAAATGAGCTGAAGATGTCCCTTGCACGCCAATGAAAGTTTCTAATCTCATCAAGAAGCTAATCCCGCTCTGAGCGGAGCGGAAGGGAGTGTAAGACTTGTGCTGACTAAAACCAATCCATGTTCCTTGTTTTGCCCTTTTTGTTCCATGCCTGCAGTATTTCTTTCGAACAACCTCCAGGCCCCTCTCTTTTGCAGACATCTTTTAAAGGGGTGAGCTACCCATTGCGCACTGTCCACAGACCCTCATCTATGGTCGCTGGCTGTTGATAAGTCTGGGTTAAACAAGTTATCTCCATGTGTAAGACAAGCAAGGTAGCCAATATTTCCAACATATTAAATGGTCACCAGTTCTGGTTTTTTTAAGGATCAAATCAAGTGTGCATACGCAATATGCTGATCAGCCATTCCCTCCTACAAGCTAGATGGAAGGCAGAGGGACAGTTGGGACATTCCCGGAGGCGCTCCCGCTTCCCACAGACTAGGCACCATGGAGTATGCAGGGAAATCACTGCCTTTACTGGTGATGTTGAGTTCTGCAATCAAAGAAATCAGTCAAGATATTACTAGACATGATCAGGACCTGATCTCCACCTGTCCCAATAGGGTGGTAAGCCTTTTACCATCAAGCTGGTATACTACCGAGAATTTCCTTATGAAAAAACCCAATAACATCTTGCCACTGTCCCACAATTTTTTCATTAATAATAATCTTTACACAGGTAAATAAATCAAGTATCTCACGACTTCACGAGGCTCGCGAGGTTGTCGACATGTGGGATGTGGACTCAGCAATTATTGTTTTTAATTTGTTCTTAATTGTCAAGAGCCTTGACCAACAACTGAGGAGGCTCTCGTTAGACAGGTGGATAAAGGGTTTGATACAGAAAGCGGTATTTATGGAAATAGTTCGTATTTTTAGGAGGTTCCTCTCTTTGAAGCCCTGACTGAAAGTAGCTTGGACCTTGTTCCCGATAGCAGTTGGCTGTTACTATTTTCATTTTTTTAAATATTTTTATAAGAAATATTTAAAATGTTAAATTAAATGTGTTCAAATGAATAAACGAAAATCTGTACTCACACAACTATCTGATGCATCTTTATTATTGTCCGTATGCTTATAAACAAAGTTGTATCTCCAACACTGATGCAAATAATTCTCAATTTCCTTCTCTGAAACTGTGGTCTTGATGACCATCTCAAACTTATCCTCAGTACTTGCATCTACATACATCAAATACTCCAAACACTTCTTGTTATTGTCAATGTCACTTTGCAAGTTTTCATAGTAATGGTCAAAGATGGATTCTTTGCCTCGACGGATGAATTCTTTGAAAGCATTCTCGTATCTGCCTTGTTTTAGTGGAGTATGTATTACATCATAGGTAGTGTTGAGGTCTGGCTCTTTTTGAGTGTTTAGTTTCACATTTAGAGGTACAGTCAAATCTTCTTTTAGTTTTCTCTGAAAAATGGTAAAGTGTAATTAACTTAAGTTTGTAGTTAATAATGTATTTAGGATAATATTTAAAGAACCTGTGTAACCAGTTATGTGACCTATTTTCATGCAAAAATATATTTGTTTTGATGTTTTAAGTTAAGATGGCATTTATTTCACTATTCTGGCTTGCTTACATGTGTGGCTCATCTTTAGCTAGTAAAATAGCTGCTAAACTGTTCATTTTAAAAATGTAAACATCTACCCTCAAAACCAGACACCAATATTTAGAGCATGTAACACCCAAAGTTTTACTGCAAAGAGTTGACTGGCGACACTTCACATTTAAATAAGTAGGAATCAATTACTGAACTTCATAAGTACCTTCTTAGGAACTGTAGATGTTTTAGGAGGAGAAATTTTAGGTGCTTTATGTGCTGGTCCATAGAAAGGTCTAGACCTCCCAGCTAGATGCATGCTGGTGTAAGGTATCCAGAATCTGTTCTTGGTGTTACAGGTTTCCACATGGTAGCATAACTCTTCAGTGACTGTGATAGAGCAATCTTCACTGGCTGATATGCCTAAAACTGAGATTTTTTTCTATGTAGGCTATTATTATATATTCTATTAGGCTACTATATCATTATTCAAGTTGTGGGTCAAAACAGCTGCATTTCAGTAAACTCTTATAATTAAGTACCTATTTCACGAGACCGAAACCGGCTTGCCTGTTGCATACGCAGAACGGGCATTTTGGTAAGTATAAAGTAACCATAGATTTTGGTGATAGCGTTTGCCGTTCAACGTTCAGATTTGAAACTCGCAACCGGCGTCAGTGTCAGTTCTGAAGTAGGCCTTATATTGTTTATATTGAACATTTAGCATTTATTATTCCATATTATATTGGCCCTCTAACCTTATTACGTAAGAATAATTAAGAACTCAGTAAAGACGTCTTTGGCCACACTTAGCAGTTTATATCTATTCATCATGTGGTGGTGATCATCAAACGTGGACTGAGAAAGTGAGAAGGAAACCAGACGACCGCAACCACAAGTCGATAGCGACGAAGGTAAAGAAAAACATGAATCATTACCTTAGCTTACCTACCCAAAAGGGTGATTGCTGATCATGTTTTTGTATGACTAATATGTATATAGCTAAAGAAGAATGTTATCTGTTATTAGTAGCAATATTTAGGTAAATAGAACAATTTTCTATTCAAGTTCTTCCAAGAAATCGGCGAGTATTCATAAATTACACCTGAGAGAAATAATGCCGGGAAATCCCATGTGATCGAGCGTCATTCCTAACGAGAAAAATATAAACAGTGCGTTTGTTATATTTTGTCTAAATCGAAACAATTGAATGTTTACCTTTCTCGTCATAAAATAATCCCTCTTCATTTTTCACAACTTGCACGTTTGAGTAAACTTTTTTACAAAGTCGTGCAAGGGCTATGTCTCCCAGCTTCCAATGGTAAATTCCTTCCTTCGCCATTTTATGTAAAATAATACAAATTGATCATAATCCAAAATTAAAATCTGTATAATAGGTATTTTAGTCAGAAAATAAGAAAACTGAACGAAAAGTTAAAAAACCGAAGATTGCGTGATTTGACCATTCATTCAAATTTCCGCGCGTTAAAAGTCTTTTAAATGCTTTTCTGCAATTTCAGCATTTATTCAAATGTCATACATTTATTTTATTTTTTTAAGAAATAATTAAATTAATTTTACTTGTATGTCACAATCAGATTGATAAAAAATACAAATAAAAATTAAAAAGCATAATGACAAACACTGACATCTTGTGTCGAGTAGCGGAACTTCGTGTTGAAGACTATAGCAGCGCCACCTGTCAAACTTTGGTGAGAATTTTAATTAAGTTAATAGATGGCAGTAAAAGTATCGTAAACGACATTCAAAGTCGACAAATTGGATGGGAAAGTAAGCAATATGGCGACCAATAAGGTGATTTGCAACAGAGAGCGGCCAAAAGATCTCTTTCGTATAGTTGTTATATCGGAGAAGATAAGACAGCCACATTCAAAAATTAACCTAAGAGCCTTCTACCGAGGTAGCGGGTTGTCCGGGATTGTAGGTGGTTCGAAAGAGATACCGCGGCCCCGGAACACAAAGGGCAAAAAAAGAAATATGGGTGGGTTAGTGTCAGTAAAAGTCTGACACTGTAATCCCATCCGCAAAAAGGTTTTCTTACTATAGTCTTAAATAATGCAAAACTGTAAAGCATAGGTTTTGATTAGTGCCATAGCACATGGGGACCCATGGGGAATTGCAATTACCTACCTACGTATAGGTAGGTAATTGCAATTTCACTAGATCTCAAAACGACATTATCTGCTTACGTAGTCTGGTTAACCGTACATCAGTAACGAACACGCACTTATTTCACAAAACGTCTACGAAAATAACGCTTCGCTCTGACGCAGTCGGCTAAAAAGATGCTGTCAATGGTTGCCGCGGTTTGTACCTACCTCATTAAATTAGTACTAGCTACTTTATTTTATTGTAGCAACAATAATTCTAGGTAGGTACACTGTTTATTAAATAAATTTTATGCAATACTTAATTCATTTTTAATTAAAAGCAGGCACACCGAGGTCCTAGTGTGGGGTACAAACGTAACGTAAATACCTACATCGATTTCTGAATCGAAAATACAATTTATCAATGGCATTTTAGTTGAATTGCTTGCGAAAGGACAATCAGTAACATCTCTATTTAAAAAAAAACATACCATATACGAAAAAAAAAGAGACGAAAGAGACTGAACCCCACGTAACAGGGTATCCTAGTGTGGGGTTCAGTGTCATTTAAATTAGGTATGTATCTACTAGTTTTTGCCCGCGGCTTCGCTCGCGTTAAATTCGGTATAACACAGTACCTGTTACCTGAAGTTTTTGCTCTTGCGCCTTATTGATTTGTAATAGCAACGCTAAGTTTACCCTTTTCTTCCCTCTTTCTCCCTCATATCCCACTTTTTTAAATAAGTAAATTAGCCTATGTCGGTCTCCTGGTTCCCAACTATTTCTGTACCAAAATTCATCAAAATCGGTTTAGCCATTAAAGCGTGAAGACGTAACAAACAAACACACTTTCGCTTTTATAATATTAGTAAGGATGTACTTTTTTTTTAGAACTTTTAATAAATAAAAAATAAATTAGTTAATAGGCTTGTGTTTGGCTGCAACTCGCCTGATGTGAAGCGATGATGCGGCCTAGGGTGAAGCACGCTTGCTTAGAAGAAACCGATTTACTCGGACCCTGCAGAGATCTAGATTATAAAATGATAAGGGAACAGAGAAGACGGCAGTGAATTCCACAGACTAGAGGTTCGTACAATAAATGTGTATGCATAGAGCGAACATATGTATATACTAGGTGGCGCCAGCCGCTTCGCCTGCGTGATGATCGAAAAAAAACATTCGTACATCCATACGTCCTCATAAACATTCGCATTTTTAATATTATATTATATAAGTAGGATAGTAGGATTAGCTGGCGCCCGCAGCTTCGCCAGCATGATATCGAAAAAAACCGGCCAAGAGCGTGTCGGGCCACGCTCAGTGTAGGGTTCCGTAGTTTCCCGTCCGTCACAATAAGTGTTCCCACTTATGAGTTTAAAGGTGGAGGAGCGTGCAATGTTGCACGCTCCGCGGCAGGCGCTCCAACAGTTTTTGTACAAAAAAGACAAAAAGTTGTACAAAATACAACTTTTTGTCTTTTTTGTACAAAAACTGTTGTGTCAATCAAGTTCAAAATAATTTTCATAGAAAGTCCTTATAAAGTTCTACTTTTCAGATTTTTTTCATATTTTCTAAACATACGGTTCAAAAGTTAGAGGGGGGGGGACACATTGTTTTTTACTTTTGGAGCGATTATTTCCGAAATTATTGACATTATCAAAAAATGATTTTAGTAAACCCCTATTCATTTTTAAATACCTTTCCAACAATATATCACACGTTAGGGTTGAAATTAAAAAAAAAAACACTTCCCACTTTACATATAGGGTGGCTACCCTAATAAAACATTTTTTTCCAATTTTTATTTTACCACTTTGTCGGCGTGATTGATATACATATTGGTACCAAATTTCAGCTTTCTAGTGCTAACGGTCACAGAGATTAAGCGAGGACGGACGGACGGACAGACAGACATGGCGAAACTATAAGGGTTCCTAGTTGACTACGGAACCCTAAAAAAGTATCCTATGTGTTATTCCAGACTATAATCTATATCTGTGCCAAATTTTATCAAGATCCGTTCAGCCGTTTTGTTAATTTTAACGGCGATTATGTCTTTTACCTGAATTTTATTTTTATTTATTCATATCCATGAATGATACTGATTGTTCTTCTTGTCAATAATTTATTTTCAATTCAAAAATCGACGTGTTTACTTGACGTTTAGAACAACGCACTCATGAAAGAAACTCTGATCTCAATTTAATCAACTATAACATCTAAACTACAGAACATCTACATAGGTAACATCTCCACCTATTTTCTCTCTTCCACCCGCCCCTATATATATTTCTCCTTCTCCCTATCTCTTACATACATTCAATTTTCCCCTCTCATACATGACGAACATCAGATTGTATTGACAAGCGAATTGTACATAAGAGTCGTCGAGCGAGATGCTGGCTGCGGATTGGTCGATCTCGCGAGGGGCGTGGCTCGAGATCGCAGCATCCAGTCCCCTCTACCGGGCGAGGTTGACATAAGTATACAACGTTGATGTGTAATACTGTTGAGATTTCAGACTTTATCTGAGTTATTTATTTTGTTTTTGTAAATGGAGATTTTTCGTGGAAAGAGTTGGTTTTACGAATAAGGTAGTGCCTACCAGAGCGGATTTATAGGTAGGTACTTACTGTGATTTGCCCTTGACATTTTTCTGGACTCTTTGATTAGGTATTGATGATTTCTTATACTTGTTAGTACCTATAAGAAATCATAAATACCCCACACACATACAGATAAACTAAAAATCCTTACTAATATTATAAAAGCGAAAGTGAGTTTGTTTGTTACATCTTCACGTTTAAATGGCAAAACCGATTTTGATGAATTTTGACACAGAGATGGGGGGACCTTGGAGACGGACATAGGCAATTTTTTTTAAGTTAGAAAAGAGGGAGAAAGATGGAACAAAAGTGGAGAAAAAAATTTATTTAGTTCATCTCGCGAGTTAAAGTTAGCGTTAGCCCAAAGTAACTGTGCCACGCGGACGAAGTCGCGGGCGGAAGCTAGTACCTACAGATATAAAAGTAAAAAGTCCTGATAAATTGTTAATCAATATGATCTATCAAATTTTTGCAAGACGTGTGTTGAACTGATCGCATAGTAATTTTGTAGAATACTTACTTGGGTAATTTGTAAAGGAGAAATTAGAAATTAAACTGTTTTTCTGTTAAAAATCAATAGGCTATCTATGAAAATGTAGCTGTTACCTATCGATGTTCCAATGTTCCCATACTCCTCCAAAACGACTCGACCGATTCTTATGAAATGTTTAATGCATATTCAGTAAATCTGAGAATCGGCTATCTATCTTTCAAACCCCTCTCCAGAAAAGGAGCTGAGCAGCGGGTGAAACCGCTGGGCAAAGCTAGTTATTTATAAATTTAAATCGGGCAATTTACCATGTTTTATTATTTATCTCATATCCAGCCGCAATAACTTCAGTTTATCATTCATTGATCATGAAATATCGGACACTCAAAATAAATAGTACCTAAACATCGTAAATATTCCGCTTCAAACATTATAAAAAATACAGCTGTTTTCTTCAAAAGTGTTACCTATAATATAAGAGTCTCCCTACACAGTCAAAATGTATGGGACAACTATTCTTTTTTCTAATTGCCAACAATTTTCTATGTTGGGATCTTGATGTGTTGGATACCGGGTAACCATTTGTGCATCGATGTTCCACTCTGTATAGGCTAAAGTTTGGTATGAGTCGATGATATATCTTTTGAACCAAATTTCCTGTAGCGGCCATCTTGAGCCCGTAGTCATTTAATGATCATCGCTATCTCTGATTTCACGTAAATAAATACGTCGATCGTATAATAAGAAACATTCTCGTTTCACTCATGATAAGTACCTATTGCCAATTTATTTTTTCTAGAATTTATTCGTATCTATGGATGGTACTATAGACAGAAAGTTTTTAATATTTCTATGAATAGATAATACTGATACGTCTCGTTGCAAACAGTCTAACTAAATGTCCTAATGTTAAATAATTTTGATTGAAAATCGACGTTTTGCGGGACGTTTACGGTCTCAAGGTCCTTTGTTTCATGGCGTCATTTCATGGCAACATAACCAAGATATCTGCTCATTCCGGAAGCACAGAACACACATCTTTTTAAACGTCACTTCCGAATGGTATGAGTATAATGTCCTTGACAAGAGAAAGTGTCCCGACAGATGCGTAACTCTCTCCCAATTAAGTATATTGTGGTTGGTTTGTCTGCCGGCAATAATGTTTCTTGTTAATTTTGGCAATATATATAATTGTTAGCTTCAAGTTCATATGTAAAGATCGCTTTCTTTTAATTATGGGTCTGACTTTAACTTTTTTTGTAAGTTAATTATATTGTGTGTGTGTGGTGTGTGGTTGGTGGCTTAAAATAGATTGTAGAAGTTTATATTGTTTCAAGGCAGTGATAAACTGTCTTGAACATAACATAACTTCACGCCTGTAAGCCCCGAAGTGTTAGGCAGAGGTGTATGTATTAGTACACCCACATTTTGACAGTTATGTATATTAAGTGCCCTGTAATAAGAGGCGAGTCTATGGCCATCCACACAAATCCAGACTCCTTGGCTGCTACCGAGAAATTCCTGTTGGAAAAACGCAATAAATCTTTGCCCAACTGTCCAGAGCTGGTTGCTCTGGAATAGTAAACGCTAGGGATATTTTGGAGCAACATAATAAGTTTGCAAGCTTTTTGAAGGGTTGGCCATAAAGGGAATGCAGTGAATGAAATGAAGAGGTGGGAGACGTTATAAGAAATATATGGGAAATCATAAAATAATTTACCCCGCTTTGGGCCTGTTCCTTTTTTTGCCCTTTATGTTCCGGGGCCGCGGTATCTCGAATAACCCGCAACTCCGGCAGGAGGTGGCCTGGCAGGCCAATAAACTGACGGGTGATTAGCTACCCATTGCTCACCTCGACTACCACAACCTAACCTGTCGTCTCGACAAAGGCCTTTGGTTAGGTTTTCAAAGGCCAAATCTTCTTGAGAACTAGTCATTAAAATCTAAATAGCTAGAACACGTCATAGAAGTACTAATTTAACGTACAACTAGTCATGTCCTGGTTTTTAACCTCACCAATTTGTTAATCACCGCCTCCTTTAGCAACGCTTTAAGATGTAACAATGAGAAGGCGATAGTCTATGGTGCTCGTTGATCGACGTAATACAATCGACTACTTTTTACCGGTCCGTAGCTCGTGCCGACACCGACTGTCTTCCGGTACTGGCAGTGACTGAAGTGTTGGAGGATTTATTTTATTTATTTATTCAGAAAGGCATCAAATCCCAATAGAAATATAGAAAACACAAAAGTTCTAAATCAAAATAATTATAAAATTCATTAGAGATACCGTGTGCATTCTCTAATGATACTTTAAAAGTCTGTTATAAATTAGATACGGGCAGGATGACTATTATTATGATATTAATCATACCTATTCTACCTTAAATTCCCAATGGGATTATTAATCATACCCACGATGAGAGTAAAATGCCCCAAGTTGCATATTTGCTTTTAATTTTCTACCACTGAAACCAGCTAGAACATCCTTTTCAGTTTATTAATGTTAATGGCCACTTTTAACTGTTTTAATTTTAATTAGAATTAATTCGTGATTTTTTCAGCTGATCGTTTTTCTGCAGAGTGAGTCTTAAGCACTCACCTGTACACCCTTTGTCAGCATCTGTCGTCAGAGTTTTTGTGCAGTTCCGTTAATTTCTCCAGTTTTTTGTAGCATCACATTGTTCTCTCCACGCTAGCGGACGGGCGGACAGGTAGACAGACGAACTGTTGGCTTTAGATGCGGTCAAACGGTGACCTGTCATAGACACAGGGATGGAAATAGAACATTGAGTCAGCAAGGAGTCTAGACGTTATGAACGAGGTTGGTGTTAGGGCTGTTCTGTCTATTTTTATTTTACTTTGTGTTGCCGTCAATATGAGTCATTCGTTCTGAATATGATTATAGGATTAAGGGAAATTTACAGTTCATTCCTATGAAAACCTATCTCGGTGCGGTATTGTATTGGCCTAGTGGTTACAAACACGACTACTGAGTATAAGATCCTGGGTTTGATTTACAGCTCGGGCTAATGGTTATTGAGTTTTCCCATCATGAATTTTCAGTAGTTTCCTACAAAGTTCCGGGATTTGTGTCTAGCTGATAGCTGATGACAATAGGGTCGTCCCCTATTACATGGGACTCTGCCTAACCCTTCGGGGATTACCGGCGTGATGGTATTGTTTTTATCAAGTGTCCGACAAGTATGGATGAAGAAGACATACTGCGCCGAGATTTACTCTGATTCATGTGATTAACGCTGAGATAAGTTAAGTACGATTAATTTATATAAGTAGTGTTAGTACAACAGGTTTCGTAATGTTAATTAACCCCATGTGTGAGTTTGGTTTTTTGTTCACGAAATCGCATAGGTACACCAGTTGTAAATACCGCAGATTCTTTAAAATAGAATCAATAAATGAATTCACACTCCACAACATTTTTCTTATTTTTTTATTGCACACAAAATAAAATGTAGATTTACATGGCAGGAGAGGTATACCTGGAAGCATATGAGGAGGGAGGCTTTTGCTCAGCACTTCAGCAGGACAATACAAGGACAAATTTAAAAATACTTTGCAATAATATAATATCTTATGTACAATGACGAGCTTAACCTACCTACTGTCAAAAGCGCCAAAGCACTCAGGTGGGCTGATCCTCATCGGCCAGTACAGAATCGCAGTTTTTCACACACTCATTCTTTTTTGCCCATCATAACCGTCATTTGCAGCACGAACTAGAGCGTACTGCCGAATTCCCGGGGTACAACCCTAAGAGGGAAATAGCGTGCCTTCCTATTAATTACTCAACCAGATAATAAAAAGTAAAATAAATAAATCCATAGATCCTAAGAGCTAAGAGCAACTGGCCATAACCTCTCTTTTTGTCTATGGCACGGGCCAACAGGATATCGACTATTTGAGATACTTTTTGTTACTTCCTACAATTAATTTTAAATGTTCTTTTAGTTCGAAACAGGATATAGTTAACGTTTTGTTCGTTTTAAATTATTCAAAAGTTGGATAGTAATGAAATTGAATATCGAACGTCAAAGAAGCCATTTTATGGATAATCAGTTAGGCTCCTTCAGTTTTTTCCGATTGCAGATTTCAAGGCGCAGAAATAAAAGGGTTGATCGTATGACCCCTTGTTTTTTTATTTGCAGTCGCTTCTTTAACCCACTGTATCAGCTGGTGAAGAAGAATATAATTAGGAAAAGGCGTGGTAAATAATGAGTGTTCAAGATCTAAAATGGACCAAGCATGGTTGATGGTACTCGATCAAAACTGATTCAAAGACTTTTGTCTACTATTTTTAATTAAGTAGAATCGATTAGAAATCATCAAATAACTTCCCCCGCTCTACGCGGAGCGACAGATAGTGTCAGACTTTTACTGACTAAAACCCACCCATGTTCCTTCTTTTGCCCTTTATGTTCCGGGGCCGCGGTATCTCTTTTGATTAACCCGCAACCCCTGCAGGCGTTGGCCCTGGCTGGCTCCTCTGATTTGTTTGACATCGCTTTGATTCGCGCGTGGAACATGAAAGCACCGACGACACGGCATAATGTAAAGTTATTAAAAGTAAATTCACTTTTGTTTCAATTTCTCAGCTGGGTAGGAGCAGATGGCAGCTGACTGTTCCCTGTTATCACAGATCGTCTACCAGCTATCCAACTCTAGTTATTATTACACATCGTTGACATAACTGCGGTAAGCGGTAACGTAAAGGTGGACGAGTGACGCATGCGCACGCGCACGAGATGTAACGTTGTAATTATAGAGAGACTGCGCGGTCAATGTCGCGGTGAGTCACTGGCGTAAGCTGTGAGCGGAAGCGGGTAGGAAGTTTGTTGTGGCTGTGATGAGCTGAATTGTAGTTTTCAGTAGGTACAAAGGTTATAAGCAGCATCGAGTTCTTATGTGTACTTTGTTTATTTATTTTTCGGATGGGAAATAAACAAATGACTCCTCTCACTCTGGGCGGAACGGGCTTGGCAGACTTGTACAGACTAAACCCATCCATGTTCCTTCTTTTGCCGTTTGTGTTCCGCGGCAGCGGAATCTTTTTTGTACGAACTCGCAGCCCCGGCAGGCAAATTTTGGTACCATAACATCACGCCTGTGGTTCCAGAAAGGTTGGCCAGAGTTTTACCTTAAATAAATCCAAAGTTTTTGAAGTTTTATTTTTTACTAGCTTTTGCCCGCGGCTTCGCTCGCGTTAAATTCGGTATAACACAGTACCCTTGCTCCTTATTGATTTGTAATAGCAACGCTAAGTTTTACCTTTTCTTCCCTCGTTCTCCCTCATATCCCACTTTTTTTTAAAAACCCTATTCCGTCTCCTGGTTCCCAGCTATCTCTGTACCAAAATTCATCAAAATCGGTTTAGCCAATAAAGCGTGAAGAGGTAACAAACAAACTCACTTTCGCTTTTATAATATTAGTAAGGATTTTTAATAATTTATGTTGACAAGAACAGGAAAATACATAAAATTTGAGTAAGTACAAAGGTACTACTTATTTGTTAGAAATTTCTTCCAGCAGACCCGCGAAAAGAGATATGAGAACGAAATGTAGACGACAGTGTGTGAGAGAGTACAGATAGAGATAGAGAGACTACAGAGAGTAAAGTTATATTTTAGTCCTATGTAATGTAGGCTAAAAATATTGTCATCCACCAGACGTAATTCTAGAGGGCTGCTAGTGATAAATTGATCGGTGGAAATATCCAATATTACACAATCGTATAGTATATCAAATACCATAGATATTTCTGCAGTAAGGAATGCTAGCAAAAATGGCAACGGTCTAAGCTGAACTTAGGCGTAGGAATGACAAAAATATTACAATTATAACAATATGATTGCTTTCAATTAATATTTAACGAAAAGGGTGGGGTAAAACCAGCGATATATTTACGTTTCAAAGCAATATATCTAATTTTCAAACACTTTCCTAACGTCAATAATACAATTCAACACACGTACAAAATACACGATTCCAGTTACGTTGCTATGCTGTTCCCCGCTATACTCGCATACCTTGGCCAGTGCTGTGCAGCCTCACCGACACACAGACAGACAGACGCGAGATGCGCGCGCTGCCTGCGAAGCAGCTGACCGATGAGCGACCGCGACGCACTAGTCTTGATACTTGCATAGTTTTTAACAGAACCTACATTAAATACTTACCTGAGAGAGGACAAAAGAAGTGTTGGTAGTTAGATTGGTGGATGACATTTAGAAGATCGCGGGTAATACCTGCTAGAGACTTGTGTAGACATGGGAAGAACCAAAGGGCTGCCGAAGAGCGTAATATTTTCGCCAATCGTGTCATCGAGCGCAGTTTGTATAAAATATATATATTAATCATAGAAAGAAAATCAACTAAAGGAAACTCACTGCTCTGTTTAGGTAAAGATGGAATTGGAACTATTAAGATTGAATTGAACATGGATGGGCTTTAGGCAGTAAAAGTCTGACACACCCCCCGCTCTTCCTAGAGCGGGAAGTTATTTGTTGATTTCCAATCCGAAAATGAAAAGTTAATTTCACAATTCTTTTACAACTGATAAGGATTTTACAAGCCAAGTATCAAAACTCTTTATTCCATCGACCTGCGCACGCGCCGCGGCAGATGTTCGCAGCATCTGTCGGCGCACACAGACGCGCCTCTCATCTCGTCGCACGCGCATGTCCGCAACAACCTGCTGCCCAGCTGATCGCTACCTGGCGGAGTGGCGGCTTTTTAACCTTTTTTGTTGCCGAGGATTTGTTTGTCCAAATCGGGATGATGGACTATGAAATTAATGGGTTTTTTTAGGTTCTTATAAGAGTTATTGTGTTTAAGCGTTCTAGTAGATTTTTTGTTGTTTCGGGATCAGTCCTGGAAGTTAAACTTGTAAAAATATTCTAGTTGGAATTTTACTTCCTATTTTATTTGGACATTCTATTTGGATGAAATTTTGGCACACAGATTATTCATAAGACAATTTTATGCCGGTAGTACGATCCCGCGGGTCGATTATCAAATTCCATCTGAGCGTAGCCGCGGGCATAAGTTAGTCTTCAATAACCTAAGAAATATTTCCAATAAAAATCAATGTCATGGTAAGTTTTTTGCTGCATTCACTTTTAAATCATTCCTCAAACAATCCATAAATCTTTTCTTTGGCCTTCCTCTCCCTCCCAGTCCATGAACATGCATATCCATTATTTAGTCATCCGTCCTCATTACATATCTATAAAAAAACATGAGTAATTCCCTATTATAGAAAAAGAGTCACCGTCAAAGGGTAAGATTGCAGCCATCACAATTAAAATTATATCAGTCTGTTCCAAATGTCAAATTCTAATTTCTTTTTGGAGTCCCTAAGACTGTGTATATACAGCCAGTGTCATAACTTTGTATGCTCCACAGTCTACAGAGAAAAGGTAACACTGGTTGAGTCATCCAGAATTTTACAATACACCTTTAAATCCTTAGCCTTCGCAATCCCTTATAGAGAACCAGCTTACAGATAATCTGTAAGTAAAAATCGACGTTAATTCATGTCAATGTTTTAGTTAACTTTACACCTGGAATATATATTACGAAATGCACCTGTTGTTTGTCAAAAACTACCGTATTTGACCCAGAGACCTTAATTTGACCATAGTGACTAAAATTACTCCAAAAAGTTACAATGTCCTTCGTTTTTATTTTTAATCAGTTTTTTATGGTGATCGAAATTTAAAATTCATAAAGGACGACATTTATTTTTTTATGGCTTTTATTCCATAATTATGTGTTTCTGACACAGTATTTTGTTTTTTTTTTGCGAATGAACGGAAATGGTAGTAAAGACTAATGAGGTTTCATTTACAATAATGATATTATTATCATTTTTATTAAATCGATAATTGTTCGCGCTTTGGTGAAATGTTCTTTGTGAAAAGAACATTTCACAAAGAACATGCAAGCTGGTTGCTGCCATGTCTGGAAGCAAATAATTCAAGGTAGATTGCTATCCCGTTTCGGGGTATAAGACCTCGAAAACGACAAGTAACAATTACTTGAAAAAGATATTGTAAACCTATAACAACCCTCATTATCGGTAAAAATCGGGATTGTTCATATTAATTTAAAACTAATAGGCAATTAAAAATAAATCTGTCAGTATTCTGTACCTACAGAACATTAAATATGATTTGTAAAATGTTATGCAAATTGCTAATTAAGATTTTAGTCAAGAACCTGCAAGAAAACGAATCACCAAATCAATTAGAAAATAACAAAACATCAAAAACAAATTAGAAACAAAACACCATCAACAATAATGTGGCAACGCAAAATCCAATAATCCCAATACGCAACGTCCCTAGCCCCTAGTGTTGGGTCATCGTCCGGGAAATCCGTATGAGCGGCAGGTGGGTGGCACACGGCACACGGCAGCTGCGGGATTTAACTGCCCATCACTATCTGCTAGTATCTAGCCGATGGGGGAGTCCTTGTGGCGGTTACGATCAGGAATCTTGTACAAATGTCAAAGTTTATCGGACGACTTTTTCTGAAAGAAGGGTTTTTGTGACATAGATGGTTTTGTCGGGTGAGTTTGTCGTTTTGTAGAGTTTGGTTATAATCGGTGATGATTTCGTCTCCAGTACCGTGTATCTACTGGTAACCGTGGCGTCTGCCAATCTGACTGTACATAGTATATCCCAGCCAAGATGGCTGGGACTAGAAGTTACAAGTTTTAGGTTGAATACACCCAAACTCAAAGCTTTCATTTAAATTAAACCATTTATAGGCACTTTTGCATTGTCTAGGCTTCGGTCATTATGTTGCCAGTTTCAAAACGAAATATCTATAAAGGAGAATGAGCAAGAAACTTAATGGAATTGTCCATCCTTACTTAATACATAATTATTATACATATTATAAAAGCGAAAGTGAGTTTGTTTGTTTGTTACGTCTTCACGCCTAAATGGCAAAACCGATTTTGATGAATTTTAGTACAGAGGTAGTTGAAACCCTCGGAGACGGACATAGGCAAATTTTTGTCTCTTTCTAACCCACCACTTCCCTAAAATAGGGGGTGGAAGTTTGTATGGAGCATTCCGCAATTTTCAAGGTAGGAAGCTAAAAATTGGTATGCGGACTATTTGTCACTAACAAAAACATGGTGCATCATTTTTTTTGGAAATCTTCCCCAACCCCTACAAAGAAGGGATGAAATTTTATATGGGACTTTTCGCAATTTTCAAGGTACGAAGCCGCGGGCAAAAGCTAGTCAATAATAAATATAAAGCATGATACACTGGTTACCAATAAAAATACATAGACTATTGAATAAGTAAGTAGTTTATAAATAAAATAGGTCATGGTATTTATTATTTATAGTAAGTATTTCCTTATCCTCTGAGCGAAAGAGCAAAGTTCTCTAGTTGACGCAATCACTCCATGCGACTCTGACATTATCTAAAAACATGAATTACATAATGCACAAGTATCTATGTTCCTACGAGAACTACGTCATCGGTCAGAAACACTCCATGCCATAAAAGCAAAAAAAGAAACATGAAAAAAGGTTTTATAAGCTGCACTTAAAAGAAAAAGAAAAAATAACTTTGATTTAAATAAAATTTATAGTTTTTCTTCAAGTTTGACGTTGTTGGCGGAAGTTGTGGGGGTCGTATAGGCAAATCTTGATCTCATACTGGTATTTATTTGCAAAGTTGGAAAAAGGCTATGCAGACAATGAAGGCATCAATAAACATTAGCGACGTAGCTTAAATTTAAAGGAGCTCGGTGACGGCATCGATATCTTCAATGATATTGTAAATAAAAACTTATCAATCAATTAACCCAACTATACATTAATCACAGCCCTTTTTATTTTAAAATTATGCTTTTAGAAATAGACTAACCAACTTATAGACACTGCAAACTCATTGATGACAGGCCGTGTCGATGAATCGTTTGTGTTCCACACGCGTCTCAAAGAGATGTCAAAAAAGTCTGGGGTCTGCCAGAGCCACCGGCTGCCGGAGTTGCGGGTTGTCCGAAAGAGATACCGTGGTCCGGAACATAAAGGGCATAAGAAGGAACATGTCAACAAATCTGAATTTCCCCTCCGCTCCGCCCAGAGCGGGGGAAGTTATTTGATGATTTCCCTTCCGCAAAAAGAGACACTGTAGTCTTGCCAATAGTAATATGCCGCATCCAATACATAGGTTTCATTCAATGTCATAAACTCAAGATCTACTCTCTAAGCACGAAATCCATGGTTTCGACCGAAGCTACGGTCGTTTCCCACTCCGTATTACTTATGGACATAAGATTAATTAGGTGCTTGAACTAAAAATTAATGACAACTCGATTAGACAGTTCGTTTTGTAGTAGCGAGCTACTTTCGAACGGGTCCGTATCTTCGTTGGACGACTTAGAGTAGACCACCAACTCCAATCATACAATGAACCGTAACCACAACAATTAATTACTAAATTCGTATTATTGTGCGTACGCGCATGACTCAGAGTCTGCGAAGGGGAGATTAAAACAAAAATATTCGAAGCATTCCGAACGCCCGTGACAGACAGACGTGTGAGTCACGAGTACTTGTGAATCATTTTATTGTCTGCACTTTTATAATGTTTAATTACAATATAATGCAAACTTAAAAATGGCAAATTGTTCGCAGGTTTTTCACCTTTTGCTACTGTTTCTATTGATGGATTACAATATGTTGTGTTGTTCTTTCGTTTTATATGCTTGAGAAAGTATCAAGAGTTATTCGGAAAACCTATTGTAAAGAAACGTTTTCGTCCTTTTCCTATTCTTTCTTGCATTGGCTATCACAATATCGAGGAGCTCGTGGTTAAATGATAACAGTCGCTCGGGTCGATCTTTAGGTTTTGTCCGCGCTTGCTTAGGTTGGTCTGTGGATGGGTGATCACCCGTTACATACCGAGGTTCCTCTGTGCCTTAGAAAGTACGTGAAGCTGTTGGTCCCAGCTGTCATTTGTAGGTCTTTGGCAGTCGTTACAGGTAGTCAGTGTTCCGAAAGTCTGACAACCAGTCTTACTAGGTATCGTATAACCCAGTACTAACTGGGTTGTGGAGGTCAGATAGACAGTCACTATTTGTAAAATAAATATAAAGGCTAAGTAGATGATGATTGGCTATCACAATATCAACTTAGGACTACCTTTTTTTTCGGGAGGAAAATCATCAAATGAGGAGTCATTTCAGCTTTAGGCAAAGTGTAGAAGAAAGTGTCGGACTTGTACTGACTAAAACCTCTCAATGTTCTTTATTTTGCCCTTTGTAATCTGGGGCCGCGGTATCTCTTTCGAACCAACCCGCAGCCCCCGGTAGGCAAGGACTTGTTCCCAAGGAATGCAAAGCAACTTTTCCCTACCTGTTGCGGCTACAGATCTAAGCACTTTTAGAATAGATTTTGAAGCAGAATTTTGTTTCGAAAACTTCTCTGGTTTCGGATTGAGATTGACTATGACTAACTTAGTGCTATGCTGATTGGTAACCAAGGCAACTATAGATTAAGCTTAGGAGTTGCAATAGTTAGGGGCAGTGTAGGTCCTTCAATATTTTTTTTTTTATCGTTTATTCCAAGAAAATTACATACTTACCTAATTTTTTTCACAGAAATCTTCTGCCAACTGCAGTACAGTTTGTCGGCAGTGCTCTCGTGGATAAGCTTTCTTGACTAACAGCAGTACCATGTAACATGCAGTACAAAATATATGAAATATATAATATGTATATATTTAGGCAAATATATATTTTATTTACCTATACATATATGTCGGCGCTGAGAAGACAAACACAGCTGCAACGGCGCACGTGTATTAATGAATCAGTTGTCAACCATATACTAAGGTTTTTGATACAACATGTCCGAGAATCGGTCAAGGTCCTGCCCGGATGACCCCATGAATGGCCACCTGCCTTCACCAAGTTTTGGCTCCAGCCGAAATATATACACTTACATACATTGCTTGCCAAACTAGCATGAACAGCCTTTTGCCGAGTCCTTTATTTTTATTTAGACCTCGTTCTAAGACCAATTTAGTGTAATGTATGTTACGTTGTTTTTTTTTTCATTTTATTTGGTTTTGTCGAGTGTTTTTTTATTTCTTTTAATTCTATTTCAAAAATTTCCTGGATAACAATGGTTAGCTGAACATGACACAGACATGGCCAACACAACCCCCTTTCTTTTTTGGGGGGTTTCAGAATTTTACTGACTAAAACCCACCCATGTTCCTTCTTTTGGCCTTCATGTTCCGGGGCCGCGGTATCTCTTTTGAACAACCCGAAACCCCGACAGGAGGTGACCCTGGCAGTCTCCTCTGCTTTGCTAACATATTTTTGAAGCGCGCCTGGAACACGAACGCGCCGTCGGCGTCGTCGTCGACACGGCAGTGCAAGCCCTCTTTAGTTAATATGCTTATCGAACGATGAAAAATCAATCGACTAAGAACTACTATTGATTGGTAATACAAATCGCCATACAATAAAAAGTCCAAGCATATAACAACTGCGTATCGCTTACAATAAAAACTAGAGGTTTAGTATAAAGAAACGTGAGACAATGGTGATTGAATCTTATTAGATTCTTACTGATCTATGTCGCGGATCCGAAGAATGTTATCATTTGCATTCTTGTAGTTAAATTGTATGCATTACTTGGATTGAGAATTTTAAAACTGCTTGATGGGTAACTAATTCCATATTATTATATAAATGAATCATGATAGACTTGATAATAGATGAGTTGCTGGCGCCTTCAAAGCGTTTTGTGTTTCTACAGAACGCCATTCAACAGGGTTAGCCTTAACGGTAACTGAACTTTTCGGGTTTTTTTTTTGCATTTTCTTTATTGTTTATAGAAAGTTGCTCTGTCTTGTTCCTCGAAATTAATTAACGAACCTTACTTGCAAGAAGTAAAAAAATAACCAAAACGGATTGCATAGTAACTGTTGTAGATTAAGATTTCGTGCTTTCTTTGTTTACATTTTACGATAATATAGGCTTTCCACCAAAAAGAACAGCAACATAACACCTAAATTCCGACATAATCGACTTCATTTAGTCGATTATTTTACCGATTACACCGTAAAACATTCAATAAAAACGTCCGAGACTCCGAGACACCGAGACTCGGGAGACAATACAATCTCATTTGAATCTCATGAGCGAACGCAAGGTGTTGCGCACGCGCGCACCTGCGATGTCAATGCACCTCGTTACACCACGAGATTGATATTATAAGGATTATTTCATTGAAGCAGGTTTTTTAAAGATATGTTTTTGTTAATTATACTGCTGTTATTACGTAACGTCCATTGATGGAACTTGTATTTTAATTGCGTGGCAACATCAGTTCCTTTGTGTCTTAAAATTGATACTCATAACATTCTGGTTTTTAAATACCATGTAATCCCAGACGCCTCGGGAGACGCTGCGGGCGTCGGACGCCGCGAGACGACTCCCGGCCACCGTAGATGCGGGTCTGTGGACAGCGCGTTCGTGTTCCAAGCGCGCCTCAAAGAGATGTCAGCAAAGCAGAGGGGCCTACCGGGGTTACGGGTTGTTCTAAAGAGATACCGCGGCCCCGGAACATAAAAGGCAAAAGAAGGAACATGGGTGAGTTTTAGTCAGTAAAAGTCTGCAAGCCCGACTCCACCCAAAGCGGGGGAAGTTATTCTAACATTTCCCATTCGAAATAAAGAGTACCATTGCTTATTGCCATCAACTGAGATATTCCGTATCCAAGATCATTTGCTCAGTAGAAACGGTCGCGACCGGTAAATAAGCTGAATGGATATATGGATATAACTGAAATGTCAAAATTACAGCTGTCATTTTGAGCTGGATTTGATTGTCAGAAAGTACAATGTTTGGAACTAACCGTGTGCAATAAATTTGCTCGTTCTTTATTTAAATGTTGAAGGGGATATTTGTTCTGCAATGTGACAATAGCAGTCTGACATTTCTAGTACATCCAAGTAAAATCTAGTCCACAAGTTAGACAGGTTACTGTAAGCGGTATACTTAGTTACATCAGTCCAAACTAAACAACCACTTTAAGTCCCATTGCTTAAGAAATCCACAAATGAGATGTCACACTATGATAGTCATATATAGGTATTCAGGCGATCTGTGATGCGTTACAGATTGGCACCCAGTGGCCCAGCGTGGCGACAAATTGCCACATTGCTTGCTAACTGTCGGAGAGCGCAACTTGGCAAGCTGTACATCTCACTTAACTCGACCAGTCTCGAGGAAAACTACCGAGGACAGTGGACACAGCTTTCGATATTGTAACTGTTTCGTGGTATTTGCGATGAATATATTGGACCATGTTTGAGCTGCGTCGTTGGTCCATTGGTCCAACATTGGTCATTGACCCTGAGGAAGACTAGGTTCGATTCCCAGGTCGGGCTAACTGCTATTGGGAGTTTTCATTAGGATTTTATCAGATGATCTTCAGAGACGGTGATGCCAATAGGCTCGCTCTTTATTACATGGGACTTAAACATAACTGGCAAAGTGTGGGTGTACTATTAGACACCTTGCCCTTACCAATTTTTGCGGATGGGTAATCATCAAATAACTTCCCCCGCTCTGGGCGGAGTGCGAGGAGTATTGAATCAGACTTGTACTGACTAAAACCCACCCACTATTGTGTCTTACGCTTCGGCGATTATAAACGTGTTGTTATGATATAGGGGACCATTCTTTTTTTCTGGTTTGGGACCTTTTATTGATTAGGTACCTATGTCCTAATTTTGTTTCCAGTTTTTCTTTATTTCTGTATAGAAAATATACTGTTTTATATGTATCTGTTCTTTGTTTCGTTTTATTGTTTATTTCTGTACGAGTCTAATAAACGGTTTTTTCTGTCTTTCTAAATTCAATTTTAATAATAAAGAGTTCTTTCTTTCACTTTTTCACAAGGCGTAGACAATTAATGGTTAAAAAACAGGTAACGGTGCTACCGAAAACCCATCCTGTAAAAAAAAAACAAATTATTGATAAAAGAAACAGTTTAACAATTCGACAGTCATTAGTAATAGTTTTTATTGAAAGTTTAGTCGATTGAAATCAGACCTTCCGGTGTTTTGTCACTCACGCCATTTTGTAGCGTTTAATGGAAACAAAATGCAAATGGCCGCCAAATAACAAGTTTTGGTCCTTTTATCTGTTCTATGAAAATTGTGATTATGACAATGGTTTTTTATGTGTTATTTTGAATAGAATAGGTTACTAATACTTTTTAATAATAAAATAAAGACTTCAGAAGCAATCTTATGTCAGAACTGTCAACGCGAATAATAAGCTCGCAAAATCCAAACGATAACGTTTGTCGTCTTTCTTCTAATTCCAGTGTTATGAGTCATCATTTTTTTAAACATTGGCCGGTCTAGGAATTTCTTCAGTATTGTGCGTGCGTTTACTGAGATCTAAGCTTATAAAAATTAAATAACCAGCCAGACCTGTAGGGCATACAAACTTTTATTGCTTGCTGGAATCGAAGTCACTGCTCAAACTTTGCTGTCTTTGTAATTGCCAATCATATCATTTTAGGATCACGTTTTTACATGATATTCCTTCTGATAACCTCTTGTTTGCAGGCGACATTTGTTACATATTAAAGATAGTATTTATCTGTTTGACTAGCTTTTACCAGCGGTTTCACTCGCTACTCAACTTCTTAGTGTCGAAGCTGAGTAGCGGTCTTATGTTGTATCTCTATTAATTTCGTAAAAGAACGTCTATGCAAAATTTGTAGTCAATCCGGCCAAGAAATCGGATCCTTCCATAAAAAAATTATCACCCTGTTTCACCGGCTGATGAATTTGGCAAAATCCCGTCTTAGTGAGCCCCTACGTCCTAAAAGAATCCCCCATGCAAAATTTTACACTCCGAACACTTGCAGTTTCTAAGATTTCGTTATGAGTGAGTCAGTGATTTTTGCGTACATCTTCTTGTCTAATATATAAAATTTCCGTGTCACGATGTTAGTTACCGTACTCCTCCGAAACGGCTCGACCGATTCTTATGAAATTTTGGGTACATATTGGGTAGGTCTGAGAATCGGCTAACATCTATTTTTCATACCCCTAATCCTCAGCGGGTGAAACCGCTGGGCACAGCTAGTAATATATAAAATTCTCGAGTCACAATGTTCGTTCCCATACTCCTCCGAAACGGCTCGACCGATTCTTATGAAATTTTATATGCATATTCAGTAGGTCTGTGAATCGGCCTACATCTATTTTTCATACCCCTAAGTGAGCAGCGGGTGAAACCGCTGGGCACAGCTGGTACATATGGATTTATAACAAAGTCAAAAAACCTATTTACCATAAACCACATACACGTAGATTTAATCGAAACATCAAAAACATGCAACAAACATTAATTACCTTAGCATAAATCTACAGTTAACTTTTGTCTCACAAAAAAAGGAATTATGTAAACAACACATTTAATAAGACTATTTAGTAACGGAACTCACTGATTTCAAAATCACAACGACACCAATTTAATAAGACCTCTATGTTAATACAGTAGTCTTCGGACTAACGTTCAGTTAATTTTAGTCGATTTTCAAAACCTTAATTTAGTCTCAATTAGTTTTTTAACCTGTGACATTTTGCGTTAATTTCTCAGAAAAGTTTTTTTTTGTTTCCGGTAGATGAACACAGAACACTTTAGCATGCATCTGTATAAAATACTCATTTTGTTGTTTTTTGGATTTAAAAGCAGGATGTTCGTTAAGAAATTGAATAGGTAAATGGTGTTTAAAAAATCAGTTTGTATTTTAATTCATATTGATTGGCAGAAAAAATAAAAAGGATAAAATAACCTTTTAATTTTTGATGAAATTCAATACAAAACAATTTGAATGTGCCATAAAAGTTTTATGTTTCTATAAGCTCTAACTATTATTAACAATCCACAAGTATACACTACACCGATTTTGATAGATTTTGGTACAGAGATAGTTGGGAACCAGGAGACGGACATACGCTTTTAAAAAAAATTAAGTAAACTTTTTAAAAAAAAAGTGGGCTGTGAGGGAGAAAGAGGGAAGAAAAGGGAAAACTTAGCGTTGCTATTACAAATCAATAAGGCGCAAGGGGAACTGTGTTACCCCGAATTTAACGCGAGCGAAGCCGCGGGCAAAAGCTAGTAGATAATAAAAATATGTACAAGTCTTGTATAAAAATGGTAAAATAATTACAGGGCGTCAAAAATTTCGTCTAGTCAAACAAGAAAGGAATGAATGAATTATTTGAATGTACTTAATTTGAATCCTGTACAATTTTGACACTAACCTATAATTCCAAATTGGAAAACATACGTTCTTTCACAAATCGAGAAAGAAAGTCTGAATACATCACTTCTTAATCTCGAAAACATCACCTGGTCTACTACGTATAGGTAGGTCAAACGGAATGAATTTGATTGCATTGTCTTATCGCACATATCACACCGGGCGGAGTGTTAGACTTTTAATGCCTAACACCCACCTATATTCCTTCTTTTGCCCTTTAAGTTCCGGGGCCGCGGTATCTCTTTCGAACAAACCGCAACCCCGGCAGGCGGTGGCCCTAGCAGGCCCCTCTGTTTTGCTGACATCTCTTTGGATAAGCCTTTGGACAGTTCTTTGTCTGCACTGATGATGAGCCAAGTGTCAAATCAGTATTTACTGAGAACGTAGGTGCAAAGGAACAGGTACACCGCAGTTTCCTGATTCATATCCGATGTATTCTGTGAGGTGGGGCGAATTCACTAGAGACATTTTGGTACATGCAAGATTCCATAAAATATTATTTATTTGGTTCGTCTATGGATGACTTAACCTAAGGATCGACCCAAATGACAGTTATTTTTAGAGTTCCGTACCTCAATAGAAAAAAAAACGGACCCCTTATGGAGTACTTTGTTTTCCGTCTGTCTGTCAAGACCTAAAGAAAATCTCGGGAACGCGTGAAGGTGTCAAGTTGAAATTAAAACCGTATACTCAAATCTGTGGACCCTTAGAGTCGTGGAAAAATCATATCTTTATATCTACGTAGTCAAAAGATAATTATGGCTGTTTATGTAGCAAGTTTGTACGAAACCCTGGGTGTGCGAGTCCCACCCATGATCCTTCTATTGCCCTTTACGACAATAGAAGAAACATGGACGGGACTCGTACGACTCGCACTTGCCGTTTTTTTTTGTATGTTGCATTATATCTCCGTTGATAACTTTTAGCTCACTAAGAAGATTCCAGCTCCCTCGTAAGCCTACTCACACACACATACTTACTGTCGAGTGGAAGTCGCGTAGGGCTTCCTACCTTCCTACTCAGGTTACCTTCCGAGCGACCGGACAACGGACATGTAACATCCTATACCGGTGGAGTGTGGACTTTTGTTTTGTTATCGAATTGTGTGGATGTACGTGTAGGTAGCGTGGTGGGATTCCTGCGGTGAGGGAAGTTTGTATGATTGTTTGGCAATCGATTTGTTGTGGGTATGATGGCTTTTTAGAGGGTTTGGGTATGTGAAGTGTGATAATGGTTTTACCTTTTTATGATGTTCTGATGAGTCAAGATGATTGACAATTGTTTCAAGGGGTTTGGTATATTTACAGAGATTTAGAACTGACGCAATGTTTTCTATGTATTTTTTACTTTTGTTGTGATAATACTCTTCTTCTGCTTAGCCTTTTCCTAACTACTTTGGGGTAGACTTCCAGTCTGCACAACTACAGTCTGAATACCCTATGGAGCAACTGGCAATCTGACCTCCACAACTCGGTAAAAATCCCAACCTAGTCAAGTTCCCTTAAATCATACTGACTAACGAAATTGGTTTAGTTAGTAGTTTAATTAAGTAAATTGACTAGAAAAAATGCACATACTGTGGGCTAAAAAGGCAAAGGAAAATATTGTTTTAATCATCTTTACTTAATATATAAACCTGAATTAGTAATCACTGGTTTCGGTTCGGCAATTGCACCACGAGATCGTTCTACCCGGATTTTTAATCCAGGTAAAAAAAAATCTAAAGAGTAACAAACATGCTTAATCACAAACGTTTACATCAAAAATATTAGTAAGAAGTATGATAGTAGGATTTTATGAAATGGGTAGAAATAATTACCTTCTCTCTCTATTCTTATGAACAAAGGGAAACAGGAACAAGATAACCGCCACCCCCTGTACGCGCATCAACAACCACCTTAATACTTGAAGAGTCATTAAAGCTTTATGAGATATACGACCTCCTTAGAAGACGGAGCGTCAGACGAGATGCAAACTGTTAAGAAACAAACATCCTATCCCTCCAGCTCCACTCTTCATTATCGCGAAAGAACATCTGCCGCCTGGATACGAAATGCAGTGGTCAATCTTGACGGCACAGTTGGCGCAGTGGCTGAGCGATCGACTGCTGCGCTGCATGTCGCGGGTTCGATTCCCGCACGGAACAAATATTTGTATGACCTGCAGATAGTTGTTTCGGGTCTGGGTGTTTGTGAGTTTAAATGTTTGTAAACGCACCCACGATACAGGAGAAATTCCTAGTGTGGGGCAACGTTCTTGAAATCTCATAATCGACTGTGGGCCTAGGTTGGCCGCTGTAGATATTAATCTAGCCAAATGGGGTATCCTTGATCCATCCCAAACACAATGCCAGTAATGAGCCCCTTTGCAGAATATGCCCCACTTACTGTCCTGCCCATCCTGCACAGCCACTTGCACCTATCAGGGGCCTTAGTCTGCTATTACAATAGTGTCAGAATGGTCGATCACTGATCGCATAATGGTTAATTTTGACAAGTTTGGTAATCTACTACATACTAAACTTCTCAAAATCAACCATTATGCGATCAGTGATCGACCATTCTGACACCATTGTAATAGCAGACTAAGGCCCCAGGATTTAAACAAAGCAAATGTTAGGGGTTTCGTACTACATACTGTGGGTCTAAATAGGCTGCTTTAGCAGAATTAAACTCGGATAATAATATGAATTACTGTAAAATTCTTAAAATGCTAACAGACGCAGTTAATATTGGGAATTGTCACTTTGTGACCATTTTACGATTGGTAGTGTAGGTAATTCATATTATGAACTAACTGGTTTTTGCCCGCGGCTTCGCTCGCGTTAAATTAGGGGTAACACAATTCCCCTTTCCTGATTTGCAGGTACCTGCTACCTGTAATGTTTGCCCTTTATTGTAATAGCAATGCTAAGTTTTCCCTTTTATTCCCTCTTTCTCCCTCATATCTACTTTTTTTTTTAATTAGCCTATGTCCGTCTCCAGGGTCCCAACTATCTCTGTACCAAAATTCATCAAAATCGGTTTAGCCATTCAGGCGTGAAGACGTAAACAAATTCACTTTTGCTTTTATAATATTACTAGCTTTTGCCCGCGGCTTCGCTCGCGTTAAATTCGGAATAACACAGTTCCCCTTGCGCCTTATTGATTTGTAATAGCAACGCTAAGTTTTCCCTTTTCTTCCCTCTTTCTCCCTCACATCCCACTTTTTTTTCAAAAAAGTTAGCCTATGTCCGTCTCCTGGTTCCCAACTATCTCTGTACCAAAATTCATCAAAATCGGTTTAGCCATTAAAGCGTGAAGAGGTAACAAACAAACAAACAAACAAACTCACTTTATAATATTAGTAAGGAAGTAAGGATATAGTAAGGATTATAATTCTGCTTAAGCGACTATTCTAGACCCCCAGGTCTCAAACAATTTATGAGTTTCATCGACTCGAAAAGAAGAAGAATTCTGACCGATATTTTATTAACAACTCAGAATTCTTATTCTACTCGCCCTCTAAGACAACTGTCGTAAGTTGTAAAGCTAAGCGCGTTCCCCCTTCACAGTTCGCACCTTCGTCAAGGAATATAGGGTGTAAGCACCGAACGGCGGCAGATGCGCACGCATCTGGACTGTCAGTGACCTAGCGTAGCCCGGTAAAATGCTTTCTTTTATAGGCTTATGATTTTATTTTTTATTTTAAAATAGTACGAAAGTCATTTTTCTGATATTTCTGTAGAAAAAACTTTCTTTTTCAAGTTTAATAGCAAATGATGTCACTGACCTGAAAAAATGGTACTTACTATCCTCTGTCTTTTACTCCATTTTCTTTTATACAAAAGTTATGATTTCCTTTTTTTTATAAATCATGTTTTCCTTAAAATAGCAATAAATTCCTTTTAATTGTACGCACGTAAGTTCAAAGAATTAAATCGATTAAGGGCGGCTTGCACCATCTGCACTTAAAACTAGATTTTACTAAGCTCGCATTACACATTAAGCTCGACTTAACTTAAACTATATTAGATGGGTCTTCCACGTGTTAAAATCTGCTCGACTTAACTAAATCTAGTTTAGCACGTTCCATTCCTTTCATTCGTTCCATTGCGTATCGGTTTTAACATGTGGTGTGGATTTTTTGTGCATTTTACACTTTTTTGTCAGAAAGCAACGTCTCAAATCTGATGTTTAATTTCATAAATATTGCCAGTTTTACCGGATGTTTTTTAATCCTGGTTTCGTTGTTTTGTGGTAGTTTATTTTATTTGAAAGATGAAAAGATCACGAGCGGCTAATTTTAGTAATAGAGAAATAATGTATGCAAATGTCTTCTTAAATTCGTCATCACGCAAACCTTGTATTAAATCACTTCTTTTGTTGACGTTTCGCGAGAAAATTGGGGAATCAAGGGATTGAACTAGCATTTTGTCTTCGTCAGATAGTAGATCATCATCGGTATCACTTGAATAAAAAACACATCCATTATATCAACATAGTATCAATCAAATATCATAGTATCAACTATCAAAATGGATTATGACTCGGTAATAATGCACAAAATTAAAATGACAACGAGCATTCCACATACACTAAATCGAGATTTAGGAACTTAGGGCGGCTTGCACCATCTGCACTTAAAACTAGATTTTACTAAGCTCGCATCACACATTAAGCTCGATTTAACTTAAACTATATTAGATGGGTCTTGCACGTGGTAAAATCTGCTCGACTTAACTAAATCTAGTTTAGCACGTTCCATTCCTTTCATTCGTTCCATTGCGTATCGGTTTTAACATGTGGTGTGGATTTTTTGTGCATTTTAAACTTTTTTGTCAGAAAGCAACGTGACTGAACTTGTCAAATATCAAATCTGATGTTTAATTTCATAAATATTGCCAGTTTTATCGCATGTTTTTTAATCGTGGTTTCGTTGTTTTGTGGTAGTTTATTTTATTTGAAAGACGAAAAGATCACGAGCGGCTAATTTTAGTAATAGAGAAATAGTGTATGCAAATGTCTTCTTAAATTCGTCATCACGCAAACCTTGTATTATATCACTTCTTTTGTTGACGTTTCGCGAGAAAAATGGGGAATCAAGGGATTGAACTAGCATTTTGTCATCGTCAGATCATCATCGGTATCACTTGAATAAAAAACATATCCATTTTGATAGTATCAAACTCGGTAATAATGCACAAAATTAAAATGACAACGAGCATTCCACGAACACTAAATCGAGATTTAGCAACTTAAACTGCCGACCACGCTGGTTTAAATTTGACGTTTCTTTAAATCTAGATTTACTCTAAACCGAAGTCGTGCAATGCGTTAAGTTCGACTTAAGCTTAAACCGTGATTAAATCACACTAAATCGAGACTTAACTCGCACGTGCAAGCCGCCCTAAAAGTTAAGTTCTGTTTCTTTATTTAACATTTCGCATTTGAATTAATCATGCAAGGCTGTTGCATCTGGTCAGGCAGAATGTCGGCGTACATATCTAGTAACTAAATTACTTTCTTTAAAGCTGGCAACACTACAACTGGACTTTATAATGGTAATGTAAATCGTTGGCTTAAGGTTACCCATAAGATTAAGATGCTGATAAAATAATTCCTCTTGCCTTTTTAAAAGCTAATAAAGTTTGTTTTTGTGTCCATGGATGTTGTTTTCTTTTAATAATGATTACGAAAGTGATCACAGAAGATGCGAAATTCATAAAACTGTCTACTCGGTGGTTTTTTTGTCTATGGTTGTTTATCGAGTTACGTTTAAGCATTTTTTTCAAAAGGTTACACAGGTAGACGCATCTGGACTATCAATGGTCTAACCTATAGGTTAGTCTAGTAAAATACTTTCTTCACCTATTATAAAGAAGACGGTAGCAATATGAGGTTAACATTTTTTAAGGTCAAGCGTAAACCTTTTAATTATAAAGTACCTATAATGTTTTCTATTTCATCGGTTATAGTCTTTTTTTAATTTGTAATTAAAGCTGCAGATTAAAAATAATATCAGTTTGTGTCAACTATAAATATGTTTTTTCTGGGATGTTATTTGTTAATTGGTGGGTAATCAAACTGTCAAAATTTCATATAACTTACACAAGCTGCAAGTTGAAGAAAAGCAAACTTTCAACAAAAGAATTACCTAAATTATTATATTCACAAAAAAAATATTTTATTATATCGAAGCTATGTAATTTACTAGGTACTATTACTACCTCCTGCATAGTATAACATGATTTTTACTATCAAATAGAGTCATGCTAACTATACAACGATATGTCACATGATATTATCTCTCTTTGATGTCGATGTGACATGATATTAACATTGCGGTACTTTTAGCGCACTAGTGTTATAAAAATATGTGCCAAAGTTGGAACAACATTTTTATTCTGATAGACAGTAATGTTATCATTATAATGAAATACAATGCTGTAAGCGAATTGAGTATTATGTTTTAGTTGGGACAAGATGAAGAAATTCATTGGTTTTAAAATATTAAGTTTAAAAACAATATATTTTTGATGTCAAGTAAGCTGTTTTGCGCCTTATTGCTTTTTTTTAATACTTTTAAATTGTTCTTTTATTTTAAGACTTATGTAAAATAATTTACAATAACTATTATATAAATTATAAATGCAAGTTGTCATAAAGAAAATAACTTTAAAGACATTGTAATTTTATTTAATCACTTTGCCCATTTTATTTCGTTATTTATCATTAAAACAATAATTACTACCTACGCGTTCACTTCCAATAAGAACATTGAATTACCAAAAAACAAGGTGTAACCCCCAATTGCGGTTACATGCGGCTTCCACGATGATATTACGCAAGTTGTGATCGATCGCACCTGGGCGCCCACCTGCCGACAACACGTGCTCTCACCCTGCCCAAATGATCCGTAAAGATCACTTTATTGTTGATCAAGTTAGTAAGTTTAAGGATTATATGATGCTATTATAAACAGTCGTGGCAGCGTTGGTCTAGAGCAAGAGGCCTTTGATATCAAAGTATCGTGGTTATCTTACCCAGTAAGTTAACGCCTAGATAAGTGGCAAAGCATTTCCTATTTCTCCAACAACATAGAATTGACAAAAACGAATGTCAATTTAACTTTCCCTTCATCGTTGTCGCTCATATAATATAACTTTTTTTAAATCCTCTTGAGTCTAAAAATCTCTTATATAAAAAAAATCCTCAACTCTCAGGTCACTTCAAATAAGTTCCTTACAATTTGGTTCCGTTAATTTGTGCAACAACTAATTATGACACATAAACGTAACTAATTAAGTATACAGAAAGATGGACTCACTTATCTGTACGGTATAATATAAACAATTAAACATAACGTCTCTTTTAAATGATACTAGCTTTTGCCCGCGGCTTCGCTCGCGTTAAATTCGGGGTAACACAGTTCCTCTTGCGCCTTATTGATTTGTAATAGCAACGCTAAGTTTTCCCTTTTCTTCCCTCTTTCTTCCTCACATCCCACTTTTTTAAAATAAAAGTTAGCCTATGTCCATCTCCTGGTTCCCAACTATCTCTGTACCAAAATTCATCAAAATCGGTGTAGCCATTAAAGCGTGAAGAGGTAACAAACAAACAAACAAACAAACTCACTTTCGCTTTTATAATATTAGTAAGGATATCAATATCATATAAAACTTTACTGGCCACAAATTGCTATAAAATATGACGTAAAAGTACGTTCATATTCAAATACCATTGGTAAAGAAAAACATATATAAAAACACATTAAAAAAAACTTCAATTTGACATAAACTAACTTCAATTTGATAAAAATTAAGACATAACTAAAACTATTTAATTAAAAGACATGGCCAGAAGCGGCTTCAAAACGATCTCATCATTAATTCCCATAATTAATTGAAAGTCGTTGGTTTTAAAAAGACTTCAAAGTCAAGGAGTATTAATAAGACAAGCTATAATAACGAGTGATGTCGTTTGTAAGAATGCCTTATTTGGTACATCTCTAGTGTGTTATTACTGTCGTTAGTGTTGCCGTGTGCTGAGAGAAAGGGTTTAAAATGTAATTATTTACTTTTTTAATTGTTTATGAGCAGAATTATGACTTGATAACCCATAGTAGTCAAGCGAATTGCTAGGTAGGTGTTGCCATTCGTTAAGATTCCTAGCGACGGGTCCTGTATGTTGCGAATTATGCACGTCAAGAATGAATCTACGAATGACAATTTTATTTAGTGTCGCCCATATTCATGCGTACAATTAATTTCCTAGTAATCTTATCATTTTTTTTCCTTAAAATTGTTCTCCCAACAGGCTTTCCTTTGCTGTCTATTCAAGGCGCCAATGAATAAGCGTCTTTTGGATTAGCTCGTTCCATCGTCGATCTCATCTCCGTTTTCACAAGATATTTTTTTTTTAACTCGGATGCAATTGGCCCAAAGCACGAGTACCGACGAATCAGATACAGTTTTTTCACACTAGGAATTTCTTCTGTATCGTGGAATCGTGGGTGCGTTTACAAACACTTAAATTCACATGAACAAACAGCCAGGAACAACTATCTGTAGGTCATACAAATATTTGTTCCGTGCGGGGATCGAACCCGCGACACGTAGCGCAGCAATCAAACACTTAGCCACTGCACAACCGTGTCGTCTCTAATAAAAACTTTTGTTTACTGTTGGAATGTCAAGATACCTTGTCTAATCCGTACTCCAAATTCCCACACATCTAAGGGCCTTAACCGCCGTAACGTACTTAAGGCATGTCGTAGCAACTTGCCAGTGACGTAATGACGCTAACGTCTTGCATATGACGCGCAAATTGACGCCGCCTCAAAGAAATGAGTCAATGAAAGGATGTTACAGTTTTAAGAATTTCTAACGGTTGCATGCAATGTGTGTTTTGTTAACCGGGAATGCCGAGGCATCGTTTCTTTTTTTTTGAGAAAAAGAAGTTGATGCAACGTCTTTTTCTCTGATCTTTTGATTGTGATGATATTTTTTTTTATTATTATTTGATGAATGGTGAAGAACTCATTGCATATATAAGTTTGTAAGCTAATATAAAGTCGTATGGTTCACAATTTAAATGATGTTCTGATGTAATGGGCGTCAATATAAATAAATAAAAAACCGGCCAAGAGCGTGTCGGGCCACGCTCAGTGTAGGGTTCCGTAGTTTCCCGTCCGTCACAATAAGTGTTCCCACTTATGAGTTTAAAGGTGGAGGAGGAAATTATTTTGTACAACTTTTTGTCTTTTTTGTACAAAAACTGTTGTGTCAATCAAGTTCAAAATGATTTTCCTAGAAAGTCTTTATAAAGTTCTACTTTTCAGATTTTTTTTCATATTTTCTAAACTTATGGTTCAAAAGTTAGAGGGGGGGGGACACATTGTTTTTTACTTTTGGAGCGATTATTTCCGAAATTATTGACATTATCAAAAAATGATTTTAGTAAACCCCTATTCATTTTTAAATACCTTTCCAACAATATATCACACGTTAGGGTTGAAATTAAAAAAAAAAAAACACTTCCCACTTTACATATAGGGTGGCTACCCTAATAAAACATTTTTTTTCAATTTTTATTTTACCACTTTGTCGGCGTGATTGATATACATATTGGTGCCAAATTTCAGCTTTCTAGTGCTAACGGTCACAGAGATTAAGCGAGGACGGACGGACGGACGGACGGACAGACAGACATGGCGAAACTATAAGGGTTCCTAGTTGACTTCTTCTTCTTAGCCGGTACGCTCTTGACAGTGCGGTCGTGATCGCTATGAACTTGTAGTATTATTGGAGGGGGCAGATGTGATGCGCTTCACGATGTTTCGCCATTGCTGCCTGCTAGAGGTCATCCTGCTGCACTCGTTTAGTGAACCTCCAACGGCTGACTTGATCTGGTCAGTCCATCGCGTGGGTGACCTTCCGCGCGGTCTAGTACCTTCCACCTTTCCTTGGACGACAAGGCGTTCTATGGACAGGTTGTCACGCCGAGAAACATGTCCGAAGAATGTTAGGATGCGAGATTGTACTGTCGAAAATAGACGCTGCCTGATACCGAGTTCTTGAAGTATCGAGACGTTCGTGCGAAACTCGGTCCACGAAACCCCAAGCATTCTTCTCCAGCACCACATTTCCAAAGCGTCCACTTTCTGCCTTTCCACATCTCGCAAAGTCCACGTTTCAGCCGCGTATAGAAATATGGGGAATATAAGTGTCCTAACAAGTCTGGTCTTTGTGGCTATAGTAATGTTTCTATTCCTCCATATTTTCCGCATCCTGTCCATCGCTGTTCTTGTGATGCCCATACGTCGTTTGATTTCATCGATGCATCCGCCATTGTTTGAAATCAGAGCCCCAAGATAGATATAAGACTGGACTACAGTGCAATTCGCGATTTGTGTCACTTCAGGCGGATTATTTCTGGCACGGTCAACAATCATTACCTTGGTCTTGTTGCG
This sequence comes from Ochropleura plecta, assembly GCA_905475445.1. Lineage (NCBI taxonomy): Eukaryota > Metazoa > Arthropoda > Insecta > Lepidoptera > Noctuidae > Ochropleura > Ochropleura plecta. The sequence goes on along the minus strand of FR997738.1, from coordinate 9,409,858 downwards.
ATTAATTTTAAGTCCAAACTCACGGCTTACTCGTTCCATCTTTGACAGTAGCTCATCCAAGTGTTGTGAACTGGTTGCAAATAAGGTGGTGTCATCCGCGTAACGCAAGTTTGCAATCTTGTATCCACCAATTGTTACTCCGTCCGTCCAGTCCTCCAAAGTGATGCGCATTATCAGCTCTGTGTAGGCGTTGAATAAGAGCGGGGATATTATGCATCCCTGGCGTACTCCGGCACTAGGATGGAAATCACCTGAAAAGACATCATCTGTGCGCACTGAGGCTGTGCCTTCTTCATATAGACATCTTAAGAGGTGAACAAGATGTTTTGGTGTGCCCATATCTAGCAAGGTCTTCCATAATACCGGCCATTTCACCGAATCGAATGCTTTGGAGAAATCAACAAAGCAAATGAATATGGGCTTATTGAATTCTCTCGACTTCTCGATGATCTGACGTACGATGAGAATTTGTTCCCGAGTGCCTTTCCCCTTCACAAAACCGGCCTGTTCTGGAGCGATCTCCTTAGACAGGTAGGCTTTCAGTCGCTCGTTGAGAATATGCAGCATTATTTTGCTAGCGTGTGATATTAGAGCAATGAGCCGGTAATTGTTACATTTCTTCGTCGAGCCTTTTTTGTGCAGGGGTATGAAAACGGTGTGTGTCCATTCAGTAGGCCAAACTCCTGTCTGCCATACCTTGTTGCAAATAAGATGAAACATCTGGTCGCCACGATCTCCTAAGGCTTTTATTGTCTCTATCGGAATTGCATCTCTACCAGTTGCTTTTTTGCTTTTCAGGTGTCTTATGGCAGCTCTTACTTCGGACAATAGAATGTCTGGTTCCAAATTCTCCCGTTCTGGGTCTGTACTTGCAAACTGTCGTGACTGCGGGTCTCGGAATAATGATTGACAGTAGTTCTTCCACGTTTCGGAGATTTGCTCGAGCTCTGTTACTACTTCATTTCTGTCGTTCTCAATGGCCCAGGTTTTAGCCGGTAGAGATTTGGTAATAAGACGAATTTTGTGGTACAGATCTCGAGCCTCGTGCTTCATAGCGTGCTTTTCAACCTCTTCACAGATGCTATGAAGGTGGCAGTTGTGGTCACGCCTGCAGCAGGCTTGGATGTTAGCAGACATCTTATTCAACTCCCTTATGTCTGTTCCTGCAGCTTTCTTAAGGCGCCTCTCCTCAATTAGAGCAAGAGTACTATCTGTCATCCAATGTTGACGTTTGCGTGTTTCTGATCTTGGATTAGACTCCGCCACTGCATTTTGGATGAGTTGTTTAGCTTTACTCCATAGCATGTCTGGTGTAGCTTCATTGTGGTTTGCATCTGTCCATTCCTTCCATTTCCGCTCAAAGGCTGTATTGAGCTTCTCGTTATTTGTTACTTCAATCCGTCTTATTTTCTTGGAGGATCGGGCAGCTTTGAGTTTCAACCTCATCTTTGCGATAACGAGTTCATGGTCGGAACCACAATCGGCCCCAGGAAGCGTGTGAGCGTTGAGAATAGAGGTGCGCCAGCGTGATCTAATTAGTACGTAGTCGATCTGGTTCTTGGCGTTACCTCCAGGTGAGGTCCAGGTGAACAGTCTACGTGGATGGTGTTGGAATAGACTGTTTGCCACCACCAAGCTGTTTTCGTCTGCGAACTGCATAAATCTTTCACCTCTCTCATTGCGTACTCCAAGTCCAAAGTTTCCCACACATTTACTATACTGGGCAGAGTTTGCGCCAATTTTCGAATTAAAATCACCCATGATTATAAGTAGCTCTCTGCTAGGGATTTTGGCAGTCGCTGTTTGTAGGTCTTTGTAAAAACTCTCCAGGACGGTGGGTAAAGCTTCACTGGTGGGAGCATATGCCTGAATCAGGTTCAGATTTACAGGTGACGCTTTAAGCTTCATGGATATGATGCGGTCGCTAACTGCCTCATACCCTATCACACTGTTATTTAGACGCTTAGGAATAAGTATTGCTACTCCGTTTTGGCTACTGTCGTCATTGCCGGAAAAGTAGACTGTATTGGTGTCGGTAAGAAAATGCCCGTTGCCTCTCCAGTGGGTTTCTGATAGTCCACAAATGCATAAATCACATCTGGTGACTTCCCTTTCTACGATGTCAAATTTACCGGGTTTTAGCAGGCCGCGAACATTCCACGTGCCTATCTTCTGGATTTTTCGCAACTTGATGGGGTTTCCAGTAGCATTATTTCCATGCGGAGCCTGGTCTCCTACTCCAACATGGCCGGTAGTCCATTTCCCACCGCACGCCCCGGTCGCGGCGCGGCGCCGCTCGCTAGGCGGTTCGCATGGCAATCGTGATCTCTTTGTGTCTACCTTCATAACGATTTTCTCGGGAGATTAGTAGCAGTGGTTTCCCGTTGCCTTCTGCCCCAGTTATTTTAGAGGTTATTTGTACCCCAAGGCCCCTATAGCCTCTTCTGACCTCTGGTCAGGAGTGTGGTTATACCGCCACTGCTCGGTCGCCATTGCCTCGTCTGTTATCTAGCAGGGGGACCGCGGTATATAAATACCGCCGCGGATGATGTATGTTGTCCGCGCGTGCAGGTGAGGTTGACAGTTGGGGCCGGAAAGATGTTAAATCCGTTCTCCCCCATTACCCCCTAGTTGACTACGGAACCCTAAAAAAAAGTGTGAGTCGGACTTGCCGCCGAAGTGTTCCATACCATTATCTATAAAAACGGCAAAAAAATGTGTTTGTAGTATGAGAGCCCCCTTTTTTGCGTATAGGAAATCATCAAATAACTTCTCCCGTTCTGGGCGGAGCGGGGGGGAGTGGCATATTTGTACTGACTAAAACCCACCCATGTTCCTTCGATTGCCCTTTATGTTCCGGGGCCGCTGTATCTCTTTCGAACAACCCGCAACCCCTGCAGGCGGTGGCCCTGGCAGGCCCCTCTGCTTTATGAGAGCCCCCTTAAGTATTTATTTTATTCTATTTTTACTATTTGTTGTTATAGTGGCAACAGAAATGAATCATCTGTTAAAATTACAACTATCTAACTATGGTTCATGAGATAGGCAGCCTGGTGACAGATGGACAGACCCGTTTTACACATTGGATACGGAACCCAAAAAAATAGATGTAACGATATGTCACCATAGTATAATAATACAATAAATAACGCTGGCAAATATTACAATCTAATTAACTTATTTTATTGCATTGAAAATTAAAACTAAATAAACCATAATGCATACAGTAAATCTATTTGCAACATTTTATTGTAATTGGTCATAGAGCTTCAGTCTTATTTTTACTATATCCAAAGATAATATGTATTGTCATTTTATAAAGGCATTGCATTTAATTATACTCGTGCGCAGAAACAAAGGGCCGCGCCGGAGAAAGGTTGCGTCTACGCAACGGGGCGCAAGCACCTGTTTTTATCGAGATAAAAGTGTCTAGGAATTGTAGATTTTTCTTCTTTATTACTAAAGTACGGCCAACGAGAAGCGATACCAAATGTTAAACAAAACCCATGCTTTTGTTTGACATTTGGTATCGCTTCTCGTTGGCCGTACTTTAAGTATTTTTTATATTTCTTAGTGTCAAAAATGCAGTTATTAGTAGAGATGCCACGAATAGTGAATTGGCCGAATACCGAATATTCGGCAACACTGTTGGCCGAAACGCCGAATATTCGGCCGCCGAATACTCGGCGCGAAGTACATGCTTGGTGGGGGCGCGTTAGCTGGAATAAGACACGTCACAACCTGTTTTTCTCGTTGCGTTCGCGCTGAAAAATGCTGAAAAGCTCGTTTTTATCCTTCACAACTTACCACTGATTAATTTTAACTACTAAAATGTTGTAATTTGGAAATAAATACATTATTTTGAGTAAAATAACGTGTCTTTTTTTACAAGATTTGCTATTCGGTATTCGGCCGAATAGTACATTCTATTCGGCCGAATACCGAATAGCAAAAAAGTGGCCGAATAGGCCGAATACCGAATAGTTGCCGAATATTCGTGGCATCTCTAGTTATTGGTAGGACTTTATTTGAATAGTACTAACTTATTAACATTAAAAAAAATACGTGGAAAAGCATAATAAAAGAACTTGTAGCAGGTGTCGTTCCTTAGTTTATGCCTAGCTACGTAGGGGGGCTAGGCATGACATCATTTTAAATGATTTGAGGAACAAAAACTGCCATTAAAAAAAACATATTAAGTTAGATCTCGGTAGGCCCAGAAGGAGATGGCGTGACGAGCTGGACTTCCACAAAAAGGATTGGACCTAAACAGCAAACGACAAAAAAAAGTGAGAGGAAGGAAGGGAGGCCTTTGCCCTGCAGTGGGACACATCTGATCTGGCTCATAGTAAATAAATAAGTAAATAAGCTAGATCTTACCAAGGATGATCTTGATCTTAGATGTATCTTTCTTTTTCGTGTGGTTAGTGGCTAAACTGGGGTTAGAGTTTTTATGGCGCCCGTCAAAAAACGCTCAGCTCAGGCAACGCTCTGGTATGGTTTCTTCACGCCTGTTTTCCTTCACCGAAGCAAGTGATACGCACATGAATTCGAAAAATGTATTGATTGAAACTTCATGTACAATAGTGGTACATAGGCGGACTTAATGCCATAAGGCATTCTCTACCAGTCAACCTTTGGGTAAATTACGACAACACAATTTTTGTACCTACCCTATCATTGTGATAGGGTACAAAAATAATATAAAGAAAATCAGAGATGCGTGTCTTAGGTTCGAACTTGAGACCTTTGAGTTAGCAGTCCGAAAGTCACAACACTAGGATATTAATGCTATACTGCTTGTTTGTATCCTTACTAATATTATAAAAGCGAAAGTGAGTTTGTTACGTCTTCACGCCTAAATGGCCCAATCGATTTCGATGAATTTTGGTACAGAGATAGTTGGGAACCAGGAGACGGACATAGGCTATTTAAAAAAAGTCAGATAAGGGGACAAAGAGGGAAGAAAAGGGCGGAAAGAGGGAAGAAAAGGGGAGAGAAAGATATTTTTTTCGATTATCACGCGGGTTAAAGTTAGAGTTAGCTCAAAGTAACTATGCCACGCGGACTAAGTCGCAGGCGGAAGCTAGTTCTATATATTAAATTATAATAAATTTTCCTGTATTTATTTTTATAAACGAATCTGGCGTGTCTTAGTCATTTTATTTTCATTTATATGGATAGTATTCTCTTATCACTAAACGTGACCTATGCTTGAACAGATTAATTTCAAATCAATGTAGCAGTCACTCACAGATTGATAAGACACTCTTATCAGATAACTAGGCTGTCATCACCATTGTACCTAGGTTTTATTACATCATCACCATTTTGGATTGACTTGTTAAATCATAACTTTATTTTGCGGTATATCCCAAAATGTCGAAGTCCTTACACATCTAATTCATCAGATATATATTTATTTCACACAAGCATAGAGTAGAGGCTTTTCGGAGATGCAGAGACAAACAGTGGAAGGTTTTAATCTGAAAATAATAAGAAATACAACATAAGGACTTGGCTAGCGAGATTGTCGATATGTGGGATGTGGACTCACCGAAATGAATGAAAGTGAATGCCGCCGGTATTTTGGACCCTGATACCGATACTGGCGAGCTACAATTCTTTTTTTCAAAAATAAATGGGTAAAAACGATAAAGAGATATACTCTAGCGGTCACTGTAAAAAAAAACTGTGAATATATATCAAATTATTATGTACTAAGTATGTATTGCCCATGTTGACTAACACGAGCTGTTGTATTTTCAAATTGCACTTTTATTTTATAGGAAGTGTTAAGTGTCTATGTTCATATCATCACCATGAACACTTAACTATCTCTATGAAGATTAGAGTAGGTAATCTCTTTCTTTAAAACCAGCGCTATGTTGTGGGCTCCCATAGCACAGCATCATGCTGAGTGACCTACCTGTCGCAGTCACGACATGCAAGCTATTTTTATTTTGTCCCATATAAGTATTTGTAAATGTTTGTGATGTATGTTTAATAATGTTTATTTTATTGTAATTTTGTGTTCTCGTCGTAATTTTCGACAAATAAATATTTTTTCTCTCTTCTCTTTTTATACAATACGATATTGTACTGTTATTCTGAAGAACCTCAAGAATGATGTTGGAACCCTAAGTTTTAGTAGGTGGAAAAATAACTTTAATTTAATCGAGACAAGTGCCAGGCTTTTGTCTTGGATCTTGATATAAAACGAGTAAAAAATAAATAACGGATCAACACATGCGCGGTCGGTTGAGAGGAAACTGATGGGGTGCGCAACATTTTGTTTTTATTGCCTCGCCACAAAGTTTGGTTAACCTCTTGTCCTGCTTTATGTGGGATTCCACCTGCGCTTTAAGGGACATGTCTGATACCGTTACCAACGCTGTCAAAGTGGCTAAAGCTAATTTGATCATAAATAATAAAATTTAAAGACTAGGATGACGTGACTCATCATGCACTGTCATCCAAATTAAACCATCACCGGGACATCAGTGGGTCAAATTTAACTTCTAAGATTTTTTCCGACGAAGAAGATTTAAAATATATCATATAAGGGCTTTATTGGTTCAATACTCAATATCTTTATTTGCTTTACCATAATGTGTACTTAGGTCGTAGTTTTTATAATATTTAGATCCCTACGGACCTTGTAGGGCACAGCAAATCAGAAAGGCCAGTTGATTAAAAGCCAGAACCAGCGTCCGTGTATGGACGTGGACGAAGCAGGGTATATAAGGATCTTTCAATCTGTTTTTTCTACCTTAGTAATAATTTCGTATCGTCTTTCTATTAACCTATTTGTTTTAAAGATACAAAAAAAACAATAACTTGCATATTTTGACTCTTTCTTGTGTACCACAGCATAGTTGTGAATAAACTAAGCACTTAGAGCGTTTAGTGTCATAATAAAATTCTCATGTTTTATGGCGTTTAGAGGATTACATATGTCATATTTATAAATTATTGTCATATTTTTTGTTTGTTTTGTTTTAATGAATTGTACAAAACTGAAAACAATCTGACAAAACATCATCAACAAACTTTCAAGATTTCTCTCAACTAAACCCGTCCTATGGTTGCGTTCCCCTGACGAGGGTGTAGGCACCTGCGCGTGGGCACGTGCCAACTGTCCCGTGTCGCCCCCTCCCTCCTCCCGCTCGTCCCCGCACCGCACACCCGCGCCACCCCTCGCTGCTTCCGCTGCATCCGGCCACAGCCTTAAGACTTGTTGTTATTCTACTTTTTAATGGTATTGGTTGTTATTTCTTCTGGTTTAAATAAATTGGTGAGGTGAGTCATCATCTTTGGTGGTACTTTGGGTTTTTAACTATTTGCTTCAGAACTTTTTTTTTACTAACTAGCCTGTATTGTTTTGCCGGGCATTTCTCTCGCTCTTCCTTTTACATACGATTCTGTTTTATGATAGGGCTGGCGTTTTGGCAGGAGTTAGACTTCCGCGATACCTTCAAGATTTATTGAATTCCAAATTCCATCCCAAATGTCCTTGTTTTAAAGAATTAATAAATCAAATGTAGCCCATTGAGGTGACGCAACATTCAAATGCAATAGCATCGTAATAAAGGATTTATGAGACGAATTCAAAATTGTGAATAAAAAAAAACAAAAGTTAGCATATTTGAATAATTAGCAGTCAGCCTTCTGGACATTTTTCCTATTGACAGCGATGAATATAATTTTTTTGACACTTTGTAATTGTTTTCTCCTTTTTGTTATTTGTACATATTTTAGTTAGGTAGAAAAAAAAGTATTTAATAAATAAAATGTTAAGGTCTTTAGACTAGGCCATAGAACTGCATGGTTCTGATAAGCCAACTTGACTACAATCTTGTCCAAGTTCAATCCATAATGAAAAGCTTTGTAACTTCTAGAAGATAATTGTTTTCGGCTGGAACAACATGTACCCTGTTGAAAATAACAGTCAGGGCCAATGGCTGAAGCTAGAAAACATTTAATGTCATTGTTAAAAGCCACCAAAAGGAGCTCTGGGGCCAACTGCATCAAGGCACCCAATGCTCTCAACCGTTACACCGCCGCCTTAAATAGTATCGGCAAATCCGTTGGGCAACGGTCAAAATGACCCAACACAAAAACTGTATCAACCAACTTGCTAAACACAAAGCGAATCATTAAAAAGAGACCACTCTATTGTCTAGCAGACAACGGACAAAACTTTCCCATATCCAACTTAAAAAGGACTAAAACTCCTTTGTCCTTGTTACAGTTTTGCAAAGAAACTAGACCGTTCTCACGCAACGCAAAAATTTCGCTGATAGACAAACGTCCGAAAATCGAAACTGAATGGACGACGAACAATAAAATAGATTCGCGAAAGGGATTACAAATAATGCCTTGTAAGAAAGGGGTGGTTTTGTAAAGAAGGGTCAGTGAGGTCACTCGAGGCGTAGGGCTGACCCTATAACTCACGGTGCAGCGATTTCGGGGTGTTTAAACTGGCGTAAAGGGTTGTTGTGACCTCTGGGACCTTTTGTATTGTGTGCGCGGGTCAGCACGGGTTGGCTACCTGGACCGGACGGCCGGGTTGACCCTCCCCAAGAATCGGCGATTAAAACGAGACGGTGCACCGTGCATCAACGGTAATTTGGAAAATCGCGATAACCTTTCTCTTTTATAAAGCATTTAGTTGATAGTTTTGTGTAGCTATTTGTAACGTTTTATGAGGAATACTCGTTCGAGTAACGACTGAAAGGTATGGCAGTTCACAATTTAATGTCGATCTTAAATTCTGTTGAGCTGTTTTGTCGGTTTTCATTGGATCAATGGAATAAATACTGTCGTTGGTAGTCAATTGTTTTGTTACAGCTGCCATAAATATCAATAAATTGCAACCTTTTTTTATAACCTACTTTTCTTTTAAAACCTTTTCAAGACTGTTTCTAATTATCTAGAAACTGAAGTCTTCCTATAGAATATAGCTTTAATTTCCGTTACATATTTCCAGAAAACTAACCCTTTCAAACGCCCTATCTTGTCTTCGTTACCGAATAATTGATACCGGCTACTGTTACATACGCCTGACGTATAACGGTCATAATTCAACAAGAATAAGCAATACCGACCATTCTATTATGTTCGCATTATATTAAAATCACATAAACATTTGCCAACGGCGAATCCGTAGGGCGTTGATGGACAATGCAAAAAATAGAGCATAGAAAACTATTTCCCATAAAAATCGGTGCGCGAAAAAGGGTTTGGTCATACAGCCGTCTTTGTTTGGCCAGTGAGAAATTTTGCGTTTGCTGAATAGACTAACAGTTAGAAATGGGTCAGTACGACCGGCAGGTAGTTGTAGGATAGTGTAGTATTGTTCGTTCGCATCGCAGGGTTATGCAAATTGGCTGGTCACGAACAATGGACGCATCTTTGTGAGATGGGAAGATGGACGGCGAAGACTATTGATCACTTGAGATGTTGGGTGTGATGTGAATTTGCGCAGATTTGATGTCGTGGTTAGGTTAGTATAGGGTTGAATTTTTCCGTTCTTTTGTTTGTCTAACGGTCATTCTTGTATTGTGTTCTACTTTTTAAACGACTTCAAAAAAGGCGGAGTTTCTCAATTTATTTGTTTATTCGTTCATTTATTGTTTTCTTCACATATAATTACATTTTTAAATATTTCTTAAAAACAATTTAAAAATATAAGCCCACTGGTATCGGGAACAGGGTCCAAGCTACCGGCGGTCAGGGCTCCAGAGAAAGGAACCTCCTAACAAGACGAGCCGTATCCAGGAGTACCGCTTTCTGTATCAAGCCCTTGATCCAGCTGCCCAACGAGAGCCTCCTCAGGTATTGGTCGAGGCTCTTGGCAATTAAGCCATTGGCAGATACGAATATCTATTATTTCTTTTATTAAGGTTTGTAACGCGATTTCTCCATCAGTTGTAGGCAGATTTTTAAAATTCTAATAATCGGAAGGGTATACTCCCGAAGGCTTCCCATATTAATTTTATCTATGTTGCTTCGGGAGTTAATGACATATTTTCTATAATACTTATTTTTTCTTCTAATTAAATGGATGATATGTTTATCTTAGTAGCAATATAAAATTAATACGTACTTACTGGAAAACTTACAACTAAAAAAATTTTTTTCTCACCTGCTAATCTGAAGTTGCATAAATTGTCATAACTAAGTTCAGAAATACGAAAGGTTTAATGATGTTTGGTGGTCAGACGTGGTCATTAGGGCGCTGGCAGCATCTACTAACCTTACGACCTAAGGTCCTTAATAAGGACCTTATTAGACATGGGTAGCTCGCGAATGAGAGATAAAATTGAACTAGCTCTTTAGTTACAATCTAGCTCCCAGTCGCTCAGTCGTTCACGGAATAGCTCACTAGTTCTTTTAGCTCAACGGCTCATTGACTCTATACTCTCATACTCTGTGGCTTTGCGAGTTACGAGTGGTACCGACAGCGGCCCGACAATGTCCGAACTTCCCCGACGAACAGGTGAACGATTTCGCATGTCGCTCACTGACCAACTCTTCGGCTCAATACAATGCATCATTGTAAAATATTATGATGATTTGAATTTGAGAAATACGCTAATCTAAATGATAACGTCCATTCATTACATTATACTATCAATTAGTTAGCTTTTCAAATATTATTTATCTAGATTGACAGTCCTTAGCCTGTTCAAGTATGAAGGAAAATCATTGGCTTTCACAATTTATTTTTTTTGTAATAAAAACCAAACAACCCAATGAATCTAATTTTATCTATAGCTCGCAACTGAGATAAATGAACTAAAGAACTTAAAAGTTTATAAAGAGCCACTGAGCTAGTTGTATCGTTTGACTTGCGTAAAGTAATTCGGCTCAATTTGATCTGTAGCTCGCAAGTAAATCAATTGAGCTGAAGAAGTGAAGAGTTAAAAGAGTTATTCGGTGAGCTAAAGAGCTAAAAGAGCGATATAGCTCTTTTGATCAAAAGAGCTATATCTCTCTTTTCTTTTCAGTGAGCTACATTTCGCATGTCTAGTCCTTATAACTTCGAGAAGGTTGCTTCTTGAGTATGTGGTCGCAATCAGCTGAGGATGATTAGTCGAACGATGAAGAAGAATGTAGTTTGTACTGTAGAGGTTTTAAAACTTGTATCTTTATAATATCACTAGCCTTTGCCCGTGGCTTCGCTCGCGTTAAATTCGGGGTAAAACAGTTCCCCTTTCCTGATTTGCAGGTACCTGCTACCTGTAGTTTTTGCCCTTGCGCCTAATTTATTGTAATAGCAATGCTAAGTTTTACTTTTTCTTCCCTCTTTCTCACTCATTTCTCACTTTTTTTGAAAAAAGTTAGCCTATGTTCGTCTCCAGGGTCCCAACTATCTCTGTACCAAAATTCATCAAAATCGGTTAAGCCATTAGGGCGTGAAGACGTAACAAACAAACAAACTCACTTTCGCTTTTATAATATTAATTAATGGATTCGGATCCTACAGATTCAAAATGAGAATAAAAAAAGAAGAGAGATTAGAATAGAATAGTTTATTTTCACTCATAATGTCACACATTTCTCTTAATCTAGGTGTAGGTGTGATTACATTTTTGTAAAGAGATTACGTAGAGAATGGTTACAGATTATATTATGTTGTTGTGAAAAATTACGGTTATCTAAAATATATTGCTTATGTTTATAAATACTCTTTTATTTATGTAATAAATAAGAGGTTTAGCTACCTCTTATTTTCAGTCATTACCGTACCTACTGAACTCATTAGCGGAGACCTACAGCGGTTGATCTTGGTTAATGGTCTAATCTAGGCTTGTTCAGTCAGTTGTACACACGACGACACATCAACCTATACGAAACCAGTTTATGCGGATCTCTCATCGTACGGGAAATTCACGGTGTACGATCCGTTGTTAAGGGATCAGCATAAACTGGTTTTGTATAGGTTGATATGTCTTCGTGTGTACCTATCTTACTGAAAATAATATCTATCTAGATTCTAATTTACCATGTCTAGTTAGAAATTTAATAACGAAAAACCAACTGAATGATTTTAATGACACGCTCAATTGAAATTAATGTAAAACATATTTGTTACTTAGTTTTTGTATTTTTGGTTCATATATATTTCAATGATTTCATTTATCAAAAGATACACTACGGTACGGGCCAGTAGTTGTCAAAATCAAAATCTATTAGTTTGACTTTTGCTGTCCCATGTTCCTAATCTGTGCTGGAGCGGTTTCTGCAGGTACTGATAACCTCAAAAGGCGCAAATACAATAAATAAATTATTGGTAGTTATGTGGTTGAGGTATTTGGGGTTGAAAAAGGCCATGGTTCGAGGTTCGAGTACCAAATCTAGTTTTTCGAGAAACCGCCGCGCCGCGCCAATCGGTTGGCTTTTACGTGACAAGAGAACTGGCATTTTTTTCTTTATTACAGTATGGAGAACTTACAGCTTAAAAAGAAACTTAATATAAAAAAATTAAGAACCATAGACAACAGCAAACCAATTACAAGTCCTCACGGATAGTAAAACTTTGATCAAAGAATCAGCATTGCTACCTAATTCTGGTCTTCTAAGCCCTTTTCCTGTTTACAGCAAAGCATGTAGACCATTTTTTGGACACCCTGTAATTGTTTTCCATTTTGATATTTGGACATATATCTATTCTTTTTACGAAAAGTAAATAAACTAGACTGAATAAAATGTTATCTGTATCAACCAGACAATACGTCACGTTACAATACGAGGTCATACATCTAAGCAAGTCTAATGACCAGAGTCAATGTCAACTGGCTGCGTACCTGCATACTTACGACGCGGGCGCACGGCCCAGTGTGAGCACGTAGAAACAGTCAGAGGTCAGCTAGCATCTTGTGTCTGACTCACATTTTCGCCGTAACGAGATGAATGCCCGCTAATGACATTACAGAAGTTATAAGTAAGATATTACTGACAACTACTGGCAAGTTTTTTTTTTCTTTTGTGTGGGATGGTAATCTCTTGGATAAATAATATCAGCCACTTTTTTTTGCTGATGCGAAGTCCTTAAATACATTCCCCTGCTCTGGGCGTAGCGGTTGTCAACCTTTTACTGACTGATTAAAACCCACCCATGTTCTTTCTTTTGCTCTTTATGTTCCTCTCTCTACCGCCACAATGGAGCTTAAAAAGAATGGAAATAGACCAGGACCAACATAATAAAAGTTATCTTTAATTATAAGTATTTCATGAAAATAAATATATAATTGATACAAAAAGCGGTACTCTTGGACATGGCTTGGTTTGTTAGGAGGTTTCTTCCTCTGGTCAGGGCTCCGCCGGTTGCTTGGACCCTGTTCCCGATACCGGTGGGTTACTTTTTTATATTATTTTTTTAATAAGAAATATGTAGAAATATAAAAAAGTGTAATAATTAATAAACGGAATATCAATAAACTCACGTTTTTCCTCAAAGTATTTTCTAAATTTAACTTATTAGTTTTCGATTGAACAGAAGTAAAACTCAGTAAGTTGAGACATTAAAGTGCTTATCAGCCCGCATACGAGGCAACCATGTCGCCACCGCTTAGTCAACGAGCGAGACGACTTCTTAATGATGCGTGGATCAAGGTAATGTACCCGCAACGACAAATCAAATTGTACAAATCCAGTTTATGTGAATCTCTCATTGTACGGAAAATCTATACAAAGTGTAGACAAGTTATACTGGGAATGTGTAGCTTGATGTGTCGCTGTGTGTACTGTGAAGGTTTTATACCATTAATTAAACCTTAAAGAGTACAGGCTGGTTTGCAATGACGTTCGAATACTCAGTTTTTTTAAATTGAGAATAGAAAGAGAAGAGAATAGGTTTAATTAAGTAACATGTATTTTTTAAATTATAATAAAAATGTATTCTATTCTTTGCTTCTTTTATTAAAAATAAAAGCAACAACAACACAGTACCTAAGTACGTAACATCGTGGTTGGCAGCGGAGTAGGCCTTTCTGAAGAACCTAACCAATGAGGTCAGCATATCACCACCTCCTTCACAGACGTAATGGTGCTGCTAGAAAATCCACTAATTAGTAAGTATCTAATTTGGAACTTTAGGTGACAAGGCTCAGTAATATACTGTCAATTACATTTCTTTCTTCTTTTGTCGTGTGGTTTGGTGTCTGAGTTTTCATGCCGCCCGAACAAATTGACTGGCTTGGTCTAAAGCACTTCGAGAAGACAAAGTTAAATATTAAGGAAGTATATATATGTATATAAATGGTTAAAAGAGATTACGAAAGTTCGTCACTTTTTTTTTTCGTCCCAGACACGTATTGTTTGTTCTAAAAGTCGTTAAAAAAACAAGAAAACGTTAAAGAAATCAATAGTCAGACAGTTGTCTAACTAAATTCACATCTGCTGAACCCACTGAAGCGTACTGATAAAGCGACATGTTTCCACGATAAGTGCATGTTTTAAATTTACTGAACTTAATTTATTTACCAGTAAATTACTGGAAAATAGTTCTTATGTCAGAGAAGATAGGGTTTAGCTGGACAGCAGAGGTAATCATGCAAAGATATCGTTACGAAGTGAGTGTACAATTACATATGCTGTGAACACATCCCAAATTTAATCTTACATCAATATTTTACTCTATAGCTCTTAAAATGCTTATTTTAAGGTTCTAAATTGTTTGATTTTAGTTATCAGGACGGTAAATAAGTTAGCTATTGAGGTCAACGATTCGCACCTTTGAAGCTCATTTTGTTATCAGTAAGTACAAGAAAATGGGGAGAAAAACGACTGTTTCACTAAATATGGGGGCAATTTATACAAGGTTTTAGAGAATTCCTTTTAAATGCCTTTAAAAGAGTACGTTCAGGTGATAAGTGCCTTATTAGTTTCCCTTTTTAAGGGGTTTTAAAGCGTGTACCCCCAATTACTGGAAGTGTTTCTTTCTGCCAATTAAAGTTGTTGACAAACTGAAAAAAAAAATGTAATTGTGTAAATGATTTTCAACTAACTGGTCTACCTCGTAGGCCTAGTGGTCGCAAGTGTGATTGTTGAGCATGAGAAGCTGTGATCTATTCCCGGGGCGAGCAAAATGTTAATGGGTTTTAAAAATATATATTTTACCGACACATGGTACTAGTACATACAATAGGTTTTAGTCGGTAAGAAATCAAGATAAACCCGCTAATCGCCCCAGACCCTTTGTGGTCTTCCATGAAGATTTTCCCATTAAAAAAAAATAAGTTTGTGCCACGATTCCCTTAAAATTAGAAGCTACCTATATCAATAAAATGTTTGGGTTACTATTTCCTGATTTGACTCCGATGCTCCACCTAACTTCACACAAGATACTGGCAACACAAATCGTTGGGCTCTCATGAGAAGTCCCGCCAAAAAAGTACATTTAATATTCCTAACAAAACCCCGTTTTGCTAACATCCGGCTATTAAGATCATAACACACAATATCCAACCCTTCCAGCGTCCACCTTAAACAAAAATGACCCTGTTTGATCTTCTCACTGTTAATCGCCTAACCCCCCAAATGCGAGACGGTCAGATCGGCAGGTAAAAAATGAAACAAAAGACGTAATTGTGGAGCGGTGTCACGGAACTATAGGATCTGACAATTTCCGGATAAAACCGGTTTCGACTGGTTCCAACCGTCTCATGATGCGTTGTTTATGGTAATTTGGACGTTTGTTGTTGAATATCTTTGTTTTTTTTTTAAACGTGGGACTCGGAAGCTGACTTGTCGCAAATGGGATTAGTGGTTGTGTTCTCTCGGTTATTACAATAAAGGTTTTAAACGCTTTAGATAAAGGATTTTCAATTGTTATGATTTTTTTACCACCCGGGACAAAAATACTCGTCTTCACTTGTTTTACTGCGGTAAGTTTTTCCCAGAAAATACATGCCCTTGTATTTTCAACCCACTTCAAAAAAGGAGGAGGTCCTCATGTTGACTATTTTTTTTTGTTTGTTACTTAATTTTTCCGTAAATTTATGGCCGCTTTTCAAAATTCTTTCTATTATCGAAAGTGTATATTCCCGAGGTGGTCCCATATAAATTTATTTATATTATATGGGTAGTTATACTACTACTGTATATGAATGGTATGCTTATATTTTTTAGTAGCAATGGATAAAATAAACTCGATAAGAAGTTGTTACTAAAAGGGCTGAAATAAAAAACGTTTTTTTTTTCAAAATCTCAACAAGAAAAACAATTCACCAATTTCCGGAAGTAAATTTATTTTCAGCCTGTTTTAAGAAGTCGGTTTTTTTTTCAAAAAATGTTTTTTCTTTACCTCAAGAAAGTAGCAGATATTATTGTCATATTTCAACGGAGTCCAAAATCACAGAAGTAGCTTTGCGTTCAGTTGTAATATTCGTCAGCATCAGACGCGTCGCCATCCTGCCTAAAATGTAATATTATTTATTTATTTATTTGGATTTCCAACAAAGGATGCACAAATAACATGATTAAAAATATGATTAATATTATAAAATTGTATTCCATTGTTTAGGAAATTCCATAAGAACTAGGAAAAAATCATCGATGTCTAGAAACTCAGCTATAGATGACGATAGTAACTCCATTTTTGCTTCCATTTGCATCCATACAAAACTAGCTGACGCCCGCGGCTTCGCCCTCTTGATATTGAAAAAAAAAGTATCCTATGTGTTAATCAAGATCTGTTATTTTGACGTAAAAGGCTAACAAACATCCATACATCCATCCATCCATCCATCCTCACAAACATTAGTGGGATCGTAAGAAAGATATTGCCATCAGTTTCAAAAACCCATCTCTACGGTCCGCCAAAACAATCCCTTCACACCATTTTTGCAAGCTTCTATACAAACACAAGATTAAGAATCGTTCGCAATACTTACTCGTCCCCCTCTAGCATGACCACTTATAATCAATCATGAGCCATCCCTACTGTCCTGTCTTTCTGTCTTTTACCTTTTTGCAACGTCCCTAAGAGCGTTTATGCAAATTTTGGCAATTAAAAGTTTGCACGTATAACGGTCTATGGATCTTTTGTTATTTCGGCAGCTGACGGTTAGTTTTTAGATGAAAATAATATTGTTGAATAAACTCTTGGATG
This sequence comes from Ochropleura plecta, assembly GCA_905475445.1. Taxonomy (NCBI): domain Eukaryota; kingdom Metazoa; phylum Arthropoda; class Insecta; order Lepidoptera; family Noctuidae; genus Ochropleura; species Ochropleura plecta. The sequence goes on along the minus strand of FR997738.1, from coordinate 9,392,736 downwards.
GTCATTTGTGTGAAGACTTGGATGAAGTTCCCATGTATCTATAGATCCAATGGAGATTTACTAACTATTGGTAGGGTTAAAAAACCTGAACTCACATATTATGTTTTGGATTCAGATGGTATTTTACGGGGTTTTGTTGATGATGTCGAATTTATATTTAACGTTTATTTATTTTGAATTCCATGAAAATCCAAGCTTAGATGTTGCACCTCCCTCGCGTCTATTTATTTATTAATTTACACACAAAACAAATCTAAATAATAGCAGCCGCTCGGGTCGATCTTTAGGTTAAGTCGCGCTTGCCTAGGTTGGTCTGTGGTTGGGTGACCACCCGTTACATACCGAGTTTCCTCCGTGCCTCGGAAAGCACTTTAAGCCGTTGGTCTCGGCTGTCATTTGTAGACCTTTGACAGTCGTTACAGGTAGTCAGTGTTCCAAAAGTCTGACAACCAGTCTTACCAAGGGGTATCGTATTACCCAGTACTAACTGGGTTGTGGAGGTTAGATAGGCAGTCGCTCCATATAAAATATTGATATTCAGCTGCATCCGGTTAGACTGGAAGCCGACCCCAACATAGTTGGGAAAAGGCTAGACAGATGATGATGACACACAAAACAAATATTATAGAAAGATACATACAGAAAACAGAGCACAAAGGGACCGCTTATTTCTTGAAAAATTTCTCTTAGTAGACCTGTGATAGGACAGATTGATAAGATACGTAGACACAGTGTGCAAAACTAATAAATTAAGTTCTAACTTAAACAAACATAATTATATCTACCTATATAGAGTAAACATACACTAATAAAAACAATAAATGTATGTTTACACACACAAAATAACAAAGCATAGAGGAGAGGTAATGTTCTATCTCTAGCCCACAAAGTAGAGTATTTGGTCATTTATTGTGCGAACAGCTAATCTGTGGAATTCAGTGATGGCTTTTCTGCTAAAATGCTACGAGATAGTTATATCTAAATATAATAATAAGAATATATCTTATCGCCAATCAAACAACAAAGTAATTTTAATTAACTAAAATTAATTATTGGCCTGTAATTACATCGCCTATTAACGCAACATACGATTGCAGTTATAATCATATTGCAAAATACTGCGTGTGTGCGTACATTACTTTCAAAATTAGAGAGGGTTTTTTTTAAACCTCGTAATTAATATAAATCTATGAACAAAAACAAACAAGAACGTAGAAGAATTGATACACTATGGTTAAGAACAGAAAATGGATTATAAGAATTTTGTTTATGTTCAAACATATCTTAAAAATTAGAAGCCATTTTACTTCGAACATTTCTAACCGATATTTGAGATCCATGGATATCGGACAGACTATTATAACATAACATCACGCCTGCAATTGATGACGGGTTAAGCAGAGGTGTAACTAATAGTACAAATTTATTTTATCAGTTACTGGCTGTGTCCGGCATGCGTTGCAATGTACCTTTTACTATTCTAACCTAAATAACAGAATAAAAATCCTATATCCGCCTCTTGGTACTAAGCTACCTCCCCACCAATTTTCAGCCAAATCGGTTCAGCCGTTTTCGAGTTATAAATAGTGTAACTAACACGACTTTCTTTTTATAAATATAGATGTTAAGGTCTCATGTTATTGGGGGCAAACTTATTACCACCAACCGGGCACAGATCCATAGCATCCCGTGGGTGCTACTGAGAAATTCCTAAACAAATAATACTTTGACTGACGCGGGATTCAAACCTTATGTGTAGCAGTCGTGCTTGGGATCATTAAACCAACGATTTTTTGAACTGCAAGTGAAACTGTATAGAAAACATAGTCAGCGATTAAATCTCATTACATTACACGCCGCATTAGCTATACTTAGTCGCAATTTGGTGACGAAAGATCAAACAAAAGAAATAATGAATATGTTCGTATATTTACTTTTACTGCTGCCAATTATATATTCAAAAAAGACATATGCATTAAATTTAGATGCAGTAAAACAAATGAAAGTCAACGACGAAATGTTAAATAAAGTGCTATCGAATCTTTTCTCCAATATTATCAACGCTTTGGAACAGAGAACTGGTTTTAATTCTGCCAACGCGAAATTGAGAGCGCAAGTCCAAATAAAAGAGAAAAAAGAAGTTTTGAGACGGTTATGCCCAGGACATGAAGCTCAAAATAATAATGTTGGTCAGTCGCGATTTAAAGTTGTGAGTAATAGAGATAATTCTCGCCAAGCAAAATGTGATGAAAAAGTAAAGAAGAAATGCAAATGTGGACATGACAAGAGGACAAGTACTAGAGACGGTAATAAATAGACATCGGATTATATTCATTTGCAAATGCAAATAACAATTTTGCATATTTAAATACTTTTTCAATGATAGTGCTTATTTTAGTTATTAAATGTGTTATGCGCGTTGCATTACGCTGTTCCCTATTTATCATAAGGCATAAAGAAAGTTAGAAACGCATATTCAAAGACACCGGCCAGCTACAGAGATCTTCAGCCCACAAATAAATATCCAAACAATTTGCTCAATCATCTCGATAAATCCTTATTTGTACATTGTCACAAGAATCAACTGGTTATTAATATAATATAAGTAATTTTGGTGAAAATAAACGTAAATTCCAATAATGTGTAGCATTTTTTGCATATTTTGGTTTTTTAGTGAATATTCTACCATTTTTTAGTGCATTCATATTTTGACAATTTGATTGTGCATATAATTCGATGTCTAGTAATGAATAAAAGAGTTTTTTTTTAATTGACCATAGGCACTTAATTTCTTAATAATTAAAACTTCAAAAAAACTTGTTAACTCCTTTCCTCCTCCTCTTATTCTCTTACTCTAAGCTCTTTTCACCCTAGTGTTATTAGCATACAAGTATTTGTCTTATTTATTTTACTACTAGCTTTTGCCCGCGGCTTCGCTCGCGTTAAATTCGGTAGCGCCTTATTGATTTGTAATAGCAACGCTAAGTTTTCCCGTTTCTTCCCTCTTTCTCCCTCATACCCCACTCTTTAAAAAAAAAAATAGCCTATGTCCGTCTCCTGGTTCCCATCTATCTCTGTACCAAAATTCATCAAAATCGGTTTAGCCATTAAAGCGTGTAGAGGTAACAAACAAACAAACTCACTTTCGCTTTTATAATATTAGTAAGGATTTTTAGGGTTTCGTGCCTTAAAAGGAAAGGAAGAAAGGAAGGTCTGTCGAGACCCTTTATCTCGGGAATTCGTAGAGGTATCAAGTTGAAATTGAAACCATAATATACTAAAAGCTGTGGTTACTTGAAGTTGCGAAAAAAAGCAAACCTCTCAGTTAAAAGAGTCCGTTTATGTAGCTAGTTTGTACAGAACCCTCGGTGCCTGCCAGGGTTTCGGGGTGTTTGAGATACTGCGGCCCCGGAACGTAAAGGGCAATAGAAGGAACATGGGTGGGTTTTAGTCAGTTCAAGTCTCACACTCCCCCCCGCTCCGCCCAGAGCGGGGGAAGTTATTTGATGATTTCCCACCCCAAATAAAAACCCTCGGTGCGTGAGTCCGACTCGCACTTGGCCGTTTTTTTAATTCATCCGTTGTTGAATTGTTTACGAAATTAAAATACTGCCCGCCGCCAAATGACGATAATTATTATTTAATATTATTGTTTATTAACTAATTCTTTTAATGAAAAAATCAAATAGACAGAGAAAAGGTTATATTTTATTAATTTTCAATTCAATGAAATGAATAGAAGCTATAAATAATAAATCTTAACCTTACCAATCTCACGTGGATCAAAATGACCCCACTCCTTTAACTGACCACTCATTCAAATCCTATTGACCCTTCTCAAATAACACTGAAACACGACCAGGGGTCATCTGGACCAATTTCGGACAAAGGTAAAAGTATATAAAAAACAGGTATTGGTCAAGATGGACAATAGTAGTGACCCTTCCAATTAACGAGTTTTGACCCTTAGGGTCTTGGGGTATCGAAAGGGTTGGGATTAGAGGTGTAACGGAAGATGTTGAATGGGGTAACAGATGCCGTATTCTTTAGGGTTTACAATGAGGTGTATTGAATAAGAAGTTGAATGCTTATTATTAGCTGTAGGTACTTGGCATGTATGCCAATTGAGAGGAGATTGGTTGACACTGGATATTATGAATGTCTGTCTTAATCATGTATTTTTTGAATGTTAAAATGAAAAGCACTAAATGGAAAGCAGTCTAGTTATATATATATTTTGTATTTGTATTCAGAGTGGTGATATTTTAAATGTTTTGTTTTTAATGTATTTTATAATTATTTTGATTTTTATTTGTGTTTTGTATTGCGTTTGACGCCTTTTAGAAAACATATATATATATATATCCCGAAATGTTGTCGAAATTTAACAGTTTTTTTTTTATTTATTTCTGGAACAATTATTGTGTTTGTTTACAATAATACTCGCCAAGCTTTACGTTTGATGGCGAAATGCGCTCTTTTCTTATAAAAAACACATAAGCCTTATACTATTTCAATAAATGCTGTATTGAAATTTAAAAAAATTAAACAAATTAATAAAAACTGATTGTGTTGCAAATAGTCAATATGTCGATAAATGGTCTAGTGGTCGGAAGCGTGACTACTGAGCATAAGTTACTGGTTTCGATGCCCGGGTCGAGCAGTCTTATTTGGTTTTCCGTTAATTTTTTTTCAGCAGTAACCACAGAGTATGTATTTGTGCCCGGTTGATAACAATAGGCTCGCTACATTGAGCGACTGCCTATTAGATCTCCCCGCTTGATGAATTTACACTAGCAAGTATTATCAGGTTTCCAAACGATCAAGACTTTATTTGGTAGGTAATTATTTTAAAATACAATGCTTTCATAATTGGAGCTCTTTAATTTTTTACTTAAAAAAGAATACAAACATATTCTGTTTTTTTTAATCTGTATTTGTATTTACAAAAAGACAAGTGAACCAGCATTGCAAACTAAGCAAGCAATAAAACTTGATTACATTTCACGCCAAATTTGATTTCTCTTCAGTTACGATTACGTTTTGACAGATCGATGTCACACTAAACGATTAAAATGCTCGCATATTTTTTTTTACTACTACCAAGCACAGATTCAGTACGTTTAAGTAATTTTGTAAATGAAATTTTGTACCGTAAAGAAGTGCACAATCTCGATGACAATATATCCGTAGAGCCTATTAAAGGCTTGTTGCAACCAGAATATGGTAATAAAGGACAATTGCGATTCAAGAAACTTAACCGGACTGCTGAAAATAAATCCTTTTTGAAAACCATTAAAAGAACTAAGTTTATTATGAGAACTACAGGAGATTCTTGTACTGAGGAAATTCCTACGATGTGTTTGATAAGAAGAATTCTTAAATTGCTGGACAAAAGGTTGAGATGACCCGACTATCGAGTCGTCGAACGACGAATCGTGAAATAGTATGGATACCTTTTTTGTTTACAGAACTATCACTACTTGAAACAATTAAGAACGTAATTTTATAGCTAATCCAATTTCTAGATCCTTATAAATTTATGAAAAACTTTAGGTAGTTTGATGAAATTATATGACGTTTGTTGTTTTTTTTATTCCTCTGGGTGATTCATTCTATGGTACTTCCACGAATATTAATATGTTTTTAATAATAGTGTCGTGAAGTCGATGATATAATCTCTCGACATATTGAGTGAAACTAAAGCGACAAATGCTAGCAAGCCTACATACACGGGGACAAAAATCGCTAGAATATTAAAAACAAATATACACTGAATTCCAATACAAATGTTATTGTAACAAATAACTCGTCATTACGTAGCGCAGCGTGGAATAAACTCAAGGTCGGATGAAGCCTCAGGCTGTCAACGGTTAAAATTACCCCCTCGAATATTATAGGGTTTAAGAAAACAATTCTATATTAAAAAAAAAACTCTGTTTGGCTATAATTTTATTTGATTCTTTATTGACATTTAAAATGTTGACAGTTGAAGTTTAAAAAAAAGGGTCCACCCTTTATAGCAGAACTTTTTATGTCATAATTTTATTTTGCATAACAACGGATGGCATAAACTTCACTTCGCTGGAAATTGTTTGGCAGACACTCATTAATCATACATTCTAAACTCATAATTTTGTAAGTCAGAATCATCTCTAGGTATAAACTTCATATCCATAATATTTAAAAAGTAGAAACATCATGTCGCAGAAAGTTCACAGTCAGAATCGTCATAAGGCATATATTTTATATCGATAATCATTAAACGGCAGAATTGTCATATCGCAGAAAGTTTATAGCTAGGATCGTCTTTGTCAGAGGGGCTTGCCAGGGCCTTCGCCTGCCGGGGTTGCGGGTTGTTCGAAAGAGATACCGCGGCCCCGGAACGTAAAGGGCAATAGAAGGAACATGGGTGAGTTTTAGTCAGTAAAAGTCTGACACTACCCCCCGGTTCGCCCAAAAAAATTAAAAGGATCATCTTTGTCATTATAAGTTGTCATTTATTTTAATTAATTACCTATTTCTTTAAAATAATGTCATTTATTTTAGTTATTGTTTAATTAAATTTGAAATAATATCATTGCATTCAAAGAGTAATTATCCTAATCTAAATAGTTCAGTTCCGGGTAACCTACTTAAAACAATCTCTTTTTTCTATTAATGCAAGTCGTTTCTGCCACTCGCCGGCCGCTGCCGCGGCACCGCTCGCTGCGCTCGCTCGGCTCGTGCGTAGGAGGTCACAGTTTTAACCTAACCAAACCTAGCCATTACTGCCATCTGCATAGTATGCCAAGTGAAATTATACCAAATAATCATCGCTCTAAATAATAGTTTGCGAAATTTGAACTCTGCCAATCGTAATTATACTAAATGTAATTCTGCCATCTTAAAAGTAAGTATGCCATTGTTAATTCGAAGTTTTAAACATTATGCCAAACGATAATTTTATCAAATAATTTTTCTGCCTTTGAAATGTTCGTTTAAAGAAAATTATGCTAATTGTGTAATGCCAAATAAATTTCGGAGCATCAAGATTCTGCCAGATAGAGGGAACCCTAAAAAAATAATGTCCTAAGTTATCCGACCGAGAATGATTCCCAAAAGATGAAGTATTTATATTGACTATTCACGGTACGGTTTTCTTTTACTTTCCTCGTACAAAAAAAAACACGCGAAAACAGCAATGGTATTTAATGATACTTGGTATCGTCGTACTGTGTATTACGTGGTACATTTCATGTAGCTTTGCACACAAATTAATTGACATCAAAGTTTTCGAACGAAATGGCGAGCATGTACAAAAAGTTGAGTGTTTATAAAAGCGACGTTTTCTGTATATTTCCCTTGAGATGGGGGTGAATAGATGTTTTTCATCGTAGAGGCGTGTCTGTGGCTCAGTTTTACCGCACCTACTAATTTTATTAATTGTTATTTTTTTTCGACAGTAAACGTCAAAAGTTTTGATGTTATTAGTAAACGTATAACTGCTCAGAAGCTTATGTTTTTTTGCTTTTAAACACTTTCTGTAATGTCTGTGCCGAAAAAGGATTTCTTTTGTTTGTCAAAATATTTTAAATTATTTTCTCTCTTTGCTGTGTTATATACAAGTTTGATAATTACTGTTAATATAATATTCAGCATATAATGGTCTACAGTAGTACCTACGTGATATTGGCAAAATTGTGGAGTATTTCCACGAACGCCATTAAATACATAAGATAAGAAGCTTATATCAATCTTTTGACAATTGGTAAAGAAAGAAAAATATTGTTTGATGAGGATGAAAATAAAAAGTTTTGAACGTGATTACCACAAGTCTGAGCCCCAGAAATCAGATTAATTTCGTTTTAACCTGGAAAAAGGTGCATCTATATGTCAGATACATATTTATTATTTTTTTTAAACTTCGTCCCCCTCTTGACTGCCCCACTCATCACTGCTTTTCTCCTGTATCATTTACAAACATTTAAACTCGCATACAAACACAGCCAGACCAAGAACACAATACAAATATTTGTTCCGAGTGGGAATCGAACCTGCGACACACAGCGCAGCAGCCAATCGCCCAACCACTGCGCCAACCGCGCCACTAAAAATATTATTATGAGTTATGTGAAAACATCATGTGTGGTCCAAATTATAACAATTTACTTAATGTATCGCATCGTCACGTTACCGCTCTACTTCACATTGATGTTACATTTAAATATTTCTCCAATAAACATTGTTAGAATATTTAATTCATATATTTTGATAAGCCTAAATATTTGCAACTATTACGTTATACTCGTATAAATAGAATTGATTGCGCTATACGTGGATTTCTGCCCATTCTCTATACATACGCAGCCTATTCTATCCTATGTGAGGAAAAATTGTACGTGGTATAACGATGGTATCCACAACTTCACGACCAAGGTGAATTTTGAGTATGGGTGGAACATCATTCGACCCACTCTCTAGCTCCCTAAGAAGCAACGCGTTGCTTTACTGATTATCTCGCTGAGAGTACCTGAGGTTTTTTTTCGCGGATGGGATATCATCAAATAACCCCGCTCTGGGCGCAACGGGGGAGTGTCAGACTTTTACTGAGTAAACGCCACCCATATTCCTTCTTTAGCCCTTCATGTTACGGGGCCGCGGAGTCTCTTCGAACAACCTGCAACCCCGGCAGGCGGTGGCCCTAGTAGGCCCCTCTGCTTTGCTGACATCTCTTTGTGGCACACGTGAAACATAAAGGCGCCACTAGACTGGACGGATGGTAAGCTACCCATTGCTCACCGACCACTACCATCACGACACCATATGACAACCGCTGGGTAGTGCAGAAGCACCTAACGGAAGGATACAGTGAAGCTGGACAGTGTTTGTAAACTTCGCCAAGTGTTCTATCCCGTAAAGTGTGTACCAACTGCCACTTTTCACAATGATTTTTATAGATAGCTTTTAATAGTTATTTACTTATTCTTGACTATGGGTAATTTGTCTAAAATAAAACACAATTCATTTTTGTTTTATTTAACTGAAATGGGATAATTTACATATATCCTGGACCATTTTCATTTGTTTTTATGAAAGTGGTTCAGCAGGCAGGATAGAAAAAAAAACTTGGATGAAATAAATAATCCAGTATGTTTAACGAATGACTGTATAGTAAGTCAGTTCAATAAAAATCTGTAGTTTATGCTACATTTCTCAGTAACGCAACACTACTAAGTGCGCAGACGCGTCAATTATGCAAAAGTTACGTAAACACAGTTTCGTGCATGGATACGATAGTAAATGGAGTGCAACGCATCTTGTTTTTTTAATGATGTCTGGTGATCGGTGATTGTATTGATACTTTTTTAATGTTTATTCGGTGAATTAGAAACTATCTACGGTTAGATACGTCACAAAATTGACTATCAGCGTGTGCAAAATATCATAGGAAAATGGTATCTGAGTCCTAATGGATGTTACGTGGAATTCTGAGTCTGAAAAACCAGAAACTTAGTGCCATCACCAAATCTGTCCCTTTGTGAAAAGCCTCGGAAAGCTGCAACTTTTCGTGCGCAGCAGCCACTCCAGGACAGGTTGATATGATCAGTACATAGCGCTTATAACAATTGATGTTTAACACGCGAATAGGGTTTTCATCGTTACTTATGTCGTTTAAGTAAAAATCTATATGAGACCAGTGTTTTGTACCTGACTATTGTGAGAACAAACAGCCGAAGCAAATTAAGAGGTCATAGTCTATTTGAAGGTTCGGACATAATCTTGGTCTTCTCACTTCAGGACTATGCAGAATCAGAATGTCTACCTTTTTTACCTTTCCAGCTCTGGACGGAGCGCAAGGGAGTGTCAGACTTTGACAGACTAAAACCCATCCATGTTCCTTCCTTCGCTGTTTGTGTTCCAGGGTCGCGGTATCTCTTTCGAACAACCCGAAAGTCATCAGAGTATGTCTGAGAAGGTCTTTTGAAGAGACCAGCACAACCTACGCATTCAATCATTTGCTCCATTTCTCACTACTCCATGTCTCGACATGATTGAGTTCAGTTTTGCATGGGAATGTGTCGAGATGAAGTTACGTCGCCATTTGATATGCGACTGTCTGCTGTTTTTATAGAGCTACGCGGGTATCGTTGTAATAGACCAGCAGCTACGGAAATGTTTAACTAAGCGATTGGAGCGTACGATTTCCCTTTTCACGCACCGATCTCAAGTCATATGGGTAGGAAGATGATAATGATACCATTTAGGTCATTACCATTTAAATGTTGGTAGAAATATACCTGTACATATTTTTAAAGATCTGTACCTCAAAAGGGAAAAAACGGAACCCTTATTGGATCAGTATGTTGTCCATCTGTCTGTGTTTCAAGATCCTTTATCTCGGGAACGCGTGGAGATATCAAGTTGAAATAAGTCTGTGGTCCCTTTGTGCTGTGGAAAATCAACCCTCTAAGTCTATGCAGTCAAAGGATTTGGCTGTTTATGTCGCCAGTTTGTACGGAACCCTCGGTGCGCGAGTCTAAAACACTCTTGGCCGGTTTTTTACTATATGAAGAGGATAGTATCTGTTTAGTACTCACTCCAAGTCACATCTGAGTTCTAAAATAAAGAAACCTGCTAACAATACGCACTAAACTATCGCTTATAAGGACCCCGACTTCTACCTCCCTGGGCTCCCAAAAAGCCCTCTCATTTGCACTTCCAAAAAAAACGTAAGCAGAGATTCGTAACTAGTGATTCTGAATAGAGCATGAAACATTAATCCCACATGTCCTATCTAACCCTCCAAGATAAAAAGTCACAAACATAATAATATCTCTTCAATATTAACCCTAAATTGCACCCTAACATACATATCTCGGCTAAATAAAGGTGTGTCTACACAATACGTATGCAAAGTTTATCTTGTTAGTGCGTATGTGTGGTGTATGTTGGTGAATGTTTGTGTATGTCGGTGTATGATTGTGTATGCTCCCCCGAGACGCGCGTGTCTCTAGTCCGCGCAGTGAAATATTAAAAACAACACCTAACTGCCGATGGATAGTACGGGTGTGTTGTATTGGTATCAAGTAGTGCTAAAAATACCAATGAAACAAAGATGAAAATAATGACAAAAGTATTTTTTGTTTTGTTATTTAATTTCCCCGACGTGTACTGAAAAAACGTTGTTTGATTCACGTGAAAATATGTCACTGCTGTTCTCGTCTCTTTCACCCACGCCTGGCGGCTCGTTTGTTAAATCCGTTTCGGTTGCAATGACAACGTTTCCTCACTTCAATCAAAATGTACTATTAAAGGTGAAAAGTAGACGAGTTCATAATAAAATCGAAACACTGCACTGCTCTGTTATTATTTGAATTTTATTGTTTGTCCTGCATGTGTCCTATAAAAGTTTTCTTTCCTTCTAATTAAATAATTGGTCGATAACATTCTTTTAAGCAATGATGTAAATTATAAAGTCTATCCACAGTAAAATTTATCAAGTAATGACATCGAGAAAAAACACCAGATGAGAAGCTTCAGTAGGATGTCTAAGTTAACGCTTATGTTAAGTCCAAGTTCTAGTTTCTAAATCTCATTTTAACTCAGATAGAAACCGTAACCGCAATTAGAACATAAACATAACTAGCGAAATATGAAGAAGAGAATAGAAGGCCACCTCTGCCTACGCCTTTTAATACAGGCATGATATTGTAAAGAATGGCGGTTTCTTTACAATATCAAACACAAACCATCATAACCAACATTTGCAACTAAACCAACCAATCGATATACCAACATTGACTAACTGCAATTAAAACTGCTCTAATAACTGCCTTACAATATCGACGCCAATCTACCTCACTCGTCCTGCAATGACAGACGCCTTTGAGTCTCGCACACACACACACACATGCGTGCACCCACACTGACGAACAGATAGCAGTGACTCACCTGACTGAGGGTGTGTGCGGTGACCATGAGTTGCGGAGGTGGCTGGACAGAGATGGGGTGGTGGAAGGGTCGAATTTTTGGAGATATCTTTTCTTCACATAGGGTTCGGTCAAACCAAAAAAAACCCAGAACTCTGACAGATATTGAAGTATTTGTGAGTGTTCGGTCCACAGAAGTTCGACACTGTGTGGGTATATTAAGATATTTTAATCAGTCTGTTATTTTTGTGGATATTGTGAAATAAAATGTTCATATAAGTCCTTTTATTTAATTAGAAAATAAAAGAAAGGATCTTCGTCCTAATTGCTCTATATTCAAGCTTCACACAGACCATTCATCTTTCCAAATATTGCTGGAAAATCAGAAAATTTTCTAAAAGACAAAATCATAACCGCAAAATTCCTTGAAAATCCCAAGCATATGGTCACTACAGGTGTACATTTTACTTGCATATCGATTCAGCGCACTCCCCCGGCGCCAGAGGGGGAGTCCAGGCACCCAAGTGGGGAAGGAGGGGGTGGCGGGGCAACCGCTCTTTTTATGCCCGACTCGAAAACTGGATAAATGCGGCATCCAATTCCCTGAATTGTGGACACCGTATTTTACGGATATTCGGAAACGGCGGACATATTGGATCTTTCTTTCCATTGAGTTTTCCACTACAAGTAAAATTGATAGGTTGTTTGTGGACTTTGAAGTGTTTTCTGTGTTAATTATTGCTTTTTGTGATATTTGATTGTTGAATAGGATTGAAGTTGTGATCTGATAGGCAATCAGATGTAAAACCAGGTATAATCGATTTTTATGCCGCTCAAAATGCAGTCGATGATTGAAGAGAAAAATTAGGATCGTTGTCAATCGTGCGAGCAATCACAAAGTTTTCCTAAGATAATCATAAAGTGCCTGCCGTCCTATAAATTCGAATAGTTACAGATGCAGTTATTATTATTGAATTGTAACGTTAATTCATTTTAATATCCTATTGTTTAAGGCGTCCTGTCAATCCTTCTACTCGAGCGGCCTATGGGTGTCATATACGAATCGAGCTTACAACGTCCTGCGTGTACAATATAACAACGCTTTCAGGATGCTGTTTCGGTTGCCGCGGCGTTATAGTGCGTCGGGAATGTTTGCTGCAGCTCACACGGGTGGCTTCCATGCCATCATGCGCAAGAAAGCGGCTTCCTTACTGCAACGCTTGCGTAACACTCGTAACAGCATCCTGAAAATGATTGCTGGTAGGCCCGACTGCCCCATTCAAAAGGACTGGGTAAAATTAGCTATATGTTCATAAAATAAATAAATAAATAAATATCTTGGGACATCTCACACACGGCTATCTGATCCCAAGCTAAGCAGAGCTTGTGTTATGGTAACCAGACAACTGATATACATACTTATATAATTTATAAATACATACATATTATAGATAAATCACACCCAGACACAGAACAAACAATCATGCTCATCACACAAAGTTTGTCCTGGGTGGGAATCGAACCCACGACCTCCGGCTCAGCAGTCAGGGCCACCAACCACTAGCCCAACAGGCCCGTCATGTAATTAAGTAGTGCTAATGACACTAACATCCTTCCTAATATTATAAAAGCGAAAGTGAGTTTGTTTGTTACGTCTTCACGCCTAAATGGCCAAACCGATTATGATGAATTTTTAGTACAGAGATAGTTGGGTCCCTGGAGACGGACATAGGCTAATTTAAAAACAAAGTGAGATAGGGGAAAAAAAGAGGGAAGAAAAGGGAGAGAAAGATACATTTTTTTCGATCATCACGCGGCTTAAAGTGCTAACGCTAGTTAGCACAATGTAACTGTGCCACGCGGACGAAGTCGCGGGCGGAAGCTAATCCTTACTAATATTATAAAAGCGAAAGTGAGTTTGTTTGTTACGTCTTCACGCCTAAATGGCTAAACCGATTTTGATGAATTTTGGTACTGAGATAGTTTAGACCCTGGAGACTTTTTTTAGTCTATGTCCAGGCTAAAAAAAGTGAGAAAGGGGGAGAAAGAGGGAAGAAAAGGGGAGAGAAAGATACATTTTTTTCGATCATCACGCGGCTTAAAGGGCTAACGCTAGTTAGCACAAAGTAACTGTGCCACGCGGACGAAGTCGCGGGCGGAAGCTAATATTACATAAAGACAGTACGGCAAAAGCCCACCCTTTGCTTAAGTGGAACTCTAGACAAACCCTCTGGGCCGAGCGGGGGAAGTTCAGGATCATGCTTACCAGTCGTGATTGCGAACAATAGCTCAGCAAGGCAGTCAGATGGCAATGACGCTTATTTTATGCTTTCTATATACTAGTGGCTATCACGTCTACGCGTGACTGCCATTTACTAAGTTTCTCTATCCCATCCTAACGACTATCGTCATTTGTTTCTCGAAACCCCACATTACAAGAGGCAGTTGTCACAATTGGCTGAGAGTGGGACACGCGTGGGACAACTCTGGGCCAGCTGTCACCACTAATTCTATTATCTATCGTTCTGTAGGATTACACGTCACGCAGATATCGCTGGGTGCGGTGTTTTCCAATGATGTCGACACGTGACAAAAAGACATGGATGTTAAAAAGACTTACGGATTTTAAACGTTTCATATAGTCTATCATCTGCCTAGCCTTTTCCCAACTAAGTTGGGGGCGGCGTCCAGTCTAACCGGATGCAGCTGAATATCAGTATTTTACATGGAACGACTGCCTATCTGACCTCCACAACCCAGTTAGTACTGGGTAATGCGATACCCCTTGGTAAGACTGGTTGTCAGACTTTCGGTACCTGTAACGACTGTCAAAGATCTACAAATGACAGCCGAGACCAACGGCTTTACGTGCTTTTGAAATTCGGTATGTAACGGGTGGTCACCCATCCACAGACCAACCTAGGCAAGCGCGGCTTAACCTAAAGATTGACCCGAGCGGCTGCTATTATTTAGCCACGAGCTCCTCTTTTCACGTTTCATATAGTCTATGATTCCTTTAATTTTATAAATGCTGATTTAGTAATCATTTTTACATATATACATAAATCATATTTTCAAACAGCGTCATTACTGGAATGTTATGTGTTTGCTCTAAATAGTTGTCGTAAGTTTTAAAAGTTTTTGCTTAAGCTTGTTTACCGTCAAACGCTTCACATTATCTAATTGAAACCAGTATGTAGACAGCGTAATTAACCAGTATATTAAATAACAACGTCACAATACAAAATACATAAGTAGTACAATAAATTAGCAAACAAACGCATCGTTGACCGCAACTCTACGCCAAAGGGAACGGTGACGAGCTAACGGTACAACTGATTTGCGTAATATTGTCATATTATGACAATGTGTCATGGTTAGTTTTGGGGAGGATCAAATTTTTGGGCTTGTAAATATCTATTGTATGATTCAAACGGCTATTTATTGAGTAGTTTGAGCTTACAATTGTGTAGAAGTGGACTTAATGCCACATACAGTCTCAGTAATCTTTGGGTGAAGCAGGCACAAACTATTACTACTAAGATTAAATACTAGCCGTGCTCACTTATATTGATTACTGCAAAAAATAGGCAAAAAAAATAGTATTATCCAACACTAAAAGCGCGTTCAAGCCAAGAAATTCTTCAGCATTGTAATATTAGTATAGATTAAACTAATGTTGATATAGAAATTAACTGTCGTAACTATAATTTTTATGTTTGCTCAAAACTCGATTTTATATAGGCAGAATACTTGTAGCCACAGTATTTGTCAATTGAGACACAAGACACTCGGTAAGAACAAAACGCATAAGTACATATTTAAAACATTTTATAAATATTTGGTATAATACTTCAAAAATAACTAAGTATAAAATAAGATTAACTTGTTAGAAATCTTCCTTGACTTCCAATTATTGTGACCTTCCGATATTTCGCCGCTGACAACGGAGTTCAGGCAAAAACCGTGAAAGCTTAATACAGTGTTAAAATAAAGTAATAGTTTCATACGATCTTGGATATCTTCCATGATAAACCTTATCAAATTTGTAAAAATATATACCTATGCATTTTTAAATTAATGTACGTAACTTTTTTTTAATATTAGTGTCTAAGATTTTAGAATATAAGTGTTTTGGTTTTAGTGTTTACTCAAATTCTTCTTAAATAAATATACATAAATGAATAAATAAATAACATCAATCATCATCTACCCAGTTGCACCTATAAAAATTGTTCATAACTAATTCAAATACTGTTTCACTTCAACATAATTTTATTAACAATACACACACAGTGAGTTATACACAACAATAATAACTAGCTCACTTCGTAGCTCAGAGATGACTCCCCTTGAATAACTTGTGGGGCTTATTTATAGGCATAAGCAAGTTATTGGAAGTACCCACTCATCTGATAACCAACGTCATTTTACCGCCATTACCTTACCGGAACTCAAAATTGAGCCACGAATTTAAGTAACATTAACAATAATATTAAAATGAAATATAAGATAGTTTTTAAAAATACAAGTAAAAATCAACATAACTTATAGAACACTGAACAATAATGAATGTTATAGTTAAATACAAACTTCCGTAATTCAACAGGTTTAGAAACAATTCACTACTTATTTATAATGAATTTGGCAAAAGTATTTTAAAAATGCACAGAATTTAATAGAAACTCGAACATGAATTTTAAGTAAGCTAACAATTCGTCCATCCTGATAAATTTCGCGTCCTCGCGAATGACTGCATTAAGCAAAAAGCAACTATTTTAAAACAATAATTGCAAAATATTTATTATTGTATATATGATGATATGAAGAACAAAATAAACCCAGGAAAAAAAATATACGTAATGGATTTCCAAAGGTATTAAAATATCAACTAATTCAAAAGAAACTTACAGTTTAAATATTACTTTTCATCTGACAAAGACAGTAAACAGAAATACTTAAAATATAATAAATGGCTTAGACGGTGTATGCAAAAAGCGCAAAAACATTTTAAACACAAATAATGTTTAAATTCAGGAGTCAAATATTAAGAAGATAAAAAGTTAAACCGCACTATTATCAAACCCCACGGACATTGTCAATTATGCAAATGACTATTGTAAAAATTTGACCAACAAAAATTTTGACATTAACACAGTAATTATGATATTGATTCTATTAATTCTAGTATTTTTTTTTAAATTCTCTCTGACAAAAGCGAATTACAAAAAGTTATAAATTCACTCAGGAATGCAAACTTATGGTGAATACTCACAAAAATAAAAAAATAATAGGCCCTATTATTATTCCAGTACCAACGCATCTAATAAACCTATCATTATTGATGGGAGTGTTTCCCGAAAAATTGAAAATAACAATATAAAGAACGATAATAAAGTTTTCTTTTGACAATTATATACCGATAGTTTTATTGCCTTTTTTAGTGAAATTAATACTAGATACAGTAACACTTATTTTTTTCTAATATAAAAACGCTGTTATATAGGCGAAGCTGCGATCCTATATAAGATACCAATAAGATTCATAAACAAATTAGCTTTATCTATTTAGCTTCCAATAGTTCGCTTCAGAACGGCTTTACGTTAGTGGTCAATTGAGAATTCCTTCTATACAAATTATAACAATTAAAATAACATCTTAAATTTGCTAAAAATCCTTCAATACAAATTACAACAATTACAAGCATATCTTAAATTTGCAAGAAATCCTTCAATACAAATTATAACAATTAAAAACATATCTTAAATTTGCACGAATTCCTTCAATACAAATTATAACAATTAAAATAACATCATAAATTTGCAAAAAATCCTTCAATACAGATTACAACAATTACAAACATATCTTAAATTTGCAAAATATCCTTCAATACAAGTTACAACAATATCTTAAATTTGCAAAATATCCTTCAATACAAATTATAACAATTAAAAACATAT
The DNA here is from genome assembly GCA_905475445.1 of Ochropleura plecta. Taxonomy (NCBI): domain Eukaryota; kingdom Metazoa; phylum Arthropoda; class Insecta; order Lepidoptera; family Noctuidae; genus Ochropleura; species Ochropleura plecta. The sequence continues at coordinate 9,374,864 of FR997738.1, read as the reverse complement.
CTTAAATTTGCAAAAAATCCTTTAATACAAATTATAACAATTAAAACATATCTTAAATTTGCAAAAAAATTCCTTCAATACAAATTATAACAATTAAAACATATCTTAAATTTGCATGTCATTTTGTTACCATTAATTATGTTCAGCCACTATTATACGACTTTTGTAACCATATTTACCTGCAAATAAATATTTGCCTTTGACTATGCCTATTTTTGTTTATACTTGAACAATTTTCATTACATAACAATAAAAATACCATACACATTACATTGTATTTTATAGTACATGCTTATTATTACAGAATGACCATGTTGTTTACACACTGCACTTGAAAAGTGGCCTTTCGCTCATTGCGGCCTCTATCGTTGTTTACACATTGCACTTTCATAGCTGTTGTTTACACATTGCACTTCAAAGTGGCCTTTCGCTCATAGCGGCCTTATTTACACATTGCACTTCAAAGTGGCCTTTCGCTCATAGCGGCCTTATTTACACATTGCACTTGAAAATTGGCCTTTCGCTCATAGCAGCCTTATTTACACATTGCACTTGAAAATTGGCCTTTCGCTCATAGCGGCCTCTATGTTGTGTGCACATCGCACTTAAAAAGTGGCCTTTCGCTCATAGCGGCCTCTATGGTTGTGTGCACATTGCACTTAAAAAGTGGCCTTTCGCTCATAGCGGCCTTTATAGTTGTGTGCACATTGCACTTAAAAAGTGGCCTTTCGCTCATAGCGGCCTCTATGGTTGTGTGCACATTGCACTTAAAAAATGGCGGCATAGATTTAGTGAGTGATTCTACAATCACCCAAATTTTCACAAATTGACCAAGATGACCAACATCAATGGTGTAAAAGGGTGTGTTTATTTTAGGGTGCAAGAAACCCTGTTTTTTTTTTACAACCCTTTGGAACCACCCATCCACCTTAATCCATCTTAAGTTATTCACGATAAAACCCTATTACGATTTAGCACAAAATTCTTTTGCGTTGCTCTACAGAGTTCGCTAGCTGTACGGTCGAGCGGTCGTTAGCCAATGATCAGTTATCTTCATGATGTCGAAAATAACAATAACTTGAATTATATCTGAATTTTCCATAGTTGGATTTCTACTTTTAACATTGAACATTTATTTACATACATATCTAATAATATAAAATTCTCGTGTCACAGTTTTCGTTCCCATACTCCTCCGAAACGGCTGGACCGATTTAAACGAAATTTTGTGTATTTCGGGTAGGTCTGAGAATCGGCCAACATCTATTTTTCATACCCCTAAACCTCAGCGGGTGAAACCGCTGGGCACAGCTAGTTTTTTTTTTATATTTATTTAATATCATATTATGATTTCATTATGATCCCATTAATTGAATTTCGTGAATATTTTATTTGCTTTAGTTGTGTATTGTGAATGTGAAGACCATGTCGATTATTATTGTTATTTAATCTGTTTGTTTTTGACGATTATCTGGCAGTTTGAGACTTACACAATGTCCTTTTTTTGGAATTGTTCGTCGAGGCGTTGAGCTCCTTGAGTTATGAGTCGAGCTATACGATAACTGACAAATCCTGGCACTGATTAGACAGGTCCACTCAATTTGTGTGGTGCTTCCTTAAAATGACTATTTCAGACACTAGATCTGCACAGTCCCCATGTAAACTGACCAAGATTTTTTTTGTTCGGACCTTATAAGCGACTATGATCTCTCAGTGTTTCGGCTGTTTCTCCACCTAGTTTTTTTTTAAACTAGACGTGTGTAAGTGTTTGTAAAAACCTATTTGCAAAATAAACATCATTTAACATTTACTCAATACATCAACGTGAATCATGCCTCTGCCGAATTTATATACGACGTTACAGTCATATTCCTGAATCAAACTCTACACTCGTGCAACTCAGGGCATCTGTGTGTATTTGAGTTTCAAGGTTAGAATTATATATTGCCAGTACCTACGCCCCTAGAAATCAGTGGTTATTTTTCTTCTTCAATCTCAATACCGGTTCAAATTATTGAATAATTTAAAGAAGGATGGTCATTTCGTACCAGACTATGAAACGGTGGCGTCCGAATACGCCATATATATGAAAAATACCGTTATTTTTTTTTTTAAGGTCTTATACAAGAATTATCTTTTTAAGTAGCCACAAAAAAAGTTATCTTTATTTTAGTTTTCACAACATTTTCGAATTTATAAGGAATAATAGTTTCGGATAAACGTTAAAATGGCTTTTTAATAAAAGACTATAATTATTCATGATTTTTTGAATAGTTGACTGCAATAAAATTGAATACAATATTAATATTACGAATTCTTGTCATAAAAAATAATTATGTAACTTCATGGTAATATAAGCGTTTTGTTCAACTACGTATAACAGAACATCATTTGTCATCGACAGGTTACTTAATCTGTGGACATCGACCCGCACCATTGATTGACACCCGGGGATCATTCCACTTGTGAATTGTTATATATATATATATATATACATACTGTGCTATTTTGGATTTCCTTCTGTCTATTTGACCTTGGCATTGTCTTACGGACTACCACTTGTAACGATTATTCTGTGCTTTTCATTTGATTCTAACCTCAAAGTATTGACGAGGTAATTATAAAAAAAAAATGTGGCTATTTAGATATGATTTACTAACTGGATGGTGTATAACATAAAAACAAACCAAACTTACTATAGTTTATTTTGGGACATGAAAAACAAAAGTCAAGTCCAGCTCCTATAGTTTGGCCATTGTTATTTCAGATGTTTTATTTTTAGTTTAGGATAGTTAATTAGCCACCACCGTTTTGAATACTATAACAACCGATTGCTACACTATAGTTTAAGCGATGACTATTTTCAACGAAATTAATTCCACTAAATTTGAAATCAGTAAATACTTTTACTGACAACAGAAATACAACCTTAAGCCTTGACAGATTCGTAAGATTTTTAAAACTAGTCGCTCGTCATTTTGTTCCCGTTTATCATTAAGGCCGTACCCTAACCAAATAACCTTGAGCATTCGTTTCCTCTTTGGCGCGCCGGAGTAAAATAATAGTGAATTATGTTTTTTTTTTTTGGAATAAAATCTATATAAAATAACGTTTTGGAAAAAATATTTGTACCAAAATGTTCATTATAAAATTGTGTATCCATTAGTGTCAGTAGCAAAATTAAACAATGTTTATTTTACGAGGAGATGCCTGTAATTCATCATTATTTCTCATTTCTGGTCAATTTAATGTATTTTTTTAGTTTTAAATAACAAGTAGATAGCTCCAGAAAACTGCACAAAAACGGCTTGCGCGGCGTTATGGTCGGGATGGCGCATTAATCACCAAATTTATATCAGATTTAAATACCCACATTTGGGGTCGTTCCGTAACAGTTTGACCACTATGCAATTCATAGTACTGCTCATTCATTTTTTTTTCATTGTTATATTGGCATTTGTGATTATCTATTATTATTAATTTTTCATTGTTACATTGGCATTTATGATTATTATTTTATTTCATTATTAATGTATTGACATTCAAGTCAATAATAGGTACAATGTTAAATTTTAATGGGATTGACTGTTTGATGACAGCATGATTATAATTGGTTCATTTAAGGCAACATATCCTGTTGTTAATTTGCACGCCGAAATTAAAGGCAGAATAAGAGATCAATTTGGTCTACTTTTCAACCTTCGGTACTTTATTTACGCAGATAAATGATTTTGGTTTGATTTGATTTTGATTTAAATAAGTTTCAGGTATTACGATTGCATCAACAGAAATTTTAGCATTGTCAATCATTAATTAAATTTTAGTCTTACCCACTGTTTTTGTTTTCTTGCCTGCAACTCCACAAGCAGAGGGAGCAATGCTTATCCCTGCGGGGTGCTGCTGACGGGCGACAAGTCGGTCTTGGGGCTCTGGCACGTGTCGAAGAAAGCGCCTTGAAGAACCTCCCAGCATGACGCTGTGATGACTTCTACTGGACTTGTGTCTCTTCTTGGATCAGTACAATGTCCAATAACCTGAAATTTATTTTAAAACAACGAGTATCTATTTCGTATAAATAGTATCCTATGGACCAAACACGTTATTCAAATGTTAACCAAATAATTGGATAAATGAGGTTGTGTGTACAAAAAACAAAAATCCCAACGACATACAGGAATAAACCCCGGTTAATTGGTCGTTTCAGCCTATTTAAGCAATAACTTAGGTAACTACCACTTGGCGTTTTACACGATCACACTAGTAGCCAAGCTATAGGATATTTTAAGGAGAAATACAAAATACAATTTTTAATAATGAAATAAAACTGGAACTTTGACATTCACTCACCAGAATGTTCCCAAGTTCAGTCCAATACATATAATAAATAGTATTTTCCGGGAAGGCAAGAAAGAGACTTGGTCTTTTTAACACCCGACGCAAAAAGAGATGTTAAACACCAGTTATATGCACAATTCCAATTAATAATTAATCTACCCGCAGTATTACGGATATTTTTTTCCGTTATGGCTTCAGCGAAAAATATTTTACACATCATTTTATTCAATAATTAAAAAATATCTTAATAACATACCTTATTGTAGGCGTATGCTGACACCAGGGTGGTAGCAGTATGCTCACCTGAATCCTTGGTGTAATCCCACTTCTGATTTATAAAAATTGTTCATAACTAATTCAAATACTGTTTCACTTCAACATAATTTTATTAACAATACACACACAGTGAGTTATACACAACAATAATAACTAGCTCACTTCGTAGCTCAGAGATGACTCCCCTTGAATAACTTGTGGGGCTTATTTATAGGCATAAGCAAGTTATTGGAAGTACCCACTCATCTGATAACCAACGTCATTTTACCGCCATTACCTTACCGGAACTCAAAATTGAGCCACGAATTTAAGTAACATTAACAATAATATTAAAATGAAATATAAGATAGTTTTTAAAAATACAAGTAAAAATCAACATAACTTATAGAACACTGAACAATAATGAATGTTATAGTTAAATACAAACTTCCGTAATTCAACAGGTTTAGAAACAATTCACTACTTATTTATAATGAATTTGGCAAAAGTATTTTAAAAATGCACAGAATTTAATAGAAACTCGAACATGAATTTTAAGTAAGCTAACACACCGAAGACCATTGACATTTCTACATAAAGCTTAAGTATAAATTATTCTGTGAAAAAAAACAACAAAGAAAATTCTCAGTGTCGATACAAATGGAAAACAACACGAATCATACAATAAACTATGCTTTTACGTAAGCTCAGTATGTCACAGCGGCGCGGTGGACAACAGCCTCTATCATTCTATTGTTAGGAGATTGTTAGCTGTTCTGCCGAGTGGTTACTGTACTCTTTGGCTTTGAGAATGGTGAGATGAATAGGTCTGTATATTGTTAGTACTGAAATAGGTAATTAAATATAAAGGGTGTAAAAGAACCCACGAAGGCACTTGTTCTCTCCGATATTGCGATACTTTTTTTTGTTCTTGAATACTAGAAAAATTGAGGGTAACATTTCACAAGTACTTTTTGTAGTGTTTAGTTGTAGTGTGTAAAATTGAGTTCTACCGGAAAACGTGATTTTTCACCCCAAAATAGGACTCCAAGGAATTATTTTTAAGAGACTTGGTTTGCTGTACTGAATGCATGATTTACGTCTTCCTGTAGGGGTTCGTTTACACCCTGTATAACAAAATTCTATAACAGGCTTTTTCTGGGTTAGCTCGTCCCATCCTTAACCTCATCTCTGTTCCCAGCACGACATTGAGGTCACAAGGAGGTAGATTAAATAAATAAAATGTAATGCCCATAATAAGAAGCTTCCTAAAAACATCACAAATATCAAGTCAATAATAATCATTATTACCACTCATCGGTTTAGCATTGATGCCAGTTAAAGACCTCTATAGGTTTCACCAATCTTTTTGACCTGACAGACAGATGTGTTGCTGGGGAGTTTGTTCAACCACTTCTTCTTCCCAACTTAAACACTAGGAAGTGGCGAAGGGCAGGGCGTTTTAGTGGGACTGTCTCATGTAATGTGACGTTCTAAAAGTGCTCATTATCCGCCTGATTTGAATAAATAACTTGATTGTTTTTTTGTTTCTTATTAACAATTCCTGATTTGTTCATAGATAGATAGATAAATTATTTATTTGATGCCACAAAAGACACATCAGATCCATTTATAACGGTCGCGAACTACTGGGCTGTGTGTGTTTCAAGGTTGCACCAAATAGGAGTACAGCTCAGCTTAATGCTAGGACTACCTGACGTTGGTATTCTGCTAGATCCCGCGAGTGACACTAGGATGTCGAGAAAACCCAATGATCTAAAAAGAACAAAATGCAACATTGTGCGGCTAATATTATGAAGGTGGGTAAGTCATCGCTCCTCGTTGACGTGGACCTTGTGTTAGGTCAGCTTGAGGTGAATGCAGGGTCGCATCGAACTCGTAAAAACACCCCAGGCCCCAGGCTCTGTGGCTTCTGGGAAGGTATTGGTTCCTATGTTAATTTATTTCAATAAGTTGATCAATCTCGTAAGGAAATGCACGGCATGTCCGATTTAAAAGGTTCAACAACCGCACTGCGGGCTCCACGGGGCCCGAGTGGTGAATCACGACTCACTCCTTCTTACGAAAATGAGACCAGTTCCCCAGTGGGAAAATGAATGGTTGGTTATTTATTTATTTAAACTTTATGTACAATTGTGGCACATAGGCGGACTGGACTAAAATCTGTCGAAGCTCTCCTTACGTGGTTGGATCAAGAGCCTGTTTCAGAAGGCAGTACTCCTCGATACGGCTCGCATTGTGAGGAGGTTCCCCTTTCTGGAACCCTAACCACCGGTAGCTTGACCCCAGCTCCCAATACCGGCTGGAACCTACTTTTGTATGTTTTTTTTATATAAATATATAATAATGATCTAAAATATATATTTAATGAATATTCATTAAAAAAACGTTGCACCACACTAGAAATTTCTCCTGAATCGTGAGAGTTTTTACAAACATTTAAACTCACATACACAAACAGCCAAAAGTATGGAAGATTAATGAATAATGAAGGCCAAAATCCTTCATATTTGGCAGTGTTTGGTATCAAAAAACTGTCCATAGAAAGGTTCCGATAATTTTGGCAGCCGCCATATTGTTAGTCCAAAATCCGTAGAAAGCTTGTCATTATGATGTCCATTGTCCCATAAACAATCAAGTTGCTTGAATTATTACAATTACTCAGTGCAGGTCAACTACCTTATTGAATATAATCACAGGAGATCAATGCACCTTACTTAGGTGGCTCGACAAAGGAGGTCGTAGAATCACTCTAAGAATGATATTACGTCATTGTCGTCTGAGAAATGCACTATCTGCTTTTCTGCTGCCTGTTCAGTGTAATCTGGATTTCTTTTAAGTTCGAGTGAATCGGTTTTTAACCGACTTCAAAAAAAGTAGGAGGTTATCAATTCGACTGTATGTTTTTTTATGTTTGTTACCTCATAACTTTTGACTGGGTGAACCTATTTTGATGATTCTTTTTTTATTAGAATGCTGTAGCTTCCGATGTGGTCCCATTTATTTAATACTAGCTTTTGCCCGCGGCTTCGCTCGCGTTAAATTCGGGGTAACACAGCTCCCCTTGCGCCTTATTGATTTGTAATAGCAACGCTAAGTTTTCCCTTTTCTTCCCTTTCTCTCTCACATCCCACTTTTAAAAAAAATAGCCTATGTCCGTCTTCTGGTTCCCAACTATCTCTGTACCAAAATTCATCAAAATCGGTTTAGCCATTAAAGCGTGAAGAGGTAACAAACAAACAAACTCACTTTCGCTTTTATAATATTAGTAAGGATTGCTTAAGCAGTTTATGAGTTATCTTCTATAAAACTTTTTTTTTCTAGACAAGCGTGCTCCACCCTAGACCTTCGGAATCGAGTGCAAGTTGGACTCGCGCACCGAGGGTTCCGTACAAACTTGCGACGTAAACGGCCATATCTTTTCAATCTGTAGACTTAGTGGGTCGATTTTTGCGAAGCACCAAGGAACCACAGTTTGGGAATATGGTTTTAATTTCAACTAAATTCGACACCTCCACGCGTTCCTGAGTAAAAGGGTCTTATCAGACAGGCAGGCACACGGACAACAAAGTGATCCAATAAGGGGACTGTATTTTCCTTTTAAGATGCCTAGAGACCTGGACAATACGACTAACCACCAAAGAAGGTTCATAGTTTCATGGATTCCGGTTATTCAGCATCATGATTGAATTCGAAGGTTTGTCCATTGGATTGTCGTTTTAATCCAAGTGAGACAAATTTCAGATATTAAACGAATGTGATTTAAATGTTCCCAGCACGATTTTCAAAACACGTTGGTAAAGACTGGTTTTGTGCACTTGGGCAGAAAAGAAAATGGATGCAGAACTAAATATTCTGGAAAACTTTCTTTAGGAAAATCTAGTTCATCGCAATCGTGCACAAAACCACTGAGTGTTAATACTAGAAAATTTCCTTAAAATATCGTCTCCCATAAAATCTTAAACAGCTTTAACTTAGTTTGAACTAGTTTCGTAACGGTTATTGAAGAAAGCCTCGCTGTGTTCTCAATTAATATTACACTTTGTACTAGCTTTAGCCCGTGGTTTCACTCGAATGGAAAAAAGATGTTGGGAGCCCCCTTAAATTATTCCTCGGCGATGTACTGCCAGGATAAAAAGTCATCCTATGTCCATCAGGCTAATAAACTGTTAAAGAAAATACTTTATCGAAAACATTCATGGATTTTTAAGAAAACGCTAATGTCCAAAATAAAGAGTATCGGAAATTCGGAATACATGATAATTAATTGTCTTTTTTATTTATTCTGTAAATTGCAAATACTTACACGGACTAGCTGTATGCCAAAATGTACATTTTATAGTATTTTACGCGACTCCGCGACATCTTCCAGCCGCCATTTACGCTAATGTTAAGAAAGCACCTACCTATGTTATATAAAATTATATGAATACAATACAGTGCAGTTTATATGTTTTATTACACAAAAATAATCCTTATAGCATGATTCAGTATTCACGTGCGATGGCTTATTAGCGTATTTCACGTATAACTTTGGTGTTTCTATACCGATTTATATGATTCTTTTTTTATTGAATTATATTCGTTGTTATGGTTCGATTATAACCTCAAAATCTAGCATTTTTTTAAATATATCTTATCTGCTAGTCCGTTATAAAAAATAAGATCATAAAGGACTTCATTTTCCGATGCTCTTGGCTCCAGGGCCAACAATGTGTGGGCTGGGCGGTCTCTTTTTCTGATTGTACCAATGAGTGCATCGAAATGCATTCAGCCGTCAAGGTGTGTAAATGTGACATACAGACAGAGTTATTTTTGTATTTATAATATTTGTATAAAACAATATTATGGTTCTATTCCATGTGCATTGTGTATTATTTTTAACCTAGAGTAGTTGGCGTTACGTCAGAATCTATTTTGTGCGACTGTTTATTTTTATTTCTTAAGGTATGGGAAAGTGTAATGACTTTAGCTCAAAGGCTATGTGCATAAGCGTAGACAGTTTTGATTGGAACGATTTTTTATTTTATGAACTTTACTATGCTTTTGCTTTTATCCTGAAATGCCTTGATATATCTTCTGATAAAAACTCATCATCGTTATTCTCAAAAAACTTCTTCCGCTTTGGGCGATGCGGCAACCCTGGCAGGAGTTCTCCTGCCCTGCATGCATGCCTTCTTTTTCCATACTTCTCTACATCCCGGCATTTCAGCAGTCTTACTCAAGTCTGCGGTCCCTTGGAGCTGTGATAATATCAACCCTCTAAGTCTTCGCAGTCGGATATGGCCGTTTATGTCACATCACGTGTACGGAATTCTCGGTGTTCGAGTCCAACTCGATTTGGCCGGTTTTTTTTTCATGAAGGATTCAGAATGTCCTAAAAATAATTGGTAAACGTTTTAGCGTCAGTTCCCTTCAATTTAAATTTGCTAAATCACAATCTATCAATCATTTACAAAATATTGATTAACGTCCCTACTTCTGTTATTTTCGAGTAGCAATCACTTTTTCATAAACCACAACTTTTAACTAAGTTTTTTCCCCGACCAGTGGCAAAGTGGTATGCACTTCCAAACCTTTTGTCCCAAACTTTCAATACTTAACGATTGTAGTAATATTTAAGAGGACTCTATCTAAAGTCAGGTGGCCGTCGGTTTACGAGCAGTCGACGAGATAACGTCCGTCTGAGGTACACATACTCGAGAGATGAATCCAACATCCCTGACCATAGACGGTAGAATAAATAGACAGGATTAACACTTTAGGAATGAATCTGAATCAAGTTTAATGCTCGGAATAAAAAGTGTTGTGTGTTCCTTGGAAGTCGGGTAACAAGCAAGGCCTACTTACAAAATAGTATGCCATTTTGTCGTCAACCAAACGATTGTGAGCGTGTTTTTTAAATCAATACAGTTTAAAGTTCTTTGCACTCGTGAGACGACTTCCGGCCATTATAGATGCTGGTTTGTGGACAGTGAGCAATGGGTCATCGTCCATCCGTCTATTCCATGGCGATTGGTGGTGGCGACTACTCGCGTCCGGCCCTGGTGCAATTCATGGTTTGGAGCGACAAGGAATGGGATGCAGTCACCTAATTTTACGGAGCAGTTACGCTAAGGATTTATTTACAGGGCTGTAAACAAACTCCTCACTGTACGTACTAATTACTTATTAAAACTTATTACCGCGTAGGAAGACAAAGGTGGCCATAGAACTTCATAGTTCTTAAAACCTAAGGCATTCGCTTGGCTTCACGCCTGTCCCTTCTAATACACTTCTAAGCTCTGTGCAACAGGCGCGTGCCCACGATAATAGCGACATTAGCGGCAGGCGGGCTGCGTCTGCGCGATAATGACTAAAACGTTCGTCCACACCTTTAGATAAATACTCTCCACACATCTACTGGTATCAAGGGTCCACAAAAACGGGAAGTTTAAGATATTTCGAAGTTGAGGGCCAGACATTATTGACATAGGAGACTGAAGAATGTTCGCTCCTCAAATCAAAAGCTTCCGAAGCCAATTATACAATACTAGCTTTTGCCCGCGGCTTCGCTCGCGTTAAATTCGGGGTAACATAGTTCCCCTTTCCTGATTTGATGGTACCTACCTGCTACCTGTAGTTTTTGCTCTTGCGCCTTATTGATAGTAATAGCAATGCTAAGTTTTCCCTTTTCTTCCCTCTTTCTCCCTCATATCTCAATCTTTCTTAAATCCTATGTTCGTCTCCAGGGTCCCAACTATCTCTGTACCAAAATTCATTAAAGTCAGTTTAGCCATTTAGGCGTGAAGACGTAACAAACAAACAAACTCACTTTCGCTTTTATAATATTAGTAAGGATTTTTTTTCTACTGATCATCTATTTTCATCGTTTGGGTCGATCTTTAGGTTAAGTCGAGCTCGTCAAGGTTCGTCCGTGCATGGGTGAATATCCTTTACACACTGGGTCCTCTCCATCATCTGCCTAGCCTTTTCCCAACTATGTTGGGGTCGGCTTCCAGTCTAACCGGATGCAGCTGAATATCAGTATTTTACATGGAGCGACTGCCTATCTGACCTCCACAACCCAGTTAGTACTGGGTAATGCGATACCCCTTGGTAAGACTGGTTGTCAGATTTTCGGAACACTGACTACCTGTAACGACTGTCAAAGATCTACAAATGACAGCCGGGACCAACGGCTTAACGTGCTTTCCGAGGCACGGAGGAAACTCGGTATGTAACGGGTGGTCACCCATCCACAGACCAACCTAGGCAAGCGCGGCTTAACCTAAAGATCGACCCGAGCGGCTGCTATTATTTAGCCACGAGCTCCTCGGGTCCTCTCCGTACCTCGAAAACGTTAAGCTGACTTCCGACTGCCATTAGTAACTCTTTGACAGTTGTTACGGGAAGTTAATGGGCCGACAATCTGACAATTGGTCTTATAAAAGCGTGTTGAATTACCCAGTACACACAAATAACGTCTTGGGGTCGTCTCAGTAGGCTATCACTGCTATACTGTAGCATGAAGCGGGATGTTGGATGATGATTTTAATAAGATGAACCGTTCCTCTTCAATCTGGAACGTTAACGTGATTTACGATCATTACTGAATATAGGCTTTACCCTATCTATCACAGTACAGGTAGTACTTAAAGACTGTGACCATAGACCCTAGCAGTACATCCCATCACTAAACATGTATTTTAATCTAATGTCACCCGCACCATGCAACAACGAAAACAGTATAGGATGCGGGCTGATCTACATTAGTTTTTTTTTAATTACGAGGTTAAATCCGTATATGTCTTGACGGTCACTGTCGTTCTGGAACTCAAGATCAATAAACTCTCAATTTTATGACCAACCATAGAATTCGTCACAGTCGGCATTCTTTCTTCTTAAAACCTTCAATGAATAACAACCAAAAAAAAAAAAAACGCACGATTCACCTAAATATTTCGCGACTAAAGCTCACGTTTGCTACTTATCATGACGATGTGTTGGACATGTAAATGTCATGGAGATGGCATTGCATCTCGGCTGTGCTCGGTTTTATTCGGTGCGCCTTCGTGGAAACAGTAGCTGAGTTGCGAATGAGTTTGGAATACTGAGTAGTTGACCGGGAGTATGATCTTCTTTTTGGAATGATATGCTTTAGCTTGTATGACTCGACATTCTCCAATCGACCCCGGTGAAATATCAACAGGCTTTTGTTTGCCTTCAGTCTTTTTAGAATGTACACAACAGCAGAGTGTAATGTAAATTAGAAATGGAATAGGAGTCTTTATCGCCCGGCAATATTACTGTCTAAATAACATAACGCCATGGTAGTTTTAGTTTTGTAAACGGCGAAAAACCTGACAAAGTTAACATGGTACTATTCTATCATATTTATAAAATGAGAACAAAATAACCTTAAAATGAAATTACTGCTTGGTTGAAACCCGAAAACAGCAGGTTTTTCATCGAAATTAAAAAAAGGTAACATAGGTATTGTTTTGTGATCCTGCTCCTGCACTATAAGTACCCACTTGCAATCACAAAGAGATGCTCTATAAATCTGGAAAGACACCAGCCTTTGTCACCAGCCATCTTATCTCAACCATCACCCACCAAAAAGGTTTGTACCGCCTTTGTTTTCGACTTCTTTTTTATCAGAAAGTACTCACACTCTATCTGCTGACGCAAAAATTATTGACAAACGAATTTGAATCTTAGATCCGCAAGATAAGATTTGAATGTTGTCTTGTGAATTATGTTTGTAAGTTTGTTGTTCATTTTATTATTGTTTTATATTAGAAGTCAATGCTCGATGTATAGACTAGTCTCTATTAATCGTAATAGAAACTCGTACGTGATTAGAATTTTTAATTTATTGTAATAAGATATTACTCATCAACATTTATTGATATTTCTATGGACAATTGGATAACTAATGTTTGTGTATATGGATAATTAATGTTTGTAAGATCCGTCTTCTTAACTCACGACTAGAATTGCAAGATGAATCAATATCTTTATAATGAATCTGAGCACGTGCTCGACAAACTGCCTCTAGACTACACAAGCTCGAAATTTAGCTCTGCATGAAGATTTGCGTTCTCGGGTCGGTCAAAGGGTTATTAGGTTATTCCTGCCGTGTCGACGGGACATTCGTGTCCACGCGCGCCTCCAAGAGATATCAGCAAAGCAGAAGGGTCTCAAAGACCCACTGCCAGCCGGCGGCGTTGCGGGTTGTAGGAAATAAATATACCGCCGCCTCGGAACACAAGAGGCAAAAGAAGGAACATGGATGGGTGTTTGTCAATTAAAGTCAGACACTCCCCCTCGCTTCGCCCAAAGTGGGTATGATTGTATTCGATGATTGCCGATCCAAAAAAAATAAAAAGGTTCTTTATTCCTCTGTAGAATTTTTCATACGGAATATTAGTAGAACCAAGAACCCATTGCAGCTTAAACTGGTTTTGTCACCAAATACGAACGGGTGCATGGTATAGATCTTTTTATTGGCTAAATTGTGGTTTGTGACGTGTTTTTCACAAAACTATAAAAATTGAACCGGGCATGGAGCCATGGATTTGAGGTCCAAGTTCTTTTTTTTGTATAAATTCTTTGTAAGGAGGGTTGATGACCCGGACCTGCTCTGAAGCTTAAATCAACTAAGACCAGGGCAATAACCTTATTGATTACACGAGATCCTCTAAATGATAGCAGCTGGGTCATTATCCGACTTGGGTGCGGGTTGCACTGGTGGAAGAATCCAGGAAAAGACTGAATCATGTTAGAACTATGTGGGGACGAATGTTAGGGCTGGGCCGAGCAAGAAGTTTTACTTCTGTGGCTATCATAACCATATTATAGAGGCGAGAAATTGTATGTCTGTGTGTATGTTTGTTACTCCTTCACGCTCAAACTGCTTTAAAGATTTGGATGAAATTCGCTATGTAAGTAGCTTATGCTCTGGATTAACAACTAACCTATTTTTTATTCCGTGAAACTGCGGGACGCTGCTAGTTTAAAATCTGGATTTTTAATTTTTATGAATATTAACATAATTATTTATAAATAATACCTAAAAAGAGATCAGCATTAAAGGGCGTTAAAAGAATTCTCTACATCGCTGTCAACGGGAATGGTGTCCAGGAGGCTGGCAGTATTGCCACGTTAGATGGCAATGCTGAATAACCAAAGTAGTAGTTATGGGTTTGAGCCGTTTAGGGTTGAAACACGGGGCTATAGAGTCCCACCTTTTCAGGGATTTGCCAAGCGGTTACCAACTTAAAGGTTTAATCAAAATTTCTTTCCTGTTACCTTGTACTACGAATGGGCCTAAACGTTCAAAAACCAAAGAACGCCTTTGAAAAATGTTTTTATATCGATGAGGTGCATATTCGGTGAGTTTATTTCCTGAATTAAAAATATATTAGAGCGCTACGAATTTCGTAGCCGTTTGCTACGCAACTGGATACGGCTACGCAGCTCTCATTTTGGTATCAGTGTCACCTAGCTCCCGAGATAATATTCATTAATTTCCGGAGTCTGAAGATTAGTGTCTTTTACCATCACTAGGATGAAAAAGATTAATGATAATCAAAATTTTAGATTTCTCGTGTACAAAGGCGTCCATCAGATTTTCCGATGGAAAATTACAAAAAATATACTTGTAAAATACTTATAAATATAAACAAAATACTACAAATATACATAGATATCCTTACTCCTTACTAATATTACAAAAGCGAAAGTGAGTTAGTTTGTTTGTTTGTTTCTTCACGCCTAAATGGCTAAACCGATTTTGATAAATTTTGGTACAGAGATAGTTGGGACCCTGGAGACGGAAATAAGCAATTTTATTTAAAAAAAGATTGAGATATGAGGGAAAAAGAGGGAAGAAAGGGGAAAACTTAGAATTGCTTACAATAAATAAGGCGCTGTAAGGGAACTGTGTTACCCCAAATTTAACGCAACCGAAGCCGCGGACAAAAGCTAGTACTAAAATAAAAAGATAAATAATAGAGAAAACATTAGCGATGTGACGATACTGCCGACTTTTTACAAAAATACCTACTCGCGAATTTTAATTTTAAAAGATAAACAGTTGGTTGCTATCCTAATTCCCTGGCGCGTATTTAGACGCCCTTTTTTCAAAATGGGAATCATCAAATAACTTCCCCAGGTCTGTGCGGAGCGGGGAGAGTATCAGACTTGTACTGACTAAAACCCACCCATGTTCCTTCTTTTCCCTTTATGTTCCGGGGCCGCGGTATCTTTTTCGAACAACCCGCAACCCCGCCATGGTTTGGATGCCCTTAACAAAGTAAAACGAGATTATGAAGAAAGACTTTAATGTAAATAGCTTGAAACTGTTTACAAATAACAAAGATTTGTTAATTATTAATATAATACATAATAAAACAATTAACTATTATAATAAAAAATGTTAATTACTTACAAAATTATTCAAATAGGCGTAAAAGTTAAAAACCAATAAATTCAACTACGCGTAACATTTTTGTAAGTATTTCTTCATAAAATGGCGTCACGAGCTCATTTAAGGGTACATTGTGTAATACATAAAGAGTTAAGTAAATAAGCATTAGAATCTAATCTTAGGCAAGTGGGTCGCGCGTGAAATGGAGAGGAGTTACCGAGGACATGTTACATGCTGTTGTAGGTAGAGTTCGTTATAGGGTGGTTAGAGAAATGACTAGGTACTTACATTTGAAAAAAAACCACAAGTAGCGCGATCATGAAAGTGCTGTTAAACAACTACAAACAATCATTCTACACGCCGAAAAAAGAATTAGTAATTAATTTTGTTAAAGAATACAGTAAAAGAATATAGTAATTCTATGGGTCAAAACATGCGAATCACAAGTAAACATTATAGTTTTTTGTATTTCAATGTTATGTTTCAAAAAAGATTGAGGTGGGAGGGAGAAAGAAGGAAGAAAAGGGAAATCTAAGCATTTCTATTACAATAAATAAGGCAAAAACTACAGGTAGCAGGTACCTGTAAATCAGGAAAGGGGAACTGTGTTACCTGAATTTAACGCGAGCGAAGCCGCGGGCAAAAGCTAGTTTATTATATGTCCAAATGTATGTAATGTAACGATTTTTTTTTGTTTGCTAGTAAGTTTTAAGGGTTCCGTGCCTGTAAAAGAAAAAACCGGAGCCCTTATTGGTTCACTTTGTTGACCGTCTTTCTATCTGTCTGTCAAGACCCTTCATTATGGGAAGGCGTGGAGGTATCGAATTGAAATTAGAACCATATATCAAGTCTGTGGTCCCTTTGTGCTGTGAAAAAATCTTCCCTCTAAGTCTAAGTAGTCAAAATATATGGCTGTTTATGTCGCAAGTTTGTACGGAGCTATCGATGTGTGAGTCTGACTCGTTGTTAGCCGGTTTTTTTAAAAGTCCAATTGTGTTGATTTTTTTTACAGCTAGAAATTTTGTGAATGGCCAAATTCCACGTTATACCGCCGCATGTTAATTAAAGAGGCGTTAATTAAGTTATGATGGATTGCTCAGCGCACTGTTTAGAGGTCGAGAGACATACTCTTATTATTTTACGTCATATTACGTCTATTTCGTAATGTTGCGTCTACGGAGCTGATTTTTTTAATAACTTAGATATGAAATGAACAAACATATTAATTTTGAGTGTTGTTACAATGCGTAAAGGGCGTGTGATTCGGAGGGAGATAAATGTTGTGAGGAAAAGTTTCAGTTGTTTATTAAATGTGGTTGGCTCTTCAGTTATAGGGAATCGACAAATTAACACTTGCTACGTTGATTCAAGGCCAAGTTAAGTTAATGAATGCTATCCTTACTAATAGATATTATAAAAGCGAAAGTGAGTTTGTTAATTCTTCACGCCTGAATAGCTAAACCGATTTTGATGAATTTTGGTACAGAGATAATTGAGACCCTGGAGACGGACATAGGCTATTATAATTTTTATGATTATATTTTGAGATATAGGGAAGAAAAGGGAAAACTTAGCTTTGCTTTTACAATAAATAAGGCACAAGGGCAAAAACTACAGGTAGCAGGTACCTGCAAATCAGGAAAGAGGAACTGTGTTACCCCGAATTTAACGCGAGCGAAGCCGCGGGCAAAAGTTAGCTTATCATAATTGTAAATTAATGTCACTAAGCTCATAAATAAGAGGTTTTAATCCAGCCTTTTTCTCTATCAACAAAATAGAAAAAGTTATAAGGGACGACAAAAGTCGACTTCAGTCTGTGCGATTAAAAAGTCATAAAAATTACTAAAACCGTTTCGTCATTTAGTCATAAATGCGTCTCATTTGATCCGAAGGTTATCCGTTTCAAAGGCGTGGGTGTTGCAACTTGCGAACCGCCTGAATCTTTTTTTTTGTTGCACATATTATTATGTATATTAATATCATACAATCCATCGCTTTGTATGTTTGGGATATACTGCCCAATAATAATGCAGATAAAGCAATGGATGGAATCCAAAGATCATGTGAACAGAACTTACGGCCGACACATAAGGCACCGGGCCTTATGTCGGCCGTATCTTTTGTGACAAGGGTCAGATAAACAACTGAAAGTTACCGTGACTTCTGTGCAAAAAAATGAGGAAAACTAGTCTCGTTGGTGTAGTGGTCGTAAGCGCATCGATACCTGGGTTCCATAGCTAATTAAGGAAAAGAGTTCATCGACTTCCCATCCCAATTTTTGTTCGTAGCAGCCTGGTAGACCTTTTGCCCGGTCGATTGCAATAGGCATTGAATGGGACTCAAACGTAATTCGTGAAATTTCGATATTTTATAGTAGGTACAATGTGTAAATGGATCCTTCACAAAGTTGTTAACCTGTATTCTGCTGGAAAATGCCTTTTTTTGGGGGGTGACAAATCACGTTTTTCAGTTGAACTCAATGTTACGCACTCAAAACATTGTCCTGATGAATGCACGGAGTAAATAGTACGGGGTCCGCGGAGGTGTTTGAAGTAAAGTTATAACATTAAAAACTAGTTTTAATCCAAGGAATTCAAACTCAAAGGAATTATTTCAATTAAATCGTTTACTTACAGGCTGTTTTCAATGTCAAAAACAAGCTACAGACTGGGAAGTCACAAGGCATAATAATTTATGAATGTGGGTAGTTGTAACGTCTCTGCATTACGAGAAGGTTCTTAGGTGTGGTTAAGAACAGTAAAAATATCGCAATGATAGATAGGACAGTAGAACAAGTGCCTATTAGCATCCTCATATAGACGGCATGATGGCACGCTGCGAGTCGCGGGTTCGATTTCCGTAGGGAATGGCTGAAATATTTGCACGGCCTACAGGTAGTTGTTTCGGGTCTGGCTGTTTGTGTATGTGAGTTTAAATGATTGTCAACGCACTCACGATACAGGAGAAATTCCTAGTGTGGAGGAAGGTTTAAAAATATATATAAGAAATACTTTATTTTTCAAAAATAGCAGGTATGATGTCATGATGGTGAGACGGTAAAAGGAATCTTATAAATAACACATTAATAGACATTTTAAGCCCTATTTATACAAAATGACTTGAGACTCCTGCCTGCACTATTAATAACCAATACTATTAATATTCCGAAGTGGGTCAGGACTCGAGAGCGAGACGGCACGAGGCTGGCGCGTGCCCGATGCCTCACGAACTGCTGCGTGGAGACATGGTCGTGTCCCACCCAAGTTGTTGTGCGGACGTGGCTAATCAAGTCATTATAATGTGCATACAAAGGGAAAGATCTAAAAATAAGTAGGTACATTTATTCATATGCCATGTCCCAAAATTCAAAGGGCACCAGAATATCGATCGTGGCAATTGATGAAAATTCAGGGTAAGAAATGTTATTATAAGTTTTTTGTAAAAAGTATGAGAAGACCCCATAACTGTATTTCCAGGCACACATCTAGAACTATGTTCCGGGGCCGCGGTATCTCTGTCGAACAACCCGCAATCCCGGCAGGCGGTGGGTCTGGCAATCCCCTCTGCTATCTCAATGAAATAGCTTTTCATAATGCTAGTTGTTTTTTCTTCGGTTATGATCTTACTGTTTTTTCGAGGTGACATGTCGACATGGGCCAATGGGATCCTGATGATCCTACCTAGTTTGCTAGGTATATATGATGCTAGAGCGAGACAGCACGCGGATGGCTCGTGCCGAGACCATCACGCGGCTGCATCACGATCTCCTCCGAGACAATGCCGTCGTGAGTGCGCCTGCGACGCCGGTGGCGCCTCCAAGTGTGACAAGCATGTCATTGGCAAATATTATAACATGGTGCATGGTAGCTGCGATGTTTATATGATGATCAGTAAACCTATTGGCTTGTTATAGGATGTGTAGGGCGGAGTACGTCTTTTTTTTAATTTCTTTTCGCGTCGTGTCGATGATGCACTTTTGATGTAGCTACTTAGGTATAAATCATTTATTTTTAAAAGGACATAATAGCCACTTACATGAGAACATAAGTTGACATAGTTTAATATATAACTTATTTTAGATAACGGTCACTTTTACAAGTACATATTATAGTCTTAAAATTATATTGTTTGTAATTTACTTTATTGTTTGTTTGCGCATAGTATTGCATCCTTTTTAAGTCTTCAAGGTTCAATGAAACACGCACACAGGGCAGTGCAGCAATTACGATATGGTCCGATCACAAGCACCAGGTACTCTGGGTGTTGAAATTTATGATGAACTAGCTTTTGCCTGCGGCTTCGCTCGCGTAAAATTCGGGGTAACACAGTTCCCCTTGCAGGTACCTGCTACCTTTAGTTTTTGCCCTTGCGCCTTATTTATTGTAATAGCAAAGCTAAGTTCTTCCTTTTCTTCTCTCTTTCTCTATCATATCTCACTTTAAAAACCCAACGTCTATGATTCATCAAAATCAGTTTAGCCATTTAGGCGTTAAGACGTAACAAACTCAGTTTCGCTTTTATAATATTAGTAAGGTTTTGTTCAGGGTTTTATGTAAGCCTAAATAGCGACATTTTTACAACCCTTATACAGCCAGGTATCGCAGTAGACAAAATCAACGACCAGTGGTTCTCATTAAACCTGGATCGAAACAACTGGAAGTCACTGGGCGTGGGAAGACGCAGGCTAACTCTAACGGTAAGAGGTATGGAAGTTTGCGACACTATGAAAGATGACTTCGATTTTAGATGTTCGTCATACAAAGCAAGATTCACCCATATCCTTCAACAAGCCAAAGTGATTACTTGAGTAAATAGTAGATAATAATTTAGTTATTGCTTGAAATTAGAACTTTCAAAAGTTATAAAAACAGCGTTCCTTTGATCAGTGGTCTTCAAAAAAAAAATATTTAAAAAATGAATAAACGATTGACGACACGGTTGGCGCAGTGGCTGAGCGATCGATTGCTGCGCTGTGTGTCGCGGGTTCGATTCCCGCATGGAACAAATATTTGTATGGGCTACAGTTAGTTGTTCCGGGTCTGGATGTTTGCGATTGTGAATTTAAATGTTTGTAAACGCACCCACGATACATTAGAAATTCCTAGTGTGGGGCATCGTTTTATAAAAAAGAAAAGAATAAACGAAATAATTACATTACATTACCTACCTTGACTATAGCGACGGTCAGTGTCACATCAAAATTAAAAATCTGCAAAAAGCGATATCCAATCATCCCCAAAATTTTAAAGTCAAGCTGCCAATAATCCCATGCTTTTCTGTTCCATTAACCAACATCATTACTTTACTTTTTACCATCCCATTTAGCAGTTAATCAACCGCCCTCCGGATCAATGATCGATGTGATTACGTTCATCTGCGTGTGCGCACGCGACTGGGGAGATCTCACCTTTGTGAGTTTGTGAGGGGAGTACGCTTGATGTTTTATCTGCATTCGCTATGGATTAATGGGTGATTCGTTTAGATGAGTTTTAATGCGTTTTCATGGTGTGAGGGTAAAATGTAAGGCGCGTGTGATAAATTTATGGAGCTTATGATGATACTTTTGAATATTTCAATAACTAGGTGGCTGGTGGCCAGTACGATCAGGTATTACAGGAATTTTATAAAGGCGTAAATTTGTATAGTTTATTCCTTGGAGTACCACATAAGCTACTTGATCTATACGGGTGAAACCGCGGGAAGCTTCCAGTAGTCAATATTACTGCTCAATGGTCAACGTTCACTAGTAGTGAGTTTGACTGTTAATTACATAGGCCATCAGCAAGCGATGACAGTCCATCGTGTTCGTGGTGCGTCGACATCGATCTTTGAACTGAAAAAGAGCTGTGCGGTTATTATGAATGCAATGGAGTTGTATCGATTAAAATCATCGCGTCTGGTAGCAGTTATTGCAAAAGTTCTAGTTTGTTATTTCAATGCATAAGGGTGTAAAAGTACCCTTAATGAATGAAGTCGAGATTCGCGATGCGATATTTTTTTTTTGTTTGAGATCATGCCTGGAAACTTTCTAGTTATCTTCTAGTACTAGGAAGATATTCGGGCCAAAGTTCCAACTTTTTGACGTTTTTTTTTAAATCCAATTTTTTATTGTTATTTATTTTTTATTGTTTTTATTGTTAGGTACTTACTTAATTTTGAATATATTTTTAACCCCCGTACTTATTCATGGCATCTATCACCACAATGTTTTAGATGCAAAAACATTAAAAAATACTTTCGACAGCAAAAAGTTACTTTTCACCGCAGTCGTTTCCCAGATTTTTTTTATTCAGATGTACAAATTGCATGCATGTTTTTGCTGTCGTGAATGGTTGGTTTACACCCTGTATAAACAGGGTCAGAAGAACAAAAACTATTTATTCTGAAATGAAACTACCTTTAATGTCTGAACCGTTTTTGTTTTATTTTTTTCAAAACTGTGCCAATACCACGCTTTCTTATCGATGTAATATTTCATTACCGCTTATTAGAGCCTGGTATCACGACACACAGAACCCATCCCCATCAATTGCCCCAGCACAATCAGTAAATTGGTCTGCATCAACAAAAACACGCGCGGGACGAAAATGGGTATACCATGGGTTCTCGATTCTAGGGGTGAGAGTTTCGTGTACCTATTGCGAGATTCTTTTTCTCGTGGGTATTGTGTGGGGTTCGGCTAAGACATCGGTTACTTTTTATATCATTTCTCTGGGCTTGCACCACCTCTATCTTAAGTCGACTGTGCTATACACTTCTTCTCTTTCTTCATTGTACGATATGGTACGTCTTGTTTGGATATCTTGGGGCCGCCATTAACTTGGCCTCATACTAGCCAAGTTAATGGGCGACCACTGAGATATAAGTGTTATTAGAGATGCTTGGTGAACCCGTTCCCTAATAAATTGAGTGAAGAACAGGCTAACAATATGGCAATATAATTTTCAAGAAAAAACAGTCAAGTGCAAGGACGCGCGCACTGAGGGTTCCATACAAATTTGCGACATAAACAGCCATATGTTTGACTGCGGGAACCTAGAGAGCTGATTTCTTCACAGCTTCAAGTGACTACATACTTGAGCATATGTTTGCGATGAATCAAGTAATTACAATCGGGTCATCTATCCTCCGGGGCAGCTATCCCAACTTTACTCTATGTCAAACTTGATAATTTTAGTTCTGTGTTTTCTCGCATGCACATATACATATGTTGGTTGAAGTGTTCCTTCATTTTACATCTGATGACCATGGGAAGACTTAGACTAACGGCGACAAATCAAAATGTACATTTCCAGTATAACATAGCCTCGCTCTGTATGAGTTTTCCGTACAATGAGAGATCTGTGTGAACTGGTTTAGCATGTGTACAGGTTTAAAATAAAAACTCGACCTTTTCTCGCCCTTTGAACTAAAACGCATGGTAATGGTAGTTTAGTGCGCAAACTGTAACTGGACACGCGAGCGGCGTGAGATCGTATCGCATCCCCAGCCCAGCGGTGGGATAAACTACTCTACAGGAAATTAAACAAAAAATAGATGAAGTCATTCATTGCTTTTAGTTGATTTCATTGTATTTGATCCAGCTCATGGAGCTAAGCTGAGACTGTTATCCTTACTAATATTATAACAGCGAAAGTGAGTTTGTTTGTTACGTCTTCACGACTAAATGGCCAAACCGATTTTGATGAATTTTGGTACAGAGTTAGTTTGGACCCTAGAGACGGACATATACTAAAAAAAACTGAGAAAAGAATTTTTTTTTCGATCATCACGCGGTCTTGAAGTTAACGTTAGCCCAAAGTAACTATGCCACGCGGACGAAGTCGCGGGCGGAATATAGTTCTTCTATAAAAGGATACAGATAATTCTGAAATCATGGAATGTTATATAATATATTTTTTCAATGTTAAAATCGACGTTTTTACTTCACACTGAGCGCTCATGCTGCCTTTTGACATAAACGTAATACCGCAAGTTTCATGCAAAAATATCATGAGAACTGTCTGGTAGGTCAAATCTATCATTCTCATATTTTTTTTATAACGTTGACCCACTCTAGAAAATTCTCCTGTATCACGGGTGCGTTTACAAACATTTAAACTCACATACACAACAGCTAGACCCGAAACAACTATTTCTAGGCCATACAAATATTTGTTCCGTGTGAGAATCGAACCCGCTACACGCAGCGCAGCAGTCAATCGCTCAGCCACTGCGCCAACCGTGCCGTCAAATTGGAATGAGTTTACTTACTCATTGCAGGAGACATTAGGTAGAAAGAGTATCAATAGAGATACATTTTGCCGTGTCGACGGTCGCGTTAGTGTTCCACGCGTGCCTCAGAAGAGATGACAGCAAAGCAGAGAGTCGTGCTAGGGCAACCACCTGCCGGAATTGCGGGTTGTTCGAAAGCGATAAAACGGCCCCGGAACATAAAGGGCAAAAGAAGGCACAGGTGGCTTTTAGTCAGTACAAATCTGACACTCCGCCCAGAGCGGGGGTAGTTATTTGATAATATTCCATCCGCAGAAGAGGCTGACATTTTTACTCACGCGTGACGCTCTGAATGAAAATTAGTCACAAGCAGTGCAGTGTCAAGTTTATATCAACATTTCAGCCGCAATAAAAGACAATGAAAGAAAACCCAAAACAATACAAAGTCTCACAGACCTTTGTCCAATGACTGGTCACTTAATGAATCACATGTTAATATGAACTGGGGCTATAGCCAAACGGCAGATGACAGCAGACGACAATCGTTATCGCTCAGCAGTCACTAATACATTTTCAACTGTATACCCTAGCGCATAAAGTTCAAAATCTTTTAAAGACTGCTGAGCGATAACGATCGAAACAAACAAAAACGATATGTAAACGTCAATAGATTTTCAACTTTATTATACGCGCGTATAAAGTTGAAAATGTATTAGTGACTGCTGAGCGATAACGATTGTCGCCTGCTGCCGACTGCTGTTTGGCTAAAGGGCCTGATCTATATACGTCATATAATCACGCCTTCTATTTCCAAACGAAGTCGTGACGTCATTTCATGACATTTGTGACGTCATTTACGTCACTGGGAAATGACGTAATGATATTTAAATAGGTAATCAATTCTTAATGAGGTGATAATCGTTTTAAATGAGACCTTAATCGTCGTTTATTTGATCTTTAAATTTTAGTGTGAACTTTTACCTTGTTTGTTTATCGTAAATAAATGATATTTAATTGGTTTCTTTTACGTCATTTTCAAACGAATTGAAAACGTCACTGAATGATGTCATCAATTAAAGTAGGTAATGGCAACTGACGAATTTGGGAATGTTTTAAATTGGTGTTGATAAAATATTAATTAGCTAGTTATGACGTCTGATTAATCTTATTTTATATTCATCATATTGTATCTTTTAATTGGTGGGAAATCGTTGGTTGTACAGGGAAAACCTGAAGATGAGTATGAGCATCAAACACTTTTCTAAATTTGGAAATAACGAAAATCACTTTGAGATCTATTTCACAATTAAATGAGTTCCAAAATACTGTGTTCGTATCAAAATAAAATTTTAATCAGTACAGTAGGAGAAAATCGCTTTTAAAGTTGCTAAGTGTGTACCTACATAATAAAAGATGAAAAGAGAGCGTTTCATCCTTTATTAAGATATATAGAATTATTTTTTGTTCTCTACTACTACTAACTTTATTTTGGAAATAATTTACTCCAGTACCTAAATAGTCAGCCGCTCTGGTCGATCTTTGCTTGCCTAGGTTGGTCTATGGAAGGGTGACCATGCGTACCATACTGAGTTTTCTCCGTTCTTCGGAAAACACGCTAAGCTGTTGTTCGCAGCTGTCATTTAAGGATCTTTGGCAGCCGTTACAGATAGTTAGTCGGTCAGTCAGTGAGTGTCCCGAAAGTCTAACAACTAAAATAAGGCCAACTAGCAGCGATACGAAAGGTCATTAACCTAAAGAACAACTGTGGCGTTGACAATCTAATATTTATTTCGTTCTCCCGGCAAAAACATGACAACGTTAAGACGGGTTCGCCAACATTCGGGCGGCCATTTTAGATGGGGTTTTAGCATGGGTTTTGTTTACATTTGGTATCGCTTCTCGTTGGCCGTACTTTAGTCTTACCAAAGGGTATCATATTACCCAGTACTAACTGGGTTGTTGACCTCCATAACCAGATAGGCAGTCGCTCCATGTAAAATATTAGTATTCAGCCGCAAGCGGTTAGACTGGAAGCCGACCAAAACATAGTTGGGAAAACGCTAGGCAGTTGATGATAACTGACATCAATGAAGGAAAACATGTTGAGGAAACCTGAATTTGCCACCCACTATCCTTACTAATATTATAAAAGCGAAAGTGAGTTTGTTTGTTTGTTTCGTCTTCACGACTAAATGGCTAAACCGATTTTCATGAATTTTGGTACCTACAGAGATAGTTGGGAAGACAGACATAGGCTAAAAATAAGTGAGAAAAGGGGAGAAAAAGGGAAGAAAAGGGGAGAGATTTTTTTTTATCGATCATCACGCGTGTTAAAGTTAGCGTTAGCCCAAAGTAACTATATGCCACGCGGACGAAGTCGCGGGCGAAAGCTAGTTTGCTAAAGCTAAGCTTTGCCCTACAGTGGAACGCTGCAACACGTACGCAACTGTTTTAGGTGACGTCACGAAGTGAATATCGAAACCGTAAAATAACTTTGCAAAAGAAAAATAAGTACTCCGTTTGTGCGGCTACGTAAATGTAATGATTTATTAATTCTTGGCTTTGGATTGGTCTATGTTCTTACCATCATAAGTTTTATTTAACATTTCCATCTCCCCCCAGTCCTCTAAACAAAAACATAGTACGCAATTCCCCTGTCCACCCAACTTTCCAGCACCCACGCTAACATATTGACATAACACAAACATACACCTAGTAACAACGGTATAACGATGTTTGCCCACTCTCCCCCGAGATATGACGTGACGTTTTACGGGAATTAAAAACGCTACCCCGACCTCCCCTTTAATATCTTGTATTTTGTTGATTAAAATCTCTTTGAGAGGGCGTACGGTAATTCTGTTTTTATTAAGGTGATGTTACATTATTATGAAAATTGTCTGTGGTCAAAATAAGTAAAATAATGTTCGTATTTTATTTTACACTTTTACTCTGGAAGCTCTTAATGTGCACGTTTCACTACATCGTTCTCACTTATATGTATAATCTCGACATGAATGATGTAATCATGATCTTGTAAGAATATTTTGATTAAAAGAGTGTCCAACTGTCCATGGAGTTTCTTGCCCATAATTCTCTATAGAGGTCTATGATTTGGGTAGGTAACTATGGTACTTTCACAAGTTATTACACCTTGTGATTGGGACTGTAGCTTCATCTTTTTGTTTTCGACGTTCAAAGTGCCTGTGAAGGTCTAATTGAAATAAATGCTTTGGGTTGAATTAAAATTTTATTAAAATGAACATATTATAGAAACAACATATAAGTATCAAAGTATATCAATCAATACAAGCATAAAATTCACTTCCTGACCACCTGGTAATCAGTGGAACAATGGCTTTGAATTTTCGAACAGAATAAAAAATGATCTGTCAAACGGGGAGCTTTCCCGCCAATTTGGCGGCGGTTCGCGCCCTCACCACTTAGGGTTGCCATTTGGTGAAATAATTATTGTTGTATTTTTTAGGGAAAGGTTTGATTGTATGATGATAATAGCAGATGTTAGATATTTTGTGGGGTTTTATTTATTTTAAAGCAATATTGATTATTAAAATTATATTAATTGGTAACCGATCAAATAGGTACAGACGCCAGCAGGTCAAGCTACCCGAAACTGTCAATTTTTCCCAATGAACCTTGAACCTAATACTTTAGAAATAAAGTCGAAAATCTATTAAAGAAATCTGACAGATTGTAGTAGCTTGATGTGCAGGCGTCTGTACTTACATAATTGTGATTATCAGATCTTTGCTAAACTGTAAGACTAATTTACTTTGGTCACAAAAGTGGCTGTTGATTTTGTATTATATATCATAAAGGAGACGTATAAGAAAAAAAAAGGAAGAAAGAACAGTTTATGTCAGATCAATTGCAGGTATCTACTACTTGCAAAACGATGTTACAGATATTAAAGACTTATAATATTCTACCATTTCTGTACATTGCATTATATCATCAGAGAAAAAAAGAAAAATACAAGATTATTACTAAATATTTTGATATAGATTATTAAGGATATCAAAGTAGTGAAAATTTTACAGACTGATTATATCAGTTCATGATATCGTATATCATAAGTACTTCCATACCTGAAAAAAAACCCCAAAGAAATACTTTATCATCACAACGTCAACAAGTTCATAATAATATTATTAAGTATTTATAGTACGCCCTATGGTGTAAAATCTAATCTCATAAAGGTCTGCTTACCCTACGAATTCGGCACGCCCTCGCTTTGAGATTAATTGGGCCGTGTTTAGACCGCCGTCACCATGGCAGCAGCGGGGTGATTGTCAATCTGTCTACCCGCCCCCTGACGGCGCCTAAATATCACATCTCAGGGGGAACGTTAACTTATCTGGCAACACTGACATTTAGAGATGGTGAAAGGTTAATTGACGTTATATTTTTTGATTTTATTTTTTTATTTCGCTTTTTATCTTGGTGCGATTCGTAGTCAAGATATTATTATTAATTAAATTGAATTTAAACGTTTTAATTTATTAAGTTGAAGCTGACAAAAAGATAGGTAGGTACCAAACTTTTTATATCATGATAGAAAAATAAGTAGAAGATCATAGATAAGTAAACGATTCATTTCTGTCAGGACTATTTTTTTACGTCAGTGGTCGTGACAATATTAGATAGAAAAGTCTGTTAAAATCAAAACAATGGAGTAAAAAAACAAAAAAAAACGTAACGACTCAAATATCCTAGTTAAAAGTTCCTACCATCTCAGAAATCCAGATACATACAAAATGACTTCAAAACCAGTGAGCAACCCATCTGACCAAACTGCTTTGGTACAAATTAAGCAGAATATACCTGTACAGCTCACAGACATGGCTATCTTCGACAACGGGTACGCATTTATGAAAGAACGATTCAATCGGGAGATGAAGCGAATAGAACAGCAAATGAATAAGTTCAGGTAACTACCATTACGCAACATCACGCTTGTAAAATACCCGAGGGATAAGACGTAGCTGTACTATACGCCAACATTTTGCAAGCGATGTCTTGCGTACCATGTAAAGGGGGGTTAGTTTATGCAGTCAGCCAACTTCAGGATCAAAGGCCCTAGCACGAGCACGTGGCTTAAATGTAAAGTTTCGAAGATTTAAGTTAGGCCAAGACGCTTTAACCTTTTAAACGACATTTTCCCAAATATGTGACAAGCAAACGCGTGCCCTGGATGCCAACGACACATGTGTGACAAATGTAGGTGAAATGAGTTGCACGGTCTGCTCAGCTTAGGCGGAGCATCGCTGTGTCCTCGTAGAGGCGATCGGCGGCGGCGATCTCTCGCGTCCGACCCTGGTTCAGTCCGGAGCGAGAGGGAATGGGAAGAGACATAAATTTATTTTTCCTTCCCAGTTCTGACCTCTCGCAAATCTACGGCGAGACCTCCACCATCGTTCAGACAAACGTCACGGACAATTCGCGCTCCGCGCTTGACTCATCAAAGCCTGATTGGGAGGTCCTCAAATCTTCCCCTCTGGTGGTAGGCCATGGGGAGGACAAGAGCCTTAAGCTACAGTTTGATGTCAGCCAGTTTGATCCTTCAGAGGTACAATATCCTAGCTTTTTATTTTCATACAAGGGTCAAAGGAATACAAGCTGATCGTTGCTCAGGCTATTCCTTACATGGATTATTGCCCATTACATAAATACCGAGTTTCCTCCGTGCCTCGGAAAGCGCGTTAAGCCGTTGGTCCCGGCTGTTATTTGTAGATATTTGACCGCTGTTACAGGTAGTCAGCGGGCCGAAGTCTGAGTGATGATTCTAGACGGAAAATTAGCTAAGTCAGTAGCCCATGGGTTTCGATCAAAAATGTACATTTTAATAGACAATTAAAAAGAAGTTTTAATACAACAGATTCTAAAACTATCTTAACAATAATAAAAAATACTCGTGGGGGGGAGGGCCTGGGCGGAGCGAGGAGGGGCAGCATAGAACCTCACCTAGGGGGGGAGGGGGTGGGGGATAAAAGTAGTCTATAACACAGTATTAAAAGATTCATAGTGCGATAGGCCGGCAATCCGATACGACCGATTAGAGATGAGGCGCAGAACCAACGTCTTCACATGCATATCATACATTATAGACGACCATGACGGGTTACGATGTATGCCCCATTGAGAAATATGTTCAGTTTGCTTTTCAGCTTCCAGGGTATCCGGACGAAGCTGAATACCAAATATGTTTATTCTTACAGATAAAAGTAAAGCTTCTAAATGAAATGCTAATTGTCACTGCGAGTCACGAGGAGAAGTCGGCGGATAGCACGGTGTACCGGGAGTACAACAGGTTATAGTTTTTTGTGTATAACTTTTTAGGTGTAATGGCGATGAGACAAATTACACAACCCAAAGTACCCTTTGATTTGATTAATTGATTTGATTTGAGGTTTGAACAGGGACATGGAGTGCCTGGCTGGAATCGTCCAATCACATTTGTGAAAATCTACATCGCGTCTCATATTTGTCCTGTGATTGGTTGAATCTTACGCTTCTCCTCCCCGCTCTAATCATCTCTGTTCTGGCGACGACCTGGTTTTTTTTTGGTTCCATGCGAAAACCACACATTTGCAGTTACATAACATCACAATAACAAAAAAATGCAGTTTAATTAATTGTAGTTGGTTAACTAACCGCGAATTTATGACAGTTTTCCAACAACAGCGTTAAATGCACAACGTTGTGCCGATAACACGGAAAAATATTCCAGACTCGATTACCGTGATAAACGAACAAAAAAAAACCCATTCAAAATCATTTATTTCAAGTAGGCCAGTTACAGGCACTTTTGAACTGTCGAAACATTGCTAACAATAAAATGAAGCTACAGTCACAAGGCATAATAACTTGTGCAAGTACTGTAGTTGCCCATTCTAAAGCGTAGATATCTATGGAAGAATGGACAAGAAACTCCATCCAATTCCAACTCTTTACATGCCTACAAGTTTGTACGGAATCCGACTCGCAAATGAACGGTTGTTTTTTCCTTCATCAGACAGTTCAAGTTGCCTCCAGGCACCAACCCTGAGCTGGTGATATCCACACTGTCCCGCGACGGAGTGTTGACCGTTGAAGCACCCATACCAATCCAGCTGCCTGACAATGCTGATACGAACTCGTACTTCTCCGAAGCTTAACAGTTACAATACAAATTATCATGACTATGTTTCTTTTTCTTCTACTTATAGTTCGCCAATACTTTAAAAGATCGTTTTAAGGACTGGTCTACAATGGCAGTAGGTCGAGATAAGTAGAAAGTAGGAAGTAGGAAGGGACGTCATTGTTCGACAGGAGGAGATGACGGACGAACTCAAAAGTTTATATTTTTTGTGTTTTAGGGTTCTGAATCTTAAACGAAGAAAGACTGAACTCTTATAGGATCAATAGAATAGAATAGAATAGAAAAATATTTATTCGAAACAGACACAACACAACAGCAAAAGAAAAAAAAAAGGTACACAGAACGGAAAAACATGGACATGGTGGATCACTTTGCTGTCCGTCTGTCTGCCTGCAAGACTCGGATTATCTCTTATTCTTATCTCGGGTTTACGTGGAGGTATCGAGAAGACTTTTTATACTATAGACTCAAGTCTGTGTCTCCTTAGAGCTGTGAAGAAATCAGCACTCTAAATCAACGCAGTATGCCGTTTCTGTCGCAAGTTTGTGCGGAACGTGGGCGAGTCCGATTCGCACTTGGCCGGTTATATAACTCTAAAAATGATGGCATAAAGACACGTTAGATTTTAATGAATACATTCGTAATTATATATTTTATGAATTTTAAAAGGATTTAACTCCGTTGGCCACACCATCATAACGTTGGCCCTATGGAGATAGTTTTTCAAAGATGCTCTGGACACCCTTTTTTTGGGACGCCCAGTACGTCTCCTGCGGCGGCTGGGTCGGTTTGAAGTTCAATCCCTCAAAAAGCTAGCCACCTCCTTCGCTAGCATAACAGCAAGAGGCGACCACTTCCCATTTCCTCTCGCTCCGGACCATAGACCAGGGCCGGCTCCAGGTTGCCGCCGCCTATCGCCAGTACGAAGACACAGCGGTGTTCCGTCCAAGCGGGGCAGACCGCCACATTTGCTCCACCATATCCTCTGGGCGATCTTCACAGTGGTGACACCCGCGCTCGTGTGGTTCAGGACACCCTTAATTCTAACAATACATATTTGACACCCGTAGTTCTTGTTAAGCCATAAACATTGTGTATTTCTAACCAGACATCGGCCAAAGAAAACCCTTAGCCAGCTACCCCTATTATAATGGATCACAAAATCGATAGACACCTATGTAGATACGGAACTATCTAGTAAGCGTCTGATTTGCGTAAACATCGCTACTAGCGACGCATATCATAGCAAATAGGAGCATGCCTTTTAACAATGGTGGTTTTGGCTTCCAGGCTTACCGGTTGTAGCTGAGTACTATACTGTTTTCGCTGTAGCATTGTTCAGGTGACATTAGACAAACCGTTCCTTTTCAATCCAGCACGTTACCACGATTTACAATTATGACTGAATATTTTAGCTGAATCCTGCGCTGTCGTAATATATGCAATAAGCAAAAACTGCCATTAATTTAACAATCTAAAATGTTTTCGTTCAAACGACGTTTGACGGCACGGTAGGCGCAGTGGCTGAGCGATTCACTGCTGTGCTGCGTGTCGCGGGTTCGATTCTCGGACGAAACTAATATTTATATGACCTACAAATAGTTGTTTCGGGGACTGGCTGTTTGTGTACATATCTCAATTATCTCACACTGCCTATATTTGTCTACCAGACAAATCAAAATTAATTGAAAACCCACAACTCACTAGTTCAGGTTTTCACAACTGAGATGGCTAAGAAAAGATGGATGGTTTGTGTAAGGAATGATATGAAAGGGTAAGGGTAAATAATACCGTGACGTCTGACAGGAGAGAACAGACGTAGAAAACGTGTTGCGATCCCAAATAGAATAGGACAAGGGCCGGGAGATGATGATGATGGCGTTCTAGATCTGTGTCCTCAAGACCCTAGATGCCGTGTCGACGGCGCGTTCGTGAACCACGCACGTGTCAAATAGATGTCAGCAAAGCAGAGGGGCCTGCCAGAGTCACTCCTGCCGGGGTTGCGGGTTGCTCGAAAGAGGTGGCTCCGGGACATAATGGGCAAAAGCAGGAACATGAGTGCTTCCCCCGGTCTGCTTAGAGCGAGAAGTTATTTGATTTTTTCTTAGATCAGACTGAAGAACAACATCTTATAAAATATGCCCATGAAAGTCCGAGCTATTCTTACTATTTCTTACCGATACTAGCCTAATATTAAACATCAATTAATTCTATTTTCATGCGATCATTACCTACTATCCTTTCCTTCTGTATTTGTATACTCCAAGTCCCTATCACATAGGTCACCTATCTACTCAGCTCGCTAATGTACTCGTGTGCTATATGACAAGTATATGACATCGTGACGTGGCCGCACCAGATAAACGCCGACCTCAAACACGCACACTAGCAAATTGTGATGAAAAAGGTGAGAGGGACACCAAGAATTTAATATTTCGCTCTATCATTATATACAATCTATTATATACTTTTTTTGGTGGTTGAAATTCATCAAATAACTTCCCCCGCTTTGGGTGGAGCGGGGAAACCCACTAATAACACTTTTTACCCGACCTAGGAATCGAACCACTAGGACCGCGGGCTCAGCAGTTGCACTTGCGATCGCGAGATTTACGGAACAGTAAATTTTTTGAGTATATAGTTTATTTTGAGTAGTGAAAAAGCGGGTGCTTAGTTACGTCATTTCCTCGTATTTATAAGTAGGTATTTCAGTAAAAGTGGAAATGCATATTCAGGAATGAAATAAAACCTACAAATCCTGTTATTTCGAGCACAATTGACTTCAGGATAATGCCGTTTTCCCTGCAACTTCCCTTATTGTCTATAACGTTGCAAGCGTCCACTTCAGCTCATTTTATCCTTTTCACGAGCAGCGCCATTGTTCAAAGTTGTATTTCCCTCTTTTGGTTACTCTTCCTCTATTCAATTTTCAACTAAATGATTGTAGTACTACTTGCCAGGCATTGGCTATCTCGTAGATAAATTCACTACCGGTTTCTCAGTTCCCTGATCACTGTAATCTTTTTAACTTGAATAAATTAGTTTCTTCTAGACAAGCGTGCATCGGTTCACAACAGGCGGGTTTCGGCCAAACGAAAGCGTATTTAGTTAAAAAAAAACCTACAGATAAATTTTCTCCCATTGTATCCCCACCCCTAACCAGGTCACCTGTACAATCACACGGTTGTATGTGTGCGCCCGTGTGGATGGCTGGCGTGTTGATGCGGCGCGTTGCCATGGAAACCAGCCCGGCTTCCCAGAAGACGATGTGCTGTATTACAGCAGGTATGTGGGTAGGAGATTGTTGCGGATTGCTTGGGGGTGTGGGTAGAATAGCGGGTGTTTTCGCTTAAAGTGTAGGGTTTCTGGTTCGTCTTTGTTCGAGATTAATTAACTCTGTTGCTATTTTTTCTGGGTAAATTAGAGTTGATTACGATCATAAAACAATACCTTCCTTAAATCCTGGTTTTTAAATTTTAAAACGCTTTGAATGGGAGCTCAAAAACATATCCAAAAATTTATTTTGGATATGTTTTTACGTAGTAGTGCGTAGACTAGGAATTCATAAAACATATCACTTTAAACGTACGTACTTATATTACGCTATATGCGATCCCGACGGGTTAAGCAGACTCGTAGTATACGAGTATACTCGTAGTACGTCCACAATTCGCTAGTTGTACCGACATATCAATAATGCATGTAATAAAAAGGGACCTTTTACTGTCACTAACCTTTAAGTTTTACATGATAGGATTTTTTTTTTCGGATGGGAAATCTTCACTTCCCCCGTTCTGGGCGGAGTTTCAGATTTGTACTGACTAAAACCCACCCATGTTCGTTCTATGACCATTTATGTTTCGGGACCGCGGTATGTCTTTCGAACAACCCGCATCCCCGGTAGGAGGGTAAAGGGCCTCCCCTTTACCCCTCTGCCAGGAGTGAAATGTAATATTTTACTGTCACAATATCCTTTAGGTTTTACATAGTAGGATGCATTCAATGGATTAGTTTCTTAGTCTACTTGGCAAACTTAGTGTACTATTCGCGTGATGATATTGATCCATACTCTATAAGAGAGAAGTCCGCAATCAGCTGCGCTTCAAACTCGCAACTAACAGGTATATCTTTATATACCATGCTTTAAATTAAGACACAATACATGCTGTTGCTGTAGAGAGGGAAGAAGATCAAGGGTACTGACTTTGTCATAGAGGTCTAAGGGCTGAAACTGCGTTAAACGGACACCCGCGCGGTTTCATACAAAAGTGAACC
Source organism: Ochropleura plecta (assembly GCA_905475445.1). NCBI lineage: Eukaryota > Metazoa > Arthropoda > Insecta > Lepidoptera > Noctuidae > Ochropleura > Ochropleura plecta. Next base: position 9,339,186 of record FR997738.1, on the reverse strand, counting down.
GACGCGGCGACACGCGCGGGGCCCGCCAGCGGTAACACGCGCGGGCTTGTTCAGTTAATAACGCTTGATGAAAAGCTTGTGAAAATGTCTTTCGACTGAGAAAGAGTAATTGTGAAACTCCATTGTCGCTCTGTCATATGAGGCCAAGCGAATGAACTCCTTAGGCACCTGTGACAGGGTCCTTCACATACCCACAGAGCCCACGCTTGCAGACACGCGGCGGGTGTCTGTCGCGGGTGCCCGTTTAACGCAGTTTCAGCCCTAAGAATGTCGTAGCATAGAGCAATTTTTTTAAATTTTTACATGGCAGTGACAGTTAGTATCTGGCGAAACGACCACCGCCCATTTTGTCTATGTGAAATGGTTTTGTAAGAATATTTTTTATACGTGTAGGTACACAATAAAGAATAATATAACACACACAATAAAGAATATTTTATTCTATTCTAAAGTGAATTTAAATACGGTATTTATGCTAGTGAGTTCGAGACTGACCTACAGAATTCTTTTTAACCGCGTATTTAAAAAAAAAAACATAGGAGGCAAGGTAAAATCCCTAAACCAGCCAGTCTGATCCAAAAATAATTGTACCGTTTTGCTCCCCATAAAACACTCAATCATGCACAAAATCGATAAAACAAAACTATCACCTGTATCATTACGCTTGTTACGTTAGGGGAGCGCCACACATGCCTGATTTACCTATTGTTGCGCTGATAACTCCCCTCGGTCCATGGCGAATCAGACGTCAAGTCGAACACCCCATGAGATGGTAATTAGTTTGTGTGTTGAATGTTTTTGATTTATTGCGGGTTTGACTTTGTAACTGTATTGTGTTCGCTTTATTAGGGTTATAATTTTCGCACATTTTGACTATAAAAACTGGCCAAAAGCGAGTCAAATTCCCGCTTTGAGAGTTCCGTACAAACTTGCGACATAAACAGCCATTTTTTTCCTGTGTAGACAGGGGGTTGTGGTCCAGACCACAGATTTGAGTATATGGTTTAATTTCAACTCGATATCTCCTCACGTTCCCGAGGTAAAGGGTCTTGACTAACAGACAGACGGACAACAAAGTGATGCAATAAGGGTTCCGTTATTTCCTTTTGAGGTACGGAATTCTAAAAATGGGTACAAGGTATCAGAGTCAAGTTCACGAAAATGCAATTTATTATGTCTTTCTCTTCGTATCGCTAGCACGACTGATTTCATATAATGATGGTCTAAAAGTTAGCCACCTCCTCGGTGTGTCGCTCAGTGGTCAAAGGTCAGTCAGCAAAGATGTCACGTTAGCTGCAGTTTTTTGGCAGTGAAAGAAATACAATACGATTTGAAAAACTCTGAGAATTTTATTTTTCCGATACCTCCACGCGTTCACGGCGTTCACGAGATAATAAAGGGTCTTGACAGACAGACAGACAGATGGACGGACAACAAAGATAAGCCAATAAGGGTTCCGCTTTTCTTCTTTTTGAGGTACGGAACCCTAAAAATTGTGGGTTACTTTGTTTCTTCCACATTGACATGATAAGAGTGAAATTTGTAGAATTGTAGACAGTTCTTGGCAACAGGCGCGATATTGTATTAAAGCTCTCGATAACCAGTTACAGCAAAGCTATTAAAACAACATAATAATACCCAAACGAACACCTTTTTCGCATTACCACATTCACGCATAATTTTTGAGACACATTAGTGCCAAGAGGGTCACCCATGCGACCATGCCGTAAACTCACCGCGCACTTCCGATACCGGGGGATAGGGGATAAAAACCTCATTTCCGGTGAGAACCCTTCCTTTAGGGGAAGCTCGGTACAATCAGTACGTTGCCATGGTGATTATGTATGCGTGTTCTGGAAGTTTCGTCATGGGGTAGAGGTTGAGAGGTAACCTGGGGATATCAGACTTTGTGTGTTTTTAAATGTCATGGTGGGATTGATTGAAGAGTAGCCTTTTTAGCAGTAGCATACTTAGGGATCTACTTTATAATTACATACTAGCTGTGCCTAGCGGTTTCACCCGCTGCTCAAGTCCTTAGAATCATAGTGTGATGTGGTTTTGTCTATTAATTTTGTGAAACAATGACTAAGCAAAATTTTAAGTCAATAACGCCAAGAGGATAAATCGGTGATTTTCTCTTTTCTTTATTTAGATTCTATTGAATCTTTGGTTTTTTTTTTTTGCAAGTTGATGGTTCTATAAAGTAGTCTATCCAGTGTTTATAATAAAAAGTTGCAAGTTTGTATTAAAGTTTTAGTGTATGCCAGAAAATTCTCAGAGTTTTTCAAATCGTATTGTATTTCTTTCACTGCCAAAAAACTGCAGCTAACGTGACCTCTTTGCTGACTGACCTTTGACCACTGAGCGACACACCGAGGAGGTGGCTAACTTTTAGACCATCATAATATGAAATCAGTCGTGCTAGCGATACGAAGAGAAAGACATAATAAATTGCATTTTCGTGAACTTGACTCTGATACCTTGTACCCATTTTTAGGGTTCCTTACCTCAAAAGGAAATAACGGAACCCTTATTGCATCACTTTGTTGTCCGTCTGTCTGTTAGTCAAGACCCTTTACCTCGGGAACGTGAGGAGATATCGAGTTGAAATTAAACCATATACTTAACTCTGTGGTCCTTTTGTGATGTGAAAAAATCACCCTCTAAGTCTGTAGTCAAAAGATATGGCTGTTTATGTCGCAAGTGTGTACGGAACCCTCGGTGCGCGAGTCTGACTCACTCTTGACCGTTTTTTTTTACATTTTGCTGGTCAGTGTCAAGTTATTTGCTTATTTATGTATGACTCGCGACCTATGTCATTACAGGCACATTGACACTATGTCCCTAACTAAGTACAAAACAAAGTCACATAGGACACACCACACTCTTACACAATGGCTGACTTAAGTGCTTAGTACTTAAAGCAGAGGGTAGAGGTCATTTTTCCACACGTCACAATCCTTACTAATATTATAAAAGCGAAAGTGAGTTTATTTGTTTGCTACGTCTTCACGCCTAAATGGCTTAAAAAAAGTGAGAAATGAGGGAGAAAGAGGGAAGAAAAAGGAAAACTTAGCTTTGCTATTATAATAAATAAGGCGCAAGGGCATAAAACTACAGGTAAGAGGTACCTCCAAATCAGGAACTGTGTTACCCCGAATTAACGCGAGCGAAGCCGAGATAGTTGGGACCATGGAGACGGACATAGGCTAAAAAATGTGAGAAAAGGGGGAGTAAGAGGGAAGAAAAAGGGAGAGAAAGTATTTTTTTTCGTTTATCACGCGGGTTAAAGTTAGCGTTAGCCCAAAGTAACTATGCCACGCGGACGAAGTCGCGGGTGAAAGCTAGTATTGTATAATATTATATAACACCGCGCCTAAATAATCTGAAGGGTTTAGACATACATAGGTGAACTTACTCGTAATAGAAATCCTACATTTCGCCAATTATTTTAAGTTCCATAGGTGACGAACCCATTGCCATCAGCCTTGCACAATTCCAGCCGTGGCTGTTAATGGGGAATTCTTAATGAAAAACCTAATTACACTTTGCTCGACCCGGGCTTAAACCCAAGATTGCTAAGAATTTCCACGCGCGCCTCAAAGAGATGTCAGCAAATCAGATGGCCACCGCCTGTCGTGGTTGCGGGTTGTTCAAAAGAGATACCGTGGCCCCGGAACATAAAAGGCAAAAGAAGGGACATGGGTAGGTTACATTTCCCATCCGCAAAAAAAATAACACTTAACTACTTACTTAGAAAAACAATATATCATCATCTGCTTAGCCTTTTCCTAAGTTTGTTGGGGTCGGTTTCCAGTCTAACCGGACGCAGCTGAATTCCAGTACTTTAAATGGAGCGACTGCCTATCTGACCTCCACAACCCAGTTAGTACTGGGTAATACGATACCCCTTGGTAAGACTGGTTGTCAAACTTTCGGGACACTGACTACCTGTAACGACTGTCAAAGATCTACAAATGACAGCCGGGACCAACGGCTTAACGTGCTTTCCGAGGCACGGAGGAAACTCGGTATGTAACGGGTGGTCACCCATCAACAGACCAACCTAGGCAAGCGCGGCTTAACCTAAAGATCGACCCGAGCGGCTACTATTATTTAGCCACGAGCTCCTCTTTTTGATACCCCTCTTTTTGCGGATGGGAAATTATCAAATAACTTCCCCCGCTCTGGACGGAGCGGGTGGGAGTGTCAGACTTGAACTGTCTCCTGAAGGGTTACCATGACATTTATAGCAGTTCTTATTCCACTGAGGGAAAGAGATGGTGCTAGACACCCTGTATAGCTCTGTCTCTTTCCCTCAGTGGAATAAGTTCTGCTTTAAGACGTCATGGTAGGGTAGCTGTTCCTTTATGTTCCGGGGCCGCGGTATCTCTTTCGAATAACCCGCAACCCCGGATATGATACCCCTTGGTGAGACTGATTATCAGACTTACGGGACACTGATTACCTGTAACGACTGTCAGAAAAACTATAATACTTATCTTCATATACAAACACAGAGTACTCCTTACTTCATGAATCAACTCCAAACAATCTCAGGTAAAACCTGAAAATACCGCCAAGTTTTTCAAATAACCAAGACTATTATGACAGCGCATATAATACATTTGTTCTCACTGTTATTGCTACGGCCCGTGCTGAACTCAAAACAAATCGACCACAGATCCCCGTTGTGATAATATTTTCATTTTCATCATGTGTTTATATAAAGAGCCGATACATACATTGTTTGTTATATATTTAGTGTATTAACTATGTATTGAGTTGGACTGGAGCTAAAATACCTATATTTTAAGAAAATGGTATTCGTGCAGAGGTATAACTACATAGGTGCATCTGCATAGGTATAATTTATAGTACAATTTGACACAAGTGGAGGAACTCTGGTCAGCCGATGTTTAAATGTTAGTTGTTTTTTTCGAAAAAAATGTCCATTTAGAAATTAAATCTATTTTATAGTAATATTAACAGGCCAGACCAAATAATTGTATTTCTGCTAATTTTTTTTATTTTTTTAAGTTTTAACACTCGTCCCGAGTTGTAAACCTCAATTTATCAACTAGCCAACTCAAATTCCATTTCCAATTAATTCTTAATTATTTTTTAAAAAACTTTACAATTAATTCCAAAGGTCACCTCTGACATTTTAGTAAACTAATTGCGATATACGAGCGAAATATTCAAAACATTTTATACACCAAAATTAACAATATACAACTGCAAGTCTACAAGCAATTTCTCTACAAAGAATTTAAAAGGTACCTACAATAAATAAACCAAGTGTCATTTTACAAGTAATAATTCAGTAAAAATTACCCTTTCTAGCCAGGTGTAGAGTCGAAGTGAAATCCAAGAGTAGATGCGCGTGCGCCGGTCACGACTCACGATAAAGTAGTTAAAATAACCGCCTTCTTATAAAATTAACTATTTATATTCTGGTCAGGGAGATAGCTGTCTTTTAAAGGTCCTCGGACACTTACACGATGTGTGAAAGAGTGTTATTTGTAAACACGTAAACTAGGGTCATTAATTGTCATAACAGGGTTGTTTATTATCGTTAAGCGAAATTATCGTCTGGATGAAGACCACTTTTGGCTTAAGTCATTCTGAAAAGTGAAATGACAAGAAAGAATGACAACTCTTGACGGATTACAGGTATCTCAATATTCTATACTTCTATAGCAATGGTGTGGTTGGTTGTCACCATTTTAACAATTCATCGCACTTTCAGTAAAATAAATAGTTTCCTGCCTGCTCGAGAGTCGTCACCTACAAGACTTTCTTTACTCATAAAAAGTAATTTGTCATTATCAAGTAACTAATTACTTCCCTATCAAAAGTCTTCCAAGTTTATGTTTTGTGAGATCTAAGGCTGATAAACTGCAACGTTTTTTTGTTTTCCAAAAAGGATAAAAAGTTTAGGCGTAATATCAAATGTATTTAAACAGTTTTGTAAAGTATAATTTCATCAATTCAATCTTGAATTTGCCAAAATCAAATCTATGTTAAACAAAAAAAAAAAACATTAATTAGGTACCCACCAATTACCGGTGAAAATGCAAAAAAAATAACGATCTTTCACATCTTGAATAGCTCACGATACCCCCATGAAAGGCAGTGTACATCGACCATAAGATAGCAAGTATTAATTCGAGTATAAAAAAGTGTATCGTGTCACGTGGGGCATTGGGGGCTCTCCCCCGCCGCGGCCATTTTTTCTCAAAGGTGACGCGCTTACGCACCTGTCGTGTAGACTTAGGAATGTATAGAGATTGAAAGGTTAAAGGCATTTTAGTTATAGAGTTAAATTTAAAAAAAAGTCTATCTTCACTATGCGCTTGCTAATTGGGAAGCGTTGTGGGGTCGGTTTCCAGTCAAATCGGGTGCAGCAGAATACCAGTATTTTAGATAGAGCGACTGCCTATCTGACCTCCACAACCAATTCAGTCAGTCTGGGTAATACGATACCCCTTGATCCCCTGATCTGTGGACGATGAACAATGGGTAACTCACCGTCCGTCCGTCTAGTTACGACAGGCCGTTTCAACGATGTATTCGTGCTCCACGCGGGCTTTAAAGAGATGTCAGTGAAGTAGAAGGGCCCGCCAGGGCCACTACCTGCCGGGGTTGCTGGTTTTTCGAAAGAAGTACCGCGGTCCCTGAACACAGGGCAAAAGAAGGAACATAGATGGGTTTTAGTCAGTAAAAGTCTAACATTCCCACCGAAGCAGTTATTTGACGCTTTGCCATCCCTAAAAAAGAAGTGCCACCTCTACACATTCCACAGCCGCGTCTCAGCTGGCTGCGCACGCGACTACGAACATCCCTTTCTCAGGAGACAGTTGCGAAGAACCGACCGTTACTCAGCGCGGGCGATTTATAGCACCAGAGGTCCACAAGACCCTCCACACTACCTTCTTTATTGAAGAAATTATTTCATTTTAATTGGTACTAGGGTTGATCTAGTTGGAGAGGTATCTTTGCTTAAAGCGTGCATCTGCAGGACTTTTATGGGGTTGGTGATCGATAATTGCTTCTATGGTAGCAGCCACAGAGGCTGGATTTCCCCGTTTGATGGCAATAGGCTCGCGTCCTATCACTTACCCTATTATATGGGACTTATGGGAAGAATGGGTGTACTATTAGGTGCACCTCTGCCAAACCCTTCGCGGATTACAGGCGTGATGTTACCGTTTGTCATCCAAAACAAATAAAAAGCCTTGATTTGAGCTTTATATTTAACTAGCTTTTGCCCGCGGCTCGCTCGCGTTAAATTCGGGGTAACACAGCTAGTGCCCCTTTCCTGGTTTACAGGTACTTGCTACCTGTAGTTTTTGCCCTTGCGTCTTATTTATTGTAATAGTAATGCTAAGTCAATTTCAAGCTTATGTCCGTCTTCAGGGGCCCAACTATCTCTGCACCAAAATTCATCAAATCGATTTACGCCCGGTTCCAATAAACAGAAAACGATTCGTTTTCGTAGTATTTTGACATAAGTTCTATGAGACGTATGTCAAAATACAACTATCCGTAAGCAAAACGAGTCGTTTTTTGTTTATTGGAACCGGGCGTTAGCCATTTAGGCGTGAAGACGTAACATAGAAACTCACTTTCGCTTTTATAATATTAGTAAGGATTTTAATATTAAATCTAAACACATTTATCTCCAAACACTTCCAAGGTCCGTCGCAGTCGATTGCACACTACGGACCATCCTTTTTCAAAAGACAGTTGCGAAGAGTCGACCGTTACTCGCCATGAGGCCGATTTATACCCGAAGAGTTAGTTCGTTAGTTAACTAGTTCCAATTTTAAAGAAAGTATATTTATTAACAGGACAGTCGCTTAATTAGTGACATAACCTGATAAATGTAGTATTAAAAGAGTCTCGAAATCTTAGACAACTGACAATCGCTTTTACAAGCGTTTTCACGTGATTCTACAGTGTTACTACACTTTTCCGTAGCTTATGTCAGTCTCATACATTTTTGTGTTTTCCATCGTTGGTATCACTTTACAGTATGACCACTTGCGTGCACAGGTGGCGCTGCTTGTTAATTACAAAAATAACCATTCCAACCAAGCACTCCTTCGAAATGCATTTTCTTTATGGTGTTATGGTCAGTAGCGTCAAATTCTTCTCTTGCTTCCAGCCAGTTATCGATAACCCATTTTTTTTTATTCTATTTTTATTTTCCGAAAATTCAATGTTAAGTTTTACTTTTATAATTCTCCCATCTGTGGTTTTCTTTTTTCAGTCAAATATTATGTAACATATAATACTAAAGAGGGCATTACTTACGTGAAGATAGATTGAATTTCCTCTGAGCAAGTCGTTGGTCCCGGCTGTCATCTTTGAGAGTAGTCAGAGGCCTGAAAGTCAGACAACCAATCTTACCAAGGGGTATCGTATTACCCAGTACTAACTGGATTATGGAGGTCAGCTAGTCTGTCGCTCCATGTAAAATACTGGTATTCAGCTGCATCCGGTTAGTCTTGAAGCCGACATCAACATAGTTGGAAAAAGGCTAGCTTAGTCATGACATTGAGACAGAAGAGCAAGGAAGAAAGGGAGAACGATGGTTTATTTGAATTATCATAAAAATAATATAAACAGCCCAGCTCATAGGCTACGTAAATGAATGCACGATAACATCGTAAAGGTGTCGAGTTCGCGTGACGGTATACTTTACTGCCTTCACTTTGTCTAAAGTTCAGCCCCAGCTTTCGAAAGTGTTATTAGTTTTGTATAACCTGCCTGAATTATTGGCTATGTCCAAGTTTTAATGCAAACGACTTGCACAGAGTAAACGATTAAATATAAACGTATTGTTTTTGGGTTCCTTTGCTAAATGGTAAAAACGGAAGCCTTAATTATATATTTGCCCTGTGCGTTTGTCACAGCCATTAATTTATTTATGGTGAGACTATTGGCACCAGATAGTTAAAATTTGAAGATTAGATGCCTTCTATTACCCTCACACTTCACACACACTCACGCAATCACCCACACTCATAATCACACTTGCATACGTCACAGAAGTGTTCTACTTATTGTATTTTTTCCTTATCTTTGTTTTCTAAAAATATCTACGATATTTCCTTTTATTAGATAGCCTTAGTGAAATGTTTTTATTTTATGAAAATATTATTTGGCCTACACTTCGTAGTCAAAGTAAAAAATTAAGGAACAACCTAGTATTGCAGCCATTTTGGTCAAATTGTTAAAACAAAATAAAACCACAAAATAAACTAGCCTCTACTATAGATCGAGACCTTTTTGCTTGCAATAACCAAAGCTTTTGTCTCTGAATCTGTCTAAGTCTGGCTGGTAACAAAAGAACAATGCATGGCCTTGAACCTGAACCCATCGACCTGCCCCGATCTGATATCTGTATCATTATGACTGTGATCTTAGATTTGTGGTCTAGTGATTGTGTCATCATTATCTATGGTTTGCGCAAAAGCTTTGCAGTAGTTCAAGAAATAAAGTTATATAGATCCAGAAGGCACATGTGGTAATCGCTTTCTCAGCATCAAGTGTATTTACAACGGTTCTCATAATGAAATAAGATTTTCGGTAGTTTATATTCAATTTTTGAGAAGAGGCATTTGATCAACGATGGGACAGTAATAGGCTGGTATAGTATAGTATAGTGGTATAGTGTATTCAGCTAGAGAGAACTTCACACTTAGGGATCATCGCTCTAGACCTTTTTCCATTCATATTGATCTGTAATTCTGAACCTATTATGATTTCTGGACATAAAAATAAATCTAGAACCTCTTACGATAGGTTATACATTACATGTCAATATCAACAGTCTACGTTTAAGTTAAAACTACAAAATTCAACTAGTACTAAGGGAGACCTGGCATACTTTCAGCATCTGGAATTAACAATTCATTGTCTTCTATATTTAGACGCTTTATCATTTCAATTCTCGGCTCAATAAACCGTCCTTTTTTTCATATCCACCTAAATTAATACTACATACCTAGTTACATTAAATAAAAACAAACAATAAAAGAATCTCACTCCGCTGCCATTGGTTCTTAGTTCAAAACAAAAACGAACGACGCGTTCGAAGTTCAAAGCTTTCGGATAAAATATCTCTGTTGCGTCTTCAAGCGAGACGATCCTGCGGACATTTGTGGAGAGAGATAGAAATATACCGGTCCCTTAGTGTGAGAGGGATAGGTGCTGCGCATCTCGGCGGGATGCCAGAACGGCAACGTCGCGTCCACCAATCGACGGACGCTCATCTTGTTTGTTTTCCAATTTCTTTTTTTTCTGTTTTGTCTACCGAAGCTTGAGAATAGCGTGGAATGGGTATTGATTTTGGTACTGTACAGGAAAATGTGGTAAAGTTGGACTGAAAAGTTTATTGGTATAATAATATAAAAGATTTTGCATTTAACAACTGCATAAAGGAATTGATTTACGTATTTGCAACATATGGTTTTATATCAACCTAACCGGTTATAACCACTTACCATTACTTTTATAGGTTTTGTGGTTTCGAATCAATTTTCTTGGTAAATTAAATAATAACCTGGCTAATAATTTATATGACGAAGGAACACCCGTTGCTGTCAACTTTTACCTACATAAATTAATTTAATTCAATTCAAATTTTCGCAAGGCTATTTCCTCATATCACAATCTGTTCAGGGAAAAAGGCCATACAGCTTAAAACGGTCTACTTAATTCAAATATTTTCTTTTGAATAATAAGAAGTATGAATACGTGGCATAAAACGAAAACAAAATTAATCAACAACAAAACAGGAGATAACGAAATAAACACATAATTTCACGAAATTATATTAAAATAATATGCCAACACGGTGATCGCGTGACGAAACGGAACGCTGAATAAAAAAAGCAGACACTAAAATACTTTTTCACTCGCCCTTTCCCGCTATTTTAGCTGTCAGTTATCCTGGTTATTTTATAGTGGAAGATGGAGTCTCAACAAAATACTGAAAATAAAAACGTGGTCCTGTTTATGAAAATGTTATTAGGGAAAAATTGTTTAAGCATTTTGAAAGCTTTTTAGATTAGATTTTACTCACGAGTCACGGAGGAAAACTTAAATCTAAAATTACAACACATTCATTACTACAGTTACTCTTTCTTAGCATAATTAATGAATAAACAAACTGCCCGACAGAATTATTTACTACGTCCAGTAAAGTATACCTACTACGTTTATAAACGTAAATGTAACAGCACTAATTAAAATATGGGTTAACTGTCCGCATAATGTTGGCGGAAAAAAAAAAGATGGCGGCTTTTACCGATTGTTTAATGACTTGCATTTAATGACGATATGATACGATTGCGTGAGACAAAGTGAACTTTAAACCATGGATATGTGAATTTTAATTCATTGGTTTATTATCATATTTTAATTACGTTACGATATTTTTTATTCTGTAGAAGCTCGAAAAGTGAACTTAAAAGTTTATGAAGAGATAAGATATTGATCAAACGTCCACATAACTTCACACCTGCAATCCCCGAATGTCTAGGCAGAGGTGTACTTAAGAGTACACCTACATGCCAAAGATCCATTTCTTAAAAAAAAAACATACGTGTGGCACTCGGGGACTGCCGCGGTAAAGCTATTGCATAGCATTTTTTATCAACTTATGCAATAAATAAAAACAATCTAAATAAAATATTTAAAAAGTACTTCCAATGAAAAGAAATCCCAAAAAGAAACATTTTTTTTTCCTAAGATACAGAAAAGTTTTCTGCCCCAGCATACACCATATTATAAAAGCGAAAGTGAGTTTGTTTGTTACGTCTTCACGCCTAAAAAGAGCTTAGGCTAAGGCTAAAAAGATTATATAATCTATATAATATCTCTCTCTCTCTCTCTCTCTCTCTTACGTTACGGAATTTCTGGATTCGGTCCCCGCGCTCAAGGCCCGCGATAGAAGCTATGCAATAGCTTAAAAATAATCAATTGCTGAAGCAAAGCTTTTGACGATCGCTCATTGTATAGTTTAATTTTGCCCCTCATAAATGCATAGCTAACTCCAGTATTCTAGTGTAATAATAATATTGAACTAATTGAATATTATGCCGTCATGCTTTCCTTTCAACCAATCAAATCGACCTTTGGCAGTCCACTGCTAATCATATTATAAGTACCACTACGAACTCCCGTCACACCACCCCGTCTTACATCCAGTTTGATCCAGCCATCTTTCACGGTCTTCGATCCAAACTTATATACTGACAACTAAAAACAAAAGAAATACCCGAAGCCCAGTCTATATTAAAACCTGTCTTCATAATCGTAAAAGCTGCGGGCTGACCCTCGGCGCCAGCCATGCTTGACGATTCATCTCTGCGGCTCTCAAGTAGGCATTATTTTATTTGTTATGTATTGAATGTGTCATCCTTAGAATGCTTTGTTCTTGTTTGTTTGGTCTCAGGATTGAAAGAGAAAGGTATGAATGTCGTTCAGATGAGAATTACTATCCTTTGTGTATTAAGAGTCAATTTTTGCAATTCACGTCTAAGTACCCGTTTAACTGCTCTCAAGTATTTTGGAATACTCCATCGATATTGTCCTTCTTATTTTAAAATAGTTATCAGACAGTACTGACACAAGGCTGGGCAAAAGCGTCCCAATTCCTTACAAGAGCTCTTTTCCCGGGCCGCTTAGTCTCTGGTCTACCTTCGGCTATATGGACCCAACACATTGTATCTTCAGATCATCTCAATCTAAAATTAAAAACAGCCTTCAAAATCTCACAAAAACGAGGAAGGTTACACTTAAGTTAAGGACATTCTTGAATGTCTGTTAAATATGTATAACCCATGTAGTAAACGAGCAGATGTAGCGACTAGGTCCCCAGCACAGCCAAGCGTGACCGAGTCATCTCCCTTGCCGCTCCCAGGCAAAAACGTATTAACTCCTGTCCTTGGACTTGCAAATTGCTGGGAACAAGTACTGGTTTTCAAGACCGAGGACCTATTACAGGAGGTATTTGTTAAACTGTGGTATTAGACTATTAAGTTGCTTTGCGAAAGTCGGTAAGAGCGTACCTGTTATTACTGCATTTAGATAGCAACTTCTGTACATATTATGCCTTTCTTAAATAGCGATAAAATTCTAGTGTATGCAGTTGTGGGATTTATTTTTAAATTATTTACTACTAGCTTTCGCCCGCGGCTTCGCTCGCGTTAAATTCGGTATAACACACCAAGCAGACCTGCAGTTTTTGCTCTTGCGCCTGATTGATTTGTAATAGCAACGTTAAGTTTTCCCTTTTCTTCCCTCGTTCTCCCTCATATCCCACTTTTTTTAAATAAAAATTAGCCTATGTCCGTCTCCTGGTTCCCAACTATCTCTGTACCAAAATTCATCAAAATCGGTTTAGCCATTAAAGCGTGAAGAGGTAACAAACAAACAAACAAACAAACAAACAAACAAACAAACAAACAAACAAACTCACTTTCGCTTTTATAATATTATATAGTAATAGTAATATATAGTAATAGTAATAGTAAGGATACTTACGATTCCTAGCCTAGACGATAGCATTTTTTTTGTTTGGAAACCATGATCATGCAACAGAGGTTTGGGGAAAGAACCAAAAATCTTTCATAAACCTTTTTTCGGCAGTTTTTTTTTTATTACTATATTTTACCCTTATTTTAGAAATAAGTAGTTTGATATTATCAGACAGTTTAACATTTATCACCTGGTGTTATTGTCGGATTGTTGTGAAATAACATTTCTGTCATTACCACACTTTCCAATCGGTTCCTTGATGTAACAACTCACTGATTCTATTATATTTTAATAACTGCATCGTCCAAAATCAATCTGATAAAATTAATGTGAAATTTTGCAAAAATACGCGTAGCTACAGTTATAAACCTAATTACCTATCCAACGATTTCAATATGAAATCTCACATAAATTGGTATCAGATGATGCATCTTGTGTATCGTAAGACTTATCTGGAGATTCGATCGTTTTATGTAATGCTGCCTGCTATCGGACGCATTGGAGCGACAAATGCATCTCGTAATTCCAGGGACGGAGTTGGGTATATCGGAGAAGATGAGTAAACGGCTTTACTGTAGGTTTTTAGGAACATACGTTAGAATTGCCGTGACGTCTAAAATGAATGATTCGTCAACGTAGTTAGTGACAGTGTTATAAGTTGCAAAATAAAAACGTTAATTTGAAATCATTACCTAAATTAAGTAAAGACCAAGGACCACTTTTTTTGCGAATGGGAAATCATCAAATAACTTTCCCCGCTCTGGGCGGAGTGGGGGAGAGTGTCTTGTAATAAACTAAAACCAACCCATGTTCCTTTTTTAGCCCTTTATGTTCCGAGGCCGCGGTATCTCTTTCGAACAACCCGCAACCCCGGCAGGCGGTGGCCCTGGCACGACCCTTTGCTTTACTGACATCTCTTTGAGGCGCGCGTGGAACACTAACGCGCTTAACCACTTGATTAATGTCCCGTCTGCTAATGAAGACGTGTCAAATTAAACAGAATATCTTCTATATTTTAAGATACGTTTAAATGTATGACTTGAACAAACGGATCTCGATATTTGCAATACAATCTTTTGATGGTATTCAATCAGGCAATCTTTTGGTTGTATTTCGATTAGATTATTATTTTAAATTAAACCTCTTGATTTGCGCAATGATTTCAACGTTCTTATTTTATTTGACTTATATTTTTGTATTTACAAGTTTTCCACGCTTTTAATTAATATACATATCTTTATTCGCAAGTACCTATACATAGGCCACTGATCTGTTCTCTTACGAGTGCTGTAAGCAATTATCTTCATTTGCATTTACAACTTCCTAGCAAAACTAAACTACTGATAACAGTACTCTTTGAGTTTCTTTGTTCCCTTACCTAGGTACATTGAACGCAATGGTGGTTTAGAATCACCATAATATACTGATGAATGTACGTCTGTTATACCTGCGTCTACAAGTACTTCGTCATTTTCATCGTCGTCGTTCGTCATTTTCAGTATCTTACTTATATTATTAATGCAAAAGTTGGTTAGGATGTCTGGATGTTTGTAACTCTTTTATGTAAAAACTACTTAAAGGATTTAGGTGAAATTGATACTGACACACATATAATTTATAGATTAACACATGGAATGCTTTTAATCCTGGTAGTTTCCGCTTTTTGTGTAGCTTCACGCGGGTAACGCGGCGGGCATGACCCAGTAACCTTATAAGTCCAACTTTGCTGATGTCAATTTATATTCTCTCGTAATTTAGAGATTTCATCAAAACTCGTACTACTCAGAAGATTGCCATAATATAGGTACTCGTAGAGTTTCAATCACTGCGTGGCATTCAGTTATATGGTTTTTCGTTCCCATATCGTTTCCTTTATCCCTTTTTGTTATGACCTCAGTTTCAACTAAATTTCGACCTTCCCGCAATCTTGACCATCGTTAATTCAATCAATAGATTTCAATAAATCCGTTCTCGAATCTTCCCCGACTTCACTTATCCTTGAAATGCGACATCTCTTAGTTTTTGAGTCATCACCATTATTGTGCACTGTTTTATCTAAATAGGGCGATTAGGTATTGTTTATCGAATACATGATTATGTGTCATGTGCTTAATAAAAATACCCATGATTTGGATAAATGTATAACGTCAGGTCTTAAATATTTGACTATCTTTTAATCATCAATATACGGAGTTCTATCCAATATTAGGTGGATATATAATCGTTGATATCTAAATAAGTACTAGCCTTTGGTATTTCTGTTCATTCATTCATAAACTCACATGTTTTTTTTTCAAAGGGGAAGGCAGAATCTATAGACTTCCGCATGCTATATTCCAAAATAACGTCTTTTGTTTCGTGTATCTACGTTAATTTCTTTGGTCATACACGTATGCTGACTGCGAGTACTACGTTATTTTTCCTTTTTGTTTAAGACAAGCCACACCAAAGACTATTTTAACCGAAATAATATTTATCTCTAGCCTAATTGTTGCGGTCATAGATAATAATATAACCTATTTTATAATATTAAAATGCCGTATCTCATTTATTTTTTGGCGCAGATTGTTTCTTCTCTTTCTTCCGTACCCCATAGTTACTCTTAACTTTCACACAGGAACCATTTGATGAAAAGTAATTCTAAAAATTCGCAACCGCTACTGCTGACCGTGAATTCTTGGATTCGATTCCCTAGACGGGCAAATTGTTATTGGATATTTCCCTGAGGAATGTCTCAGTAGCAGTAATAAACGAAATTATATAAAATATGGTTCTTCTAACCTGACAGACAGATCTGTTGTTGGGGAGTTTGTTCCGCCACTTCTTCATCCCAGCTAAAACACTAGGAAGTGGCGAACGTCGGAGCGTTTTTGTGTCTCTTGTAATTTGACCTTCAAAAAGTGCTGCTTCTCAGCCTAATTTGAATAAATGACTTTTTATTTTGCAGTCACGGGTCTAGATTTGTTCCCGGTTGATGGATGAAAGTCTCACCCCGTATAACATGAGATTTAAATATAACTGTTGCAATGTCTGTATACTTATTATTAGTTATCCTTATCTTTTTATTAATAACCAACTTGAATTAACATTTATACACCACACAAACGAATCAAAGGTCAGTAAAAATATAAGAAATAACAACATTAAAATACAAAACATGAATACAGCATAAAAATTAGAATATAGGTAACAAATGAGAATTAGAAGATATAATTACAAAAAGGGGTAATAAGGCCAAAAAAAACATCACGTGATTAATGGACGGCCCCATACAAAAAAATGTTCTTGACTTAATATAAGTAACATGGAACACGCAGAAAGTCTTTTGGATAACAACCCCAAAGAATTCCAACACAACTTGGCCTGTAGCTTCAGGCCCAAATAGGTCATTGGTCAAAACAGAGCCAGTCGCAAAGAGTCGATAACTTACGACAACAAGTCCAAACATAAGCATAGCGTGATGCCCTTAACTCGTCCGTTTCAAATCCGCACCTGCAAGCATTACGTATTCAGATGGAACTGCTCCCTGTTCTCACGAGTTGCGGCCTGCGTACAACCACCCATGTATTGGAGTAAAAAGGTTACAAATTCATCCTCTCAGGGACGACTGACCTTCAAACCTAAATCCAACCTTACCTCTTTCTAAATAAAGTTGACATTTGCGGAGGAATTTCAGTGTCGGTTAGGTTGTTACGTAGGTGTGTTATAGGTAATTTATTTCATTAGGAGAAGGCAGGATATGTGTCCCTCGATGTCTTCACGGGCCAGTGGCTCTGCTGGTCTGAGCATGTCGAGACGGGAGGAAAAAACATGTTAGGATAGGAGCAAGGCTTGTAGTTTAAAAAGTTATGTGTTGTACTTGAACTGAAAAAGTATTTAGGAATTAAACGGGTCGTCAAGTTCGTATTGACGAACGCTTTCCGATGCAAATGTGAGTTTTACTAAATCTTACGTCAAAATATATCGTTTATTGTTTTATATTGGACAGCCAATCACGGGAATATGAGATAATTATATTTGGTAATCAACTACGGAATCCTTATCGAACTCACAAAGATCATTATTGAGACAAAACATTCAGTTTTTTAAAACTAGCAAGGTTACGGAACACTAAAAAGTTATCTATAAGAGAGAAAATTCGTATTTTATCTTGTTTAACAATCGTAATTAATGACACTTACATGAAAGTGTGTGTTATCTTTCATCGTAAGATAAAATTATCGATTTAATCATCGAATGGACGATTATCTCTTCGCTATCTCGAATTTGTAATGTTTTCGAGAGGAGCTGATACCAGGACCTTGGTTTTGCAATAACATCTTGAAAAAGGCGTAAGGAAAGATTAGGTATAATTTTATGACCAGTGGGCTGCTATAACGTTCTAAAGCATCTCTGTCTCTTTTTCACACCGGAATGACATTTAAACAATTCTTCCTTTCCCTTCATCCGTAATACTTCATGGTAGCTAACCTGAAATAGAAGCTTTTTTGCTTGTACTGGTCGACATAATACGTGCCTTTATACCTATCATTATAGGTATAAAGGCTTCATTCTTCAATTCATAGATCTTTTGGCGCTTGTGTTTTTCATCTGTGGATACGTAATTGAAAAAACAAGATGGCGGTGTTGCTTCCGATTTTGACCACGCGCCAAAAGATTTTTGTTCTCTGATTTGCTGACTCTCTTTGAGGCGCGCGTGAAACACGAACGCGCCGTCGACACGGCCTGTCGTCAATAGACGGACGGACGGTGAGCTACCCATTGCTCAGCCGTCCACAGGCCCGCATCTACGGTGGCCGGGAGTCGTCTCGCGGCGCCCGGCGCCCTGGGCGTCTCCCGCGACGGCTGGGTTGGCCTGATGTTCTCTCCCTCAAACGCCCGGCCTCCTCCTTTGCTAGCATTACTGCTTCGCAGAAGGAGGTGACCGCTTCCCATTCCCTCTCGCTCCGGACCATAGTCTGAACCAGGGCCGGACGCGAGAGATCGCCGCCGCCGATCGCCTCCACGAGGGCATGGCGGTGCTCCGCCCAAGCTGGGCAGATCGCCACTGTGTGCTCCACCGTGTCCTCCGGGCGATCGTCACAATGGTGACACCCGGGCGTTTCCTCCCGCCTGATGATGTGCAGGAACCTCCCGAAAAATCCGTGTCCGGTGAGGACCTGCGTCAGGCAGTAGGAGAGGACGCCATGGCGCCTCTACAGCCACTTCTCAAAGAGGGGACTTACCGCCACTACTGTGGCGTGCCCTACACGGGGTTGCGACAGTCGCTCTCTCCATGCCACCATTAGATCGCACCGGAGGTCCGTCCGCTGAGCGGCAATTTGCCGCGGCAGCGGAGTTTCCCCCCGGTGTAGTGTAGTCAAACACTTGACTCCTTCATCATCAAAACTACACAGACATCACTTTTCCTTTAGTTATTTTTTATATTCTTTTCAATATTCCCACACATTTTTCCTCGTGGACCTTGTGTTGCCTTCTTCCATTCATTGATCCGCACAAGTAATGAAACATCTCCAATTAAAGAATTAGTCAGGCTAGAAACAAAGACAAATGATAGACAAAGAAAAATACTCAACGAAATACTTCTTACATTCCGACTCCTTGCCTACATAGCCCCCACATCTCAGTTTATATATGCGAAACCGCCTCGCCGCCGCCCATTACTGAGGAATGGTAGAAACAACTCATTTTATCTTTCAACTTATTTCCGTTTGCATATATTAAGTAGTTGACAATATATACCTATACGACTGTTTCGTCGTTTTCATTTAAATTCGGCGATTCTATCGCTACTTAATTGTCTTACTTGACTTAAAATATGTAAGCAAGACTCAAGTACACATTTACTTATTTTTTTGGTGTGTTCGGGGTCATTATTTTTGTGAGCAGCAGATAGTTTATCATGTTTGTAAATTGTTGCAAGGTGGTTATTTAATGTTTAATTATTGTAAGCAGATAATTAACCTGCCTCGCTCGTCTAGAGCAGTGTTAATCAATCTGTGGACTCAATCGACTCTTAAGAGGGTCGCGAAACTTAATTCGAGGGGTCGCGGGCAAAAGGAAAAAGGCAAGGTTTTTAACTACGATAAAAACACAATTAGTAGGAAGGATAGGCTTGTATATTTTACAAAAAAAAATAGTATAATTGTATTCTTATTTTAGTTTTAATGTCCATAATTGAAGACAATGTCAGTTCAGGTTTGAAGGCTCTAATAATTTAATTTTAGACCTCTGAATATTCTCATTTTTCGTTGTATCTTAATAATGTATACAGATATCAAAATGGTGACAATCGTTACCATAGTTTTTTAATTATTTTTAGGGTTCCATAGCTCATAAGGAAACAAACTGAATTATTGGATCTCTTTGTTGTCAGTCTGTTTGTCTGTCAAGACCCTTTAGAATAGAATATATTTCTTCAAAGATCAAAAAATGCCCTTTAATTCAATTTTGAAAGTAAAATCAACCCAAATAAGCTCTCTAAGTCTACGCAGTCAAAAGATATAGCCTTTTATGGCACAACTTTGTACAGGCCCCTCGGTGCGCGTGCCAGACTCGCACTTGGTCGGTTTTATTGCCTGTCTCTATGGCACAAGGGGGTCACCAGAATTTTTGGAACGAAGTTCCTAATAACGCGTTGCGAAAGTAGGCTAGACGAAAAAAATAAGACCAAAGATTGTAACGACACTTTGCTTAAGACCAAAAGTTGTAACGACACTTTTTGCTATATTTGTAAACCGTGCGGCGTGCGCGTGTTTCTCTTTATGTATCTTTCTCTCTCCCTCTCTCTCTCTCTCTCATAGAAAGCAAGCCAGTTATTTTCGTTTTGTCTTTCTATTTCGCATTGAACAGCATGGTGTCGGGTTGTCAGGTTATTTGGACATAGGTAATTAAATAATAACTTCGTTCCATCCAGGTGTCCCTTGACACTTCTCAAATTTTCATCCTATAGAGGGGTCGCGAAATAAAACACATTGAAAAACACTGGTCTAGAGGCCACAAGCGCGACTGCTGGAACTAAACCCTGTACTTCCTGTGTTAATTCCTAAGTCGGTCAAAGTGTTTTTCGGTTTTTCATGAAGAAATCCTGTAATTCTCAGTATCGCCATGGACGCCACGCCTTGGGTAGCGCGCCACGCCATGAATGGAGTTTGGATTTCTGTCCGCTTATTTCCCCTCTTTTACTTTAAACATAACTGCCGAAATGTGGGTGTGCCAACGAGGTGAAGAGGGCTGTATATCATGGGTTGCATTTAAGAATAAAACAATACAGCAAAAATCCTCTCTACGTCTCCAGGGTCCCAACTATCTCTGTACCAAAATTCATCAAAATTCGTTTAGCCATTTAGGCGTGAAGACGTAACAAACAAACAAACTCACTTTTGCTTTTATAATATTAGTAAGGTTTCTTTAAACATAACCTTCTTGATTGAATTTCGGTGTAACTCTTTAACAGGGAACAAACGATTCGGCAGGTACCTAACTTGGCGCCCAGTCATGATCTCATCATTCAAATCTTATTCATTATCTTCTTTTGGACAGATGATTAGCATTCGGCTTGCGTACGCGCATCTCTTGAAGCGCACCTTTTGTCGTTCAACAGGAGCTTTAATAATTATGGTTATTGATATGAATATCTACCGAATGTTTTAGTATGCATAATGTTGATTAAAATTAAAGTTTTTTTTCCTACTGTTTTTTTCATGCGGCTTAGCCTGCGTTTAGGTTATAAATTATCCTATAGGATCTTACTACTGGGATAAAAAATCTCCCACGTTCTAGCCTAGGTCTGAACATCACAATACTTGAAATCTTAAATATTAATTGTACTCATTAACAATTTAAGCCCTGGTAGAAATAAACCTCGATCAAAACCGCATAATTAAGGTAAAATTAAATAGGTCCAAACCCTTTCATTTGCATGCATAAAATTTAAATAATCCGCCATCTTTTGAAGTCCTTCATATTGAATTTAGAATAAAATCACTCAATTAACCATACATGTCAACTAAACTAAACATGTATAGTATGCAAAGTTTTAGCTGTTGGTGTACCAAATAAATTTTATAATATTTAAAATTTAGACAGCACGGTTGGCGCAGTGGCTGAGCGATCGACTGCTGCGCTGCGTGTTGGGTTCGATTCCCGCACGGAACAAATATCTGTATGACCTGCAGATAGTTGTTTCGGGTCTGGCTGTTTGTGTATGTGAGTATAAATGTTTGTAAACGCCCCAACGGCACCTATTTAAAAAAAAACTCGTGTCACAATGTTCGTTCCCATACTCCTCTGAAACGGCGTTACCCATTCTTATGTAATTCTTAGGAAAAGGGATGTCTGAGCATCGGCTTACATCTATTTTTGATACCCCTAAGTGAGAAGGGGACCTGAGCAGCTGGTAAAACCACTGGGCACAGTTAGTAAATAAATAAATTTCAGCTCAATCCGAAACAGTGAAGAGGGTGAAATTTAACTTCTAAGATTTTTTACATAGTTACAGGGGTTGCGGGTTGTTCGAAAGACACCGCCACCCCGGAAAAAAGGGTAAAAGAAGGAACATGGATGAGTTTTAGTCAGTTTAAGTCTGACAACGCTTTGCGCTCAGCCCAGATCTGGAGAAGTTATTTCATGATATTTTCATCCGAAAACAAAAGATGAACCTAAAAGGGGTGTGTTAAATAGGTGAGTAGGACTTAAATGAGACTAAAGACAATATAAATAGGTAATATAATACACGTAAGTTCTTTAACATTTAAAGGTAAATCAATAACAACAGACCACATTGAACGTCAACAGGCATAATAGGCACAAAAATGATCGCATTTAGTGGTTCTGTGGCTGATCCAGGTTTATCCTAGCCAATAATAAATAAATATTCATCATTTTGCACACTCACTTTTGGTCACGTAGATTTGTGATGATGTAAATTGAGGTGAGTACTTTGGATGTAGACTTCCTCCATTTGTGTCAAATTCTTCGTGACGCAAGTCTTTAGTCAATATTAAATGTAGTTTCATTGGAATAGGGAAAATTGTTACCTTTCCTTCCTGAAGCGTTGACACCTACATGTAAAACGGCTTTCAGAATCTTTTTAAAGGACCTGGTAGTCATTGCGTAGAGTTACGATTAGTAAGCTTAAGGTTTGACCTCGTGAAAGGCGAGGAAGATAAACAAATCAAGTATATTGACTTGGCTCGTGAGGTTGTCGACATGTGGGATGAAGAGTCAGCGATCATTCAGTCGATAGTCATTACAGCAAATAGCTTAATTACTACACTAACACCTAAGGAGGCTCTCGTTAGATGGCTGTATCAAGGGTTTGATACAGAAAACGGTACTCCTGGACACGGCTCGGCACGAGCCCTGACTTAGGTTAAACCCTGTTCCCGATACCGGTGAGCTACTATTTTTTTAAAATTTTGAAATGGTTTTTTATGATTTTACTAAGAAATATTTAAAAATGAAAAATTATGTGTTCAAATGAATAAACGAAACACATGAATAAAGTAAACTTGCAATTTTCGATATTACCTAATAAACGTCGTAAAGCTACAATTTCTACTCTCTAATTAAAACATTTACATCAAGTAAGAAACGAGTACATAAGAGGAAGTCTGAAAGTAGCGCCGGTAACTGAAAAGTTGTGTGGCGTGTGATGAGGAGGAATGAGGAAAATGTCATAAGGAAAGTTTTTAATATGAATATGGAGAGGAAAGTCAAGGAGAAGGTGGATGGACTTTGTAAAGGACGGCAAGAAAGGAGGTGTCCGATGAAATGACGAATAATATACCGAAAGAAGAAGACATTCTGCGCCGATCCGCAGTACTACCACGTTGGGTGGCAATAAAGATTCCTTCACCAAAAAACAGGCCAGCCCTCTGGGGGTGGGAACAGCTGACCACTTGGCGATATTTCGCTAGGTTTTAGCCCCAAACGGCTCAAACACATAACTACCAATATATAGGTTATTGTATTTGCGCCGTTTGACTTTGCACCGATGAAACGCATGTAACTAAAAGAGTGATAAATATGAATGTTGATGGATGGAGAGCGAGAGGAATGCCAAAAAAAAGATACATGGATTGTGTTAGGATAATATGAAAGAGAACGGAATAAATTATGCCGTGACGTCTGACAGAGGAGATTAGAAGAAGAAGACGTTTTGCGCCGAATCCAAATAGAATGAGACGAGGGCAGGTACATTATGATGACAAAAGAGACGTCTCGGGTGCTCACATAATATTTTGGCAGCATTATAACGCAGATGACATATCTTCCAACGAATCCGCCTTCGTCATCACGCCTTTTACACCTCGATTACCATTCGCGCCACGTTCGGTGATCTTTCGATACGCAGAATCCGAATACAATGGCTTCGGTGAAATCGATGTGTGTCCTTATTCTGTGCTGTAGAAACTACATAGTTATTAGTTATGTATGTGGCACTCACGAATTTTTATCCATACACCTTTTTGGTACGTGAGCACGGATCTCTAATCTTGGTGTCGTGTGGAATAAAATTTGCGATAGTTTGTCAAGCTGGCAACAAGGTGGCAACTAATTGTTCACCTTGGTACTTTCTTTTACTGCCATTGACAAGAATCTAGCCAATGTTGTTGTGAGGAACACCTCACGAGAATGTTGCCCAAATCCTCCACATTATCTTGTTTATTTTCTTTTCTTTCTTCTGTACATTTATATATTTTCTGTCTTTCATCCTAATACTGCAATTTCCTTTCCTTAAGATCATACCATACTATCAAAATCAAAAATAACTGGATAAGTCTGTCTGTAGGAACATAACATGATAGATTTTCTCCCAACAGTACGTTCCCGTGCAAAAGCAATAGGTAACCTTTGACCATCCTAATTCTAATATCTTTTCTGTTTTCTTAGGAACGTTGTCCATCAAAATATACCAACATCGATAACAAAACAATAACTATCCAGAATAAGTACAAAGATCTAGAATTAAACGGAAAACTGTGGTTGATTGAGCAACTTTTGGGAACGAGCGTGATTGTCACCACGGAAATTCCCTCCGCATTTTTTCCCTCTTTTTAAGACCTATGATTCAGTGACCCTCATTGTTCGTACTGAACCTAAAAACCTCTTTATTGTGAGAAGAATAAATGACTGTTCCTTATTCACTTTGTTTATGTTCCTCACTCGAATTTGCGTCATAAGTATAACCTAATAGGTCAAGAACGGACTTACCTTATTTTTCAATTCCTGGTATCGGAAAACAGTCCTCCGTTTTTTTACAGTTGTATCTATGATGTTTCGGTAGTTTATTTTATTATTAATAATAAACGCTTTTCACTGTAAGGTTTCATTAAATACACAGACTATTTAGGGTCAAGTAAAGTGACAACCTTTTTAAAAGTTTTTTGTTTTCTTTAAGCTTGTTGCTAGCATAACACAATCTAAGACATACTTACTGTAGTTTATGGTCTGACAGTCTAGTCTTACCAAGGCGAATGACTTCGACAACTTAGGGTCACTGGGTCGCTCACTGGGTTGTGAGGTAAAATAATCAATCGCTCGTCGCTTGTCACATTCAAAATACTGGTATTCTGATGCATCCGTATAGACCGGACTCCGAAGACTGGAAGCCAACCCAACATAGTTGGAAAAATGCAAATGATGAAGATAATTTTGACGGCACGGTTGGCGCAGTGGCTGAGCGATCGACTGCTGCGCTGCGTGTCGCGGGTTCGATTCCCGCACGGAACAAATATTTGTATGACCTGCAGATAGTTGTTTCGGGTCGGGCCGTTTGTGTATGTGAGTTTAAATGTTTGTAAACGCACCCACGATACAGGAGAAATTCCTAGTGTGGGGCAACGTTTTTTTAAATATATATATATTAATATCATCGTTATCACAGAAAGAAATGTCCTCTTTCCTCTGAAACAATCATCATTTTAATTAACCAAACAAAAGAAATGCCAATCAACAATTACACAACAACAATTCAAGGAAAACAAGGTTCAATAACCAGATCACAAACAGTAACGCACAATTTTCCTTAAAACCTCTCCCGAGATGCGCAGGAGTCGATCTGAATGCGCAGTCGATGTTCGCCGACGTGCTGGCACGCGCTCGCGCATACTATTATATGGATCCCACCGAGATCTGTTTTTGAATAATGTTTCCTTTTCACTTCTTATTTATCCTTGGCTGATAATAAATGCTGGAGTACGTGTGGTCTCCTTGTATGGAAGTGCCACCCAATCTCTTTAAGTAGGAATAATTTTCTTCCTTAGTACCACAGACTTAACTCCTCTTACCAGTACGATTGATTTATGTTTGTTTTTACGGAAGCTGACAACTATCGTCAGACACTAGCCCCTCAGATGCATCAATAGCCTGGTTTGGTGTGAAGGAGGAACTTCTTATCAGAATTACTTAACTTGAAAAAGCCATTATTTTGTTCTTGTATCTGTACCTACAATGTGTGGTTCTATTACTGACTCACGAAATCTTAGATTTGGTAACAAAAAAAAAACCGACTTCCAGAACAACACTAAAAAGAGAATAAATATTTTACTTCCGGAAGTCGGTGATATTTGCTTGATTCCCTGCTTGGCACACCATCCCTTAGACAAATTAAACAAACAATTTTAATTTTTATAAGGAGTATCTTACTATAATAGCCCAGTCACTTACTGCAAAATTTGACGTCGCGTCCTTTGGTATAAATAATCTTCTGCAAAAAGCGTAAAATAATATCTTATGGAAATATTTTAACACACAAGAACAACAAATTAGTCCTCTCCCAAAATTCGGTTTATCAAAGCCGATAGTATTTTCACCGTAAATAATAACTACTAGGATTCAAGCAACACCGGTTGGAAAACCTAGTGCATCAAAAAAGGATACTTAAATAAATCCGCTTAGGATGTAAAATATCCTTCTTTGAATCACGTCGTTCTGTATTCAGATCAGGCGCATTCCAAATATTTTAGGATTTCATTTGTTTATGGCCCTCTTGACGTAAACCGTGTGAATCTTGTATTGTTTATTTTTAGCCTGAAAAGCTGCACCTTATACTAACTTGGAAAGCGACGGTAATCCTTACTAATATTATAAAAACGAAAGTCAGTTAGTTTGTGAAGTCTTCACGCCTTAATGGGTAAATCGATCTTGATGGATTTTGGTACAGAACTAGTTGAGACCCCGGAGACGGACATAGGCTATTTTTTTTTAAATAAGGCGCAGGGGCAAAAACTACATGTAGCAGGAAATCAAATCAGGAAAGGGGAACTGTGTTACCCCGAATTTAACGCGCACGAAGCCGCGGGCAAAAGCTAGTAATGTATAATGGATATTGCAGAAGTGAAGAAGTAGTTCACATCAAGGACTGACTCGTCGGTCTACTGAACGTAAGTGCGAATGCTAAACATGAGGTCGATTCGATTCCCAGATCAGACAAAGTATGATTGGGATTTTTCATTAGGAATTTCTCTGTAGCAGTCACGGAGTCTGAGTTTGGGGCCTGGTTGATAGTAATAGGCTCGCCCCCTATTATATGGTATTTAAACATAACTAAGAAAGACTGCAGGCAGATGCTGGATGCGGCAAGCTGAAGACAAGGCGCTATGGCGCTCATGGGAGGGCTATGTCCAGCAGTGGACTAATATAGCCTGATGATGATGATGATGATGAAACATAACCGGCGAATTCAGGTGTACTATTAGGAACACCTCTACCTAACCCTTCAGTCATTATAGGCGTGATATTATGTTTTGTTATGTAGTTCACATTTACTGTAGTTAACAATACCATTAAATAAGAGATGGAAGTATTAATCGGTTTACTAAAATTACACAATCAAAATACAGGAAAACGATGTAAGGACACGTGCATGATGTAATTTTGTTTTATATCGCTGTTTTTTTTAATAACCAACGAAAAATAGGTTATTTTAAGGGTTACAATTTTGCTGAGACTGCCTGCTGGGGCTGCAAAAAATGAACATAGGTGGGTTTAGTCAGTTAAAGTTTGACACTCATTCCATCCGCAAAAAAAGGGTTGCAATTTTACACCGTGATTTACTTGTTCAAATGCCTCACCCAAATCTAAAACACCTAACTACGTTATACCCGTTGTAACCTCAGATATTTTGTTGTAAATTTCAATATTTCCGTAATTTTAATGGATTCTGAATCCAGAAAGTACATAGACGTGCT
Source organism: Ochropleura plecta (assembly GCA_905475445.1). Classification (NCBI taxonomy): domain Eukaryota; kingdom Metazoa; phylum Arthropoda; class Insecta; order Lepidoptera; family Noctuidae; genus Ochropleura; species Ochropleura plecta. The sequence continues at coordinate 9,311,434 of FR997738.1, read as the reverse complement.
TGGGCGCTCCTCTTACAAGATAGTTGAGTATGCAAAGAATGCGTGAGTGTCGTGTTCGGCCATTGATAACGGCGGAGATGTCACAATGCAGCATTATGTGATACCGGGAATCAATGTTTACGATGCCAGTTGTTCCGATATGGGCTGAACGATCGAGCCTTTTTTTGTGTCTCGTTTTGACAATTTTGTAAAGTTCTGTGATTTATACTAAATTCCACATTTTGTATGAAGTTCGGAAAAACACACGTTTAATAAAAAAAAAGTGGCGATCAATATGGTTTGTGCCCCGTTAATGACTATAAGCAATATGCTGCCCCCCTGTAACATAGCATTTCAACATTATTGGCAAACTGTGACTCTACTTACATATTTGATAGAACAGATTTTAATAGACAGACAGAAAATTATACAACTAAGAATATACGCTGCTTCTAAATATATTCAAATTCCCCGTGATGTGCTTTTCAGTTGTTAAATTGTATCTAATAAGGAAACAAAATACAGAATTAAATATGTGTTTAAAGAATATTGATTAATTACTAAGAAATCATTAAAATCCTACCCTTACCTGGAAATCACGTAAACTATTGATAAATTGCCAAGACGAATGAGTAATTAACAAAAGCAATATGTAGTGTGAGAATAAATTAATAGAATAAAACGTGTCCTGAATACCCTAAACAAAACCGACATTAGAAAATATAAGGAAGATAAGGTATGCTTAAGGTAGGCTTAATCGGATAAGGTTCTTCATTAATACAATCTCTCTTAGGACCCATGTGTATTCAAAAGTGTAAATTAAGAATCAAAGTATTTCTATATCCGCCTAGCCTAGCATCCCATAATCGTCATAATTTTCTTTCAAAATCTGAACGTTTTTTTAGGAAATGCCTTATCTATGACTGCATACGTTTGAGAAACTAGCATACTCGACAACGTTGATTACGCAATGGATGTTGCTGAACTGTCAAAAAGAAAGACATCATCAGTTTGCCTACTATAAGGACAATCGATATTCGATTTTTTATTAAATTATTATCTGACTTTATTGTCATCCGTTTGTCGTGTGTCATAAACTCGTAATAGATAGTTAAATCATGATTAAACCATGAGCCAGCGGTCGGATTAAACGCAACACCTGTTTGGCGCACCTGATTACCTACTTTATATGGGTTTTCTTCACCAGTCTCCAAGTGTTTCGATAACATTAAAGTGTTCTCTTAAGGCTTGATAAAGATGATATTTTTTTTTTCCTAAATAGCGCTATTAAGTAATTCCTTTACGATCCTTGCAGAAAGCCTTTTTGCGGATGGGAAATCATCAAATAACTTCTCCCGCTCTGGACGGAGCGGGGGGGAAAGTCAGGATTTTAATTAATAAGATAAGAGGTGTCAAGGGATACCTCTCAAGTAGGAACGAAGCTGTTATTTATTATGTACAAAAAACCTGTAAACACTCAACAAAATTAATCGTCGCGACACCACAATGCGGAATAGAAAGACAAAACGAAAATAACTGGCTTGCTTTCTATTAGAGAGAGAGAGAGAGAGACAGACAGACAGACAGACAGAGAAAAACGTTCACGCCACACGGCTTACAACTATAGCGAAAAGTGTCGTTACAACTTTTGGTCTTAAATTTTTCCGTCTAGCCCCCTTTCGCAACGCGCAATAAGGAACTTCGTTCCAATAAAAACATCATGCCTGTAATCTCCAAAGAGTTCGTCAGAGGAATACCTTATATTTGATGTGAGGAGCGAGCCTATTGCCATCAACTGGACACAAATCTAGACTCCATGGTTGCTACTGAGAAAACCCTGATAAAAAAACCCGACCCGAGAATCGAACCCAAGACCTCAGTTGTAGGGCACGCCACAATAGTGGCGGTAAGTCCCCTCTTTGAGGAGTGGCTGGAGAGGCGTCATGGCGTCCTCACCTACCGCCTGACGCAGGTCAGGCGGTAGGTGAGGACACCGGACACGGAAGTTTCGGGAGGTTCCTGCACATCATCGGGCGGGAGGAAGCGCCCGGGTGTCCACCATTGTGACGATCGCCCGGAGGACACGGTGGAGCACACTGTGGCGGTCTGCCCAGCTTGGGCGGAGCACCGCCGTGCCCTCGTAGAGGCGATCGGCGGCGGCGATCTCTCGCGTCCGGCCCTGGTCCAGGCCATGGTCCGGAGCGAGAGGGAATGGGAAGCGGTCACCTCCTTCTGCGAAGCAGTAATGCTAGCAAAGGAGGTGGCCGGGCATTTGAGGGAGAGAACATCTGCCCAACCCAGCCGCCGCGGGAGACGACCCGGGCGCCGGGCGCCGCGAGACGACTCCCGGCCACCGTAGATGTGGGCCTGTGGACGGTGAGCAATGGGTAGCTCACCGTCTGTCCGTCTATTGACGACAGGCCGTGTCGACGGCACGTTCGTGTTTCACGCGCGCCTCAAAGAGAGTCAGCAAAGCAGAGGGGCTTGCCAGGGCCTCCGCCTGCCGGGGTTGCGGGTTGTTCGAAAGACATACCGCGGCCTCGGAACGTAAAGGGCAATAGAAGGAACATGGGTGGGTTTTAGTCAGTACAAGTCTGACATGCCCCCCCCCCGCTCCGCCCAGAGCGGGGAAATCAGTTGTCGTGTTTGCGACTACAATACCAACAAGGCAGTCTTCAGGTCAGGGGTTTTGGGTCAATAGTGCTACTTTGCCAGGCCATCTTTATAGTATCTCCTCTTTTTCCCTCATTAAAGGAACTACACGAAAGAGCCAAGCGGAGTAAACCCGCCTTCTCCTAGGAACGGGTTTTAAATAAATCTCGTGAACTAATATTGATTTTGACGCCAACGATCGATCTCTTATCATTACATGTTATCTGGAATATTAACTTTACGTTTAAACTTGACGTTCGGCGCCATCTTAGAATAATCTTATATCCTGTTACTTTTTAAAAGTCGTTATTTTCATTGTATGTGACGATGTTTCCGAGTCTTCGTATTGGACTTTTGATGTTTGAAAAATCTTGGTAATACATGTAATGAGGAGGAACGAAACCCATTAGTGCTGCCAAATTGTCAGCAAAGTAGAGGGGCCTGCCAGGGCCACCGCCTGGCGAGGTTGCGGGTTGTTCGCAAGAAATACCACGGCCCCAGAACATAAAGGGCAAAAGGAGAAACATGGGTGGGTTTACGTCAGTACAAGTCTGACACTCCACCCCTCCTCCCGCTCCAGACCGGGGCAAGTTATTTGTTAATTTCCCATCCGCAAAAAAAAATCATACCAAATAAGCCACTGCAGATATTAAGCATAAATTGCACTATACTTCGCAGATGTTATTATCTGTTTTTATTTTAAATGGGTTTTTGTTTGGGCACACACATCACGATGGAGAAAATTACTTACTTCACCAAGTTTAATTATTTAGAGACATAAAATGATGCCTACAAAGGTACTTGATTTCATTAAACTTCGTTGGATTACTGCCATCCTAATCCACGTACTTATTGCTGCAGCAGCAATAACCAGTTTACTTAGACAGATAAAGGCGTCGCTACTCACTTAGTTAAATGTAAAAAATTCGACAAAAATCGTACATTTAAAAACAGTTCCTTTTGTCGCCGCGTATCAATGTATGCTGGTCGACGTCACTCGTAATTCCGATCACAGTGTGGACCGCTCGAACTTGACACTTCGGAATTTAAACACCCGAGATGCGTTTTAAACGGATGATAATGTTATTTATATGCAGATTAAGCAATTTCTAAATCTGTGTACGTTAAAATGAGCTTTCAAAATGTGGATAGTTTTTCAAATTTCGTTCGTTTCGTCTTTGTAAGCGCCAAGCTTAGTCTTTTTATTTCACCTACTATTTATTAATGGATATACAAAAATGTATTATTTTGTCCTCTGACACTGCCTTGTTTGATCTAATTCTGTGGAAATAATACATGAATGAAATTGTATAACATCTGGTTCTTCTAACCTGACAGACAGATGTGTTGTCGGGGAGTTTGATCCGCCACTTCTTCATCCCAACTAAAATACTAGGCAGTGTAAAAGACTGTCCCTTGTAATGTTGACGTTCAAAAAGTGTTGATTATCAGCCAAATTTGAATAAATGAATCCTCATTTTGATTTTGACATCTTTTAAGTGATAAAAAGGTGGCATTGTCAAGATTATCAATTATTCCACTATTTGTTAATTTTCCTGTTGAAAATTTAATTTATTTTTTTCCCTTTTCGCTATTAATGATGGAACAGGCAACATAACACCTTGACGAACACCCACAAGATTATGGACTTGACGAAAAATTAGTATGCGTCTGAAAATCATGCATTCCAAATGGATAACTCCTACTGAACCTTCAGTAGGAGTCTTTAGTATTATTGTCATCTATGAGAGCTTTATTATATCTCTCACACACAATCACACAACTAAGTCGGCTACAGCCAGCCTACCAAGTCACGCAGTATGCAAAGTCTCTCCTCTCACGACCCACGATCGATCATTAGCATCTCACCTCACTGTCATCAGTATGGGCACAGCGTCGGGAGGCAATGGCCGCTGCTTCCGCGCGCACGGATTTTTCAACTTCCTTTCGTGAGATGTGCGTTTTGGTTTTGATGGCTTTTTTTCTTCCTTTCTTGTTTTATGGGAACTTAGCTTGATACGTCAGATGGTTTATTGTACTGTTTTTCGCCTTATACTATACATAACTGCAGAAAACATCATCCATTCACCGTCTTCCTATTCTTGTCCCATTGTATTTGGTGTAGTCGTTTCTCGTCTTTTCTTCTATTCTTCCCTGTCAAGGTTTTATTTAATCCTTGGTAAATCATCATATAACTTCCGATGCGGAGCGGGGGGGAGTGTCAGACGTGTTCAGACAGACTAAAACCCACCCATGTTGCTTCTTTTGCCCTTTATGTTTCGGGGCCGCGGTATCTCTTTCGAACAACCCGCAACCCCGGCAGGAGGTGGCCCTGGCAGGCCCCTCTGCTTTGCTGACATCTCTTTGAGGCGCGCGTGGAACACTAACGCACCGTCGACACGGCACACCTTGAGATCTCTATTCTTGTCTCTCTTTTGTTATATGTAATCTGCATATCAACATGTTTTTGATTGTGAATGATTGGACAGTACGAAAGCACAGTAATATTCCATAGCTGGGATACAGCCTGTCCTGTGGCCATGTCGGTTTGTACCACTTAGCGAACTTGTGCTAATCTAGCTCCACTGCCTCTTATTTAATAACCTACATTTGTTAATGGTCCAGGATTAAATAGCTTTCTTTGATCAAATTGCACCGCTGTTCATGAAATACGGATGATGTAAGTATGTATATCAACCATGTCACATGAAACACAATGATTATTAATTAAATAGTTAATAGTTTGCAATGCATGGGCTGTAAAGATGAAAGATGTTCCTAGTAAATGGTTGTTAATTCAGCTTTATTTGGTTGATTGAACAAACAGCTTGTTCTAGTTGTACAGAAAACCTAAGCCCTAGGTAACAAATGAGCTATAATATAGCTCATTTATGTAGAAATTTATTGAGAAAGATGTTTTTCTTTACATAAATCTGTAAAGAGATAATTTTAAGTGCTCTCAACAAATAATATTGTCAATATTTTGACGAATTTTTAAAATCTAGTTCAAAATCATTCGGATTATAATTGCTATGCAGTGGGATCCTGAGGCGAAAAACATGTCTCAACAGAAAAAAACACAGCTAAATTTTGTTGATAGTCAAGTATACCGCGATTTGTGGTAATGGCTACGAATCCTCTGTCACATAATTTGACAGGCAATGGTTTCTTAGAAACATTGGTGATAATTCGCATGCCGAAATAAATTGTAAGGATAGGCTTAGCATTCTTAATACCTAGCACGTGCCGGCGGACACCGAAAATTACAATGTCTATCATGCGAAGATATTTTTAGAACAACAAATTAAATGTCGTAGTTGCGAATGTCTTTTATTTCGGGTATTTAATGTTGTCAATAAAGTATGTTGGCCTAGAGGCCTATTCTTGCTTAAGGCTGTTATTTCGTGTCTTTATCGATATTTGATATAACTATACTCCATTTTTAGAGATAGACTCTTTATCTCGGGAACGCGTGGAGGTAATCGAGTTGAAATTAAAACCATATACTCATTTCTGTAATTCCTTAGCGCTGTGAAAAGATGAACCTTCTAAATCTACGCATTCTTATGGCATATGGCGACTCGTACTAGAATTCATACTCGTTTTTTTTAATGAATGCGGATCGTATTCTGCGTAAGAGCGAAAATCTCAATTTGAAATTGATGTGACACCATAACGACTTTCATCATAGCCCAACAAATATAGGTTTCAACTGAAAAATCGAGGGCAATCATTGGAATTTTCGTATCGTACCGACGTCCATTCATACTGACGATACGTGCACATAGCAAGACTTCGAGGAAGCACGGCGGACGAGAGCTGAATCGAAAACATGTCTTCTTACACAGCCCAGAACCACTTGACCTCCCCTGCTCCCCTTTCAACCACCAAAAGAAAGGCAAACCGAAGCACCTGGTGTTAGTTTGAGAGATCTGGTTATGGTGGACGAAGGTTGATAGACCAACATTACCGTTATACGATGATCGACTCAGTGAATGGAGCCATTGAATCGCTTTGGAGAAATGTAGCGGGATATTTTTGTTTTGGATGCTTCAGTGTTGATTCTGACGAGGTATTATCTGTCAATTGGAAAAGGGTGTGACGTGCAGTTTGTAATGGCCACGCACGTCATGGGAGAAAAATGACGAATCTGATACGATTGGATTATTGAAGACAGTTGAAGAAGAAAGGACTGTTTTTTTTAGCATGGATATTTGGATATTAAGAGACGATTTCTACCAAAGCGTTCGTAGTTCTTTTTCCTTCGATGACCACTTCAATCAATTTAGCTATGCAAGCGGTAAAACACAAATCACAAATAAACGTACCAAGTTAGCGTACCGATGCACCTGGTTTTTTAATCATCAAATAACTTCCCCCATTTTGGACGGAGCGGGGGGTAGCGTCAGACTTTTACTATCTAAAACCGACCCATGGCAGGAGGCCCCTCTTTCGAAAACCCCGCAACCCCGGCTGGCATAGGCCTTGGCTAGCCCCGTCAATTCTATGGATTCTTGAATTACTATCGCTATCTCTGATACAATGTCTTAACCATAGAAAAATAATAAAAAAAAGCAGAGACACTCTGACATAAAAATTTTCATCAGCAGTTAAAGCTCTGCTAAAACAATCATAGACAATAAAGAAATTCTATCTTATTCTACAATTGTTTTTATGTTTCGATTGCTCCGCCTGCGACTTCGTCCGCGTGGCATAGTTACTTTGGGCTAACACTAACTTTAACCCGCGTGATGATCGAAAACAAATATCTTTCTCTCCCCTTTTCTTCCCTCTTTCTCCCCCTTACCTCACTTTAAAAAAGCCTATATCCATCTCCAGGGTCCCAACTATCTTTTTACCAAAATTCATCAAAATCGGTTAGGCCATTTAGGCGTGAAGACGTAACAAACAAACTCACTTTCGCTTTTATAATATATATAAGTAAGGATAGACGAGACAAAATCGTAATCCAATACTTGTTACTGCTTGTTACAAATAGTTCCGTCTAGTATCACACAACCGCTTGTCAGGTAGCATTCGTGTGTCAAAAATTAAAATGATTTAATGAAACTTGAGAGGTGTTAAGGGACACCCAGATGGAACCAAGTTATTATTTATAATGTACAAAAATCCTGTATACACTCAACAAAAATAATCGTCGCGACACCACACTGTTCATTGCGAAATAGAAAGACGAAACGAAAATAACTGGCTTGCTTTCTATGAGAGAGAGAGAGAGAGAGACAGACAGAGAAACACGCGCACGCCGCATGACCTACAACTATAGCAAAAAATGTCGTTACAACTTTTAGTCTTAATTTTTTCCGTTTAACCCCCTTTCGCAACGCGCGATAAGGAACTTCGTTCCAAAAATATTCCCAATGTCCGCTCTATAAGTCTTTAAAATCTCTTTGTCTAATTTAAATCAAATCTGTTCCCACTTAAGAGCTAATCTTAGACTTTTAAATTGAATCCAACGGTGATTGTAGCAAGTGTGAATACAGGATCATACAATTACAAACTTAATGACATAACGACGAGAGAATCTGTACACTACGGCCACTAAATAAATTGTTTCAGAAGGTCTTCGTCATTCGGAGTCGCAGTCGCAGTCACAGAGATACCGTGGCTGCGGAACATAAAAAGCAAAAGAAGGAACATGGGTGGGTTTTAATCACTAAAAGTCTGACCCTCCCCTCCGCTCCCCGCTAGGTTGGTCTGTGGATGTGTGACCACCCGTTACATACCGAGTTGCCTCCGTGCCTCGGCAAGCACGTTAAGCTGCTGGTCCCAGCTGTCATTTGTACATCTTTGACACAGTCGTTACAGGTTATCAGTGCCCCGAGTCTGACAACCAGTCTTACTAAGAGGTATCATATTACCCAGTACTAACTGGTTTGTGGTGGACAGATATCCAGTAGCTCCTTGTGAAATGCTGATATTCAGCGGCATTCGTTTAGACTGAAGGCCGGCCACAACATTTGGGAAAAAGCTAGGCTGATAATGATGATGAATCATTATCATTTTCCTGCTCTTGTCCCATTCTATTTGGGGTCGGCGCAATAAGTCGGCTTCTTTCATTCTCCCCTATCAGACGTCACGGCATCATTTACTCTTTTCTCCTTCATATCATTCCTTACACAATACATCCATCTTTTCTTTGGCCTTCCTCTCGCTCTCCGTCCATCAACATTCAGATCCATCACTCTTTTAGTCACATGAATGAATGACGTACAGAAATCTCAAATTATTCCAACAAATGTGTCGCAAGTGTGCTATGCACTCGCTGTACGTGAACTGTGTGTGCGTGTGATTTCGCTAATCGTCAGAACCTGATCTTCTGTATCCTCTTTGTACTACGGACTAACAAGGAATTCGCCTCGCAGTGAATGAATGAAACGGTCGTGTACTTGCTAATTACACCACAAACCATTCTGCTAACCGAACGCACTTTCCACTTATCTATGCTGTACCACGTGACCCGACCATTCACTACGAATATTGAAATCGCAGCACATCGCAATAGATCAATGGTAGCGAGCTCTGTGGTTTGAATTGAAAGTGTGTGAGGGCTTTAGAGTTGGGACTGTTTAGAGGTGCAAGAAGACAATAGTTGTGACAGCGAGTGCTTCTCTAAGATGATGATCGCAAGGAGGTATGGCAGAGCAAGGAGCTTCATGGACGCTTTTACCGGGCCCTTCATGGGCCCGATGTAGATTTCTCAGCGTCCGTATCCTAGCTACGCTTTGGTGATCTCTTACCAAATAGTAAGCGTGTACGGGGAAAAAACATTGTGAATGTGGAAAAACTATGAAGCGATGTAAGCAGTTTTATCTGGACTTGACTTTTATAATTATTCTCTCTCACTCGTTTATTCGGAAATATCCTATTTTTTTGACTTGCAAGCCAGTGCGAATATACACACATCAAAAGTATCTAGGGATCAACATATATTTTTGCAATAACTTTTCTCCTGATTGATATTAATTAAAATTTTCTTTAAGGATTCATCAAATAAAGTGTTTTCGTTTGTCACAGTAACGATAAACCAAGTCACCTTTGCATTAATAAAGAAATTTGCCATTTTCCTAATAAAGGGATTTTTGACATTTGAACCACTAACATTAAAGTTCGAAAAAAAGACTGAAATAACAGTTTTCTTTAAAATTTTATTGGGTAACTTAAACAATTAATAATCCGTGTTTCTACCGCGAACACTAACAACACAAGAACATCGGTTTGGCATACTCAAAATGAGTTCATCCAAATCACGCTGTGGAATGGCCGCCCATGTTCGTTGCAACAACAAAAAAAGGTCTTCTTGCGACTGGATACCCTCCATATTCGGCAGAGCTCTTCTCTGTAGCATATCCCATGCATGCTCAATCGGGTTGAAGTCTGGCGACTGAGCAGGCCAGGGCAGGACATTGATGTTAGCTGCGGCGAGAGTCTGTCTTACAACTCTTGCGGTGTGCGGTCGTGCATTATCATGCATTAACTGAAATAAGGGACCGATTTGCACTTGTAGAAGAACGATGACGTCTGATACAATCGTCTCAGCATAAATTTGAGCGTTGAGGTTGCCTCTGATCCAAATCAACTCAGTTCTTCCGCCGATCCAAATACCCGCCCATACCATGATGGTTCCACCACTATAAGGATGGACTTCCTGGCAGGATTTTAATCGCTGTTGGCGTCCAGGGGTTCTCCAGTGTCGTATACGTCTTGTATCCGGTCTCATACCAAAACGAGACTCATCAGAAAAGCACACGAAACGCCATTGTTCTTCTGCCCAATTTCTGTGTTCAAGAGCCCATTGATATCGAATCCTACGATTGTGCATTGCTATAGGTGGTACCCGTAGCGGTCTTCGGGAATGAAGGTTCACTTCATGCAAGCGGTTTCTGACTGTTTGGTCGCTAATTAAGTTCCCTGAAGAGTGATGAAGCCTCACGGCTAACATCATGGCGGTTATTGTTGGAGCTCTTCGAGTTAAGATTTGAATGTATCGGTCTTGTCTCCGTGTGGTGCAGTGATACCGTCCTCCATGGCGCTCAGCCACGGTACCAGTGCTTCGGTAACGTGTCCAAAGTCGACTGATAACACTCTGACTTGTATTCAGAGCTAAAGCTACAGTACGTTGCCGGGAACCAGCTTCTATCATTCCCACGGCTCTGAGCATTTCTTCCCTGCTTAAATGACGTCGCCGCTCCATAATAACGTTGGTTTTAATCAGTAGTAGGGAAACAGTAGCACTAATAATGTCTTCAATGCGTTGTATGTTTTTATAGGGAAAATATTGACAGCTTATTTTCATCTTTTACTCGAATTTGATTGAGAGTTCCTGATTCAAATTATGAAATGCACCAAAAAGGATCCATATAAATTTATAAAATTATAAATTTATTACAAAGCCACATCTCAATCTCAAGAAATCCGCATAAAAATGCTTGATCCCTAGACACTTTTGATGTGTGTAGTTACTTATTAAGAAAGATAGTGACCTACTATGATAGCTAGTTTTAGGCCAGCGCAGACCAGGAACTGCAGGGCAGAGCATTTTGTGTCTGCCCTGCCATCCACGGGGTGCACTGGCCATTATATTGTCAAGCTAAACTCAAAAGAGTAGGTAAAATATATATATAACATTTTGAAACGGGATATTTACCAAGTTTGGTGCAGTTGCAAACGCCATGATCACGGTCAATATCCCGTTTCAGATGTTATTGTTAATGTTAGTGACCATGCCAGTTTCAAAACTATTTAAATTTATATAAAAACCTACTCTCACTACAAATAAATGACTGATTTTGAAGAAATCACTCTACGGGAAAACAGTAAGAAATAAAAGAAGTGTTTTTCAAGTTATTTTCTATACCTACCAGGAAATACTACTCCAGAAATTATATTCTTGGAAACATCCACGTGCTGGTTATATTTACAGAACATATAACGAATGCATAGGTAGTACATACATTACTTTCCAAGAACAACCAGATAGTGAATCTTCGCGCACATCAAAAGCACTTTATCTCGCAAACCGGGTTAGTTTCTTATCACTTATCACGATAATGATTCAATAATTCGTTCCAAGATAATCTGTGACAAAGTTTGTTTGTGCAACACTCCTCGGTATTGATATTTTCTACATTTGCTAGAGACCAACCTAGTACGTATTTTAAGCACCTACTTGTCCTTGGCTTAGTATGTCAGTCATCATCTGCCTAGCCTTTTCCCAACTATGTTGGGGTCGGCTTCCAGTCTTAACGGATGCAGCTGAATACCAGTATTTTACAAGGAGCGACTGCCTCCATAACCCAGTTAGGACTGGGTAATACGATACCTCTTGGTAAGACTGGTTGTCAGACATTCGGGACACTGACTACCTGTAACGACTGTCAAAGATCTACAAATGAAAGCCGGGACCAACAGCTTAACGTGCTTGACGAGGCACGTAGGTAACTTGGTATGTAACGGGTGGTCACCCATCCACAGACCAACCTAGGCAAGCGCGGTTTAACCTAAAGATCGACCTGAGCGGCTGCTATTATTTAGCCACGAGCTTAGTATGTCAGTGTTTACCAAAAATAAGTACACTACTGAAATATAATAATAACATCGCGTCGAAAACGCTTCCGACGTTACCTCATTGTCAAATATTGTGATAAGTCGTTCAGAATTTTTCAGGAAACAGGTGATTAATAATCACTGATTATAAATACACACTGATCGAAATCTTAACCCTCCTTTTTGCTTCGCCTTAGTCGGGTAAAAGGGCTCGGCAGTTGATGATTACATTGATTGCCAAAATGCCTAAATCCTACATTCTTTGAAAACAATTGAAACTATTGCGACAGGTTATACAGTACTGAAAATAACGAATGTATACTGACTATGATAGAGTTGTATGTATAAAATGATAAACAATTTTCGTTCTTACAATTACTAGGTCATTCCGGGAACCACTTGTACTAAATATTACACACAAATTTCCAATCGTTCGGTGGCGATTGATAACTACTTCTCATGATACGATTAGCTACTATTAACGGTTTATCTTAAGTGATGGATATGTCAGACATTTTATCGAAAACTAGTACACTTTATTTACGTGGCCCTATTCTGAATATGACTGCCGAAAATAATCTTCGATGGATTTCGATTTTATGAATCTGCTAGCGAGTCAAGTTAGAGAAAATGCAATACAACTTTTGCTGATTATTTTGCATCGAAAAATCCGAGCATTTAAGAAGTTTATAATGTTAATTGCTTTTAACGTTTGTCTGACGTTGTCCAGGCAATTGACAGAACTGTGGTTAAATAAATACAATTATCGATTTAGTTATTCGAGCATGCTCTATCCAGGGGGACCCGCCAAGGCCATCGCCTGCCGTGGTAGCGGGTTGTTCGAAAGTGATATCGCGACCCCGGAACATAAAATATAAATGAAGGAACATGGGTGGATTTAGTCAGTAAAAGTGTGACACTGCCCCCCGCTCCGCCCAGAGCGGTAGAAGTTAATTGGCGGTATCTCATTTGCTATCGAGATTCATAATTATCTAGAATACGGCCACATGCCCCAATCTTACAGCAGTTCAAAATATCTGATAAGCGTGGCCTGGAATCCTGAGATATTCCACAAGTGGACCGCGCCGTGATAGGCCTTTCATGTGATATTGATAGTCTGATAGCTGTTGTAACATCACTATTTTAGTATGTTACTAATATGGTCTTCACTAGTAAATGTATTATCTGTGGTCGGCAGCGCTCCGCCACACTTCATGTCATGATGTAGAACTGTGTGTATCTCTTGTCCTGTGTCTCCTACCAATAAACCTGTATCTTACCCAACGGACTATCATTCATAAACATCCAACATAACATGGTGTCAGAAGTGGTTTAAGAAAAATCATTCAAGAAAAAGTCGAGGTCGTCGAACAAAATGCCGGACCAAGCGGACGTCAGCCATGATGGTGAGACAAATTTTCAAACACGTGTGAAACAATTAAATATTTCGTCAGATACCACGAACAATAACGCCGAAACGTGGAAAAGATGGTGGCAACAACTTGAGTTATATTTGTTAGCCACAGGTCTAGATAAGTCAAGCGAGAAACGAAAAATCGCAATTCTCTTACATTGCATTGGAGAACGAGGTCTCAATATATTTAACTCATTTAACCTAAAAATAGACAAGAGCACGCTTGACGAAGTCAAATCGAAATTTGACAGATTCTTCGAGCCAAGAAGAAACGTGACCATGTGCAGGTATCTATTCTTCACACGCAGGCAGGAGAAATCCGAAAGCATCGACGAGTTCCTCACGGATTTGGAGAATAGAAGCAGAGAATGTGAGTTTGGCACGCTCAGGGAATCGCTCATCAAAGATATTTTCATTGCAAACCTCAATTTAGACTTGTCACATGTGCGTCAAAGGTTACTGCAAGAACATGACTTAACATATCAGAGAATGCAAGAGCTAGCGAGGACGCTCATCGTCGCACAGCAGGATGCTGAGAAAATAGTCAAAGGAAGCAGCATCGCCAGTCAACGAACGTCAGAAAACGTCATGCATCTCAGTCGGAGGAGCCGTAGTCGAGGAGATCGTCGACAGCGAGCTTCCAGTCGCAAGTCAGCTTCAAGCAGTCGCAAGCCAGCTTCAGGCAGTCGCGAGTCACCTTCAGCTTCAGGCAGCTTGAAGACATGTAGCCGCTGTGGGCAGTCTCATCGCTACAAGTGTCCAGCCCAAGGAGTTCAATGCAGGTCATGTAAATCTTACAATCATTTTGCTAAATTTTGTCACAAAAATAAAAAAGTCAGTCAGTTGCAATCGTTTAATTCAGATAATGGTAGTCAAGATTATTTCGTTGGTATGCTGAATAGTCAAAGTCATAATGGTCACAGTCATAATAGTCATTCTCACAGTCAGTCACTTAGTCAGCAAAGTCATAATGGTCACAGTCATAATAGTAATTCTCACAGTCAGTCACTTAGTCAGCAAAGTCATAATGGTCACAGTCATAATAGTAATTCTCACAGTCAGTCACCCAGTCAGAGACACAATCAGTCACAAACACACAGTATGACATCACATCCCTATGATGAGAAAAGTGACATGTCGGAGAGATTTATTATCCAGTCAAATACTCAGAGTCCCAATTCATATCACATGTATGAAAACAATTACATGTCGGATAGATTTTTTATCCAGTCAAATAGTCAGAGTCCCAATTCATATCACATGTATGAAAACAATCACATGTCGGATAGATTTATTATCCAGTCAAATACTCAGAGTCCCAATTCATATCACATGTATGAAAACAATCACATGTCGGATAGATTTTTTATCCAGTCAAATAGTCAGAGTCCCAATTCATATCACATGTATGAAAAAAATGTCATGTCTGAGAGATCCAATGTCCAGTCAAATAGTCAAAATAAAAAATGTCAGAGTCCCAGTGATGAAATCAGTCACATGTCTGAGGGATTTCACAATAAGGCACAGTCGTCCAGTCAGTCACAAAATGGATCATCAGTCGTCAATACTTTGAATCATTCAAAGCAGTCGTGGGAAATTAGCTTATTGGTAGGTGATACAAAGGTCAAATGTATCATAGACTCAGGAGCAGATGTCAACATAATGTCAAAACAAACATTTAAAAATGTTAAAAGTCAAAATAAGCTGTCAAAATTGTCACTTGTCAAATGTCAAGTCAATGTCAAAGGATTTGGTGGAAAATCCATTCCGATTTTAGGCAAAGTCAACTTAAATTGCAAATTTTGCTTAAACAATAAGAACATTGTTGAAAACATAATGTTTATTATACCAGATATAAAGTGTCCAAATGTCCTTGGTCTCCCAATTTGTGAAAAGCTAGGTATAATAAAACGTGTCTTTTCAGTGTCAAAACAAGACTTTTGTGAGCAAATTCATACACAATATAATGATGTATTCCAGGGTCTTGGCTGTCTGCCTCCAGTCTGTCATCTAAAACTCAAGCCTGATGCAGTACCATGTGTGGATCCGCCCAGGAAAGTCCCATTCGCATTACAAGGGAAACTGCGTGAGGAGTTGGATCGCATGGAGAAAATGCAAGTCATAAAAAAGGTTACAAAACCTACAGAGTGGGTTAATTCAGTCGTTGTAACAGTAAAAAGTTCAGGTCAGTTACGAATTTGTCTTGATCCCAGAAATTTAAATAAAAATATCATGAGGGAACATTATCCACTCAAGTCAATTGATGAGATTAGGTCTCAGCTCGAAGGGGCTGTATGTTTTTCGCACTTAGATGCATTTTCAGGATTTTGGATGCTACGTTTAGATGAATACAGTTCAGAATTATGTACTTTTCAAACACCATTTGGTAGATATAAGTATTTAAGATTACCCTATGGCATAAATGCCTCGTCTGAAATATTTCAAAGAGTCATGATGAATCTATTTGGTGACATAGAAGGCGTACTTATATTCATCGATGACATCTTAGTCTATGGACCAAATGAGTCAGTTCATAATGAAAGATTACACAAAGTCATGCAAAGAGCTCGTCAAGTCAATTTAAAATTTAACAAGTCAAAGTGTAAATTTTCACTGTCAGAAGTATGTTTTTTAGGTTATGTCTTCAGTAAAGACGGTGCAAGGGCAGATCTTGAGAAGGTCAAAGCAATTGTCAACATGCCTACACCGCAAAATGTCAAAGAGTTACAGAGAATACTAGGTATGATAAACTACCTAGGACCCTTTATAAGTAACCTGTCAGAAAAAACACAAGTATTAAGAAATCTTTTGAAAAAAGATTCAGTCTGGACTTGGGATGAGAATCATAGTCAATGTCTGAGGAAACTGAAAGATGAAATCACAAATTCACCAGTTTTAGCTCATTATAATCCCAAGATTCCATTAGTCTTGTCAGTCGATTCGTCAAAGTCAGCGTTAGGCGCAGTCATTTTACAAAAAAATAAACCGATAGCATACAGTTCAAAAACCTTAACTGAAACCCAGGAAAGATATGCTCAAATAGAAAAAGAGCTGCTAGCAATTCAATTTGGTTGTGAAAAATTTCACCAATATGTATATGGTAATAGAGTCACAGTTCATACTGATCACAAACCTTTAGTCTATCTATTTAAAAAACCATTACATGATGTCCCAGCTAGATTACAGCGTATGATGTTAACTTGTCAAAAATATGATTTAGAAGTTATACATGTCCCAGGCAAAGAAATGTTCATATCAGACACATTGTCAAGAGCAGCTTTGAAAGAACATTATAGGCCTGAAAATGAATCAGAAATGTCTTGTCATGTCAATCTAATGTATGCTAACTTAGCAATTACAGATGAATATAGCACAAAATTGGCTCAGGAAACTAAGAAAGATGAAACCCTGCAGCTATTAATAAAGTATTATAATGAAGGTTGGCCAAAAACCAAAAATAGTGTCAGTCCATTAATAAAACCATTCTGGAATATACAAGGAGAAATCCATAAAATTAGAGATTTAGTATTCAAAGGCTCAAAATTAATAGTACCACAGTCAATGCATAAAGAAATGTTAGTAAAAATTCACAAAGGTCACCAAGGTATAAATAAATGTCTAAACTTAGCTAAAGAATCTCTTTATTGGCCAAATATGTCTAGTGATATTAAGAATTTAGTAGAACAATGTCTAGTATGTGCAAAATTCAAACCATGTAACCAAAAGGAACCACTACAGAATTATGAAATAAGCAAATATCCATGGCAACAAGTCGGTATTGATTTAATGCATTTTGATAGTTTAGTATATTTAATTGTCACTGATTATTATTCAAAATTTATAGAAATTGCATTATTAAATAACAACAGTACATCAAAAAATGTAATAACTCATTTAAAGTCCATATTTGCTCGTCATGGAATACCATTGTCACTGGTATCAGATGGTGGACCTCCTTTTCAGTCAGTTGATTTTAAAAATTTTATGGAAGAATGGGACATAGAACATATTGTAACTAGCCCATATCATTCACAGTCTAATGGACAAGCAGAGAGTTCAGTCAAAATCATAAAAAACATGCTAAGAAAATGCAAAGAAAATGGATCAGATCCATACATAGCATTGTTACAATACAGAAATACAGGTAAAAATAATTTTTCATCACCAGCACAGTTACTCATGTCTAGGAACTTAAGAGATAACATTCCAACATCATATAAGAAGTTGAAGCCAAAAGTGGTAACATTTAAAGATTACAAAGAGTCTGTCAAGAAAAATGATAAAAATAAGTCAAAATACTACAATAAAAATGCCAAGTCAATGTCTATGTTACATCATAATGATCATGTCTATTTTAAGAGAAACCCAAGTAGCAACTGGGAACAAGCTATTGTTAAGCAAAGATTGTCAAATAATAGATCATATGTTGTTGAGGATGTCAATGGAGTTAGGTATAGGAGGAATAGAATACACTTAAGACATAAATATTCTCATAATTGTGCTAACCCTCCCATGCAATCCAACTCGTCACAAAGGGGAGAGGAAGGTGACAGACAGGAGTCTAGGCATCAAGAATCCTCATCTCAGCAATCCTCAAATGTAACAACTAGGTCAGGTCGTATTGTAAAACCTACCAGAAGGTTAATTGAAGAAATGGATTAAGTTAAATTATAAATAAGGTCATAAGTAAAGTTTAAGTATAACTATAAGTATAATTAAGCATGTTGTCTTGTATAAACTTAAATAGCATAGCACTTATATTAATTGTCAGTCAGGGGTCTAATTTGAACTCAACAAGGGGGATGTTGTAACATCACTATTTTAGTATGTTACTAATATGGTCTTCACTAGTAAATGTATTATCTGTGGTCGGCAGCGCTCCGCCACACTTCATGTCATGATGTAGAACTGTGTGTATCTCTTGTCCTGTGTCTCCTACCAATAAACCTGTATCTTACCCAACGGACTATCATTCATAAACATCCAACATAACAATAGCGTGTTATCATTCCTGGACGCGGCAGAAGCAGCACCTGTTGAGATAAGGACAGATTAGATCTTAAGTTGAGCTAGTTTTAATAGGCGAAAATAAAATATTTAAAGGCCTGAGTCAGAAGGCAATACTTCTTGATACAGCTCGCTTTATGAGAACGCTCTTGTCTCTGAAGCCCTAACCATCGGTAGCTTGGATCTTACTCCCGCGCTGGCGAATCATGTTTTTCTTGTTTTTTTTTTCATATTGAGTGTTTATCATACTTTTTTATGGTATAAATTAAGAAATATAATAAACTAGCTTCCGCCCGCGACTTCGTCGGCGTGGCATAGTTACTTTGAGCTAACGCTAACTTTAACCCACGCCCGCGTGATGATCGAAAAAAAATATCTTTCTATCCCCTTTTCTTCCCTCTTTCTCCCCCTTATCCACTTCTATTAGCCTATATCCGTCTCCAGGTTCCCAACTACTTCTTTACCAAAATTCATCAAAATCGGTTTGGCCATTTAGGCGTGAAGACGTAACAAACAAACAAACTCACTTTCGCTTTTATAATATTAGTAAGGATAGTAAGGATTATAAGTAGGATTGGATAGATTTTATTTGTTTGTTTATACCGAATAGGCTCCTAAACGACTGGACCAATTTAAACCAATAGACAACGAAATTATCAGGAAGTAACAAAGACTATAATTATAACATCAAGCTACGACACTTGGGAGCTAAGCAACGGGTATATGGCGGGAAGCTAGTAATTTATAAATCGATTTTGTTTTAAATATTGGTTTACCAGGTAAGAAAATCCACAACAAAACGCTAATGGGGTTTTGTTCTGATAAATAGTTTAGAATTTTTTTTTTTAGGGTCCCAAGATCATGGAGGCAGACATAGGCTAAAAAATATGAAAAAAGGGAAGAGAAAGATATTTTTTTTCCATCATCATTTGAATTAAAGTTAGCGTTAGCCCCCTCGCGCACGAAGTCGCGGGCGGAAGCTAGTAATTAATAAAGAAAAGTAAAAGTACCTATAAATATAAATTTGATTCCAACAATTTCTCGAAAGCTGCCTCACACATCTTTCACTGCAACGTTGTTTTCCTTCCCAATTGGATATTAACAACTACAGGAAAATCTGGCAACAATACCTGCCAAGTACCCAGCAAGTCTAGACCGAGTGACGTATCTAAGTTACGCATAATATTTCCTCGTAACTTACGCGTGCCATACCTACTTATTTCCTCGTAACTTACGTGTGCCATACCTAATTGTCGCGCCCGAGCCTTTTGGGAACAATCGGTCCTTTCGCTATAAGATTCTGTCATGTATTTCCTGGCAGAGAATAGGTCATGAAGCATCATCATTATTTAGTACCGTTTGTATGAATGGCCATTCATAAAAATGGTACTATTTATGGTGATGGTACTATTTGTAGCAGTCAGAGACTATCAGACTGCCTATATTATATATAATATTGGCAGTCAGATAGTTATATAGTTCTCGAGTTCAAATCCAAGCCATGATTGTTCTAATTCTTAAGCTTTTTTTAAAATTATCACTTGTTTTAATGATTGAAAACATCGCGAGGAAACCAGCATCCCTGGAAGATATTTCTCGACGGCTTAATAGCCAATAGCCTGGACAACATCTGAGGAGGCTCTCATTAGCAGCAGCTGGATCAAGGGCTTGATTCAGAAAGCAGTACTTTTGGACACGGCGCGTATTGTTAGAGGGTTTCTCTCTCAAGATCCCTGACCACCGGTAGCTTGGATCTGTTCCCGATACCAGTGGGCTACAATTTTTTATATTTTTAAACTAGCTTTCGCCCGCGGCTTCGCTCGCGTTAAATTCGGTATAACACACCCAGCAGACCTGCAGTTTTTGCTCTTGCGCCTGATTGATTTGTAATAGCAACGCTAAGTTTTCCCTTTTCTTCCCTTGTTCTCCCTCATATCCCACTTTTTTTTAATAAGATTTAGCCTATGTCCGTCTCCTGGTTCCCAACTATCTCTGTACCAAAATTCATCAAAATCGGTTTAGCCATTAAAGCGTGAAGAGGTAACAAACAAACAAACAAACTCACTTTCGCTTTTATAATATTAGTAAGGATGTTCGTTTTTATGTTTTTACTAAAATATTTAAAAAAGTAAAATCAATAAACGAAATATCACACACACGTTCCAGATTGAAGAGAAATGCTACACACGACGGCATATCAACCTACACAAAACCATTTTAACCTGATCTCTCTACTACGGTGTGCGAGCTGTAGTAGAGAGATCAGGTTATAATAGTTTAGAATAGGTTTACCTGCCGTCGTGTGTACATTTAACGAATGTCACCTGCACCGTGTTACAGCGAAAAGAGTATGGTTATAAGTAGGTATAGAACAGAATGCATGGTTGATATCTTCGTAAAGGGTTTCACACCCTGTATCTTCACACACGTGGAAACTCAACGTAGCCTACAAATGTAATTGCGTGTCTGAAGTCCGTTATACGACTATTGAAAATGTCCCTCAAGCACCGGAGGTTCTAGATAGTTCTAACACAGGTTGTCGATAAATATTTTAGTGGTTCTAGTAATGTGTCCGTGAAAATGCTTTAAAGTATGTTTTCATATTGAATTACAAGGCTGTATCTAAACATTTGATGCATAAATATAAAAGAGAAAACAATATATTTTGCATGGGGGTCATTTGTAGGACGGTGCTCGCTAAAACGTGCTCACTGACCTTTAAGGGGTGAAACAAGCTGTGTCGTCGGCGCGTTAGTTTCAACGCGCGCCTCAAAGAGATGTCAGCAAAGCAGAGGGACCAGGGCCACCCCTTGCCGGGGTTGCGGGTTGTCCGAAAGAGATACCGCGGCCCCGGAACAAAAAGGGAAATACAAGGAACATGGGTAGGTTTTAGTCAGTACAACTCTGACTCTGCCCTCCGCTCCTCCCAGAGCGGGGGAAGTTGTATAAACATCATTATGTTTAGTCAAAAAAGAGATAACTAAGCTCATAATCAATAATAAAAATCCATAAAAGTTTTGGAATAAAGTTGAAAGAAAATAAACTGTACATTAAACAGAGTTGAAGACGTCCATCGATTTCTATTATAAAACAACATACCTGACGAACCTTATTTTTTAAAAAACGTTTCCCCATACTAGGAATTTCTCCTGTACCTATCGTGAGTGCGTTTACAAAGTATTATCAAACCCGCGACACGCAGCGCAGCAGTCAATCGCTCAGCCACTGCGCCAACCGTGCCGTCAATCTGGTTATTCATCCGTTTTGCTGACTCTTCAGACATATGAATGTCCTAAGTATGAATTGGCCCATGTGACCACACTCATATTTCGTTAGAAAACATCCAGCATGTCATATTTACCGACATATCTAGGCATGCACACAGTTTTCTAGGGACACCGGAACCCGTATGCGCAGGCGCGGCCCTGACTCATGGTATCTGAAGTGAAGCTTATTCTGCAACAATTTGTAACAATTATGAAATTGTATAAAATCTGGTTTTTCTAAACTGACAGATGTGTTGCTGTGGAGTTTGATCCGCCACTTCTTCGTGGCGGATCAAACTCCACAGCAACAAATCTGCTAAAACCAAAATCCAAATCCAGCTAAAACACTAGGAAGTAACGAAGGGCGGGTGTTTTGGGGGACTGTCTCTCTTAATGTTGAAAAAGTACTCATTTTCAACTTAACTCAAACTCAAAGCATTTATTTCAATAAGAACATTACAGGCACTTTTGAATGTCAAGAAACAAAATAAAGCTACAGTATACAACAAGGCTACAAGGCATAATAACTTCCGGGGTTGCGGGTTGTTCGAAAGAGATACCGCGGCCCCGGAACGTAAAGGGCAATAGAAGGAACATGGGTGGGTTTTAGTCAGTAAATGTCTGACACTGCCCCCCGCTCCGCCCAGAGCGGGGGAAGTTTTTTGATGATTTCCCACCCCAAAAAAAATAACTTGTGAAAGTACTGTAGTTGCCCATTCCAAAGCGTTGATCTCTATGGAGAAGAATGAGCAAGAAACTCCATGGACACCTTTTTAAATTATAACATTATTACAAAATCGTATTTACATAATTCATGTAGATTATACAAATATGTGAGAACGATGTAGAAAAACGTGCACAGTAAGAGCGTCCAGAGTATTTTTTGATTTTAACACTTAACTAGTATTAGGTAAGTATTTGACTGGAGGTGACAACTGAGATGAACACCTAATAGAGAAGTATGTTAGAAGACATGCTGCGTCGATCCCAAATAAATTGAGATAATGGCAGGCATGGCAATGACATTGTTGTGTTTTTTGTGTTGCGGAAAAAATGTTACTGACAACATTATACTGCGTGTGTCAAATGACTCGGCTTCAAAAACATTTTCATGTTCGATTCGAAAGTTTTATGGAAAGATTATCATTTAGGTATAGATTTTAATGCAATCTATTCAGACCTAGGTTAGCTAGTTAGCTTATTTTTTTTAAACGTTGCCCCGGGTGCGTTTACAAACATTTAAACTCACATAGACAACAGCCAGACCCGGAACAACTATCTGCAGGTCATACAAATAATATCATTAAGTCATAAGGTCATAAATTAATCCGTGCGGGAATCGAACACGCGACACGCAGCGCAGCAGTCGATCGCTCAGCCACTGCGCCAACCGTGCCGCATCAGCTACAACTTATTTACTACTACTACTACTACTTTTCCTCAGCTTATTGTTTCTTTGTATGTTTTCCTGATACTTAAAGCTACTAATAATAAGGTGTTCGTCAGAGTACTTGCATAGACACAACCTTGTAGCCAGGATTATCCATCAGCAACTTGCTCTAAAATACAACCTTGTGGAATCGGAAGTGCCGTACTACAGGTATGAGCCCGACCCAGTTCTTGAACATGGCAATATCACATTGTACTGGGATTGCTCCATCATCACTGACAAGACTATTGTTGCCAACAAGCCTGATATAGTGGTGGTGGATCGATCAGAGCGGCGCGCAATGATTGTTGACATAACAGTCCCGCATGATGAGAACCTCGTGAAAGCCGAGAAAGATAAGCAAATGAAGTATATTCACTTGGCTCGCGAGGTTGTCGAGATGTGGGATGTGGACTCAGCTATCATTGTGCCGATAGTCGGTATCTGCCAATGGCTTAATTGCCAAGAGCCTCGACCAATACCTGAGGAGGCTCTCGTTAGGTAGCTGGATCAAGGGCTTGATACAGAAAGCAGTACTCCTGGACACGGCTCGTATTGTTAGAAGGTTCCTTTCTCTGGAGCCCTGACCGCCGGTAGCTTGGACCCTGTTCCCGATACCGGTGGGCTACTATTTATATATTTTTAAATGTTTTCGTTTATGTTTTTAAGAAATGTTTAAATTAATGATATGTGGAGAAAACAACAAATGAACGAGAAAAGGTGTCCGTCAAAGTTTTGAAGATGTTGAAGCTCTTGGAGAAGAAGCTTGCAATGTAATCTATGTTATAAAGAGGACTTTGTTTGCTATGATTTAACTCAACCAATTTTTTAATAATTACTACTTTTATTTGAAATATTTAAATAACTTCTTCTAGAGCAGAAGGGAATGTCAGACTAGTACTGACTAGAAATCCATCCATGTTCCTTTTTTTGCCCTTTGTGTTCCAGAGCTGCCGTATCTCTTTCAAACCAACCTGCACCTCCGTTATTGTATTATTTGATGCTAGTTAAAAGGTGATAGACATTCGGAGTAAATGATGCCGTGACGTCTGATAGGGAAAAATGGAATAAGAAAACGTGTTGCGCCGACCCCAAATAGAATGGGATAAGAGCAGGAAAATGATAATGATGTGGTAAAAAGTAATAGACAAAATATGCAGAATAACGCTGCAGTTCTCTTATCAGCTAAGTGTTGAAGCTCGCCTAGTTCACTTCCCCGTTCCATCATGTTATCTAAATGCCGCGCTAGCTCTTGTACTATATCAGTATGCGTATAATATGTATATGAGAGGAGACTGTAGTTAGATATGAAACTGTTTTGTGAATATCATGTAGCGAGATTTTTTTTTTTGGGCTGGGAAATCATCAAATAACTTCCCCCTCTCTGCGTGGAGGGGGGGGGGGAGTGTCAGACTTTTACTGACTAAAACCCACCCATGTTCCTTCTGTTGCCTTTTACGTTCCGGGGCCGCGGTATCTCTTTCGAACAACCCGAAAACGAAACTTGAAATCAGTTTTTAGAGTTCCGTACTTTAAAAGGAAAAATAGAACCCTTATAGGCTCACTTTGTTGTGCGTCTGTCTGTCAAGACAGATTTATCTCGGGAACGCGTAGAGGTATTTAGTTGAAATTAAAAACGTATACTCAAGTCTGTGATCTCTTGGAGCTGTGAAAAAATTAACCCTCTAAATGTTCTCAATTCAAAGATATATACAGGAGAAAACCCTAGTGTGGGTAACGATTTAGGTAAAAAAAAACACAACAAAACGCTTGTAATTCCTAAAATAATAGGCAGAGACCAACCTAATACTATCTACACACACATAAATTAATTACACATTTCAAAATTATAGGTATTTTAAGTCTCATCTAAAGGGGCGAGTTTATTGCCATCAACCGGGCACAATCCTACTTAATAATATAATAATTAATATTAAAATTCTAAATGCGAATGTTAGTGAGGATGGATGGATGGATGTTTGTTACTTTTTCACTTCAAAACGGCTTAACGGATATTGATGATATTTGGCACAGAGTTACATTATAGTCTGGAATAACACATAGGATACTTTTTTCGATCATCACGCGGGTGAAGCCGCGGGCGCCAGGTAGTAATAATAATACAGACTCCCTGGCTGATACTAAGACATGCCTGATAAAAACCAATAAACACTTACACTTTTCCTGACGTGCGACTGGATCCCAGGATATTAAGAAAATGTATTGCAGCCATAATAACGACAGAATACTCTCTACGCACGCACACACCCACACCATACACTCGTACACAGTCTTAATCCTACTCAACTTTACCCACATACATATTATACCTACCCACACCTCCTATTTACGAACCCACTTTTCTCAACTCCACTTGCACATCGACACTTTTAGTTGTGTATATACAGAGTGGGTGTGTGTGAGTGGCCGCCCGCCCTGGCATCTCGCCCGCCCTAGCCGCGCCTACGGAGTGATGAATGTTGTTGCTACGTGAATGTTCTTTGTTCTTGTAGGAGGCGTCTGTCTGGGAGAATGAGTGAGTTTAGTCTGATTATATGTAAATTTATAGTGTGTTTTTGTGTACAGACACGAGCAATAATATTTTGACGACACGGTTGGCGCAGTGGCTGAGCGATCGACTGCTGCGCTGCTTGTCGCGGGTTCGAACCCCGCACGGAACAAATATTTGTATAAACTACAGGTAGTTCTTTCGGGTCTGGCTGTTTGTGTATGTGAGTTTAAATATTTGTAAACGCACCTACGATACAGGAGAAATTCCTAATGTAGGACAACGTTTTATTAAAAAAATAAATATATAATCAGTAACTATAAAAAATATTTCATAAAGTTCGACTGAGACAGACTAGTAAAAACCCGAAAAAAGGTTTTTCCAAGGAACTGAATCTGGGTTTCGATAACCTAATTTAGACCTTGTAGATATTGACCTAAGTAAAAAACCGGATATTTTTTTTAAGTTCGATGAAAATTTTCTTAGTGGCTGGGATCACAATGTTGTACTAAACACGTGTATGTATACATTTTGTAGGTAATTAGGTGGCTTATATAGATTTTGCAGAATGCAGACGTTTCCTTTTAAAGTAAATTAGGCATCATATTATCATAACGCTCTTAAAGTCATCATTATCAGATTAGCCTTTTACTTAAGTACCTATAATAATTAAACTAATTTAGTAAATTTTAACTTTGTCAGTTTTTTCTTTCATTTATTTACCAAAAAATAATGATACACAACTTGCTCGACAGTTTCGAAGTAAATAATATTATTATCTATTAATTGCTACAAAAACTCTACAAAAAATAGAGAAATATTTCAGTCTTTTGTTTTATTTCAGAAACAAGGACATGTCAAAACCGGAAGATTTTTTAAATACCCTCTTTAATATACAGGACAGAGCACAACTTGAGTCGCGTCCTTACAGAAATACATTCAATGAAAATCAACAGTAATATACAACACATAGAATATTTTCTACCACTACGCGGCTACGTTTCTACTTTGTCTGTATCCAGAGCAAATCGATCTTGAACGAGCACCCCGACATCATAAAGTCATACCTGACACGTTACCAAAGGAAAATGAGCGAAAATTCATTGAAATTCCTATAAATAAGGGCCGGTATTGCGTGCGCTCTCTGCGGTTTTTCCCTAGAGAACCATCTTTGCCCGTTCCATATTAAATTGTTCTATAATTTTGTTGGCTCCATTCCAAAATGGACTCAATATTTCACAACTAAGATTCATTTTCGGATACCACGTCTCATTTTAAGAGAATCGATCTCGTTTCTCATTAGTTTTTTGAATAGCTTAACCGACACTCATCCTTGTTATTTGAATTTGAGCCGTATTGTTGTGAATTTTTAATGGGTTTGTGGGTGACATTTGCTTGAGATGGTTGTAACAGGGAGTTTAGTTGTATCTCTTGCTGGATAATGATTTGATTCAAGATTGAATGAGTATTGCTATTGGTTGAGAGGGATGTGAGGGCACATTGTATGTGAGAGGAAATATCATTATATACCAACAAAAATATAATCAATAAATCGGTGAGAGTTTTTAACTATTTACCTGGTATTAATAGTTACCATTATTTGATTATACTTTAAGATTTTTTTGGCTTAACTTAATGTTTTAATCATGACAAAATAATGGTAACAATAATTAGTCACTGACGGAGCTTCCATATCGGGGAAGGTGATTTTCCTAGCGCAAGTTTTACTACAGATATGCAGTATCCCAATTTACCTTCTTTCTTTTTATTGTGCACAAATAATTACGTATAAATAGCATTGATATATTTACCTTATGTACAAAAGAGATCTTAATTATTGTAATCGAAAGGTTTTACCAGGCGTTTTTGATTCTCTTTGCATGTTTTCTGAAAATACTAAATGGCCTAAGTAGATCTTGTCAGCGACATCGAATTCGAATTTAAAAATGATTTGGTTAATGTTTTAATTTTATTTCAATTACTTTATACTCTATGCTGTGCTCTACAGGGTTCATAATTGTACCTTAGCTTTAAGTCCATTGTAAGATATTCACACATTATGGAATGAAAATAACTGTGTAAAATCCTACTACTTACATAATATTATAAATGCGAATGTTTGTGAGGATGGATGGAAGTATGGATGTATGGATGTTTGTTACTCTTTCACGTCAAAACAGCTGAACGGATCTTGATGAAATTGGCACAGAGGTAGATTATAGTCTGGAAAAACATATAGGATTCTTTTTTCCGATATCACGCGGGCGAAGCCGTGGGCGCAAGCTAGTAGTAAGATAAAATAATACACTCGTAATGAAATGAAATTTATTTATTTACCAAAATATAGGATATTACGTGGAAAAATAATAAGATAATAGATTAATTATGGGAGTTAATGGCTACCTATATAATATTCATATGTTCACAGTCTTGCTTCGATAATGTTGATTAGGCATATTACAAAAAATATATTAAATTAGTTTATTACATTACAAGCTGTGCCCAGCGGTTTCACCCGCTGCCCAGCTCTTCGATGTCGTAGCGTTATGTTATAATATAGTTTATTAATTTCGCAAAAG
The DNA here is from genome assembly GCA_905475445.1 of Ochropleura plecta. Classification (NCBI taxonomy): domain Eukaryota; kingdom Metazoa; phylum Arthropoda; class Insecta; order Lepidoptera; family Noctuidae; genus Ochropleura; species Ochropleura plecta. Next base: position 9,283,032 of record FR997738.1, on the reverse strand, counting down.
CATGCCTATGCAAAATTTCAAGTCAATGCGACCAAAGATTTGCGTTCTCCCATACAAATTGACGACATGGTTGGCGCAGTAGTTGAGCAATCGACTGCTGCGCTGCGTGTCACGGGTTCGATCCTCTCACGAAACAAATATTTGTATGGCCTACAGAAAGTTGTTCCAAGTGTGGCTGTTTAAGTACAAATGTGAGTTTAAATGTTTGTAAACGCACCCACGATACAGGACAAATCCTAGTGTGGAGCAACTATAAAAAAAAAACTTAGCCAGCTTGTTTCACCCACTTACCTGTTGATTTTTTTCAAAATCTCCCCTTAGTGAGCACATACGTCCTAAAAGGTACCTCTATGCAAAATTTGGGACTCCAAATACTTCTGGTTTTTGAGATATCACATAGTCAAGACATTTCATCAATTGAAGGAGTTGATGAAATGTCTTTCATCATAGCCAACGTTGTCTAAAGAACGAAATTATGTTATAAATAACGTTCCCTGGAGAACTCATAGGCCGTAGTACTTCCGTCTATAAAAACACTAGCTTCCGCCCGCGACTTCGTCCGCGTGGCAGTTACTTTAGGTTACGCTTTAACTTTAAACCTCGTGATGATCGAAAAAAAATATCTTTCTCCCCCTTTTTTCCCCTCTTACGGACTTTTTTTTTTGGCTATGTCCGTCTCCAGGGACCCAACTATCTCTGTACCAAAATTCATCAAAATCGGTTTGGCCATTTAGGCGTGAAGACGTAACAAACAAACAAACTCACTTTCGCTAATATTAGTAAGGATTGCAGGACAGATGTTTCATTTCTCGCAAATTATACTGAAAATAATGTCGTCATAATGTTGAGTCTATCATTACAAACATAGACTTCTGTAATTTTCGCTAGCTTTACTGTAAATATCGAAGCATGATTAGGCGTTTACTAGTAATTTAACTAGTCAAGGAAGAACTATTGGCAAGACAACGACTCGTTATGTTAACGTTATTTTTAACCGACTTCTACAAAAAAAGAGGTGTTTATCAATTCAATTGTATTTTTTGTTTGTTACTCGATTTCAGCGTAAATTTGGGCCGTTTAAAAAAAAACATGAGAAAGATGGCGGTGGTCCCATTTCTATTAATTTTAATTTATTTAACGATTTATGTACCTACACACTGAATACAGAAAAATGGATGAGGGACAAGAAAGGAGTAAGGAATGAATATATTCGAGGAAGTTTGAAAGTTGCGCCTGTTACAGAAAAATTGAAAGGAAGTCGTTTGTCTTGGTATGGACATGTAATGAGGAGGGATGAAGGACATGTGACTAAAAGAGTGATGGATCTGAATGTTGAGACCGAGAGGAAGGCCAAAGAAAAGATGGATGGATTGTGTAAGGAATGATTTGAAGGAGAAAGGAGTAAATGATGCCGTGACGTCTGATAGGGAAGAATGGAAGAAGAAAACCCAAATAGAATGGGACAAGGGCAGGAAAATGATGACACTGAATACAGAAAAATAAAAGACAGGAACAGAAAATAGGTACAAAGGTACAAGGCTCTTCCAACATACCTGCGAAAGGGGAGTAAGTAAATTAAAAGAGATCTTGACACAGTGCGTAAAAAAGAGAAAAAAAGAATATTAATATTTTTACTTTCTATAAATACATATTTGTTTCTTCTTTAGCTATATGGATCGTCTACTAAAACTTTTAGTAATAGTGTTATAGAAATAAAAATCGATCGTCATATTCTTTGACTGCATAGACTTATAGGGTTGATATTTCAACATAACAGGGCAACAGACTAAATAATATGGTCTTAATTTCAACTCGTTACTTCCACACGTTCCCGAGATAAAGGCTCTTGACAGACAGACAGACAGACCGAGGGACAACAAAGTGATCCAATAAGGGTTTTGTTTTTTTTTGAAGGTACAAAACCCTTAAAAAATAGGTGGTTTCAAAAACTAGCCTAATGTTCCAAGTTTTTAAACTGACATGGTTACTAACATTATTATAAAAACTTCGCAACATTACGGAAATATCGGAAACTCGAAACAAATAACAAACATGGTAAATATCCCGTTTCAAGTTATAATAATAGCCTAATATTCAGCAAGAAGACCTACACTATTTTCTTATTGTACCAAAATAATGCGTACAAAAAAAATGGTAGGCACCTATCGACAAGTATTTCGGCAGCCATGTTGTTTTCACGACGCCCTCAATTTTCTCCCGTAACTGCTGACTCATGACACTATGAAAAGTGGAGAACACCCCATTGTTATCAGAACCTTTGTTCTCATTTTGATGCTTTCTTGTTCAAATCTTATTTGTAGTATAGAAGCCAGGTGGAACTGAACCTGTAGAGCCCCAGCGGCACAAAAACGTGCCCGTAAACAAGTATTACCGTTGAGCCCCGCTGGCACAAATTTGTGCCACCAAACCCCGACCGATTTAAAACTGTATTTGTAAAGATAAGTCTTAAAATCAGATTACGCTTACGATAAGAGCCCGCCCGGCGGTGCTTGACGGATAGTTGACGTAAATAATGGCAGTCCTTGGGAGGTTAAAAAAAAACAACGTTGCCCCACACTAAGAATATCTCCTGTGTCGTTGGTGCGTGTACAAATATTTAATCTCACATACACTAACAGCCAAATCCGAAACAACTATGTACTTATATCATTCAAATAATTTATTACTATGTAATGTCCCAATATTTTAGTTAATATTTTCTAACATATTACACGTACAGTAACAATTTTAAATACCTACGTATACAAATCAAGTGAATGATGAAGGAAAGTACGAAAGCGTTACGTTAAAATTCACGTATTTAAATGTCTCTTTTTATAAAGTCAAGCCTAGAAAAAGTAACAGAGAGACCTTATAATAAATTATATTCCAGACAAAGAAAATAAAATTTATGTACGATTTCCTCCCACTTCACCATAAAAATCCACGGCCAGTCGTCCCTCCCTAACTCTTAAACCAGGAGTATTGGTGCCAGGCGCTGTCTCAGGAGCTCCACCTAACTCCCCCCTCTAGGGAGGAAGGGGGTGGCGGCGATAATTAATATTCGAGCCTTCACCCCCACCGGCTCTTTCTTTGTGGGTTTTGTGAGACGTGTCTTGTAGCTTGAAAAATGTAAGTGGGGAATATTGTATAGAAAACTCTTTCAGGATAATACTGTGGGAAAAACATCGTAGAATTTATACGAATATTGTAAATTCGAAAAATAACCCTCGCCTTAACGGATTTTGATGAAAGTAGTCCTCTGCCCAACCCTTGCTTGCTTGTTTGCACACAAGTGGACCATGACCTGGGACCATAGGTGGTGGGATAATTTCTGACCTACATATGAGCGATGCCGCGGGTAAGAAGCTTTGTAATTTGTTTTAAAAGATTTGATAGCGACTAAAAATGAATGGATAGGTTTATATCTGATAAACACGACGACACATCAACCTATACAAAACCAGTTTATGCTGATCTCTCAACTACGGGTCGTACGCCGTAGATTTCCCGTACGATTAAAGATCCGCATAAATTGGTTTTGTAAAGGTTGATGTGTTGTCGTGTGTACAAGTACAAGGGTGCGAGGTCTTAGTGTAACTAGGTATTATTATGAGTCAAAGATGATCTTTCAATACATTATGCGTCATACAAGTGATAGACATTGTGATATTCTCGGAAACAGAACTTATTAAACCACGGCTTTTATTTTACGAACAAAGGATATAAAACCATCTTTCGTCTATCTTTATAAGTTGAGTTAAGAATGGAACAAAGAACATGTGGATTATTTGTAATGAAGTAATTACGTTTTTACAGATACTGAATAGTTTATATGACGTGTGTAACATGTTGTCTTGGTCTTTGGCTAGAAATAATGAATGATTTTGAAAAACAAAGTTACTAATTTAACAGGAAAAGAGGTTTATTGAAATATCCTCTGCAAGAGGCGATAATAAAAGGTAGATGGGTATTGGGTTGGTACGTCCAGCGTACTGAGATACTCAGGCACGCTTCTATGCTGAAACGGTGACTTTTTTCGGATGGGAAATGATCAAATAACTTCCCCCACTCTGGGCGGAGTGTCAGACTTTTACCGACATAACCCATGTTCCTTCTTTTGACCTTTGTGATCCGGGGCCGCGGTATCTCTTTCGAACAAACCACAACCAGACAGTCTGGCTTTAAGTTTATGTCACAGCTTAAAATCTCAGGTATTTTTCTAAGCGGGTCAATAGCGAGTTAAATTAATTCAACCCAAAATTTGGCATCGAGTTTGGCACTTTCACTAGTTCCTGTAAATTAATATGCAATGAGCAGGACAGACAGGCCACTTTAACAAACCGACTCACCGTTTGTGGACCAACACTAAATTTACACTCCAGGTCAGAATCGTGAACCTCAAATCAACCCAGCCGCCGCAGCACGACGCTCCGGGCGTCGGGCGCTGTGAGACGACTCCCGGCCACCGTGGATGCCCGGCCACCGTGGATGCCCGGCCACCGTGTTTTTGGACGGTGAGCAATGGGTTGCTCACCTTCCCGCGTCTGTCCGTGTAGTGATGTCAGGCCGTGACATAAAATTAAAGAGATACCGCGGCCCCGGAACACAAAGGTCAAAAGAAGGAACATGAGTGGGTTTGTGTCAGTAAAAGTCTGACTGATTATCAATATGATCAGTCAGACTTTTACTGAAGATCTAGAAATTCTCTGATCTCTGATCAATATCAGGGATCAGAGAATTTCTAGATCTTCAAATACGAAACTATTATAAGAAGAGCGGCGATTATAAAAACAATGAACACTATAAAATGGTTGTCTGTCTGTGGAGAGGGAGATTTAAATGTGGATACTTCAAAACTGAATCACTTCACTTATAACTAAGGAACTTAAGACACACCTTTGTGTGTCATATTATTATGATAACGTTTTATAAACTTTCAGGTGGTTAGTTCTTTAAACAGGTACTTATGTCTTTACGATACGTATGTATGTATGTGAGAATAGTATTTTATTTATCACGTCACGGTGCCTATTTATGTATATCTTATGTATTTGATTATATTGGAATATCATTATGACAAGGTAAGTTTTGTTTGAGAATCCTTAATCGTCTTTATTTTAACCGACTTCAAAAAACGAGGATGTTCTCAATTCGATAGTTTTTTCTGTTTCTTCTAAGCTCATTGCCGTTGCAACGACTCCGCAGTAGACCCTTTTTATTAGATGGGAAATCATCAAATAGCTTCCCGTGCTCTGGGCGGAGCGGGGAGTGGTTTTAATCACCTATCCATGTTCCTTCTTTTCGGACGGAAGGTGAGCTACCCAGTGTTCTCAAACCTGCGTCTACGGTGGCCAGAAGTCGTCTCCCGCGGCAGCTGGGTTCCTTGTTTTAGAAAGGATCACTTTTAGCCTGGCTCGATTTAATAAACGACAGTCAAATTGCAGGTTTTTTATCCCATAGAGGAGCGCAGAAAATCTTACAAGTGTGTCAAAACAAATGAGCAGTGTGATTTTAGTCTATCATGCTTTTATTTAGTCAGTTATTTAGACATTGTCTCTAGTGTTAGTTAAACCATGAAATAAATGTTATTGTAAAGTTAAATAAACCAGAATCGACAGGACATGTTAAAAGATATACAGACGCAAAACACAATATAGACCAAAGTCTGTGACAGCTTTCAAAGATGCTGCCGCAATTGTTTTATTTTCAGTTTCAGTTTATGAGTCCTACGTAGGTGATTAGTACAAATGTTTATGATAAGGGACTTCCCGGTTCCAATTGAACTCATTATAAAATTTTCAAGATAACTCGATAGTAAATAGGTGGATATGATAATTATCTAATCTACTTGCTATAATCCATTTCTCGGATCTCACGCAATCTATATTAAGTTCTTAACTAATGGCGACACGGTTGGCGCAGTGGCTGAGTGATCGACTGTTGCGGTGCGTGTCGCAGGATAAGATATACCTATACAGCGTGTTGTTTTGCATCCTCGTCAAATTCAAGGACGTAACTATGCTAATGATTCTCGACCCGAATCGATAATAAAATAAGTAGGTTTTTTTTTTTAGTTTTTTCGTATTTTCAGAAATCGGTAAGTGCACACAGGTGCGTGCATGCCGCTGTATGATACGTATGCGCCGACGCTCACGCACACTGTTCTGTGTGTTCTGTAGGTGATTCTCTACTTTTGAAGTGAAATATTCTGTAATACTGTTAAATTTAAACACACAGAGACAGATCATAAAAGCGCCGTATATTATTATTGATCAGGTACCGTAATTTTCATTGATTATTTATGACTTTTACTAGCACCTCCTAAATTTTGACGAGGATGCAAATCAACATATTGTATAATTTACTTCACTGAGAAAATATATAGGTACATAGGGCAACACATCGACCTGTACATTTCTAGTTTAACATGTCCTCGCTTTTTATGGATATCCAATGCAATGAGAGATCCACGTTAACTGTTTTTTAATAGCTCCAATAATCGCCGTGCACGGTAATGTTTTGTGTTATATAAGTTTACGTGTTTTTATTCTTAAAAGAAAAAGCTGAAAAGTCTTTAGACTCTATTTTAGATTATTATTATCTTACCAATAGGTATATGTCACAGAATAAAAAAAAAACTTGCGCTAATCGTTTCTTTTTTCAAATTTTAAATAAGTAGTTTGGGCATTCGACCCTCATAACAAAATAGCCTGCACGTTTTGGAGTTTGTGAAAGGTTTTTAAACCTTTACAGTACCTACATAGACGGAAAACAGTACCTGAATTAAGTAGATATCCAATTGTCTTAAAACCAAATACAATCTGGAATCCCCGAAATAATTATCGAATTACCTACGGAATTCACCGGAAATTCCCATCATATCACGCGTTTATCGCACCTACAGATAGTACAGATACTACAGGAAAACTGCAATACAGTAGTCATTCAGGATTTATCATTACTGCAATACCCATTAACGAGGCACCATCCTACACAACCGCATACCACAACATACCTAGAAGATTATAGCCAGTACATAATCTCTTCACTTCCACTCGCATTTCAAAACCAACTTTATTCTTCGGCCTTAAGGTTGAAGTTCAGTCCAGGATGATGGCAGTTCATCTACATCTCGCGAGCGACAAGGACGCAAGATTCCGTGAGATTAGAAGCCGAGGTATTGATCGCTCTCCCCGGGACTCAGTGGTGTGAGGAAGGGAGACCATTTCGTTAATCTCGCTGCCATGTCTGTTAGGGGTGTATTTGAAATGGATTTTCAGTACAAATGGGATGGGGTGCGCTTCTTTGTGTAAATTGTAGGCTTTCTCACTGTGAAAGGTTTTAACGGCGAGTTGGGGATGCCTTTTAGAATTGTAAGGACTATCTTTGGAAAATTCACTAAAATTTGTTGTGACATGTGCCTGCGATCCCCCGAGTTATAGGTACAGAGACGTACTTACCTTAATAAAATACACCCGGATTTCGCTGGTTTTTCAATTCGAATCAAATATTTTTATTTTACATAGGCCTACATGGACACTTATAAAACGTCGAGAAAGGGTGCACGGTTCGGTTTGGTCGCTTCCTATGGAGAAGCATAGACAAAAAACTCCATGGTTACTCTTTTAAAATCATTTGGTTTTACACTATTTGGACTTAAATATGAGAGGACAGCATAAGCCCGACAATAAGTAATTTCTTCATAATAAACCACAAAATTCTAGTATGATAAATGTTAGACAGGCATATATATCTATCAAATAACTTATTATGAAAAGATAAAAAAAATGAAATCATAAAATAGGATCGTTACCTACATAGAACGGTTTCTGTACCTACACACTAATCTTTTTTTTTTATTTGAATGGCAATTTACAGTAGAGAAATAATCAACTTCTGATTCCGTTCCAGCCAGCCATCGTTCTATCGTGACCTCATAAGTTTCAGGGCGTGGCATTTATCTGAAAGGTTTTAAGGCGTCTGCTAAAGTAAATGTAGTTTACAAGAATCTTTCAGTCTGTGACCGACTTAAAAAATAGGGGAAGTTTTTCAATTCGAATGTAAGTTTTTTGTTGTTGTATGTTTGTTACTTCATTTCTCCGCCAGTTATGAGCCGATTTTCAAAATTATTTTTATAATTATTATTACTTTTTGGAAGTAGTCCCATATCAATATTATCAATGTTACTTGGGTAGTTTATGAGTTATCGTCTATAATAAAAAAAAACTTGATCATCTTATTTCATTACGTAACACTGAAAAATTTATTCTCGATAAGATACCTACCATCATGCTATAAGGCGAGCGTAGAGGACGAGTTTATTGCCGAATTTTTTTGTAAAGTTTAAAGTTAGTTTTCTTAAGTTGGTAACGTGTAATAGTCCTCTAATACTCCTGTATGGAAGGAGTAGACAGGAATAATTTGGGATAAAGGCTAGAGAGTGGAGAATGATGATTAATATGAATCACAGTATTGCATGAATCGTAACGTAACTACAGTATTGATTGTATCTTTATACTGCCATTAACTATTTTTGGAATCCATACTATTATAAAATATGTCTTAATTCGATGTTAGTTCCATTAAGTAAATTGTGCTCTTTGATGGTCTCTATCACATCCTGAAAAAATCTGCCAAGAGCGAATTGGAGGGTTCCCTACAAACATGCGACATAAACATCCATATCGTTTGACTGTTTAGACTTAAAGGATTAATTTCACAGCACAATCGGACATAGAGTTGAGTACATGGTTTTAATTTAAACTCCATACCTCTACTAGTCTTGACAGACAGACGGACAACAAAGTGATCCAATAAGGGTTCCGTTTTTTCTTTTTAAGTTACGGAACCCTAAAAAGATATACAAAGCTGAGATATTATACATACTGTACAGTCAAAAGCAATATCATGTATACACATACAAAGCAAATGGAAAAGTTATTTGAGGATTTATGGAACATGGTTGGGTTTTAGTCAGACTTGTACTGACTAAAACCCTCCCATGTTCCTTCTATTGCCCTTTATGTTTCGGGGCCGCGGAATCTCTTTCGGACAACCCGCAACCCTGGGTGGTGGCCCTGGCAGGCCCCTCTGCTTTGCTGACACCTTTTTGAGGCAGAGGAAAAAGAGAGAAAAGGCACGCGTGGAACACTAAAGCGCCGTCTACACGGCCTGACGTCAATAGACGGACGGACTGTAAGCTACCCATTGCTCACCGTCCACAGGACCGCATCTACGGTGGCCGGGAGTCGTCTCGCGGCGCCTGACGCCCGGAGCGTCTCCCGCGGTTGCTGGGTTGGTGAGGTTCTCTCCCTCAAACCCCCAGCCACCTCCTTCGCTAGCATGACTGCTTCGCAGAAGGAAGTGACCGCTTCCCATTCCCTCTCGCTCCGGACCAGCATTGAACCAGGGCCGTACGCAAGAGATCACCTCTACGAGAGCACGGCGGTGCTCCGCCGTGTCAAGTAACTTTACTTACTATATTAATGGCCATGACTGTACTTTGTAGTTTCTCAAATACTTCAGTCCACATTTCATGACTATTTGGTAACCGATCGATGTTTATTAGATCGTGTAAAGTGAAGCACTCGTTGTTCGCAGGATGTAACGCAACGCATAACTAGATTTTAGTTCGGTGATGTCGGCTAAGGAAAACTGATGTATTGCCAATCAACTGTTTAGAACGAATGATTTTTGAGAAAGTTTTTTTAGTTTTTAAGAAAGAATAAACCCACTGTCAGTCTTTTACTGACTAAAACACACCCATGTTCCTTCTTTTGCCTTATATGTTCCGGGAACTCCTTTACTTTGCTGACATCTCTTTGGGGCGTGGAATACGAACGCACCGTCGACAAGGCCTCTCGTCACTAGACGGACGAACGGTGAGCTACCCATAGCTCATCGTCCACAGGCCCGCATCACCCGGGCGTTTCCTCCCGCTCGCCGAAAATGTCAGTGTACTATTGTGCCTCTACTTACCTATCTACCTTTTTTGCAAATGGGAAATCATCAAATAACACCCCTGCATCGGGCCGAGCGGGGGCGATATTTTGAAATTGCCGTTTTTCACCAAAAAAATAGTAGTTGTCAAGCTAAATCGGACTATCTTTGGAATAAAATTAGATGCAATTAGGTACGTCATTTTAATATTAGTCTAGTTTAATCCGGTAGTTCATCAGAATCGGCGCCATTAGTATCTATATTTCGAGTTTGTGAAGGACTTCAGTGTAGCAGCCTATCCATCATTCCTTAGTTATTTTTTAGGTACATTACATCCACGTCTCGAGTTTCCTTCGATTGAGCAAACCGAACCAAATCAGAGCGATGAGGAATCACAGTCCAATGAAACCTTTAAACGAAAGAGAATCGCGTGCAGACGTGCAGTGTTGGTTACACATATCTTGCTAAATTGATAATAATGTACCTTTTAATTTTGTATTGGATGTCTTCCTTTTGTAACAATTCTTTAGAGTCGAGAATCGTGAAAACTTTTTTATTTTCTGACGAATTAAAATCCTTGAAATCTGTCATGACATAATCAGTCAAGTTTTCGACCGAAACAGGATTTTCAGTCGAAACCGAAATTTATTTAAACATCGCCTGCAATTCCCAAAGGGGTATGCAGAGGTATACTTAATATTACATCCTCATTTCGCCAGTTATGTTTAGGTAAGTCCTATATATAAGGAGGCGAGCCTATCACCGGACACAAATCCAGACTCTGGCTGTTACTGAGAAATTTCTAATGGAAAACCCAATGACACTTTGCCCGAGAATCGAAGTAAGTATCTCAGCAGTCAGACCACTAGACCAAAGCTACAATCATTTTTTTTTAATATGGCAATCAGTCAGGAACCAAATAGACATGCCATGCCTTTTCTTAGACCTGCCCGGTGACGTAGACCGTCTTAAAATATTCACTGTGACGATTTTGACCCATCTGTCCCGACCTATCACAATAGCATAATTTGTATTAATTACTACTTATTTATTTTTAACGTAATTTTAGCTGCAGTCAGCAACTAGAATAATGCAATGCAATTGTCTTCCCATTAGTGTTCGTGCCCTGCTGTTATTCAAAACACTTCTGAATGAGCCCTTGATTAATAGAGAAATAAGAATATAATTACGGCTGTGTAAAAAGTAAGTATTTATTATGCATTTAATGTTGTAACGATAGCATAACTCATCGTTCAAGTAATATGTGAGGTAGAGCGCGCGACTTGCGGTTAGGGTTGCCACAGAAAATATGATGTATGATAATGATTCATTGTATGTATACACAGTCTTTTTTTATTTGCGTGATCTGTCGTACTCCTGGGCAAAGGTCTGCCCCCCATTCTTTCCACTTTATCACGATATTGCGCTCTTCATCGAAGGCGCCACAAAACTCCTAATCAGTTCCGCAACCCAGTCTAGCTAACGAAGAGCTCCACTTTTGCGTGATGTAGGCCCACAACTTTAGCATCTTCTTTATGACGCAGACTTGTTCTTAAAAACAAATTAAACAGAGCTGTGTATATTTGTAAAGCAATGCAATTTCATAAACCTGTATTGATTCAATCATTTAGGTACGCAAAATATTAAAACGGTTATTACTATGTACAACAATTTTTGAAGATCCAAACGAACATTCGCCAACCCTAATCAGCCGCCGCTTCTCAGCTGCGCGAGCGCACAAGATTTGCATAGCGCATACGCAACGTGTGGAAAAGTGGCTTTATGCAATTACACAGACGACTCGTTCTTGTGACGGGTGCAAGTCTTTGTTATTATTTATGTTAGATTTGCCGTGCCACGCGGTTTCGTCCGCCATTTCTCTTTTTACTTGGCTTTTTTGGATCCTAGCGTGATGTCAAAAGACTATGAAATGACTTTTTAACACACACAATAATTAATGTAAAAATATGTTATAAGTTAGTTAGTTTCCACTTCCCAGTTTTCAATATAGCTGAAATTTTGCATACGTGTTTAAATAAATTACAATGAATGGTAAGTTAAGTAATGTATTTCTAAATCCAATATGGCGGCATCCCAACGATGACGTATGAAATATTTTTGTTTTTATATGCGACCGGTAGATATTACTGTGTTCAAACAAACAAACCCTTTCGGCTTTACTTTATTACTATAGATAACGAACAACAATAAGAAATGGTCTATATTGTGAGTGAATAAGATTTTAATGTGACATTTGAGACGCAGAGGTCTTATTTTGTTATCGAATTTCAGGACATTGACTTTGTAATTTAATGCTGGTCGATTTATTTTCGTTCGTTGTAGTCAGTTCGTCGAGTTTATGTGTTGTCTGCTTCCTAAACCCAGCCAGCCCCTTCGAGGAGTAGAGGAAGACTAAAGAAAGATGTATGGACTATTTGACAGCCACAGCAACTACATTTCATAACTATCTAGGTTGGTTGTTGAGAGCTTTGGTGGGCTACTCTTTGCATGACATTATCCTACTTAATATCATAAATCCTACTTCCTACTTTATCCTACTAATATTATAAATGCGAATATTTGTGAGGATGGATGTATGAATTATGGATGTTTGTTACTCTTTCACGTCAACGGATCTTGAGAAAATTTTGCACAGAGGTAGATTATAGTCTGGAATAACACATAGCATGCATGATTTTTTTTCGATATCACCTGGGCGAAGCCGCAGGCGCCAGCTGGTCTTATTATGATTTTGTGTCTACTTCTCAATTAAGAACCCATTAAAACCTAAAGCTAGAAAACCAATAAACTTCCCTACTCCTATATAAATTCCTGTCCATAATTTAAGCGTCTACACAAACAACACATCAAGTGCGCTGTCGGCACCATAGCGTCCCAGCGCATACGCATTGTATTCAAATGCGCGCGCAGGTCGGTCGCGATCACGGGCGAGACAGCTGACCCCAGCCAATCAATTAACGCGTTCTGTTTGTAGGTGTACGTAATTAAAAATGAGGGTATTAAGTAATGTTCCTAGCTGTATTTGGCGCATGGAGTTTTGGAAATAGTTTCGCTTTGTTCACCGTTGTCTTTGTCACTCGTCGATACTATACAGGGTGGAGGGGCATCGACGCGCGGTTTCAGCGTATCGAGTACACAATTTAATTACACGATTGATTTGCTTCGAGAGTGGTAGACGTATGTCGCGGAGTTTTTGTGAGAGGATGAATGAACGATGAGTTTTTCTTGCTATTCCTAAGTATATTTTAATTTAAATTACTTTATCATTCCTTCATATTCATATTATATTTTTAAAGGCCTCTATCTCAGCATGGTACGAGTACGTGTGAATGCAAAACAATTTCGGGCATAGAGCTACATATAAATAGAGTACCTATTTGAATTCAGAAGCGAAAGTGTTAAATCTTAACGAAGGTAAGGAACTTGCATCCTCTTTTCATTACAGTTTCAAACACCAATTCAATTGATGACACGGTTGGCGCAGTGACTGTGCGATCGACTGCTGCGCTGCGTGTCGCGGCTTCGATTCCCGCACGGCACAAATATTGTTATGACCTACGATAGTTGTTCCGGGTCTGGCTGTTTCTTTTTTAATGTTTGTGAACGCACCCGCGATACAGGAGGAATTCCAAGTGTGGGGCAAAGATTTATAAAAAAAAAAAGTGAAATGTCACAATGGTCTAATCGAGAGCCCATTTCCTTCGATACCAACAATTGCACCACACGACAAAATTCATAGATAACTTCAGAAAACCTGAATTTGTCACAAGTAACTGTTTGTTCTCGATTCTTTATCTAATCGACTCCAGTAATTCGTAAATAATACCTCGATCTTATATCTACGATAAGATTTGTGTCTGTACAAAATATTTTCGAACCATTATCTGATAACGAAGACTTCACTTACCTCTAAATAAGAATTTAATAACGGCATTTATTTTTGAAGGCATCAGTTGAAAATAAATAAACATAACATAACATGGCGCCTGTGTTACCAGAGAGTATCGCCATTCAGCATGAAGTACACCTCTCCTTTTTATTTGCGGTAAGGAAATCACATAATAACTTTCCCCGCTCTGGGCGGGGGAGTAAAGCCCACCCATGTTCCTTCTATTGCCCTTTTTGTTCCGGGGCGGCGGTATCTCTTTCGAACGTCAGGCAGGCTCCTCTGCTTTGCCGACATCTCTTTTAGGCGCACGTGGAACACGATCGCGCGATCGAAAGTTAATTTTAATACAACTGGAGAACGCAATGGACGCAACCCCCCTTACGTATGTACCGAATGATGTACTGAAACGCGGTAAATACTCGTGCGGTGGTGATATGTATGTATGTATATGTATAGGTATGTGGAATAGAGACACTGGATAACTGCATACACCTACATATATACAAATACGGGAACCTTGTGATGTCACTAGCTGAACACCTCGACCTCTGCCGCCCGGTATATAAATAGGTCTTTGTTATGTTTTAATGTACTTGACATATTAAGCCATTATGCTGTATATTTGGACAGTTGAGATAAAAATGGAGGTTTCGTTACTAGGACTACATTAAGTTCAAATGCTATAAAACACTAAAATATTAATTTAGTTCATTTTAAACAATAAATAATATGACATTTAAGTGAATTTACACTCAAATAATACCTCGTTTACAAATAATAATAAAAAAACATCCTTACTAATATTATAAAAGCGAAAGTGAGTTTGTTTGTTTGTTACCTCTTCACGCTTTAATGGCTAAACCGATTTTGATGAATTTTGGTACAGAGATAGTACCAGGGAACCAGGAGACGGATATAGGCTAATTTTAAAAAAAGTGGGATGTGAGGGAGAAAGAGGGAAGAAAAGGGAAAACTTAGCGTTGCTATTACAAATCAATAAGGCGCAAGGAGAACTGTGTTACCCCGAATTTAACGCCAGCGAAGCCGCGGGCAAAAGCTAGTTTTCTATAAACGATATCATATTCGCGTTGATGTCCCTTAAATTAATTTTTTTGCGCTGTAACATTTAGTCAGATCTATCATGACATTACGTAAACGTCACGTAAATACCTGAAAGGTTAAGCAGGGGTTTTATTAATAGTCCCTAAACAGTATGGAGGGGGTAATCCTATTAACATCAACCGGGTACAAAAGCAGACCCCATGGTGTTGCTGAAAAAAATCAGGCGAAAAAATCCAATAACCAGGAGGTCCAATAGACCCACCACCAATAGACCGATGAGGCAATCAGATTAGTTATTTTACTGACAATATCTTCAACTAGCAAGTAATCAGCCAATCAATAACCATCCCAATCACAACGTACTTAGATAGCGATGCGTGAGCGCACGCGTCGGTTGCGTGTCGCGCGCGCATCCTGTTTGTAGGCGCGCCATATCTTCACCCGAGCGGTTACTCGGTGTTGGCGGGTGAAAAAACACAGCTGGTTTTTAGAGAAAAAGTAATTGTAATGTGTCGAAAGTGGCGAAGATATTCTGCCAGCCTGCACAGGACCACCATTGTATGTTACAGAATTCATAGCCCGCCCCATCACAATGAGAGTTCTGTGTCCTACTTGTGGTAGAACAATAACCTGATTTTCTTATGTTGATGATTTTTAAATTCCGTAGCAGTCGTAACTCGCTGTGCAGATTAAATTGGGGTCATCCCTCCTAAAATAAGGCGAAATGGTCGTTCTAGCAAATACAAAATGTGCAACGAAGGACTACGAATTACGGGGTTGCGGGTTGTTCGAAAGAGATAGGTACCGCGACCCCGGAACGTAAAGGGCAATATAGGGAACATGGGTGGGTTTTAGTTAGTACAAGTCCGATACTCCCCCTTCTCGCGCCCAGAGCGGGGGAAGTTATTTGATGATTTCCCATCCGCAAAAAAAAAGGACTACGAATTTCGTAGCATGTCGTAGTACTCTTTATGCATCATCTGCCTAGCCTTTCCCAACTACATTGAGGTCTGCTTTCAGTCTTACCAGATGCAGCTGAATACCAATATTTTACATGGAGCGACAGCCCATCTGACTACCACAACCCAGTTAGTACTGGGTATTACGATACCTCTTGGTAAAACTGGTTGTCAGATTTTCGGGCCACTGACTATCTGTAACGACTGTCAAAGATGTAAAAAATATGAATGAATGGTGATGAATGCCGTGACCAACGGCTTAATGTGCTTTCCGTCTATGTAATGATGGTCACCCATCCTCAGACTAACCCTGGCAAGCATTGCTTTACCTATAAAATCGACTCGCGATAGACATGAGTCTAAATAACTGAAACATGGGTGCTTATGCATTTGATGTAAAATAGAGAATATTATAGACCTACGAAACTTCATTTGAAATTAAATAATTATCTACTTATTAACTTTTATAAAATGGCAACCCACACAACAAATCACTGACATCGACTAGGAGCGCGGGTGCAGTGCTCGTTACGAAAACGACACGATTTTTTCACGACATTTCGTGTTGTAGCCGACATTTCCACATCAGCCATGCTTCACTGGCTCCTGATTTATTATCTTCAGTAACCGGTGCTGTTAGATCATTTACTTTGTTCATGGTAGGTGCCGTGCCAGAAAAACCCAACATGCTTGAAAAACAATTGACTATCACTTCTTCTTCTGTGGACACTTTACTGGGAAAACCATTCTACCTCTTTTCTGCTAATGTTGTAATGGTGGCTTGGATGAATGATTAGAATCTTTCCAAGTTTTAATTAGTTGTTATTAATAAAAAGCAATCTTTAAATAGTTAATCTTACACCTTACAACCAGCCAACATAGCAGGGTTGCCATAGCCAACTTTAGCAAAGCTTCGTAGTCGCCTTTATAATCGGCAGTGGTCCCTGCTAATCTTGTTGACTAGTTAATCTTTACACAAGACAAGACAAGACATCATCATGGGTGGGTTTTAGTCAGTAAAAGTCTAACATTCCCCCCGCTCCGCTCCGCCTTAGCGGGAGAAGTTATTTGATGATAGCCCACCCCCAAAAAAAAGACATCATCATACTTAAAAAAAAGACACCATCATATATATTACAATACTTGAGCTTAGGTACTTAAGTATGAGACTGTTTTACGTCCGTCACAACACACCATCATAGGTCCAATTGAAAACCAACGTCGGGCACTAGCTGCTCAGCAGTTTGCTGAACTGAGCCTATTTGGCGTAGTCGTGAGACATACAATAATTACCTATCTCCGTTTCAATATTCTCATTTTTATTATATTCTTTTTTAATTTAATTTGGTGTTTTATTTTGTTTTCTATCGTTTTTTAATGTTGTTTGCACTTGTGCCAAATAAACCTATTTAATTTTCTTCTTTTTTCTTCTCTGGGTTGGCCTTTCTGCTTTTTACATAAATCTCTATTGATAATCTTAGAGTGCCCCTGGCCTTTTTAGCCACTTAAATCATCTTTCACACAGTCCAACCATCCTTTCTTGCATCTTCAATTCCACCCGGCAGAACATAACACGTATTCCATTGTCCTCCTCACAAAATGCAGCATTTCTTTCAATAAAGTTAAACATGCCAATCATCTAATAATCACTCCGCACTAGATAACAAGAATAACAACCTAGTTTATACCCGTACCGTGCATATGTGTAAATGACTCCGTTACGCTCGCAGGCTCGAGATCGAAACTCCGGCGCAGTTAGTCTGCCGCTTTTTATTATTTACTAGCATTATGCTTTGTTTCACTACGACGATCTTTATAGTATAGAAAGTGATAGTTTATGAGATTATTTGCTCATTATGTAATTATGTTTTTCTTGCGGTTTTTCTGTGGAATATTGTCCTTTATTTGGGGAGTCTAAGGTTATTGTAATCTGAAGCAGAAAAAATTATGGTATTTAGAGAAAATTTTCACCATCGTCATCACCATACCAACCGAAAGACTTCAGCTGCTGGACTTAGGCTATTCCCAAGCATCGCCACATGGCCAGATCCTGATCTTCTAGTGTCCAGTGTAAAATTGATACGGATAATTTTCAGATGTGAAATCTAAGTTTACAGGAACTTCCACTAATTGCTAGCCATTTGGCTGTTATTCCCTCTACCTAGCCAAGCTCTGGCTTATCTTCTCATCGCTGCATCTGGGCAGTAACCCCGTTGTCAATCTTGTTGTCTGGCTAATCGTCTCACTACATGTAACGTTTTTTCACTTACTGTTCTTGTTCTTGCTGCTGGGAGAAAAAAAATAAGATATTTTCTGTTCCGTCTCCAAAAAGTATAATATAAACAACCTTAGTGTACTACATCTTCTTTTCTACTTCTTCTGACAGATCGAAGATGTCGATACAGTCAGTCTCTAATGGCTTGCTCTTACAACTGACGGGCAGCAATTACGCCCAATGAACCCCATTCAAAATTAGACTGTGTCTCTGTTATATAACAGTAATTTTGACAAAATATCATAAATCCACATTCTCCGTTACCAAAAATCAATAATTCTAATCACGTACAGCGACCGTTGGGCGTTCCAATTTTAAAATCAAAAATCATACCGCAAGATGGACGACAGTGAAAGCGCGGTCATTGGTCGTTGGTAGCTTGCGTGCGCATCTATCTTCGATTACCAAGAGGACTTTACATGTTGCCAGCACCTTATGATAAACATATAAAGGCTATTACCGATTGATTGGGTTTTGTGCATAAGTTTGTCGTACACTACCGCTCTGCGACGCACGCGCGCGACGTCAAATGAGAGATAATTGTTCTTTTGTTTATTTGTTTAAACTTCGCGTTCATTTGCTTTGTTTATTGCTTGGCTGGTGTAAAGATTATATACTAATTAATTGTTGAGCCGATTATCTAAGAAGAGTGGCTACCGGGGTTTGTGCAGATTGAAAGCTTTTTTTTCTTGCCTCTTGATCGGATAGTACTTTTTGTATTTGCATAGGACTTCAACATAACTGACGACATGTAGGTATACATACTATTAGGCCTGCCTACACTTTTGCCAAACCTTACGGATATAACAGGCTCGATGTGTTTTGCTATAATATAGTTAACAGTAGTGATAGAATCCTGCTAATATTATAAATGCAAATGTTTGTGAGGATGGATGTATGAATGTTTGTTACTCTTTCACGCCAAAACGGCTGAACGGATCATGATGAAATTTGGCAAAGAGGTAGATTATAGTCTGGAATAACACAAAAGATACTTTTTTTCGATCATCTCGCGGGCGAAGCCACGGGTGCCAACTAGTCAGAAATAAAAATACCAGCAGGAGAGCTAAGGTTACCGACATACCCCGACTATTTGGAAAACAAAAATGGCTGTGAGTATGGATATGGATCACCGTCCGTCCGTCGATTGACGACAGGCCGTGTCGACGGCGCGTTCGTGTTTCACGCGTGCCTCAAAGAGATGTCAGCAAAGCAGAGGGGCTTGCCAGAGCCTCCGCCTGCCGGGGTTGCGGGTTGTTCGAAAGAGATACCGCGGCCTCGGAACGTAAAGGGCAACAGAAGGAACATGGGTGGGTTTTAGTCAGTATAAGTCTGACATGCCCCCCCGCTCTGGGTGGAGCGGGGGGGCATTAGATGATTTCCCACCCGATATGGATAGTGCATATTACTAGCAGAAAGAATGGCCGATCGGGTAGATTCCAAAGTTGCGTTGTTACCAGGACGTCAAAAAAGAGTAGTACTGCTTTAATCTTATTCCAGTGTAGCCAAGGGATGCCACCAATGTGTCCCGCCGAGGTAGCGGGTTGTTCGAAACAGATAACGCAGCCCCGGACCAAAAAAGGCAAAAACAGGAACATGAATGGATTTTAAACATTAAAAGTCTAACACTCTCCGCCCAGAGCGGGGGAAGTTATTTGATGATTTTCCATCCGAAAGAAAAAGACACCCTGTGTAGCTTTGTCTCTTTCCCACACTCTGCTTTAAGACACCACCACACACAGGTGGTCCACCTGATGAAGGCCACCAGGTGGTGGTGGTGGACCATCCGATCCAGTAGATACTGGATGTAAGAAACACAAGATCGGTCGACAGGGCGAGACGCTTGGAGGACGCTACATTAGAATCAATTTTATTTGCTGCTGTTAATTTAAAATGCCATATACCTAATGTAGAGTAAAGCTGGGATAGATGCCTCTATCTTGATCTGTCCCAACTGCAGATTTAATCAATGAATCAAGTAATTACAATCGTGTAATTAGTTGACTCATCGCGTAAATCGCTTGCTGTTTTATTTATCTATGGATAAGATTTTCCAACTACTAGGTACTAAGGGAACCGTGTGTTTTGGCTCTGTGCTTTGCTCTGGAACTCTGATTGCACCTTGCCATTCCATGCGATTGCAAGGAAAGGCAAGGGATAGGCAAAGTTTCAGCGTGTCCATCCTAAACGTAATGCATATGGACGAACGTAATTTATCTAACCCAAAAAAGGGGTAGATGCAAAAGTCGTAGCAACACTAGAAATATTAAAGATAATGTTTTTTTTTTATTTTACGTGAATTTGCCCTACTAATAATATTAAAAAATGCGAAAGTTTGTGAGTATGGATATATGTTTGATCCTCTTTCACGAAAAAACTACTGAACGTATCTTGATGAAATTTGGCACATAAGTAGATTATAGTCTGGAATAACACATAGGATACTTTTTTATCATCACGCTGGTGAAACTGCGGGGCGCAGCTAGTAGATAATAAACCAAAGTACTTGCCAGTTTTACAAATTGAATATTTTAATTGTAATGTGATCATGGTGAATGAGGCCATATACGTGGCATACGTACATTGTCATACCTATAAATTTAGTTATAATAAGCTAACTACTTATTAATAGCGTTATGCTTTCAAACAAACAAGGGATTATAATTCGCTGATAAGACAATTACTCACGTTGCGTTGTCAGAAAAACCAATGAGCAAATTATCGAAATCTCGTTGGTATTCTTAAAAGGACAATGTCCAAAATGGCGCTGTGCAAAAAAGAGTGATACACAATTATTAATTGTCGTTTTTATTATGTAAGTTGCAAATATTTTTGAAACACGGACTAGCTGTATGCGCCAAAATGTACATTTTATAGTATTTTACGATACTGATAACATCTGCTAAGCGCCATCTACGCCTACCTATCTATACTTATAATAAATCTGTAGAGAGGTCAATTCTGTACATGAAATATATTTCCAAAATAACTATCAGGGGGTGATTAGTGATCGATACTGATGCCAAAAATGCAATCAGTAAAATTTTTGTCTGTCTGTCTGTCTGTCTGTCTGTCTGTCTGTCTGGATGTCTGTATGTTCGTTATAGAAACAAAAACTACTCGACGGATTTTAACGAAACTTAGCACAATTATTCTTCATACTCCTGGGCAGGTTATAGTATACTTTTCATCACGCTACGATCAATAGGAGCAGAGCAGTGAAGGAAAATGTTGGGTAATCGGGAGAAGTTGGTTAAAGCTACACAGAAATCATGTATGACGGAAATGTTCTCCTTAAAATTATATAACAAATATCCTACGACAGCATAGGTCTATCTTTTATGGTTGACTCACAATAACACGTGTAACTCCCGATAACTTAGCAGTTCGGAGGTTTCTGATTATATTTGTCTACTCTTACGTTTATAACACTCCCACTCATCTCTAATTAAAAACAGTTAACATTATTACGTATTCAATAAAAAAAGAATCATATAAATCGGTATACAAACACCAAAGTTATGCATGAAATACGCTAATAAGCCATCGCGCGTGAATACTGAATCATGCTATAAGGATTATTTTTGTGTAATATTTGGCTGTTGATGCGAATAGACGTTCAGAGTGTTCGACCTTATTGACAGACAATGCTTTCAGCCCGACTTTTAGTCTTTAAATAATTTCTTTTTAGATTTCTTTTGTTGTTATTTTATAAAATAGGTATTAGTTATTTTGGTAGTGTTTAAATATTCGTTCAAATTACAAATTATTCATAGTTTACATTTTATTTCTTTTTAGATGAAGTAGTAGTAGGTACGCATAGATTTTTAGAAACCGAGTTTCGGCTAATTTATGTTCAGTTTTTTTTTTATACTATATTGGTAAAAGCGTAGTTAATTATACTAATTATAGTTATCATCATCATCATCATCAGGCTATATTAGTCCACTGCTGGACATAGCCCTCCCCTAATGAGCGCCATAGCGTTATATAGTTATATTCTTTATTATAGTTATAGGTATTATTAATTAAAGTATTTATAGGTTTTTATTTTTAAGTGAAGTAGGTATACATAGGTAGATAGTATTGGACGGGTTCCCTCTATCTGGCAGAATCTTGATGCTCCGAAATTTATTTGGCATAACACACTAAGCATATTTTTCTTTAAACGAACATTTTAAAGGCATAAAAATTATTTGATATAATTATCGTTTGGCATAATTTTTAAAACTCCGAATTTAAAATTGCATAGGTTTAAGATGGCAGAATTACATTTAGTATAATTACGATTGGCAGAGTTCAAATTTCGCATAATATCGTTTAGCATAATGTTCATTTAGAGCGACGAGTATTTGGTATAATTTCACTTTTCATACTATGCAGATGGCAGAATCTAATTAAGAATAACTTTAAGTTTAAAGACTTATATGCCTAATAAGTCTTTAAACTGATATGGTCACTAACATTATTATTAACGGTTAAAACGGGATATTTACCATGTTTGTTATTTATTTTGAGTTTCCAATATTTTGGTGTGAACCGATACAGTGAGTTACAATTGTATACAAAAACATATTAAGGCAAAAATAAGATATTTTTGGAATTATATAGAAAAAAAAAGACATTGTTTTTAGTAGGTTACCCGGGACTCAACTATTAAGATTAGGTTAATTTGTTCAAAAAAAATGCGTAGGTTAGGTTAGGTTAAAACTGCGACCCCCTACGGCCGGCGAGTGCCAGTAACGACTTGCATTGATAGAAAATGAGATTGTTTTTAGTAGTTTACCCGGAACAGAACTATTTACATTAGAATAATAATTACTTATGGAATTAAATGTCATTATTACAAATTCAATTAAATAATAGTTAAAATAAATGATATTATTTTAAAGAAATAAATAATTAAAATAAATGACAACAAATAATGATAAAGATGATTCTAACTATAAACTTTCTGCGATATGACAATTCTGCCGTTTAATGATAACGATATGAAATATATGTCAAAAGACGATTCTGACTGTGAACTTTCTGCGAAATGATGTTTCTGCTTTTTGAATATTAAGGATATGAAATTTATGTCTAGAGATGATTCTGACTTACAAAATTATGAGTTTTGAATGTATGATAAATGAGTGTCTGCCAAACAATTTTCTGCGAAATGAAGTTTATGCTATCCGTTGTTATGCAAAATAAAATTATGACATAAAAAGTTCTGCTATATAAAGGGTGGACCCAGTATTGGACAGGCGTTTTAGCTTTATTTTAATTTCTTTTTTTGTTACAAGTTGTACTTACCTACATATTTCTGGGTATAATTCTATTAGAATTATTTAGTTTTAGTACCTACCTACTTTATTTGGTAATTAATAGGTTCTAATAGATAATAGGCATAATTAGATATATTAAAAAAAAACAAAATATGTATTTATAATTTAGTACTTAAATTATTTTCAGGTTAAATTTAAATTCAAATTATTATTTTTTAATTTATTTAGCTGTAGTTTTATTTAGTTGTAGCTGTAGTGTATTTAGGATCAGTTTTATTATTTAAGTAGGCACTTTTTTTAAGTGTAAGGTAGCTACAGTTAGGACCTCTAACGTAGCTTATTTTGTTAGGTAACTGAATAGGCATTCAGATACCTTCGGTTATTTTCATAAATCCTTACTAATATTATAAAAGCGACATTGAGTTTGTTTGTTCTTTCTTTCTTTTTTTTAAAAACGTTGCCCCACACTAGGAATTTCTCCTGTATCGTGGGTGCGTTTACAAACATTCAATCTCACATACACAAACAGCCAGACCCGGAACAACTATCTGTAGGTCATACAAATATTTGTTCCGTGCGGGAATCGAACCCGCGACACACAGCGCAGCAGTCGATCGCTCAGCCACTACGCCAACCGTGTCGTGTTTGTTACGGCTTCACGCCTAAATCCGACCGAACCGATTTTGATGCATTTTGGTACAGAGATAGTTGGGGCCCTGGTGACGGAAATAGGCAAGTTTTTTTTAAACTGAGGAAAGGGGGAGAATGAGGGAAGAAAAGGGGAGAGAAAGATACATTTTATCGGGTCATCACGCGGGTTAAAGTTAGCGTTAGCCCAAAGTAACTATGCCACGCGGACGAAGTCGCGGGCGGAAGCTAGTGTTATATATAATTATATGATCATCTATACATTTTAATGTTGCACTTACATCCATTTAGAAAAAAAAGGCATAGGTACCTACCTAATTGTCTAGGTACGTATTAAAAATAGCTAAATGTTTTATGATATTACTAGCTTTCGCCCGCTACTTCGTCCGCATAGCATAGTTACTTTGGGCTAACGCTAACTTTAACCCGCGTGATGATGGAAAAAAAATTATCTATCTCTCCCCTTACTTCCCTCTTTCTCCCCCTTTTGTCACTTATTTTTTAGCTTATGTCCGTCTCCAGGGTCCCAACTATCTCTGTACCAAAATTCATCAAAATCGGTTTGGCCATTCTGGCGTGAAGACGTAATAAACAAACTCACTTTCGTTTTTATAATTACACGACTGCCCCAAAAAAGGAGTTTTTTTAACTTTTTTAATTATTTATTTTTTATTAGTAAGGATTTTTTCACACCGCTCCGGACTATCCCTGCCTGCCGCGATAAAAATATTCAAGTCATACATCATAGTGGTAGTTCCACATTATCTATTCCTTACCTTCGTTCTGGGGCCTTAGTCTGCTATTACAATAGTGTCAGAATGGTCGATCACTGATCGCATAATGGTTGATTTTGACATCTACTACATACTAAACTTGTCAAAATCAACCATTATGCGATCAGTGATCGACCATTCTGACACCATTGTAATAGCAGACTAAGGCCCCTGATCTATCTACGTTTAGGCCCTGTCTAAATACTAATGAAACTTAGTACAATGATAGCGCATATGATACTGTATCCCAGTGTAGGATGTTTACTGAACTATCGCGCTACGAGCTCAGGTGTGTCGCTGTATAGCAACCGCGTGTTGATTCTGCATTTATTTAGGGCTGGCACGTTGAAGAAGCTAGGTTTTAAAAAAAAATATTTTTAGGACATTCATACGAAGTTTATTAACGGCGTTTAAAAAATGCTTTTTCATACAATAAAAGTTTACATTCAACATGTATGGAACAGCATGTTTTTTTTAACTGTTGGCCAATTTCTACGTCTGATTTGTCATTTATTTTAGCATCATGTTCTTCTGCTAAAAAACAAAAAAATAGGGGCTGACAACTTCTAAGGATGATGATTTCTTTCTTTCTTTCATAATTTTTGCTTCATGGGAATTCCCATCTGAAAACATGCCTAACTCAAAACAATCATAATGTTATAATAAGGAAAATGTATCGTCTTCTGATACTATCATTATCTTATCAATTAATCTTAAGACTGTTATCTGCTTAATAAGTACAACAGGATATTAGTTATCACATCACAGGGTGGATGATTCACTTTGTCTTATATTGTGTCATAATAACCTATTTTCAGCAGGTTGTTTTCAATAATATTCACACTACTTCAAAACAAACGTTTCATCAAGAATATAACACTTCATAGTAACCAAACTAAACTACGAACAAAAATCCTGAGAAATTCGGGATGGAAAAACCTTTTACCCGACCCGGAAGTAACATCCAGAATCTCCTGCTCAACAATCGCGATTGCAGCCACGACAAACAACGAGTTAGAAAGCGAACGACAAAAGTTTGATTAACGTGGAAAACTGGCATAAAGCATCATCATTCACAGCCTGACGGCTGGGTAAAGACCTCTCTTTGTTGGTGCCAATGCTGGTGCCAACCTCATCGAGGATGTACAACGTCGTTTGATCATCTCGCAGCCAGACGAACAACACTTTTTTTTAATCACACACCTCTAGTTTACAACTTTACTGCACATGCCATCGACGTGTTTTGGCATATGTTAATATGTTATGTTCCCTGTAGAACAACTGATTATTATTGGAACGAAGTTCCTTATCGAGCATTGCGAAAGGGGGCTACACGGAAGAAATTAAGACCAAAAGTTGTAACGATACTTTTTGCTATAGTTATATAGTAAGCCGTGCGGCGTGCGCGTGTTTCTCTGTATCTCTCTCTCTTTCTCTCTCATAGAAAGCAAGCCGTCGTTTCGTCTTTCTATTTTGCATTGAACAGTGCGGTGTCGCGACGATTATTTTTGTTGAGAGTATACAGGTTACACATAATAAATAACAACTTCATTCCATCCGAGTGTCCCTTGACACCTCTCAAGTTTTTATTGCGCTATTACGATGTTGGTCCCATAGAGATAGTGGTTCAATATGACGGTCTGACTACATCACATCCTTAAACATCACCACACCAATCTGTCACACGATTACAAATGCGAAAGTTTATGAGGATGTTTGTTACTAACGCAAAAATTACTGAGCGGATTTGTATAAAATTTGGCACATTTTTTAGTTCCTATTAAGTTTTAGTACACAATATTGTTATTGGTGTACTAAATAAAATAAATAACCTGGAAAAGTTAGAAAAGTATCCTTAATGTTAATATAGGATTGTTTTCTACCCGCGGCGATGCCTGAAGCGTCCTACCGCGCTTCAGGCATCGCCGCGGATATGAAGGAGCAGTATAGAATAGAATAATTATAGTTGTGAACTTACATGATTTACCATACAATGGCATACAAATATCAGAACATTTTGATATCAAACATTTATACTAAATCTTAACAATAATATGAGTTAATTAGTAATAAAAAACAAGACAGAACACAATGAAAAAAAAACTTAGTAACCATATCTATCAGTATTAAAGAAGTTGAACCAATACCTTCAGTGTCAGCCCTACTGCAGATCATCTCGTACATTCCGGTAAACAGCTACCGTGAGAAATATTGTTCTACACGTGTTATACTATAGTGTTCCTAGTATTATACATACTTTACACTATACTGGACGTTTTCTTTGTCAACCTCGCACTCAAAATCTCTTCATCGTCTGTCTCTTATTTGGGATTAATTCTTTAATCCACATTAGCCCTTATCGCAGCAATGTCCGCCATTTTGTTTTTTTTTATGTTTGCCAAAATTACCCAAAGTTTTATTTTATTATAACTATGATATTTCTCAACGTCTTTTTTTGCGGATGCGAAATCATCAAATAACTTCCTCCGCTCTGGGCGGAGCGGAGGGGAGTGACAGACTTTTGCTGACTAAAATCCCCCATGTTCCTTCTTTTGTCCTTTATGATTCGGGGCCGCCGTAGTGCTTTCGAATAACCCGCAACCCCGTTTGATGATGATGATCCCATTTGATGACAGCATGGTTGGCACAGTGGCTGAGCGATTAGCTGCGCTGCGTGTCGCAGGTTCGATTCCCGCACGGAACAAATATTTGTATAGCCTACAGGTAGTTGTTTCGGGTCTGGCTGTTTGTGTATGTGAGTTTAAATGTTTGTAAACGCACCCACGATACAGGAGAAATTCCAAGAGAGGGAAAACGTTTAAAAATAAAACTGGCGATCTTTTAAAACTTCCAATATTACATCAGTCTCAAAATATATTCATCTCTTATCAATCCCAAAAGTCCTTTACCGTATAAAATAAATGTAACAAAAAATATCATGGTAATCAAAGAGCCTGCCAAGTGCTAGCCAAGCCTAGCTAGTGCAAGCCGCACAAAAGGGTTCCGTACCATTATCCATTAAACGGAAAAAATAAACATGTTTGTTGTATTAGAGCCCTCTTCAATATTTATGTTATTTTGTTTTTTAGTATTTGTTGTTATAGCAGCAACAGAAATACATCATCTGTAAAAATTTCAACTGTCTAACTATCACGGTTCATGTTAAACAGCCTGGGGGCTTAGACAAAGTAACAATTTAAAAACGATAACGAAGTTAGAAATCGTTATCGGTCAGCAGTCACTAATACATTTTCAACTTTATACGCGCGTTTAATAAAGTTGAAAATCTATTGACGTTTACATATCGTTTTTGTTTGTTTCGCTCAGCAGTCTTTAATAGATTTTCAACATTATGCACTAGGGTATAAAGTTGAAAATGTATTAGTGACTGCTGAGCGATAACGATTTCTAACTTCGTTATCGTTTTTAAATTGTTACTTTGTCTAAGCCCCCTGGTGAGAGACGGTCAGACGAACGAAAAGCGGAGTCTTAGTAAAATAAGACTGAGAATACCCGTGAGAATTATCAAATGGAATACTGCGAACAGTTTCCTGGCTTCATATAATTATACCAACATCTCCTTAAGACGAATGAACTCACTCAACCGCTTGGTTCTAAGAACCTCATGTATTGTGATCTCGGCATTGTGTAGTATAGCTAGAAACTCATTGGACACGGGAATCGTGAAATACTGGGTTTTCCCACGACTAAGACTACTTGGCTACTCACCGAAATGACTAATTTGCTGATAGTGTTCCTTTCTGGATGTCGTTTTGGGTCAAATGACGTCAGAGGATTGATGTAAGTACCTAGTGGTTAGATGGTTGTATACTGTTGGTTATTTACTGTCAGTATTGATGCTGTTTTGTTTTTTTTTGTTTCGTTAGCGACTGCGAAGTAAAAGTATCGAAATACAAACTGCTTGAACGTTTTAGTTTAAACTTTTGGGTCAAGCGTAAAGCTATCTTAAAGCGAAATATGAAAAGTCAAATCAAAAGACTGGACGATTTTTAGCCGACTTCAAAAAAGGTTGAGGTTCTTAATGCGACTGTTGGTTTTTATGTTTGTTACCTGTTTTCTCCGTTATTGGACCGATTGGACCATTTCGTGGTTCTTCTACAGCAATTAAATTTATATTGCTTTGGTAGTTTATGAGTTCTCAAAAAATGAATACTCGATCAAAGCTTGTGTGAAATACCATAGTACCATAAATAAAAAGCCAAAAAAACTGACTTCCAAAACAAACTAAAAAGAGGAAAATAACCTTACTTCTGGAAGACTTGTTTGTTTCGTTGCCATTTTGCCACCGCCCGCCCTCCGGAAGTAAAGCTATTTTGCATTTTTTTGTTTTGTTTTTCAATTGTATCTGACGAGCCTGATTACTTATTTTGTTGACAGTCCATCAAAATTTACAACACTGCTCTTTAAAAGTACACTCGGATGATGATTGATAAAACTTGTGACTACTCTAAAAACAATAATATGTTTATCACTGACTTTCCCGCAGTCTCCAGTTACCGTGACCCTTTAGAATCGATTGACATTCAGCTTTAACATGTAATTATGACTTTGCATAAATCCACATTGTGCTGGCTATATCTATATTGGCTCCTGTACTTATGTTTAAGTCATTTACAAGTCAATTCTGCGTTGTTTGTGAAAAATTACAGTTTATGGTTGCATGTTAGCCATCTTTGATCACTATTTGGTATTTTATTACCAGACTAGCTTTAAATAGCACAAAAAGAAAACAAAAACATATTTTTAAACACCCAAACAGTTAAATTTTAAAAAAGAAAACATATAAATTGACTAGCATAGCATCGTGCTAACATCTCATCAGAACGCGGACAAAAGATTTCGAAATTCGAACGTTTTTTGGCTCTTTACATTGTATTGAAAGACGTAATACAATAAAGATGGCGTTGCATATTCATCGGGACCTAGACCGGCCGGGTCAACTCGCGTCCGCCCGAATGTCCCCGAAGAGAGACGAAGAAGGCCGATTGTTACGTATGTAGAGTAAGAACTGACGCAATGATATTGAAGATATTCGACTGCTTCCGTGAAAATTCAACGAAGTAATGGATTACAGTTCGAACATTGACGAGTTCGAAGCTCAACTAGCCATTTTATAATATATGTATAGTCTTCCTGACCGTTATCGGCCTCGGCGGCCAATCTCAGCGGAGATTAGCCATCTGCGCGGGAGGTATTATAGTGCACAAGTGTGTGCGCAGGCACAGGTGGACTCTCTGTTCCCTCATTCTCATAGTCAAAATAGTATTAAGCTGCATCAGGTCAGACTGGAAGTTGACCTTAACGTATTAGGGAAAAGACTAGAAAAATAATAATCATAAGTAGGTACCTCTCCATAACTTAGGAAAAATCACATAAATAAAACATTTATTATAAGACGAAGTCCATAGTACAAAGTAGAAACAAATGCCATAACGAAATTAAAGTAAACTAAACACAAAAATAAAAACAAAATTAAAAAACCACTATGAGTAAGTACTTAATATCTACTCTATGTTTAACTCTACAACCACAATTAAACGAATTACACAACACTACATATTAGCGACATTAACCGATAAGGGAAAGCGCATTACTTAATTGTCAGAGGGCTAAGCAGCGAGAGGAATGTTAATCGACGTCGTTGCCTGCGCAACTGATCATTATCGATTGCTAATTGATCGCCACCTGGCGGATGAATCAGGTGGAAAGTTGGCAAGAGGACCGCTGGGAGGGGCAGAGGTTGGTCTGTTGTCTGTTGTCGCTTGGTTGAGTTGGCCATCCCAGTCAACGTGACGTAAGATTAAAAAAGAAAGACCAGGTGATTTGGCAGCAGAGTAAAAGTGAAAAGAAAGAATTACTTTTTATTAAACTCGTACAGGACAAGACAATAAAACAAAAAATAATTTAAAAAAACGATAAAAACTCAAAAAACAATTTAAAAACAGACAATTAATTAAAATTAGTCCGATACTAGGCCAAAAGGCCCCTATCTCGGCATGAAAAAGCAAAGCACCACACAATACGGCTGCCCCGCGATCTATTGGAGGCACCAGGGTTAAAAGCCCGCAAAAATTAGTTTTTATTTTTTTTCAAAATTTTCCTATCCAGTTATTTAATGATTAAAATGTAACAAATATGGCTTTCCTGATTTATAGGTAAACATTAAAATCATCAATACAACCCTTTAATGTTGAAATTACCCAATTGACAAACCCCCCTTTTACATCAAGGATTTTATTAATTACATCACATTCGTACATTATCATATTAATACACACGTGTTACGGTCGGGAATTATATGTATCTCAACATGACATTGACCTGCAAAAAAACGTAAGAAAAATTGAAATTCCCAGGCTATCCTGACACTTTTGAAGACACGGTTGGCGCAGTGGCTGAACGATCGACTGCTGCGCAGCGTGTCGCAGTTCAATCCCCGCACGGAACAAATATTTGTATGGCCTACAGATAGTTGTTCCGGGTCTTGCTGTTTGTGTATGTGAATTTAAATGTATCTATACGCACCCACGATACAGGAGAAATTCCTAGTGTGGGGCAACGTTTATTTAAAAAAAAAACTTTCACCAGAATTTAGTTATTCAAAAATTCATCATCATACCTGAAGGCGCTCTTCCACCGGCGCATGTGCCTGTAATCAATGTACGACTCGGTTTTGTAATAGGCGATTGTATCGTCCCGGGTACAGTTCGAACTGTAATCATAATCATATTGTAATGATCGGCACGTCACCCAATCATGGAATGATTACATCTGAACTTACATTACAGGCGAGTGCGTGAGTGAGACACATTACAAAAACGTATTGCCCATATTTACCTTGTTTGACTCAAATATATAATCTCAACATGAATAACGTAACCAAGATCTTGTAAAAGTATTTTGATTTAAAAAAAGTGTCCATGGAGTTTCTTGGCCATACATCTCTATAGAAATTTACTCTTTGGAATGGGCAACTACAGTACTTTCACAAGTTTATATGGGTTGTGACCGGGACTGTAGATTCATTTTGTTTCTTGACATTCAAAAGTGCCTGTAATGGTCTAATTGAAATAAATGATTTAATTTGATTTGATTTGTTCCAAAAGTGTTCTTGACCTTAACAAAGGGATGAAGCTACATCCCTTTGTTTTCGACATTCAAAAGTGCCTGTAAAGGTCTTGTTGAAACAAATGCATTGAGTATAAGTTTTGAGTTAAACAGGTAAAACATTAAGTTGCTAGATTCATAATAATAAACAATTCAAATTTCAAACAAAGCTATGTAAAATCTGTGGTGTCTGTGGTTTTGTTGCTTTGGTTTTTATTAAACGCATTAAGGAAGGAAGGGATTATAAAATAATATATTTAATACATGTTATATTTAAACATGGGGGTATGTAGGGTAACTAGCATGGCTTGTCGTATTTGACGACACGGGTGGCGCAGTGGCTGAGCGATCGACTGCTGCGCTGCGTGTCGCGGGTTCGATTCCCGCACGGAACAAATATTTGTATGACCTGCAGATAGTTGTTTCGGGTCTGGCTGTTTGTGTATGTGGGTTTAAATGTTTGTTAAATCACCCACGATACAGGAGAAATTCCTAGTGTAACTCAGAAATTCTTAGGGGAAACGTTTTATTTAAAAAAAAACCTATTATAAATGCGAATGTTTGTGAGGTGATGATTGTTACTCTTTCAAGTCAAAACGGCTGAACGGATCTTGATGAAATTTGGCACAGAAGTAGATTATAGTCTGGAATAACACATAGGGTTATAGGATA
Source organism: Ochropleura plecta (assembly GCA_905475445.1). Taxonomy (NCBI): domain Eukaryota; kingdom Metazoa; phylum Arthropoda; class Insecta; order Lepidoptera; family Noctuidae; genus Ochropleura; species Ochropleura plecta. The sequence continues at coordinate 9,250,393 of FR997738.1, read as the reverse complement.
CTTTTTTTTCTATCGTCACGCGGGCGAAGCTGCGGGCGCCCGCTAGTCGTAAATAATTAAACTCTTCTTGACAACGTGTCCGCACAACGTATTCGTTGTTTTCACTGGAAAATCACTAATGAATTATAATATAAAACAGCACGTGCTCTGCCTATGCCTGACGTGGCATGCTCGACGTGGGTGGTAAGAGTAATTACTGACGTTAATTAACCAGGGGTCTCTCACTAGTGGCTTAGTAATCGATGTTATAGTACTAGCTGTAATCAAATGTTTTTTTGCGCGCAAAATTTTCTTTTTTTTAGGTTCCGTAACTCAAAAGGTAAATACGGAACCCTTATTGGATCACTTTGTTGTCCGTCTGTCTGTCAGTCAAGACTCTTATCTTGGAAGGTATCGATTTGAAATTTAAACCATATAGTCAATTTTGAAATCCCTTGGAGCTATGAAAATCATATCTCTAAGTCTACGCAGTCAAAAGATATTGCTAGTAATGTTGCGAATTTCTACAGAACCCTCGGTGTGCGAGTACGACTCGCACTTGCCCGATTTTCTTTTAGTTTTTGAACACATAATCTCACATTTTTCACTTATTTAGCGCAGCCACAAAACAATTATGGTGTGTGCACTTGTGGTATAGGCAAATCAAGCAAACATATTTTGTTTTGTGTCATTTTGTAATTAAGCTTGTTCAGCTCCTAGGATCACGGTCATTACAGTGCTGTCGTAAATCAAAATTGTATTGTACAGTCAGCACCAAAAGTCGATGAACAAAATCAACATAACAAAACACCTGTTCACAATAAAATGCCATAAGTTATAGCCGCAACTAGGAAACAAAATAGCCTGTACACCAGAAATTTACAAAACTCGTTAAACACGAATATTTCAAAAGTACATGTGCACTAGTATTCCTAAAGTCGCTGTACACCATCAATCCAAATGTCGCTGAACATCATTGTATCAAAAGTCACTAAACAGCTAATTTCACCTGACTAAACTAACTACTACTAAATATAGAAACTGCTGATATTGTTATTATAGAACAAAGTGTTTGGTACTGAATGAAATTATAATTAAAAACGTAATCATTTATTTATTAATAGCACAATCAAAAATCATCTTTTGATACAATGATGTTCAGCGACATTTGGATTGATGGTGTACAGCGACTTTAGGAATACTAGTGCACATGTACTTTTGAAATACTCGTGTTTAACGACTTTTGTAAATTTCTGGTGTACAGGCTATTTTGTTTCCTAGTTGCGACTATAACTTATGGCATTTTATTGTGAACTGGTGTTTTGTTATGTTGATTCTGTTCATCGACTTTTGGTGCTGACTGTACTTTAAATAACTTCTTATCGATCGATTTTACCGGTGTTAAAAGTATCCTTTGCTCTATCCAGATGTTCGTTATTTCATCCAATCCTTGCGTGAAAGAGTATTTCATATCCATCCATCCATACATCCTTCCTAACTTTCGCATTTATAATAATAAAATATATAGTCCTCCTAGACTGTTTTCGGTTATGGCGGCCAATCTCAGGGCCATCAGATTTATCAGATATTATAGTGCATAAGTGTCTCTGCCCCTGTTCCCTCACTCTCATAGTCTGATGGGACGGCAATCCGACCCGAATGGAAAGAGATCAGGTGCGAGACAAAAGACTTAACGTGCTTCCCGAGACACGGGGGTTTCTTTCTTTCTTTCTTTCACCGCCAACTTCCAAACTCCGGGCTGTAACAGCGAAAATCCTAATGGAAAACCCGAATAACACTTTTTCCCGACCTGCGAATTAAACCCAGGACTCGCTCATCAGTCGCGCTTACAACCGCGAGACCAACGGAGCATTTAAAATAATAATGAGAGGTATAAGCATTTTCTCGCGGCCCTTTTTCTTAGATTATTTTGACGTTCCAAAAGTGTTCTTGACCTTACTGGAATAAATTGAAACTATGATAAAAAAAAATATATTTAATGAAACCCTAAAAATCCGTCGAAAAACTTAGGTAACTTATCATAAAATCACTTCACACACAAATAATGTTATCGATCAGACTCGGGTATCAATCGTTCGTAAAATTCCTCTAGAGAAAAGTTTGACAGTGCATTAGCAATGCGCGAGCGCAGAGCGGTACGCGCAGACATCCGGTCGCTTTCGCGCGCATACGTACGACACATTTCGGAGGTTCCGTCCATACCCACCGATACTAGGGTATGGTGATTTGGTTTTCTATGGTTGGTTGGGTTTTTTATGGGACTGTTAGGTTAGACCTAAGAAAAATTAAAAACTGTGGTATCTATGGGTAAGACGAGTTATTCCTCGTAGCGCTCCCGTTTTGAAACGCTCCCATCTAAGCGCTCCCGTTTTGTTCCTCCAAGCGCTCCCAAAAGGAGCGCTTCGAGGAACGATTAAAAATATTAAAATTTATTTCCTCGAAGCGTTCCCACGTTTAAAAATAGGGAAAAGGAGCTTTTGGGAGCGCTTGGAGGAACAAAACGGGAGCGCTTAGATGGGAGCGTTTCAAAACGGGAGCGCTACGAGGAATACCTCGGTAAGACTAAGATATTTTTATATCTCCGACAGGTTTTCGTTGCTTTTTACATTTGATCTAAACGGTACGCTGTAGATGATAGATATAACTATAACTAACTTGATCTATCTATCTTGATAAATAATAATTATCAGTGTCGAAATCCCTCCACAAAAAAGTTTGTCAGAGCAATCTATGGCAGCCAATCTTCACAACACCTAAATTAAACCACTGATAGAAAGACGGTGTGAACTAACAGCCAACACTGCTACTTAATTCTTCTATTACAATTGCAAATGAAAAACAACCAAGAAAACGTCTTAAAGATGAGTAAATAAACAACACGAAGAAACATCTGACAGGTTGGCAAGATGCCCAAAGCGTTATAGAAACTACCATCTGATTAAGGAACGTTTCCATAGCCAACTTGATGAAAGATAGATGAAACTTTTAATGCGATCTTGGAACGTAGTGTTGGAATCTAGTTGGTTTTGGCAACGTCTCTTAGGCTCCTGGACATAGCTACCGCACGATCTCCGGCGAGATGGCGAGTTTTCTTGCCGAAATGCCACCGTGGAATCTGGAGGCGTGGTTTAACCTTTTCCCATCGGATGCACTGAATACCAGTATTTTACATGGAGCGACCACCTATCTGCCCTCCGTGAGCTAGTTAGTACTGAGTTATACTACACCACATTTTTTTGTTGATAGGAAATCATTAAATAACTTCCCCCGCTCTGGGCGGAGCGGGAAGGAGTGTCAGACTTTTGCAGACAATAACCCACCCATGTTCCTCCTTTTGCCCTTTATGTTACAGGGCCACGGTAACTATTTTGAATAACCCACAACCCCGGCAGGCGATGGCCCTGGCAGGCTCCTCTTCTTTGCTAACATCTCTTTGACGCGCGCGGGGAACACGAACGAGACGTCGAACGGCCTCTCGTCACTAGACGGTGGTACGGTGAGCTACCCATTGCTCATCGGCTACAGACCCCCATCTACGGTGGCCCGGGAGTCGTCATCTCTCCAGTCATTCCTCTAAAAGGGGATTTATCGTCACTATTATGGCGTGCCCATACGATATCCATTGGTGGGACTTGTTGTGTCTCTATGAGTAACATCGCGATAAAAATAAATTTGATAAATTGTTTATAAACATACTCAAGCCATTGACGTCGATGGAACCTCAATGAATCCAGCAAACGTTTTTCTGTAGAACATTGAAACAGTAATGGATAACGAAGTTCTTTCAAAATCCATCGAATTTGAAGTGTGTTAGACAGTTGGGTGTTTTCCATAGAAAACTTGCACGGATTGAAATTGAAAGCATTAATGTTCATAAATTACGTGAAGTGTTTTTTTTTTAATTTTCTATCCCTCACTCCCCCCTTGGTGAGATGACGTGAGATTTTATTCAACCCCCTATCCCATCCCCCAATCTCACATTAATTAAAATGTGGGTTTCTTACGTAAATGCGTTGGATTATTATTGTAAAAAGAAAAACAAATAAGATAACTACGATTACGCTTAAGATTAAATCTTAAGCATGTACGCACTCTGGATTATATGGACCAAAATAGTATAACTTTTTTTGTTTCATTCAGAAAAAAATTGCCTGATATTTGCCGAGACCCCCCCTCTCTCCAACGTAAGATTAGATGAGATTTGACTCGACCCCCTCCCCCCCTTAAACATCTCACGTATTTTATGAACGCCTCCTAACAAAATCTAAGGAAATAACTGTACAATAATACAGGTAAAACTAAAACAATCCAGAGGGCCACAAGATGATAATAAATATGAATTGTGGTCTAACAATAATTCTATCCATCATTAGTCATTTGCCATGTGTGCTCAGTAGGTTTCCCTAAACTATCGCGAAACCATTCATACGTCAAACAGATAGTGGGTTTGGCTTTATAATATGTAGGTACCTACTTTGCCTTTACTTTGGATTCAAAGTTTTATGCATATAAGAATAAGTAGAATGATTCCATCAGTAGTGATGAAATTAGCTGTTTCTTATCATTATTCATATTTTCAAGTCGATTTTTTTAAGAAAAAAATTTCTTCAATTAAACTTGTTCAAGTTCGGCCAAGCCTCAGTATTATTCATTATTTATAAGTTGGGTATCTTTACGGATATATTCCAAACCCATCTTGAATATTTATTTAAACAGTACCTTTTTTTGGCCAAAGAATTGCCATCCAACGCGGTAATGCTGCCAGCCTTCTGGGCACTTTTCCTGTTGACAGCACTGCGGACGAATTTGACGCTTTGTAATTATGTTACAATTTTTATACTAAATTTATATATTAATTATTTGTAGCAAAAAAAATAACAGTTATCTAAAATAGTTTTAACAAGTCAAATACTTTTTTTTGTGTAAAAGTAGGTCTGCTATAACCCACTCTCTTTTTATTTAGGTCTTCTTTGAGATTAGTGCAGCCTTCTTCTTCCACACTTCTCTGTTATTTGTCATCTTAACAGTCCACTCCCTTCATTTCATCCCAGCATATATCATCTGCCTCTAGAATAATACATCTTTTCTTTACGTTGTGGATGCGACTCTCTTCAAATTGTTGGCTCTATTGAATGCCAATCTACTGAATATTGCCAAAAGGTGCATAGAAGTGTGTCTACTACTAGTGTGTCTACCATTGTATTCGCCACACGTACTCTCAAATCTAGTGTCTATCTACAAAGGAAGTGTCTCCGTGATCATAATAATGTGCTGGGTTAATAAACTTTACCGCTAAAAATATACTTAAAAAGGAACGAGAAAGGCTAAGAAACGATGTCGGGATCAATATGGCAACAACGAACAAAATAGATGATGCCAAAAGGCTGGTATCCCAGACACATTTTTTTTGTTTTGGATCATACCTGGAAACTTTCTAGTGAAGAAGATATTGGGAAGTAAAGTTCCAACCTTTTCACAAGTTTTTTCTTTGTGTAAGATTTTATGTTAAAACTAAACTTTCAATAACCTCATGACCCCTGCACTATTCGATGCAGTTAATCAGAAAAATGTTATGATTGCGTTACAGTAAGTCCTGCTGTAAAACGTGAATATCCATACCGAAAAAAAAATATCATTTCCCAGCTTTTTTTTTTAGATTTAGTTTTCCAGAATTCTTGGTTGATGTTTTCGTGGAGGGTATGTTTACACCTTGGAAAACAGCTATAATACAGTCATTAAGAAATGCTGCACGACCCCAAATCAATTTAACAGTATGATAACCATAGTGCGCAATATATTTTATTACTATTGCTCTCAAAACTATGAAGGGACACATCTAGAAGAAACCGATAAGCTATAGAACCAAAACATTTTGGTATAGCTTGTCGTTTTGACGCCCTTATCGACTGCGAAAACCAGCGTCAGGTAAAAATTGAAGAGGTTACCTCCAGTGGCCCGCGCGGTAGATAACTGGTACGGCTCACTTCCACTTCCAGAGAGGAGTTCTGATAGATATAGGCTAGTCGCCATTGATAATAATTTAATAGTGTATATTACATTATGAGCCTCTTCAAGTGGCTGGCTGGGCTGTTTTAATATTTCATTGGCCAAAAAATTCTTCATTTCTACCGCCTCGCGGGTGGCAGCGAATCGGTTGTCAAGTCCATAAAATTGACGGGGTACGCTAAGGCCACTGCCAGCCGGGGTTGCGGGTTGTTCGAAATAAATACAGTGGCCCCTGAACATAAAGGCCAAATGAAGGAACATGAATAGGTTCTAGCTAGTTAAAATCTGACACCACGAAGGCTGGATAGGAGATAGAGCAAAGTTTGCGACACACCTCCATAACTGACACTCCGCTGTTGATGCATTATGAGGAAAAACATGTCTACCTAAATACATAAACAAAGTATTTGACATTGGTGTGACAGTTGAAACTGAATGAAATGCACGCAATGCAGGATGTTTGAGTGTTTAGTTTCCGAAACCGTTCGGGTTTCAGAGTTTTGTCGCAAATAGAAATACACACACGTTGAGAATTTGACTGTGAATGAAGACTATCATAATAATTTCATTGGCAATCATTTCAACCAATTTCGACGTTTTTTTTTTCAATCCACTGCTGGACACACCTCTCTCTAATTACGCCAAGGCACTAGGTTCTTCGCTGTTTATGTAGGTATTCGGAATCCATTCTCCAATCTTAGTAAGGTCAGGTTATCGGAAAATTTAATTCTCAAGATCATCTAGTTACGACCTTTTTATTTTGTCAAAACATGTGTATATGGATAGCTCGGTAATGAGCTCGTGGCTAAATAATAACAGTTGCTCGGGTCGATCTTCAGGTTAAGCCGTTGGGTGGTGGTGGTGACCATCCATAACATAGCGTGTGTCCTCCGAGTCTCGGAAAGCACGTTAAGCTGTTGGTCAGCTTCTGGTGGGTGCGTTAAATGGGATGGGGGGCAGGGAGGTATTTAAAGTAAAGTTTTAACATTAAAAACATGGATTAAAAAAAATACATGGGAAAAGGTTGGAACTTTGACCTCCAATATCTGCGTCACTTGAAGGTTCTCAGGTATGGTCTAGAATTTAAAAATGATGAAAATGATGGGGAAAACACGTGCCTTACGGTTTGGATTTTTTACATTTTAAAAAAGCTTACAGACTAATAAAAACTCTACTACTAATATAAACTCTATTATAACAATAATAAATAACTAAATTGCTAATTACAGGTAATAAGGAGGCTAATTAAGGGTACTTTTAAACCGCACACCGTCCATCCGTCAATTGACGACAGGTCGCGTCTACGGCGCGTTAGTGTTCCACGCGCGCCTCAAAGAGATGTCAGCAAAGCCTGGGGCCTGCCACGGCCACCGCCTGCCGGAGGAAGGGTTGTTCGAAAAAGAAACCGCGGCCCCGGAACATAAAGAGAGGGCAATAGAAGGAACATGGGTGGGTTTTAGTCAGTACAGGTCTGACACTGCCCCCGCTCCGCAAAGAGCGGGGGAAGTTATTTGATGATTTCCCATCAGGGTGCTTTTACACCCTTTATGAGATGCCTTTTTTAACCAAGAAAACAAAAAAAGGAAGAGGTTATTAATTCGACATGTATTTTTTTGGTATTTTTGTCGAAATAGCTGAACCTGACAGTCCAAGAAGTGTTTACGTTGAAGTTGCTATTGACACTTATAAACTGACCAAGAGCGAGACAGACTCGCGCACCGAGAGTTTCGTACAAACTTGGAACATGAACAGCCATATCTTTGACTGCTTCAGACTTCTAGGGTTAATTTTTCACAGAACAAACGGGCCATAGAGTTGAGTACATGGTTTTAATTTCAACTCGATACCTCCGCGCGTTCCCGAGATAAAGGGTCTTGACAGACAGACAGACGAACAACAAAGTGATCAGATAAGGGTTCTGTTTTTTACCTTTTGATGTACAGGCACCGTAGTAGAGAGATCAGGTTAAAATGGTTTGTGTAGGTTGATGTGCCGTCGTCAGTACGTATCCCTAAAAACCACAGGTTGAACTACGGTCAATGTCACCTTACATTATCCTAAGTTCACGTCAACAAAAATAACATAGAACCCTTTTGAAGTACTTAACCAAAGTTGTAGTAATAAATGATAATGATTGTGTCTACATGAATATGATTTAATTATTAATGTAGCTTCTTAATTACTGTTTTAGTACCAATTGCGACAGACACAATCAAATAATTACCTAGTAATTATGGTTTTTTCTTTTTTTTTTGTGTGTTTTTTCCATATTATCTTTTATTTCAGACTGATTTATTTTATTGGTTACTAGCAGGCAACCGCGGCTTCGCCCGCATCATATCGAAAAAAAAATATCAGTATCCTATATGATATTCCTGTCCATAATCTACCTCTATGCCAAATTTCATCAAAATACGTTCAGCCGTTTTTTGACGTGAAAGAGTAACAAACATCCATCCATCTTTTTTCGATAATCACGCGGGCGAAGCCGCGGACGCCAGCTAGTATTAATTTATAAGTCCAGGTTTCCTCACGATATTTTCCTCCACCAATGTCTGGGATGTCCATATGGGACATATTTATAGGAAATTCTTAATACAAGGCGTTTTTAGAATTGTGCCTAAAATTAGAAATAGGGAAAAATCCACGGCTAAGCGTTAATTTAATTTAAGTAATTAAAACGATTTTATTACTATCTCTTCGAGGAATACGGGAATACTTATAATATAATAAGCTAGACGGTAAATTATGACAAATCAATATAAGTACAAGTATTATGAATTAATACCAAAAAAAGCCTTATGATGCGTCATAAACTCATAAGTCATAACCTATTTCGAAAAAAAAAGAAAAACCCCCGACACAAAAAAATAGTTTAAAAAGATGAAAACAATATCCAATCAATACTAATCAATCAATACCTTAATTCTAGCGTCGCTGCGTCGTTGCGTCGTGGGACCGGTGCCATACACCGTCGAGGAGTGCTTTTAGCAGGTTGGGTATCTTGCATGATTCTGGTGATGCGTGTACAGACAGGACATGGCAGGAATTCAATCTAATATATAAAATTCTCGTGTCACAGTGATAGTTACCATACTCCTCCGAAACGGCTTCACCGATTTTTACGAAATTTTATATGCATATTCAGTAGATCTGAGAATCGGCCAACATCTGTATTTCATACCAATCTAGATAAAATCTAGATCAAAATAGAAAAGAGGTGATGATCTTCTAATGGCTTAGCTGATCTTTCTTGAAACCTGGCTTAGCTTAGCTACCCATTAAGACACCTTTTAAACAACAAAAACTTCGTCAAAATCGGTCCAACCTTTTAGAAGCTACGATGCCACAGACACGACACACATATAAAGGTATTCAACAGATTCACACTTCAAACTTATTACATCTTTTGTATTGGTCGGTAAAAACAACGTCTTGGCATAAAAACCAACCCACATTTAAAAAAAAAAACAATTTCAAACACCAGCGATATTGCCACAACAAATAAAGCAGCGGAACTTACCACAATAAAAATATTAGGTCCGTAACTAATATAAAAAGGTTTGCCAACAAGTTAATTAAAGTATTTAGGCGTGAATTATAATGATTTGCGACTAAAGAGGTCATGACGTAATGATATGACACTGGGTTTCGTAAGAGCGCGAGATGAGCCCCAAATGTAATGCTATGATAAGACCTTGTTACTACTTAACGGGTATGAACACGACGAAGATGTAGAGAGGTTGGAAGTGGTTAGCTGACTCTGGGATCGCAAGGAGATTGGTTGGAAGTAGAACCGTAGAGCATTTTCATTGAGAAAGTGACTGGCTTCGCGCAATGTTGATGACGTAACAGCTGTTACATCGAGAGGATGATTGCTCGATTATTTTTTGATTGCCAAAAATAATATATATAAGGATAACCTTATAGATATATGTATTAGCATATCATTATATATATATAAGGATTTAGATTGGCAATAAAGGCTACGCACCAATATATAAGGAAAATTAGCCAGCATTCAAGTGGCAGAACTTGACAGATAAATTAAAATGTCACTCGAACTCAGTCACTCTCTCATTTTAAACGCATTGTACACATAGGTTACAGAAAAAAACGTTTTTTTTTACCTTGTTCGTAAAATACAGGGTGTAAAGCAAACGTTAACGAAGATGCAAAAAAAAGTCGCAAGGATTGTTGGGGTGTTTGTGTATGTAAGTTTATATTTTTGTAAACGCACCCACGTTTAAAGAGAAATTCCTTGAACAGGGCAACATTTTGCCACATCTAGAAACTTTAAGTCCTAATGAATAAATATGCAAACGCATACCAACCGCAATGTATTATTATAATTATTTAGTTAAACGTTTCATAAGCCTCCGTTCTTATCTTAATATAAGACGGTATTATCCATCTTATACAGTTTGTTCGCAACGTTTGAACAACTAGATGATTTGCTAACGTAATGAAAACCTTCAAAGGTTCGTTAAACAAAATGGTCGGTTATTATCTAATTTTTGAGATAATTTTGATACAGATAGACAAGTGTAAAAGTATTGCTGGGTTTAATTAAGGTGAAGTAGATAATTATGCTAGTTATTTCTGAGTAGCAATTAAGATCCAAAAGCTGTTATTGGTGGCAATAGGCTCGTCCTTTATTAGGGGGCGTCCATAAATTACGTGAGGTGTTTTTTTGAATTTTCTGTCCCTCCCTCCCCCCCTGGTGAGATGTCGTGAGATTTTATTCAACCCCCTCCCCCATCCCCCAATCTCACGTGAGATTTTTCAAAATGTGGGTTTCTTAAGTAAACGCGTTGGATTGTTATTGTAAAAAGAAAAAAAAATTGCTTCGTGCTTTTATTTACGACTAGTAATCAATATTGCTGAGAGTTTAATTATAAGTGTAATAAAAAAAATTGTTTCAATCAGAAAAAAAAATTGCGTGATATTTGCCGAGACCCCCCCTCTCTCCAACGTAAGATTAGATGAGATTTGACTCGACCCCCTCCCCCCCTTAAACACCTCACGTAATTTATGGACGCCCCCTTACATCATCATCATCTTCCTGACCTTGTCTCTCTATTTTGGGTCGGCGAAACACTTTTTCTTCTTTCATTCTCCTTCATAATTATCATTCCTTACACAGTCCATTATTTTTTTCCGTGTTGCTTGAAAAAGATACCGCTGCCCCGGAAAATAAAGGTCCTTTATTTAGAGTCAAAAAAAGTCTGACACTCCCCCCTAGGCCCGGGAAGTTATAAGATTCTTTCGGATCCGAAAAGCATGGATATATTAAGTTCATTTTTATCTTGGGCCGAGACTCAAAACAAAGTCCACTCGCTTTCAAACAGTTTAAGTATTTCAAGTTTAGCAGTAAGATTATTGTTTAATTGGTATTAAGGAAAGAAAAGTTCCCTTTTTCAAGTTTTTGCTAACATCTTTTTTTATTTTATTTACCTCAAAGCTTTTCAGTCATCTTTATCAAAGAGAACTAGTCAAACAAAATCCGTATTCTGTAAAATCTTGTGTCTCCCACGAGATCGAGTACGATACGATAGGTAACTATCGTATCGTACTCGATCGTCCGGAAGCTCCCACGAGAATCGCACTATTATCGTCATTAGTACCTAAAATGTGGTCTGGGATAAAATTGTGCGGTAATTTTATCTCGCTCCGATAAATGTGTTGTTTTTTAACATGTGTAGGTTTTGTAATAGTTTAATTAGTTAAAAAAAAAAAACAAAAACGTTAGAGCAAACAGCTTGAAATTAGGCAATATTTTTGAAAGATTTGCTGGAGATTTCACCAACCATTTTACAAACTATACGTGCCTACGAAATAGGTCTCTGAAAAAAAAACGAATCTTTATTCATGTGAAAATATCTAATCGGCATTTTATTTATCGTTCAACATTTTCCGACGAAGTGCGCATAAAATTACTTCGATTTTTTTTTTCCTAAACCTATAGACAAAACTTTTGAAACAAATAGTTACAGTGTTGTAACTGTTGTATCTGTGCTTATTCTCTTGCGTCTACCTACACCACTATGTCATTGTCTAGACAACACGTCATAAAGATCCACATTATTTACACCACCACGAATACTATAAACTTATTTCGATTCTGTGGTAGCTACGTTTATGACACATAATGTAGTCTGTCTGTCTGGCATAGGTCATTTACTCGTAAATTAAATGACAATTTATCGAACAATGCGTCTCCTTGCGGATAAACTATACATATATTTCTAGATTGCAAATTAATCGGAGGAAAAGTGAAAATAACGAGATCGAATTAAATTATGTCTATTTTGGTGTAAAATTTTAAAGTGTCAGTCGAATGATATATTTCTTAGACTTTCTCGGTTAATTTCTATGACTCTTTGGTTATTTTTTAAAATAACTATGATACCGTGAAACGTCGCCCTTGGGACGAAGTTTCAACAAAATGTATAAAATATTCCATAACAATTTCCTTTAATTCACGCCATTTTCCACTCACAACGTTTGAACAATTTTCTTGGCACACATATGCACTATTATTTATAAAGCGGTATACAAGAGGTGAATGTATTACTATTCAATAACAATCAAAACATGGTAGCTCAACAGATGTTCTCTGGCCGCCATATTTGCACAAGTGTCGTAATTATGACGAATAAAACTGCGTCATGTTATCTCTTATTTATCTCGTACCTATATAAACTGTATGAATATTATAAGATTTCACGGCTTCTGCACGCTCCAATGTCATTTTCAAACGCCTCTGCTACACGAAATACTTAGGTACTGGCTTAGATGCATAATATCTTAGCCAATGATCGAACAAATCGAATGTTTCGGTAATGATCGATCGACTTTCAAATCGAAATTCATGTAAGTCTTGTTCCAGAATACAGTTGCGGTATTTTTTTTTGTAGCTTCGATTTTTGGAAATTATTACGTTTGCCGTTTGATTATTTTACATCATACAGTGTATGATTTCAGCTGTATGAAGACTAGGTAGGTTACGCACTCGTAAGAGTAACTATGGTTTTAATGGTGATGTAATTTTTATTTTATTTTCATATTGGCAACTAACTAGGTACTTTGGTTATACTTATTATACTAGACACGAATATAAATAGATAACATAAAAATCTATTCGCGTGGAAGAAGAAATCGAAAGGAATATAGCAAATTTTCAATATTATCATCCCAACTACATTCCTAAGTTTTCGAACGGCTTATAAAAATAATAGTCCGGTGGAGCATAAAATAACTCAAGAGAGTTGAACTGCGAGTGGCCATATAAAAAAAAGGCCTAGAAATTAGGATTTTGCATCAAAATGATTGTCTGTCTAATTTTTGAAGATTACAAGACGGAATGGTGTTTTTAAATGATAATAATGGTCACAGTTTAACACTTAGGTTCGTATTGAATATATTTCATTGATTGAAATACATTTTAGTAATACAAGAGTCTTTTTTACGGATAACATACCAGAATTTAAAGATTAATAATTAATGTGTGTTAATCATATTCAGTTCATAAATACTATTTAAATATTCACGAAATACTAAGCCAATAAATATATGCGCCTCTTTGATATAAAAATGAAAAACTATTAGGGCTGAAATAAATTCAGCAATATTTTATAAATCTTGTAAAACTATATGAAAAAGTCCACGAGAGTGAAATTCATTGCATTTTAAACCTAAACGCAGTTACAATAAGAGTCAATTTTCGAGAATAGTTTATTGAAAACTATTACTTTTTCCAATGGTTATAACAAAATAGACAATGTCGTCAGTAAATCATATACGTATCTATTGTAGGTTAAAAAGTAAAAAAAAAGAAAGAAAGAAGATTGGATTGACCGAAATAAAAAAATGTAGGTATATGCTTGCTATGGACGAAATTATTCAAAGTTTCTGTGAGTAGGTAAGTACCTAAAACAACCTATTGGAAAATTAAAATATCATATAATATATCATACTGATATTAATTTTCCAATTTGACAAAAAATAACTTGACTTTTATGAACCGTAACTCTAAAGCCTGCTTAACATTTGACGGAATGGCCCCTAAGTTTTTAGACTTTAGTTCAAATTAAACATTGCCTGCTTGCTTTTCCAAGAATAAAAAATAAACATTAAAAATTTACTACATTTCCAACAGAACCAATCACAAGTAGGTAGGTTCGTACCTTTATAGTGTGGTAGTGAGAGATTCGGATCACGTGCGATGCACTGGGGTCAACGCCCGCTCTGACAATATTGACACCCAAGAAGAGATACCGGCTCAAACAAATAATGTGGCCAAATACGATAGATGTGATCGGAAGAGGTCTGTATCCTTACTATTTTGTTTATGGTTCGAGAGGTTTTTTTAAATAGACGTTGAAGTCTGTCTCTAGCGCTCGGCCAGAAAAAAAGTTGACGTGTCAAAAATGGGCGGGAAATGTGATGTGAAATTACATCAACATACTTATGTAGGTACTTAGTCAGTAGTGTAAGATAAATAAGGTTGTTAATAAAGTCGTTTGTTATATTAGGTGTTAAAAAACTGGATGGAAACATAAAGAAAACTTAAGTTGTTGTTATGTAAATGATATAAGTAGGTAAATACTAGTAATATCAATCAACGATCATCTCACGCGAGTCGTAAAACTCAATTACCAACACGAGAAAAAAGGTTGTTGCACTAGGCAGGCACAGGCAATGGTAGGTACCTATCTACTTGTAATTTATAAAGCCTATATAGGTATTGTATAGTAGAAAGGATTTTCCCATTTGTAGAGGAAGAGGTCGTGATCTTTGGTGTCATTAGTTATTGAAAGCACTTTGAAAAAACTAGTGAAGAATGGCTTGGGTAGGTACTTCTAAGCTTGGGCATTGTGCATTATTTTAGTTTATAAAAGGTAAGGATACAACCAGTGAAAATGAACAGGATAAGCGTTCTAAACGACACGAAACTTTTGAACGCGATTTAGACATGTTAATCGAGATCAGATTCATAATGAAATTCGTCCTTAGAATAGGTGCTTAAATTGAAATGGAATTTCCTTAACCTAAAATAAAAGTGAAAGCTAAACGGAAAAACCATAAATTAGATAGAAACCACAAACAATTGCCTACCTGGGCACTGCGCAAAATAACTTCGTAGAATCATATCAAACGCTACTCAATCTATAGCAGTATAAATAACATTGGCATAACAGCTGCTTGCATGACATTATTTTCTTTTTTCTACGCTACGCAGCAAGTGGTAACAGACACTGGCCGGTAAATGTCCCGCGCTACTAAACGCCGCCGTTAAGAAAAAAACAAAGATTCATTTTCGCGCCAACAGTCTTCCGCCATTATTGGTCGCGTGATGAAAATGATGTATTTACGCGACTTTCATTCACTTTCGATACAGAAACTGTGATGTTCATCATGTTTAGTGCACTTCCTAGTTCGTTTCGTTCCATTTTGTAATTAGTTGGATTTGAAAATATGTTGACTGCTCATTAGAAAGAATTATGATGTTGTCGTCCAATAAATGGGTGGGAATAATAAAAGTAATTCTACTATTAGGTAAGTATATCTCAAAGAAAATATTAGTTTTCAAGAACTGCAAACCGACTAAGTGCGATCAGGCCAATATTACTACCAGAGATAGATAATACGAACTCAAAATATTAATCAGATTACGAAAGATCAATGTTGATATTCCTAAACCGCCAAACTGATTAGCTAAAATATGGTTTTGATTAACATCTATTGTGTTAGGGGATTCGCAGCCACCCTAGTCTATATTTTGTAAACTAAATGCCCGAACATCCCGTCCATCTATTTTTTCCGTTGACGAAGCGATGTTTGTAAACTTCCATGTCGGTTTGTGAATGAAATTCGCGCGGTTTCCGCGATTTGGCGAGAGAACGTGTCGGTGGGCAAACATCTCTATCTAAACATCATGTACATCTTATTATAAACCCTATTGTTAATGAGACTGAGTCTTATTTGACTTGTAGAAGTGTGCTCGATCATATATCGCGTGAGGACATTGACTGCATCTTTGAAACTGTCCAACCGCACATGACAACAATTATATCACTGACTCACGTACTTAATTATTACTTTATGTTTTCTGGAAACAATCTCAACGTTTCATTTTGTAATAAAATGTCATTCATACGTAAATGAAGGTAAACCACATTATTCAAATAGAAAAATATGTTATTTATGAAACAATAAAATTACCAGGAATCAACCATTTATTAACAAAGTTATATTATTTGGTCACTAAGCATGTAATATTATTCCATACCTACATAAGCTGTAATCTATAAACCATACGATTGAACGAGGAAATTTACCAACGTTTCCCAGTAATGTACCTACCCATTAAACCATGAATTAACGACAGCATAATATTGATATATGTATAATCGTTTGACTCAATTAAGTAAAATTAGCTGTTTGTAGCCAACATTCTATTTTTATTACGATTACATTATACAATAAAAACAACAACATTATTATCGTCATTCTCTTGCTCATATCCCATATTATTTCGGCCAGCATTTAATTTCTTTCATTCTTCTCTATTATTCGGTATCTCAACATTCAACTCCTTTCTAGCCATATCATCCAATAAAAATAATATACTGACGTTACATTTCTCTTTGCAGACCATTGCCAAACGTAGCACTATGATATCCTTATTCGTTGAAAGTTCAACTTAATTACTACCTAAAAGTTAAGTATGGTGTATTAAGTGATTCCTTTAATTTCCAGAACTTTATTAAAATAAAAAAAAGGTATACTTATGTCATTTTCTCTCCATATAATATTAACTGAAGAATAAGACTTTACTAGGGTGCCACATCAAGACCGTGTATATTTATTGCGATTTCAATCAAACGTGCGTCCTAATTAGGCAATAATGTATTATGATTAAATGGATAAAAGGCCAAATCGTTAAAAGAAAAAGTTAAGATTTAGGTATCTTGAAGGACATAAGTTACAGCACAAAAGATCCTACAGTCAAAGAAATACTGAGTCCGACCCAGTAATGGCTAAATAGATCCAGGTTGTACAAACAATAGATAAAATATGGTTCCAAAATGATCACTTCCACTAAATTAATGAGTCACTGATAAAATCACCAACAATGCAGAGGTAAGTATTGATAAGAATTAGGTGTTTATAATCAGTTATTGTATTCACTTCATATCCGTTTTAAGGTGATATCAATGCTGCAAGATATCAGGCATCCATTTAATTCTGGACTGAAAGGAGTAAATGATGCTGTGACGTCTGATAGGAGAGAATGGAAGAAGAAAACGTGTTGCGCCAACTCCAAATAAAATGGGACAAGGGCAGGTAAATGATGATGATGATCTAATTCTGTCTGCACTGATTGTTTATCCCGAATCAGTCTGACTGTTAATCTGATCGAAACGAGATCCTTTGGACCGATCCGTAATAAGCCTGTGTGTTGGAAATGGCTCACTCGCTCTCAAAGAGATTAGGAACGTTATAAACGGGTTGTACTCATTTCTATTGATCTTTTAAAACTTATAGAGAACTGGCAACCCACCCTGACTTCGCACGGGTGCAATTTAGATACAAATATACTAATATTATACATATATATACCTTCCTCTTGAATCACTCTATCTATTTCTAATAAAAATCCGTTGAATACTTAAAAACTCTAAACGTAATCTAAACGAACAGACAACGGAAGACAGTTTATTTTACACTATGTAAAGTAGATGGAACGGTTCATTTTCGTCATCCACAATGATTTTGTTTTGTATAGGTGGTTACCTATCAAATTATTCATTTGTCCTACTATCTTATCATACCACGTATACGGCATTGAACTTTGATACATTTAAGTATTATTCTATATAACACACCTACAAATTTCAATGTGTCAAGGACCTACAAATCTTGGGTTTTCTCGCAATGTTTGTCATTGGAAACTGCGCTTGCATTCGTAACAATTTCAGGTAGATAGACCCACCCGTGTTGTGTTTGTGAATGATACCTATTTGGTCATGTGGACTTTATGAATTGATTTAATTATTAAATCATTTACTATTTTCCTTATCAATGAGTAATGATTGACGTATTGCCCTGCAACATGGTCCGATCTATTATCCTGTAGAAGAATATCATGCATGAATAACTATCAACATTTGGGAAGTTTGCGTCATGAATTCTGATGAATAATGTGAAATAGTTTTATGGTTTCTTTATCACCTAATATTGTGGTTAGACCGCGTCATTTATTGACTGTTTTCACATTATATAATCGTTTGTATACCTAACTAAACAAGGGATAATGTTCATCATGACACAACGAGTTCCTTATTTTTTCTGTTGGAAAGTATAAATAAATACGCCATGTATTTCTAGATCTAGAAACGAACTTACAACCTCGTTAAAAGCAGTCGCGCTGACAAAAACTAGACCAACAAGGCAGGTATCCATTCTAATGCCATGCCTACATGATATCTCTATTCCATTAGCCATATCATCTTTCATGCAATCCATCATTAGTTTTACGTTCTGAAAAGCAATCATTACAAAGGTAACTAAATGTACGTGTGTTTATATGTTCTTCTTCAAATAGCATTACGTCACAAGGTGTTGAAACATCCTTATCACTATCAGTTAACGGAACATCGTTTAGGACAAGATTTTTGATGTATACACTATATCTGGTAAAACTGCTAATGGACACTGAAGATAAGATTCCTCCATCCGTGTGTTGTTTGTTCAATAACGTTACTACTTATCAGATAATAATTATAGATTCTTATACTTTAAACTGTATGTTGGAATAGTGCTCTCAATACTTTACATGAGATAACATAACGTTGTAATCCGTAGAGGGTTAGGTAGGTAGAGATAGACCTGACAGTACACCAATTTGTTTAAGTCTCATGTAGTCCTATAAGAAGCGAGCCTATTGCCGGTGCAAATCCAGCCTCAGTTGCTGGCCAGTAACATTTTTTCATACCCAACAGTCGCGATTGCAAATACCTAGTTTTGTTCTAATCGATACTTTTAATAATGAGGTCAAACTATCGAGTTGGTTATTGATTTGTGAATGACAGCGCTAAATTGCACACAGCTAAGCATGACTGGTATGGCAATCAATAGAGCATACTGATAATAGTATTCATAGTAGCTTTCAAACTGAAATGGTATTGAATAACATAACAAAGAACCTAATTGAAATGCTTTCTTAATGTAGAAATCATTTTAATAATGGATAAATTCTAAATGTGTTTGATGATGAAGATAATTACTCGATAGGCGACATCCATTGCAATTTAAAGCAATGTGTGTAATAAATAAGGTACTATTTGGCCATCTCATGATTAACTAATTTAGCGTAACCTTGTGGTGATTTCCAGAATATAGTAACAAAAACGACACTAGAAGGCCCGAATCAAGTGATATTTTATTACAAAACACAAATTAAGTGGCAATCGAATTTGTTTTGCATTGACAAAGCTACGAAAAAGCTTGTCAATAATACGAAACGCTCAGAAAATGATTGTCACGCCTTGCGTACACCCTGATTCATAGACAACACTGAGGATAAACTTATCATAGATGCAACCTTCATTACTATTAAGTATACATTAACTAACCCATCTCCTTGAAAATCACTTCCACGTCTGTTTCTATTAGAAACCGATAAATAATAGATTAGGTTATACAAAAAGCCTTGAAATGTGTTTAAAAACAACATATTTTATTGTTTAAGATCCATCTTATCTACGAACGATAGCGATTGATGTCATGGCGGAGCGATGAGGCGGTGACAGATTGGTTCTTTTGAATCTTTTGTTTCTGATTCGTTAATCGGATTTGAGGACAAAGATTTTAAATGTAAATTCGACTATTTGCATCAAAAATTGTATAGTGTGGCATTGTCGTCAGCCTACACGTAAAATAAATTCGAAAATATTTTCTGCAGGTTAGGGAACCTTTTCTTGTAAAAAAGGTTGCTGAAAACATTCAGATGAATGATGGCAAGTTGAATGTGATTAATACTGAATAATTTCAACGTAAACACAAAGCAAATTGAATGAAAGCAATATTAAAAGAAAAATATCTAAGCGTTTTACCGTTCAGGCTTTTCGGCACGTAAACAGAAATTTACATACACTACATAGGTACCACTATCATTATTTTTAATCTATATCATCTCTATAATAAAAAAAAAACAAATTAAAAAAAACGGCCACCAAAGAGACGTTGGCCACGTGTTGACAGATAGAGGGAGCCATGTTTGCACACGCTCGACTGACCGATACTAGAGGTCGGCTCCAGATGGGGACCGAGTATGGCTGATAAATAACCGATTTTTGTATTGAAAGTATTGGAACCTATCGCCTCTTTTGAATAAACAGGAGGTTGGAGCATTTTTTAGAGTTGTGTAAATTTAGGAGCTTATAGCCATAAAATAAATAAAGTATAAGTCATTTAATAACAGACAAAATCATACTACAAAGTAGAAACAAATGTGAATACGACTTTAAAATAATTATACACTTAACACAAAATAAAAACAAAAGCAGAATTAATATTCACAATATACCCAATTCTGGGTTAAGCTCGTCGTTGTTCATAAGATTTAGTAATGCAATTTATTTGCATATTTTTTTAAAATATTTGAGAGTTGTATATAAAGAATAAAATTAACAACAGAATCAAATTCAAAATGAGGATTAAAATTGTAAAGGTTTTTATCAAAAAGAGCTTATAACGCTCTGCTTGATTACTTGATTATTTTTTAGATCGTTAAAAATTATATTCCCTGACAGATAAGTTCACAAAACTGCCCTCAAAAGGAAGCATTTCTAGGGCTCCGTTGGCAAATGGCTAAAACGAAACCCTTTTTAATTTGCCCAGTTCATCTGTCTGTCCGTCCATATTTTACAGCCATTACTCCGAGACTATTTGGTACCACACAGTTGAAATTTAGTGCCTTTTATTTTAGTGCTTTTTATATACCGCAAAACTGTATTTTTTTTAATGTAGGGGTAGCTCTGCATACAAGTGAAGGTTGAAAAAATTTAGGTACGTATTATATGTATATAAATGTGTGGGGGTTTATCAATTGCTCTTCAAAAATCTTATAGACGTTTTTAGAAACTTTCAACTAAAATTGGTTTCAATTTTCGTCAAACTGCAGCAATAACTTGGTTTTTCATTAATATACTATGAAAAACCAATATAATTTTTCTGTTAAGTGGAAATCCTTACTAATATTATAAAAGCGAAAGTGAGTTTGTTTGTTTGTTTGTTTGTTTGTTTGTTACCTCTTCACGCTTTAATGGCTAAACCGATTTTGATGAATTTTGGTACAGAGATAGTTGGGAACCAGGAGACGGACATAGGCTATTATTTTTTTAAAAAGAGTGGGATATGAGGGAGAAAGAGGGAAGAAACGGGAAAACTTAGCGTTGCTATTACAAATCCATCAGGCGCAAGAGCAAAAACTGCAGGTCTGCTTGGTGTGTTATACCGAATTTAACGCGAGCGAAGCCGCGGGCGAAAGCTAGTTTAACTATAAATGAGCCTTAAAAATATTGTTATTACCTATGTATGTATGTGGTGCTACGGAACTCTTTGTGCGACTCTCACTTGGCTTGTTTTTTAACATTCATTCCCTATTTCCGGGGCTAATTTTAAAGATAGGAAATCTTATCACCTTTAGTTACATAAATACTAAACTTGTTAGTCAAAATAAAAAAAAAGCATAACGGTAGGATTGTGAACAATCAGAGTACGCGAAGCTATTATTTAAACAACAGTAATGTAAGATGAAACAGCTGTCTTACGTCAAATACAGCAACTAGAGTAAATATGCAGGAAAATAATCATGTGTACAAATAATCAATCAGGTGACAAACTGCTTCGTATGATGAGTAAAGGATCGGATTAAATTTAAATATTTAAGTGTTAAACAAATAGGTACATATGTCTAAAAAAGATAATATTATTATAAACTAACTTATTTCTCTAATGTAGGTACAAACAGCTGACACAAAATAAAAGAAAACAACAGAATTTAAAAGAAGAATAAATAAAAAATACTCTAATGACGTTCTTCAGATCCTGTGTTTAAATTAAGAATAATCATAATCCTATAGTTTAGGTCGCGAAAGCTTTTGTTATGAATAAAACTCCTACACTTTCATTATTTAACAGTAGGTACCTAGTTTGCTCGACAAAGATGAAACGGTACCTATCGTAGTTTCCAGCTTTAGCACACAAACACAATATTCTATTAATCTTTATAATTTATTCAAGGTCATCAGTAATAAGCCAGTAATAATAATTAATTTAAATGATGCAAATTCACATAACGAAGTAGGAAAATGTTGCAAAACTGACGCTTTTGCAATCCCCAGCGCCATCTTTCTTTCAACCGACATTACAGTTTCGGCGCGAAACTATCAACTGACTTTTTAACATTTTGATTTTGTTTTTCAAATATTTAAAAGAAACGTTGAAGTCAAAGTGATCGGAGATACATGAATAAACAATAAAATATAGGGCAAGTGCTAATTAAATAGTCGAATGACGATATTTACCTACTCATTGATAGGGAATGAGAATTATTGACAAGACATTATGTTTTTAACGACGATAATGTGGTCTGCTATTATGTTCTGATAGACTTTGTTTTATGGACATTGATACTTGAGTTCTACTTCTACGTCACTTATTATAGAAACAAAGCTAAATTAATGAGCATATTCATTCATTCATACATTTTTAAAAGCATTATTTTGAAGACAATTCTGCGAAGAGCATTCTCTTTCATCAAGAGATTACCTATTAGATTTGAGGACGCAATTGAATTGAATACCTGTCTACAGAAGGTAATTGGATTCGCAGACAACTTGTCCCCTGCCTAGCCTGCTGGAAGCAATTAGGGTAGGTACTATTTAGTTAATGATTTCCGAAAGATTATTAAAAAAATAGGCGGATTCCACAAAATGAGTTAGCTTATAGTGGCTTAATAACGTTCCATTCTGTGGTATTAGCAAGTAGATACGGCTAACTGGCTAGATGGCTAGATGATCGATCACCAACTTACGTCATCTGGCCTACACGCCTTGGACAGTTATCGCTCTTACGCCTCTCAAAACAAGACGCAATAATACACTTATCTAGAAACAGAAAGGGTCGTTTTATAAAATCGTTGCAGTTGTTTTCGTTAAAGAGTAAAGATAAAAAGGAACACGTTTATACGATTAATTTAGATAAATTCGGGTATTTATTCGGTTATCTGAAATCTTTTTAATGATAGCGCAATAGGTGTTCGCGTTTCTTTCTTTTGAATATCGATCAGCAGGTTTATTGTCTGTCTACTTCAATAATAAATTTTATCCGATAATCTAGGTGCTTAATAAAAATTAAATACAAATTATTATCTTTCTATCTGCTGATTTCAATAAATTTTTGTTCCCAAAAGATAGAACTGAGTTGAAAAAAAGGGAAGAAAATATAGGTTTGCTAATTTTATCTCCAAGTTTATTTTTAAAAGTACTCTTTAAGTATTATTGGGTAGCTAGCATACCTGCCTACCCCATCTATGCAGTGCCCTCATTATGCCTTCACCCCCAAACACTTATAATTCAATTCAATGTTAGGTTATTTATAAATCAATTTATTAATCAATTTATAAAACAGCCGATAAATTCTTTGCCTGTGACGCAAATAACACTGCAGGTTTTAATTTTAGCAAGATGTGCCCTGATTGTTTTTTATTTATTTTTTTAATCCTAATGTAGGTATCATCAGCCATCTTTGTTCTAATCGCAGTGATAAAGTTAAATAAAGATCCGATAATGACGGAACCACTCGGTGTGGCATCTCCACAATATTATCATTGCGCGCTCTCGGCGTTGATCCACCTGAACCCGCGCGGACAATCTCGCCCGGCCGACGAAACGAATGACGCTAGCTGTCTCGCTCGTTCGCAGCCCGCGCGAGATGCGCTCTCTCCTTCTCTCGGGCGCGCTCTCGACCAATCGGCGCCCATCTTTTGCTCCCCCGAGAGCAGAGCGACAGTGCGTACTCTCATCACGATCACAAGGAGACGACATCTCGGTGCGCGAGGTTGTCGTTCCCGCGCGAGATACATTATACGTTCGACGCGCGAATTACTTGAATGTAGTGCCTTACAAATTTTAAAGGGTTTGTAAATAGAAAATAATCTAAGACTGTAAATCTGTGCTCAAAAAATAATTAAGGTGTTTTGTGAGAGACTGGACGCTGTTTCGTGTGTTGTTGGACTATTATTTTGTATTATTTCGGGCTTCGGCTGATATCGCAAAAATTATCCACCATTGGGTAAGTTATTTCGATTAGATTACGATGCAAATTATCGTTTGTGACGGCGGGCGTCGCCCTGTGTTTTAGGTACCTCTAGTAATTAATATCGAGTGGGCTCAGTGCGATACGCGACAGTCGAATGTTTTGTCGTCTCTTGACCCTTGAGCCCTTGAAGGTGACTTGTGTGTTCGAAAAACAATTATTGCAGAATCTTGCTTTTCGTTTTTTTATCGGTTTTATTTACTTTGTGCGTGAAAAAGAACGTTCGTAATTCGAATGTGTTTGAATTTTTGTTTGCCAATTTGCTATTGCGTGAATTGAAGTGACAGGTTTTTTTAAGTGTTAAATATTCTGTTTGCAATATAGAAAACTGATCGTATTTTTTTTATCTGAAAATCTAAAAAAAACCTATCGGATGTAAAAAAAAATATAATTTAGCAAACGAATACACACGATAAAAATAGCTTTTTGAAAATTTGTCGTTTTTCTACAGAAAATCGTGGTCTGATTGCGCTTAAAATATGTTATTATGATACCTACCTACAGTTTGTATTTTAATAATATTATGTACTGAAATACCTACAAAGTTAAAATACCTACTGTTTGGTAAAAGAATAATAAGAAAATCGTAAAGTTAAACGTTTTTATAACGAGATGAATGTTTAACACTTTCGCCGTCGGGTGTTCTCAAGTGAAGCTTTAATTGCGCGCAAACTGCAACTAAAGTTATTTTGCCTACAAAGCTTAGTGTATTTTTTCTTATCTACCTGTTTACCCATTTTTTTTTAAAACTATTCGCCTTTTTTTCTACTTGTACTTTATTTCCCTTTCTTTTTAAATACTAATAAGAATAGGATGCTCAATCTTTTACTTATTTAGTTCTCTTATTAATTAAACCAATCTAACTTTAAAATGATTCCCATAGAATAAACAGTCAGAAAATAAAACCGCCAACATAACAAATAAAATAAAACCGTCCTTAAAAAAGCGATATTCTGCAATTTTATTGATCAAAAACACCCGAGTAAAACGCGTCGGAACTATCCCCATCACATTTTTTTTCCAGGACAAAAAGCAGACAGCCTAAAATAACAGCTTAATGTTATAATATATTCCAGGCAATTGAATTCCAGCAATCACGCTATTTACTAATGGTTGACCGCAACATGTCATAAATAAAGATAAATCATTATCATTCAATTAATCTTAGCAGATTATTGCTACGTTTATGACTGAGCATTCTGTCGTATTTCAGAGACATATCCAAATTCATTGGGAATACCAATTAATTACATGATGCTAAAATCAATATAATCACTACAGTCTGTGATAAGTATCAAGTTCGATTATAATTGTAGGCATTAAAAATGTAAGGGTAGTAATTGTGATATCATGTTTTTGGAGTGTCTTAAAACACTCTACAGCAATAAACATCTACAGAAACTATTAGATTCATCATCATCTGCCAAGTCTTTTCTTTAGAAACAACAACATTGTGGTGATAAAATGTTAACAACTAGACGAACTATCCTAGAACACTTATCGTCAAAGAATCAATTAGAACAATCGGTATTTAATACCTACTGTAAAAAAAAGTAAACAACCATAAAAGCTTCAAAAAGACTTAAAAGGTTAGGCTAAGTTTCTCAAAAAAACATCTTAACGTCAAACTTATCATCAAAAACAGAAACATTACAAAACAGATCTTTTATCTTCTTGTGAAACAATGATTCACGTGAACCGTCATGTCAGACACACTGCTCAGATAAGTAATTGCTAGATAAAGTTTCAATCTCATCTCTCATTGAGACATAAGTTGTCCAATGTCCATTATCTCGATTATGTCTTCTATCTGAAGTGCAAGATTGCCGTGATGTGGTCTTTAGACAATTATGTAAGAACGGCGCACATTATCGATCGAATGTTGCGTGGCGTTTGGCGTAAAAACCGTCATTATTTGCCTTCTGGTAAGAAGTTTGGTTAGAAAGTTACAAAAATATCTTAGTTATGTAGGTCTAATAATTGTGTTGCCCCATAATTGCAAGTTAGACTTTATTAGATCACCATAAATCTTCTTTTGTACTGCTCTAATAAGATTCTAATTGAAATAAAAGTAGTCTCATTTAGTGCAAGGGGTACTTTTACAAAATAATAATTCTAAAAGTAAACCAAAGGAAGACGCAATTTTGTTTCAAATTCCAGCGTCTAAACGCAAGACTGCAACTTGTCTCCATAATCGCAATGGTGCGCAAACCTTTACATTATCTATCAAACAAGACAAGTGTTTATCATCATCTGCAGTAATAACCACATTGCGTCAACCAGCCTCTCAACATGGAGACGATACTAGAAAGACGATAGAACTTTGTCACGGACAAAAAGATATCGTTCAGACAGATGTTACTGGCTTATCTAGTAATTGCCGTTTATTTCTATATCATTTGATTGAGATAGAAGGTGTTTTTTTATCTAAATCAATCCGATATTAGAGAGTAAATGATTTATTTTCTGGTGTCTTCAAGAATTGAAAGATTGATAGGGATTTTTAGCATCTAATCAGTAGGTACTTAAAAACTTAATTCTGCTGATTTTAGAACGTAGCGTTAGGATCCAGGAGTCCTCAGCATCAAACCAAATTTAAAAAGCTTATTCATAAATATCTTCCATTATTTCATAATAAAGATATAAAAAATATTTACATCTTTTCCATACATCTTAGATCGGCTAAACAGTCTTTAAAACCAATGTCTCAATGTTAAATGAGCAACGTTGACTTCGCAATAATACGGTAGTTAGATGCGCCAAGTTATTTCACACCAAATCTGCTCTGTTCATCTCCTAATACATGTTATTATTGCATATTATTCACTTAGATATTTATTTTAACTAGAAACTATTTACAGAAAAGAAGACCTACTACTTAGACAGTGCAAGAAGCTAATTTTTGGAAACTCAACATTTTGGTAGGAAATAGTTCTTCATCTGACATTGCACACCGATAATTTGGAAAATTATCATGGTATCGTCATTTTGTCCGAAACTGTTTTAAATTCTAAGTTGATGCCAACAAAAACTTATAAGACACCTTCGTGTTGCTGACGAGACATATGATATTTTATTGGCTTTTGTCGTTGGTAGCAGCGCAGAGGTCTCATTAGCGAAATGTTTTGGGGCTTGGTGGCCAAGCTGCGCGTTAGAGCATATTTTACGAAATACAGACACCCTGATAAGATTCGAAACCAACATAACTTCAATTGCGTAAGGTACTATACGTGATACAAATCACCTTACCAACGTACTCAATCTACTTGACAAAAATACATGTAATAATTAGTTAACAATAGGTAGAGATTAGAAGCAGTCATCCGATCACGTCTACACACTGATAATGAAGAAATCCTTGTGACTCGTGATAACAGAATCAATAGGTGCTTTATTTTATTACATTCTTAATGGAAACATGGAAAATGTGAACATGATTTTCATTTATGTAACAATAACGGGAATCGTAAAAATAAAATAAACCGTTGTGATTTAAAATCGTTAGTATTTTAGACTTCTGAATATTTAGAATGACCCAAATGAAATACGTTCGTTTTTTATTGGAACTGTAATGTTGTCAACATTGGCACATAGAATTTGAAAATCAAAATTATGTTGGTAACATCGTTTTTCTCATTTAAAGTTCGTTACCGAAAATTAACGTTAATTACTACTGAAATTAAACTGTCTCGTAACTTTTTACTTTAAAGTTCTATTGGAAATTAGGCTAACAAACGACTAATTGGAATCCGAAACATATTTAAAAAAAGTTGTTTTATTCTGAATTCTGTAGGTAAGCGCAAAACTCCTGATTAGTAAGTAGCAAAATATAACGCCACCATACTTTCAAAATATAAATTTAATTAATTCAAAAAATGTTCAATTAAATCTCTCATGACAGAACAAAATCAGTTCTTATAGATAACCACCATTTCCGAGTTCAAAGCGAGCCGCGTACCAAGATAAGCAATATTAATATTGTATTACGATTCCAAGTAAACTGTAATCCTGATCATCAAAGGCGCCGAATGAGCGTCATTTTCAGTGCATTTAGCGTTTTCTTGAAAGCTGAGAAGATGTGAAGTTTCCAGGCAAGGGAAATACCGAGATATGGCTGAGAAATAATGAATTAACAAGCTAATTGGGGATTTGAAATGTTATATGGAATAAGCAGGGGTCTAGAAAGACATATTCTATCAGCGAGAAAAATAATGGAAAAGTCAAATATGCCACCAAAGAGCTTGTGTCAATACTGTTGAAGATCTAATCTAATAATTTGAATTTGGAACAGTGGAAGTTGAAAGTGTTGTTCCAAAGCTCGGTAAAGATTTTGGCTGCGGTAATGGCTAAATAAGCTAAACGAGTAAGAAAGTATGTAGATAAAGATGATGAAAATGAAAATCTTGTAAAAAATACCGAAGCAAAA
Source organism: Ochropleura plecta (assembly GCA_905475445.1). Taxonomy (NCBI): domain Eukaryota; kingdom Metazoa; phylum Arthropoda; class Insecta; order Lepidoptera; family Noctuidae; genus Ochropleura; species Ochropleura plecta. The sequence continues at coordinate 9,221,571 of FR997738.1, read as the reverse complement.
ATATGTACTTCTTATCTGGTTTTAATACCGTAATTGCTATAAATGATACCAATTCAAAATCATTCCAGATCTAGTAAAAATCCAGTTCTTCTAGCTAAACAGCATAACGCTACCAGAACATTAAGTAACGAACAGACTAGCAAGCAACCAGTAACCACTAGCATAGTACTAGTAACATAAGTACAAACCTAGTCGCACACCAGTCGTGGGTTATTCGCTTTTATTGACAGAAATCGCAAAAAAAAAACGTTCGGTCAATTTTGATATTTTATTGTGTAGTACCTATTTTTTATATTTAAAATGCACACTTATCTAGAAAACCTAAAGTAAACGAATTATGTTTAAATTACAAGTAAAAGCAAAAGGTCACAAAAAAACATAATTATGCATTACTGTCAAATTAACCATTACCTAGGTTGTCAATCTAAATCATTATATTATTAAACTGTATCATTTTGAGAACAGTTCGTTCAATTTTTAATTTCATATGTAGGTTGGCACTTCTGGGATGAAATTTAATAATGTCATTGTCTTATTTAGTGTTGGAGCTTGCTTTTCGTATAATTCTAGCAAATATTATTATGTTGTTGCTAAAAAATAAATTTACTGCTGAAAAGACGCTGTATGTAGTGTGTGTGTGTGTGTGAGTTGTAAGCACAGGTAAAGTAATGCATGAGTACATAGTCGCATACCAGCCGTGGGTTATTCGCTCGCATTGTCTGGACTATAATAGGTCAGACGCGCGTGCGCTGCACTAGCGAACGGAGTAGGGTGACCGTGCGATCTGGGGAAAATTACGGGACAGCAAACAAGTATTCGATACTATTAATATAAAAATTGAATGCATTCCTTTTTTAGATTTAAACAAAAAAAATTACGACGAGTAAGGGTATCGGAATGAGTTGCAACAGCTAGATCGATGAGGCGTAATACGTCTACACTTGAAGAAATAATGATGACCCGCAAAAAGTCATTATTTACCTTTCATTTTTACACTTCAGCTGTTTCGCTGCACTTCGATGTTTTAAGCGATGCTAAAAGTAACTCCTTACAACAACAATCACCATGCATGCCTGCATTAGTAGCATGCCAGTCAATTGGTATATTAGCATACATTGTCTGGATTATAATAAACGGCGGCGCTGACGCACTTCTGATAACTGTGGCTATAATTTAAAAAGAAAAAAACAGTATTCATTTCAGCCGTGCAGATGTTTAAAACTCTCTACGTATTATATCAGTATTAAAGAAAAAAAAAGAAATTGATTATGTACCTAAGTACAACCGATGTGTTTTGATTATTATCTTTATCGTTATGTATTTTTCAGATGATCTAACAGAATAACGATGACGTTTGCGATGATAATCTTTTTTTATCTTATAATAATACTGTATGACAATATCCGTAGGGTAAGTTCAAGTTCCAGTGGGCCGCAGCGAAGTTTTGTTTCACAATTTCTAATAAAATAATATCATGCCAGCGACACGAAAAAAAAATTACCATAACTTGTAAAGGAAACCTTTCAAAAGGCAAAACAGGAGAGTCTCAAGCCACGTCTCAGAGTTGGTGGCCCCACCCAACAGATAGGTGTACGTAGATTAGGTACCCTCATTTCTCGCCGATCGATGATTAGCGTCAAGTGTCGCAGGAAGCCGCAGATAACATATGACTCAATGCTCTTTGTTACTTACGAGCTGGGTTTATCGAATTTTCAGTTATTTACTTCAGATGTTTTAACTTAAATTCAGTTTTTTAAGTTTTATTCGTCAAGGGCTTTTTTTGCGGGTGGGAAATCATCAAATAACTTCCTCCGCACTGGGTGGAGCTGGGGGGAGTGTCAGACTCATACTGAATAAAACCCACCCATGTTCCTTCTATTGCCATTTACGTTCCGGGGCCGCGGTATCTCTTTCGAACAATCCGCAACGCTGGCAGGCCCTTCTGCTTTGTCAAGGGCTAAGAAATAGATTCTGTTTTACAGTATTCTACAATGGCGGATTAACAAAAAATACATGCTTCTAGAACGATGTTTTTTGGGAACTACTTTCGCGTTTGATGTACACACGACATCAGGTCAACCTATTCTAAACTATTATAACCTGATCTTTCTACTACGGATCGCACACCGTAGTAGAGAGATAAGGTTAAAACGGTTTTGTATAGGTTGATGTGCCGTCGTGTGTACATGCTGTACCTATAATTTCCACCTTCAGCTACTAGACGATTTTTTTATCAATTTACCCATCCAATTTTCTACTTCTTATTACATGTTAATTTAATCATGAGATTGTGCTAATTCTTTCTTTAAACTTGCAATATTCTTTTACAACATTTATCAAAAAATACAAAAAAAAACTATTAAGAAAAGACCACACAAGTGCTTGATAAAAACCGCTTTAAAATTGTAATTAAAACATACGGGTACTATGCATTATTAAGAGGTAAACTTGAAGTGTTAAGAACATAAAAATGAAATAAAATTAAACTCCTTCAGTCGTTCGATTTCTTTTATTTCATTTGACTTAGCACCTGCTTTAAAGTACGTTTACCATCATTTAGGTATGTGTCTGCGGACAAGTCCCGAAAAAAAAAATGTTTATGTGATTTGATTGTTTCAGTCTAGACTCTCGACTTTCTATATATAAACTTGCCAATTGTTTTAAATTTTCAAATTTAATTAATAGTATTTTCTTTTGTCATCATAGGCGCAGGCGCGGTCGACCGTCGCGGGCCATGCAGGGTGCTGCCAGTGCCCCCGCGCCTCCCGCGGCCGAACCGCCATCTTCACAACGTAAGTACCTGTTCATCACGTTTCATTCTTAATCATTCAACGATCATGTAACCATTTTATCAAGCCAGCATTCTGTTCAGACATATCCTTAGTCCATTAATATTAAGACCACCAATCATCGCATCTCCGGTGCAACAAGATGCTTATGCGCTCAATGACAGCAACTTGAGCACTGATGGCGCGCACGCGCGGTATCCGACACCCGAGCATTTGTACGACTACCCTCATATTTTATTACAACGTTTTAGAACAGCTGATAATGTTTATGACTTGGCATCCGGTATTGAGCGACATATCTGACGGATTCTTCATTTATAGTTATGTAGAATAGCTGAGGCTTGCAAATTTTTATTGTCTATTTTATTGATACTTCAAATAGAAGTAATTAAACTGAGTATATTCTTCTTATCTGTGGCGTGCCATCACAGGTGTATATCTACAATTGTTATTTCAAATAACATTTACGGCACTTAGAGGACACGTTGCTAGAAAATTCTGCCTTCGTGAAATATTAATATTTTTATATGTTAAAATGTTTTTGTTGGTGTCCTGCACGCATGCATAAAGTTACGAGATCATCCAAACATGACGGATCTGATTTGCTAAAATCTGTAAAAGCCAGTATACATATTACGATACCATCAAATCAGATAACATACTAATTACATATCGATCAAGTTCTACCCAGACCATGAGTGATTCGTCCTCGAAATTCTTCTACGCACGCGGTACAATAAGGAATTATAAGACCCACTGTTCAAACAGTAAGATTTAACAAAACCAAGGCAAAGTTTCGTAAGCAAAACATAACACAAAATGTCTCATTAGACACTCATTAAGACAATCGGACACGGAATTCGGTTTGCTCAGCCGACGCGGCAATCTCTCGAGAGATCCTAACATCCTTTTGTGTCATACACTTGTGTCAACAGACATCTTAAGGCCATTCATGCAGACAACGGTACCTTAAACCAATAGATTTAGTGATATCTAGAATGGAACATGGAGCTTCGAATGAGAGCAATGCGAAGCTTTAGAAATTTTTTCTCCGTTTAATATCTGACTGCTTACGTCATACATCGCTCGGGTATTCATAATATCCTTACTAATATTATAAAAGCGAAAGTGAGTTTGTTTGTTTACTTGTTTGTCACCTCTTCACGCTTTAATGGCTACACCGATTTTGATGAATTTTGGTACAGAGATAGTTGGGAACCAGGAGACGGATTTAGGCTATTTTTAAAAAAAGTGGGATTTGAGGGAGAAAGAGGAACTGTGTTACCCCGAATTTAACGCGAGCGAAGCCGCGGGCAAAAGCTAGTTTAGATATAAATCTGATTCTTTGGTTGGTTAAGAAACTTTGCATTCGTAATTCGTTCGTTTTTCAAACGTGGTTTAAAATCAGGCCTTTTAGATATACTTGACATTTTCCAATGTGTTCTTCAAATAAAGGCTTTACAAATTAGTGTTAAAATCAAGGTTCAGATAAAGAAAGTAGAACACGAAAAACACCTTTGAGTAAGTTATATATTTTAACGGCACTCCATATGAATCACATAGAACAAATGCTTACTTGCTTATGTATGTAACAATGTTAGGAATCACAAAGCATTCTGTAGATTAGATTTTCTAATCTACTTCCTTTTCCGCTTAATCATGACTATCATCTTAAAAGGAAAATATGAATCAATTAACGGCATCATGACACATTAATATCGACTCTTGTATTTTATCAAAACAAAAGCCATTTCTTAGCTCATAACAAAAAAAAAACTATTCATTTTCATTTCCCATTTAAAACGAAACGAACTTAAACTTTTAGCGAAACATTTGCATTTAGAGCTACTTTATCAGTCCCAAATGCAAATAGGTATTTATCAGCCGTTTAATGTCTCACTAAACATTTTAGGTGCTCTCAATGTCCTCTGACCGATTAGGACGTCTGTCGAAGGTGTAGCACCAACGGTACTTTATCTGATAACCCATTTGAGTCGTCTTCCGGCCCTAATTGCTGTTTGTAAATACAAAACAGCAAATAATGACAAACCTGTAAAGGCCTGTTCCATTTTCTTGTAATTATCTTGTATTGCTCACTTTTAAATAGTTTGGAATAAAAAATAAAAACCTCTTTTGATTTTTATTATTAATATTATGCCATAAATAACAATATCTCGCTGACAATGAAGACACAGACTGGCCTACAGCCAATTAAATTTCAAATAAGGAATTGATAGAAGTCACTGGCTGATAAATTAAGCTGAGCTCCACAGAGTGCCCCGATACTCAGAGGAATAATAATAAGGCATTGTTCTAAAATACATGAAGATCATATAATGTGAGTTATGTGACTATGAGCATAGGTACATAAATATCAGTACAATAACAATGCCACTACTAACTCTAATATGAAAACCATTAACCACCACACTTTCTCTCTAAGACCATAGTCTAATACTTAAATCTACTCCTTCACTGGCCAGGATTTGAATGACAGGTGCGAAACAGCTGAACAAAACAATTTCTTTCATCTGTTAATTTCTTTGTTACTACAAGATGCATGTCATGATTTCAAATAAAACTTGAGAAAAACTACGTCAATGTAACAACTGTGTTACCTGCTACCTACTCTTAATTAAATCAATAAGCTTGCACGTGTATGTAAAATCCATTGTAATTGAAATAAATTTACTACTTTATGATCGTGTATACATAAAAGCAACACACCCAGCATTGGTTATATACCTAGATGTTACACGACGCTATTTATTAAAAAATATTGATATATTAATATGATAATCTTTTTATATTGATATATTTTATTTTGTCCCGGTAATATTGAAGAGACGGTGATCCTAAATAAAGTAAAATATTAAAGCGTACGAAAAATATATAATTTACTCTTAAAAAACAAGTGTGATGTCAAAATTGTTATTGGACCTATTTTTTTTGTACAATACCCATCTTATGGTATCCTTGTAAGTAAAACAGATAGCTTTTCTTTTAAACCGCGCTTTATTATTCAGATTAAACACTAAACTATACGCGTGTCTGTCTGCCTATCAATCAAGCCACAACCAAACTAACTCAGTGTCAAAGCACTCCACAAGAAATATGTGGCGTCACTTGGTAACCGCCTCACGATCTACGGTCGACGGTCCCGCCATCTCTCGGGCCCTACACGAATTAAAATTCAATTATTCACATCTCTACTGCCCAGTACCTCCCCCCTCTTCTCCCTCTACCCCCGCGACCTGCGTATGCGCCTAATTGGGACGCTTTTCCGTCCGGAGAAAGCGAGCGATCGAGTGGAAACCATTTTTGGGCGTGCGATTGATCGATTTCGTATCGAGATTTCGTTTTATTGGATGACGTCACGAGAAGATACAATGGGATCTTTGTTGGCTGTTTGTACTTTCTTAAGAGCTCTTGAGATTAAGTGCTTCGCATGTAATAGAGAAATAGTCCTGAGTGTGGAGATCCACAGCTTAGATTGGCAGAAAACCCCGATTATTATTACGCAATAGTCGACACAGAAACAAAAACGTGCATCGAAGCAATTGTTTCATTTCCAAATTCGAATACATTTTCCGGATAATATTTCATCCATTTTAGCATCTTCAAAAACTTATTTTAAGAACATAATTCTATTACCAAACAAACGTTACGTTATTTGTAACGTTAATTGGATCAGCTCTTAATCTCCACCTTAATGTTAAAACACGTCTTCATGTAGGCATTGAAACAAGAATACAGGTTTCTTGTTTCAATGACGACACGACCCAACTTCTGTTACATCAGCAACATTTCATTAATAAAATTCCTACTACGCCAAATATTTCTAATTTCTCGGAAACGGCGTTTGTTCGGACACTAGATTTTAATAAACACGTAAATGACGAATATGATACCTCGATCGTTCTAATAACATGTTGAAGTAATTAAATCGCGACTTCCTCTGAAATGAAAACAATGTCATTTCAAAGCATAGAGAAATTTTGCTCGAAAGACGGTTTAGAATTTAGTACCAAAGACCATATACTGACTGCATTTAAGACAGAGGACCTTTCACATGGATAAAAGTTGATATTATATAAGAGATGTAAGGAAGATATTCTGCCCCTATTCATGATGATGGCAATGTACAGTCACGAGCAATGTCATATATACACTTACCAAATGTCAAAACTGATTTTGCTCATGAAAAAACGGTTTCTACTTTGAGATGAGAGCTTATTCGTAATAGTATGGCTTCCAAAATACTATGTTCGTGAAACCGAAACGACACCGTGAAACGTTGTTGTTGCATTTGTCTAGACCCTAGACAAATGGGAACGGCTTAGACTCTAGACCTTCTAGATGTGCTAAAGGAGCTAGTACCACCGTCCCAGTAACCAACAGAACTATAACGTCCTATAAAATATTGAAGGCAGACATCAACGTGGCATCATAACTGCACCGTTACTGCGGAAGGCACGCTCCTGACTTGCATTAATCACGACGCCATCTTAAAACCATAAACAGAACGGCCATAGAGTGATGATGAGGTACTTATAAAAGTTTGTTTTGTTGATTTTTTTTCGTCTTATCGTATTTGCTTTAATGTTCAGTATATCTAGGAATAATTTGGTTTGGAAAATTTTGTGGATGAAAGCTTTTCGCCTAACATTTGAAATGCGGTCGTTTAAACACAGCTGCCGTTTTAAGAAACACGAGCACCTTTTCAAGTGACAAATTGCTTCGACAAATAGAAAGTACCTCCACGAAAAATGTTGTACCAATTGCATAAACCCATAATTAAGTTTCCCCCGAGATCCGAAATGAGTACAACGCTAACAAATGTACAAAATGAACGTCCGCGCACCACATTATCAATTTCTAGACAATAGCCGTCTCAGTTGTCACAGACAAAGTTAACTTTACCGCCAGGAAAGCCCAACTAGACCACAATACCGTGCAAAATACTTCAATTTCTCAGCAAAACAACAGTTGCGAAAGCAAACCCGTATGGTCAGGTAATTGCCGATGGCGACACCATAAGTGACGGCTTGGAGATACTACATGGTGTAATTCAGTACCGTTGAGGCTCATTGGAGTGTTGAAGAAAGCAGCGGTACTGTGCGACGTCCCCGACATATCAATCAAATAGCTTATAATATGCGCCGCCCACCGTTAGAAAGAGAACCATCTTATTATGCAGACAATAAGAGTTATTGTCGTGCAACTTCGGCTCACTTCGGGACACTTCGGGATAGCGATAGGTCGATTTAAATTCCGAATAAGCGGGAAGGAGGAAGTCACGCTGCGCCAGCGCTTCTATGTCACACCTTTTCTCCGTATATGAAGTTATTGAACTCGGGTGTACGTTGAATTCGGATGATGTTTATTCCGTGATTGTACTATTTTGATGACCCTTACACGTGTAAGTGGACGTTGAATTTTAATTTAGAATTCTTTTTGGTTATCCGGTCGCTGATCGAGGATATATTTTCGCTATGGAACCAGAATACGGACGTAAGGAAGAGTTTTTTTTTTCGGATGGTAAATCATCATAGAACTTCTCCCGCTCTGGCGAAGCGGAAGGGAGTGTCACACATTTACTGAATAAAACCCATCCATATTCCTCTTTTTCCGCTTCCGCGATATGTCTTTCGAAATACCAGCAATCCCGGCAGGGAGGAAGAGTACTTATGTCCATACTCTGGTCAAAAAAAGGAAGAAAAAAAAAGTTACGGGTCCAGTAAAATCTACTAAAGCGGATAACTATGAAATGTTCAGAGTTAGTTTACTGCAGCTTCATCGTATCGCTGGCCGATTTACTTGGTTACGTTAAGGAGATGATTTCCTTAACGTAACCTACCTGACACCATTAAAGAGTATAGGAAAATAATTGTCATCATTCACTTTTACTGACAAATGAAACCACATGTCGTACTCCAACATGAACTCGTCTGTACATAATTTTCAGTAATATTACAGAAACTTTTCCTGACCACAATTGACTAAAAATCTGCCATATATGGTGCTCCTACGTCACTTTATTTTGTTATTGTTAAAAAAAACCCGATTACGTCCATTTATTGACAAATAAATATTAAATTTGAACGCGTGCTGCCAAAAGCGTGCATTAAGCGCATTTCAGAGTGTTTCCGAGAATAAATACGTTTTCAATTTCGACACATTCTCGACTAAAATTTACTTTTGTTTTCCTCGTACATGTTGCGTAAAATATGGCTGTAGTTACACCGTCGTGGTTATTAGTGGAAATGCATTCGTTTAATCCGTGGTTCAACTTGTGCTGCTCGGAATTTTCCAAGTCTTAAACTTACAGGTAAAACTCACACAAAATAGTTTTCCAATGAACTCTATTTTAGCTATCAAGAATATTTTTAGAATCCTTAAAAAACAACTAACCTCACCTATAACATTTTTGTAGTACCAAATTCTATTGCCGATACTTCACCACAAATAAACACACCTTGTAAAATGTTTTGGATAGACACTAACGCGTCAGGGCTTCATAGGATCCCCATTAATTGATGTTAATTTAATAAGAAACTAACCACAGTAGAACCACAAACAAAACTGTTACAGTCCGGTGTAACATCACATCACTGCGCGCACACGCATCAAGTTACAAATAAGATTGCGTGAAATGATTATTGCTAAGAAAACCCGACACGATACATTTGTTTTATCATGGTTTCTTTAAAAGCTTGCTACAATGTGAACGATGTAGCATTATGATGAGAAATAGGTGTTATGCAAATTAATACCTATGATAAAAGATCTAGGATCGTGAATTCGCTGAATGGAAAGGCTCTATCATCTTAAAAGATCTACTTCCAGACATTGGTACTTATTTTTTTTTGCAATGGATATCACCATTGCCAGGGGATTCTTGAGGTTTAATCATGAAACGACAGTTAAACTTAAGATATGCTTAAACGTCAAGAAATTCATAGTTTAAGACTCGTTATCATAGACTAATAAATCAAGAGTTTAGTAGTCTATGATCATGAATTTTAAGCAGCGCTTATGAATTAACTCCTAAATCTTGTATTACGCAAGTTTTTCCTCTTATAAAGTAGATATTTGCCTAAAGTGTAAACCACCCCTTCAACCGTCCTCTAGGTTGGGGCAGTCTGTCTCCCTAGGGGGAAATCTCATGGGCGTAGCCAGAGAGTTGAAATAGGGGTGCAAATCTCCCTCCCCAAAATATCAGATCCGGGAAAAATTTGCAAACGAAACTCAGCTTTATAGAGGTTGTATACTTCCCAACATAGGTGCGCCTAAAATTCTGTAAACATTTTCCTTTATATCTACGTGCAAGAAAAAACGTATTGATATGAACATTTTCTGTGTAATTGGAGTCTCAACGGATGTGTTTATCTAAATAGGCGTGATATACGACTTATGTATGTAATTTAGGTGAATGCGCACAATACTTGGAGGAAGGTGTCAATTTTTTCTACCTTACGTCATTAAATACGTATTTTGTTTGCATCCTTTCGTTTTGCAACACTTTTTCATAAACAAAGATTAGAATTGTACCTATAATCGAAATATTTTCCTCTTTACCACATACAACAGCGAAAGTTGTCACTTCCACGGTTAATATACATTCCAATGATAAATTACCTGGAAAAAGTGTCTAAAGCTACTTTTATTTTAAATTCCAAATCCAATGATAAATTACCTGGAAAAAGTGTCTAAAGCTACTTTTATTTTAAACTAGCTGCACCCCGCGGTTTCACCCATGTAGACTGGCATATTATACACATAAACCTTCCTCTCGAATCCCATCATATATTGCTGATAACTGTATTAAAATCCATTGAGGAGTTTAAAAGATCTAAGCGAACAGACAGCAGAAGCGACTTACTACGTAAAAATAATACTAATAGACAAAATAATTCATTAATGTACAGGATAATAAGCACTGGCTGACGATAATGATCTATCTTCTAAATTTAAAACCAAACTTTTCCTCTCACCCTAAACGCGGTAAATGTCATTTAATTATATAATTTATACCCTTTTTTGGTATTATGCATTGATTAGTAATCTCGTATGTGGGTTATTGACGTGCTATGAGTCAGGTACATTGTCCTGTTTGGGAATTATTATGAACTGGGATTGGCGTCATAAAGGTACCGCGTTGAGTTTTAGCTATACATTCATTGAACAACCATGCTCTTGACATGTCGTAAATAAAAATAATATTTAAATCTGTGTATTAGTGTCGCCATTTAAATGGGAATAAATAAAATGTGTTTGTTAAAATATCTATCTATTCATGGAACTATTTATCTGGGTATGTACTTGTCAGTCTATATACATGTGAGTAGCCTTAAGTGATTGCCAGGAGTATCATAATAATATGTAGATGATTCAGTGTTTTCTTTTATAGCAAGTAGGGAATAAAATTCTTTGTGACTAACCTACCTCAAGAATCTCTAACGATAATATCAAATGTGTTCAATACGATTATTACTCTAAGCAACCGGGTTGTACTGGCAGTTAATAAACATACGACGGGCATTAAAAAAAGTTTTAATCACGTTATTTTTTGACTCACTGTCAATCACTTTTATAAGTAATAGACAATAAAATACCCAAAAAGATCATCGCTAAATTCAAATGCATATTGTCGCGAACTTATCTCAATAAGATCTGTGTTTTACCAGCCAAATAAATGAGACTATTCACGGCACGTTCCTTAAATATGCTACTATTGCACAGAAGCATCTCATAGACTCATTCTAATGTACGTATCTGTCATGGGAATCTGGGAAATGAAGCAAAAGGCATTGGTGTTTTTACTCAATTAGCTAGCTTAGTAATTATAAGATCGTTTGTGGATTAAATCCCTTTAAAATTTTCATCCAAAGGTCGTTAGGTGTTTCTCAAGGTAGTATTTTGCGTCTTACTATATTTTAAGCAAAAAATAAAACAGCCAAATTTTCATTAAGCCATAGGATTTTTTTATTTGTGTTGTTAAATTGTATAATGTTATTTATTTATAATATTGTTCTGTTTTTCCTGCTAATCTCTGCTTTCAACTTAATGGCACTGATTCCATTCATATTATTTTGTAAGTACTTTTTTTGTATAAAGTCTATCTGGATTACTTGTGTGCTTTAAAAAGTTTGTGCATAATCATGACAATCAAGCGTGGAGCTTATGGAATTACCCGCCAAATATATGTATTTATTCATAGCACGTCTCTAAAGTATCTCACAATCGCTACTTTTCACAAAACAACGATCTGATAGCATTTACGTGACTCAGTCGCTTGCCAGCCATACACTCCTCTAGCTATAGCCTAGTAGGTGTCAGTCTTATTGATTTTTGTGCCCTAAAGCCTCAGCAAGGCTCAGGGAACGGTAACAAAGTGGAATAGGCTTTATTGTGTAGCCGCTAGAACCGTTTTTTGTACGTAGTTACGATTCAGTTTTAAAACAAAAGATAGTGTGAATCATCCGTCGAGAACTTTGTTGTGGTTTGAGAATTTTAGGGATGGAGGCTGTTGTGCGATTTTGATTCGTATTGATTTGAATTTAAGGTTGATGTCATAAGAATAAAGTTAGCAAAAGCTTTTTAGGTTTCAATTTACTTCGATGATTCGATATTTCGTTGCTATAAACTATATATTTTATGAACAGATCCAGAAGATAGCATTTGTTTGCGCATAGGTTACCGCAAACAAAACAACGCCATCTGTTATCGAGTAGCAACTAAAAACACAGTATTTAATACATTAAGAAATCTATTAGCAAATTGTAGCTAGAATCGATTCCAATGATGATAATAATATCAGATATTATTATTCTAAATGGCGACCTCACACAAGTGAATTGCCTGACTCATCTATTGTCGACTTTTCTTGGAATTGTAAGAAAGCGCCCCGCGTTATTCAAACATACAATTCGTAATCAATTGTAACATGTACTCTTTTGTTACAGAAATCAAAACAGAGGAGGTCATCAGTGAAGCTAAAATCGAGGCCGACGAAGAAATGGACGCCGTTCAAATTGAAAAGCAGGAGCTGCGCGTCACTAGGACGACGAGCATCGACAGTGACAACCGATCTGACAGGAGCGAGGAGGAAGACCTGAGAAGAGCGCGGAAACGTCCCGCGCCTAACTCACCATCTCCGATCCCGATGGACAAAAGAACAGCAAGGTTCGAATGCCCCAAGTGCCGGCAGCGGTTCGACTCGGTCAACGCTTTCGACATCCACCGATTCACTGCACACAGTGACGACACCAAGACTGGCTTCGACGATCTTACGTTCGTCGATTTCTCAAGCAAAAAGTTCCCTGAAATTGCCAGAGGAGTGTGCGAAAGGAACCCGCACGTATCAGTGACCGAACAGCGTTACAGATGCGATATGTGCTGTCGAGACTTCCCTTGTGGACAAGCTTTGGACATTCATAGGAAATCGTGCCTCTCTGCCACCCGGATTCCCACCCCTGAAAGAGATCGCAGGGAAGATTTCTTTGCTAAATTAGATCTTAGAAACAGATCCTTTGGCATTCCCGGCACGTTGACACCACCAATGGACCGATTCACTCCCAAGTTTGACGATAATCACCTTACCAATGGAATCAGACACATCGATGCCGCTCGCGACTTGGCAGATATTCAATCGATATTAAATGTCACGTCAGCTGGTGGGCTTTTAGAAAGGCTCACCGGCACTAGAGTGTCTTTGGAAAGTTCGGTTCTGACCCCTCCGGACACCATTATCAAGGACAGGGATCAAGAGGAAACCCAAGATAACTTCGCAGCAGAGTTCAGAAGAATGAAGCTGCGTGGAGAGTTCCCCTGTAGATTGTGCCCTGCCAAGTTCCCTAACCTAAGAGCTTTGAAAGGACACAATAGAGTGCACTTGAGCGGAACGGGCCCGGGACCTTATCAGTGTAACATGTGCCCTCATGCCTCTTTAGATAAGGCTGCGTTAGTACGTCACATGCGTACACATAACGGGGACAGGCCGTATGAATGCGCCGTCTGTAATTACGCTTTTACCACCAAAGCCAACTGCGAGCGTCACTTAAGGAATAGACATGCTAAAGTCACAAGAGAAGATGTGAAACGCTCAATTATTTACCATCCGTCTGAAGATCCTAATAATGATGAAGTAAACTCTAAACTAGCAAGGGATGAAGTCAAAAGATCGCTCGCCTTTCACACCCCTGACATTGACAGGCGAAACGAAAGTTCAGGACGCGATACGCCACTAACGCACTTTACTCCAAGTTTCATTACCGACAGACATCCAGTAACTAACTTAACAACCAAACCGTTACCATTGCCATTAACTGAGTCGCCTCTACCTCTGCCTATTCAAAGGGAAGTAGACCAGCCACAGCCTCGAATTAAAGTGAAGGGTATCGGTCAGCTGACGCAAATACCTGAGTTTAGGCCACCAGAAATCACGTACCAGTCCAACGACATCTCACACGATTCGTACGATGAAGAAGCTCCCGTTGACTTGAGCACCAGTGACAATAATAGTTGTGATGTTCTTGATCTCAGTAAGAAGAAACATGACACCGATTCTGAGGAGCCTAAGGCTACACCACGTCCTTCTTTCGAGCCCGATGCAGCGAGTGTCGCCGCTTCAGCATACGATCGGACAAGATTCCTCTTAGCCTCACAAAGACTGTTTGAAAACTCTCTTCCTAAAATCGATCCAGCTTTCTATGCCACCCAGCTGTCGCAGCTGTACGCCGGCACGGTTCCTGGCATCCATGGTTTATCTTTACCACCATCCTTTCCTATCGCCCCTTACTTACTACAACCCCCTTTTTTTCCTCACCCAACTGATTCTCAGGAACTTGCCGAAATAAAACAACACATCCAGAAAGAAATAATGCGAGGTTTGAGCATGTCTGGTGGCAGACTCGTCCCTAATGACCAAGACAGTCAGCCTAAAATTGAGCCAGAGGAAGAAGAACAGAAACCACCGCCATCGATCTCACCGATACCTTCGCCACTCTCTGAATCTCCACGCCCAACAATGAATAACACTCTCGTCCCCCAAACGGATTCCGTGAAGATGGTAATCAAAAATGGTGTTCTGATGCCTAAGCAGAAACAAAGAAGATACAGAACTGAAAGACCCTTTTCCTGCTCTCAATGTTCGGCGCGGTTTACTCTCCGATCTAACATGGAACGTCACGTTAAGCAACAACATCCGCAGCACTGGAGTGTCAGAAGACCAGCTCCAAGGGCGCCACCGCCGTACCCTACAGCGGACTCACTGACTGATCGCATGAAGTTTGCTTTACTAGCACGCCATCTTGAAAGGCCCTTGCAACAATCGGAACGCTCGCCTGTGCGACGAGATTCCGATGAAGTAGCCGACAATGAAGAAGATGAAGAAGATACCCTAGTAATAGATGAAGAGCCTGATCAGGAAATAAAAGCAGAAGATCACACCGCGGCGCGCCTTGCAGCCGCTGAAATCTTAATGGCTACTTGCCAACAGGAAATGACTAAGGACTTTGATCTTAAAATCGCTGGGAACTTGATCAACAAGCCTGTTTCTATTATCAAAGAGAAGAATGAGTCTGGAACTAACTCTGTGTCACCCACACAAGAACCACTGCCTATCCCGGTGGTACCTACTCGCAGTGATGAGGAAGAAGATGAAGAGGGCCTAGTCGCCTCCACAAGTGAGGGGAACAACTCCGGCAGCGATGAAAATAAGTAAGTTCAAGCTTTGTTCAACTGATATATAAAAATATTTTCGAAATAAAGTCATTCTATCAATTCAAAAAAAAAACATGTGTATTAACCTAAGCTTAACTTCTTTTCAGATCAGAAACAGATACAGCTCTTCCACCAAAGAAGAAATCGGCTTACAGCCTAGCCCCCAACCGAGTATCGTGTCCTTACTGCCACCGCAAGTTCCCCTGGTCGTCATCTCTCCGTCGCCACGTCCTCACACACACCGGACAGAAACCTTTCAAGTGTCCACACTGCACACTTCTCTTCACCACCAAGTCGAACTGCGACCGCCATCTTTTGAGGAAGCACGGAGGTTCCGCCAGAGCTGTCCTAGCTGAACCAATCCCTGAAACTGTATCGCCACCACAACCAATAAATGACACCAGAGCAGTGCCAGAAAGACCTTACAAATGCGTGTCTTGTCCTACTAGCACCTTCTCATCCCTCGAAACTCTGAAGAAACATATGTCATCAAGACACGGGATTGATTATCAACCAGGCTCCCCGAACCCTGAAATTGTGGAAGAAACCAATGAAGGTGGTCTAGTCTTCAAATGCCACCTGTGTGAAGCGTCGTTTGGTGACAGAAGTGGAGCCCTGTCGCACTTGGCAACGGGACACACGACGGAATATGAGCAGCTGGTCAGCAAGGGCGCCTTGGATGCTGCCAGTGACAGGAGCGAAAGCGCTGATGATGATGAAAGGGGAAAGTTTCCTGACCATGCTAACAGAAAGGTAAGGATTAAAACTTGACTGACTAGAAGTATCTAAAAGAAGCTATTGTTATTAATAGCCTATGTAAACTTCATTCTTAGACCTTCTTCTACAAACCCTTTTTCTTCTAGGTGGTCTGCGCATTCTGTGTCCGTCGATTTTGGTCAGCTGAGGACCTCCGTCGTCACATGCGGACTCATTCGGGAGAAAGGCCGTTTGCATGCGACCTTTGCCGACGTCGCTTTACCCTGAAGCACAGCATGCTGCGACATCGCAAAAAACACAGGGAAGAAATCACTGACGATGAGGAGGCTTCCCCGCCTAACACGCCGTTGGAAGATACTGTAACTAATGGGTGAGTATCTGTTTAAAATCTAAAATGTTTTGCCAATGCCAATTGCATTAATAGCACGAAATTCAAAATTTTGTCCTAAACAAAACGATTAGCAAGCTATCGAAATCACGTATATAATTTCTCCTATCTTTACAGATACCGCTACCAAGATGACGACGGCTCAGGCAATGAAATCCCGAGCAACGTCAACAACAACAACTCACCTCCCTCCGCTCCATATGAAAAGAAGCTCAAACTAGACATGACTTCGCGCAAATACTCGTCAGAGACTGACGACCCGGAGAACAGCGACCTCATCGGCAAACTGCTCGGAATACCTGACAAAACCATCAACAAGCTACTCTCCTCCGCAGACGAAGCCGCGAAAATCCTTGGCGTGAATAAATGAGAGTACGCTATAGTCCTCGTGACGCCTGCTAGACTCATTCTAGCACCGCGGGGACTAAAAATACCGTTCCAAAACATGCACGTTCAATCGTCTAACGCTAAAGAAAACGGTACAACGCCATCTAGCAAAGAGTAGACGTACCTGTATGTCTACGCCAAAGTTGTCAATATTTTTCTTAGTATTTAAAAATGAATGTATCCAAAGTGAAGCTTCAACGAATGTATAATTTTATATCAACGCCATCTAGCAACGAGTAGAAGCATTAGGTAATGCCATTTTGGTAACTTACTTCAATGCAGTAGCGTGTAAATATTTGCTAGTATAACTAGGTGCCTTTAGCTGCCTTACTTTAAAGTATATACCGTCCTATAATGCCTTACTGTAACTATTTTAAAGCTTAAAATGTGGGTAATCGACAACGAAGGTTTCTTAGTGCCAGTTCTTAAAAGTACACTGTATATTTGAATTCTAGTTAGTATGTACTCAGCTCTTATATTTTAGTATGTAACATACTTGTGTAAGCCAGTTTTTAATTACTATATACAGTAGTAGAGTCAGTTCGAGATCGCGAACTTTTACTGTCTTTTAGGAACAATAATCGAGATAATCTTCTCCTTGATTGTATAGAAAGGTTCTGATGACTAAATGCAATACAAGTATATTCAAGTTCATAAAATTAAAAACTTTTTAACAGTAGTCATCCTAAGATGATTTTGATCTAAAAGACAATAAAACACTGATCTTTCATGACTTCACTGTATTTAATGCACAGTTTTAGCTAATAATCTATCGATGAGCCGATGAATTTTGCATTTCCATCTAGTCGGGTACTATTTTTCATACCTTTCCATGTACTATAAAACACCCATTTTAGTAATAAAGGTCAGCCAAAAAACTTAATTTTCGCAAACCCAAAATTGATCTAGTCAACTTTTAAACGATTTTTTTTTCTTATTCTAAGCTATAATACCAAAATATCAAGTTTACATTCTCTTACAGTTTAGATTCTAAGATTTAAAGTTAAACCTCCAATTGTACTACCAATGAATAGTTTTAAGCATCTGTTACAATGGTTTACTTAAATAATTAAGATATAGTCTAGATTCTGTAGACATTTCCGTCGAAAATAAAAATATCTTTACTATAATATTTTCTTGAATATTTCTGCCTATCTTTACTGTATTTACTGCTAAGCTCGTATTTCTTTCTCTATATATATTAGGTAACTATTTATACTTAAGAACAATGTACATAGCATTTTATCTCAAGGGGCAAAAGCCAGTCTTAAATGCTAATCTAGTGTTAGGGTTAAACCTTAAGTAGAAACTTTAGAACTTTTCTACGACCTTAATTTCTTAAAATGTGAGTTAATTTATAAATGACATTTTGTTTGCTCAAATTCATGGCATTTCTTTACTGACAAAGACTAGAGGTTTAAATATGTTTTAAGGAAAAGGTTAGGATCTCCTAGGTGTACTTATAACTTTACATAAATTCTGAATATTATGTTACGTTTATACCCCATGGCTTTCGGTGGACGCCCGTTAACCATATTGGGAACTAAATTTATTAGAAATAAAATATTTAGTTTTCATTCAAAAATCTATTCGAGTTTTCGTTAAATTTTATAAATTGTAATTATTATTTTATCGGTAAAATATCGGTGCAGCAATATTATTATTTTTTCGTTAAGGTTATAAACCTTGTAGGTAAGATAGGATAGGATTTACAGTCTCCTTTGTGGATCGACGAATCATACGCTAGAATATACCTAAGTTCGAATGTGCTTTGTATATTTGTAATGCTACTATATACCAAATATATTTTAATAGTAGTACTATTGTAAGGTATAATAAAATACAATAATTATTAGATATATGGATTTAATAAATATATGCTCTTTTTAGAGCACTTCGTACAGAGGTCAGTTTTCAGCAATAATTGTGTAAATTGTACTGATTATAATGCTAAGGGTTCGTTCTTAAGAGAAACAACGTTATTCAGAGTACTTTCCTACTAGGGAAAGTATTGGCTAAGAAGTGTCCAATGCAGAAAATGGCCGTTTTATCGGAAGCAAATGACTGCATCTCTTAAGAAAGAACTCCAAATAGACTTCGTAATAACTATTTTTAAATATTTCAAAGATAGACGTGACTTTTCTTAAATTATAATATTTGTTTATAACTAAATGTATACCAAAGTAAGTTTTATTATATAAGTATATTATGTATTAATTTAACTGAATCCTGCTTCATGTCAATTATAGTTAGAAAAAAAGCGAATGATTTTGATATTTGTAATTATATTTATTTAGATTTGTTTTTGTATAATTTTGCTTCGTCCAGTAGGCCAGTAGGTATGCGTTGCTGTTTTAATAACATTTAAAAATAATGTTACATAATTATAATTAGTTGATAGGTAGTAATCTCGTACTTACTAGTAAAAGTAATTAAGTTTACTAGGATATAAGGATATTGTGGCAACACCGCTTGGCCTTTTAAAATGTAGTGTTCGTGTGTTTTAAAATATGCTCTCGTATAAGTAAGTTAAAACTAAATTTTACCATTATTACGCATGATTTTAATAGTAATAATATCATACAATTATTATACTTATAATAAGATGTTACGATTCACCTTTTGCCTCTCTTACTTTATGCAATATGAGTGTCGTTTTAAAAACGGTTTTTTGTCAAATAAATAATGGTGTATTATTAAAATAAACAAATTCTTTTATTTGAACCCTATGAAACATGTGCTTTGGTTTGATATACCTAGACATTTCAAAACACATGATTTAAGTTTAACTAAAGAATGAAAACTATGTATGTACATACGTTAATCTTTTTAATTTTGTTCAAAATAAGTCTGAGAAGGTTTTTGTTTTGGCAATACTTAATTCACAATACAATTATAAAATTAATACAATTATACAAAATACCTCCATTTATACAAAATACATAAATTGTACCTCCGGATTTATATTTCATTAAAATGATTTCACTGAGAACTTACATGGCAGAAAACCAATGTAGATTATAAAAAGGTCCACCAGATGTCGCCGCTCAATACAACAATAAAAGTAATTACAGTTTCAGCTACTGAACACACGATGGCGCTGATGATTTCAATTTTGAGAGTTTTGAAATTACGTAAGCTAATCCTCTAAATCGTACAAAAACAGTTCAATTATTTATTCACACATTTTTTTCATCGGTATCTCTCTATCAATTTAAATTATAATGCGTATTAACTACTTCAGGTTAAAAAATATCAAATCATAAATTGAATGAACGCATCTCACCGTTTTAGAATGAACGATGGCCAATGAGTGATTGGGGATACCGTTTTTGGCATTTACCCACTACAAGGGTAATTTAGTTTTCATTGGCTCGTTTAAGATGAAACTTGAATTTGAACTTCGGTTTAGTTTAGTTTTGTATACTAATACAAATTAAATAAAATTAAAATAGCTGTCTAAATAATCTTTCTATTATTTTTAAAAAGACTCGTGTTTGCAAAATATATTTCAAAATAATGTCCACTGTTCCTGAATTACCTTATTTAAGTAGATGAAAATTTAATTTATTAATAACAATGCTTTAGCTATCGTTTGTTATGCACAGTTGTCAATAGATCCAGTAGAGAAACCTGTCACACCGAAATGAGCCATCGGTAGCTTAGCCCGAGTTCGAGTTACTGGTCAAAATTAATCGAAATCAAATGACTTGTTATAGAGGTAAAAGTGTTATGACAGCATGATGTGTAGTCAATAGTGGCACATGATCACAAGAAATTAAAAATACAAGCCATTTTATTTCATTAGCAAATAGGCTAAAATAAATTCTAGTTCTGGCAACCCCAACTAGGTGAATGAAGGAATTTTTAAGAAATAGAAAGAAGTCGCTAATTTATGCGAGACAGCGTCTTTATTTTGAGATTCAATTGCTTAACTTTTTGTGATAGTTTCGAAATAATACGCGGTGCCCTTGTACAACAATCCAAGTTGGTCTACAGGGACCAAAATTGAATATAATTATTGTAACCAAGTGATCGTAGGTAAGCATCATTTCTATTGCAACTAGTGACGTAGGTAAACTATATAAAGTGCACTATTTAATTGTGATGGTATCATCTGAAAAGCGTGATTAGAAAACTGCTACAAACGAATTTTACGATAATCGTGAAAAAGTGTCGAATAAAATACCTTTCATGCGTTCAATTGTGTTTTTCAGTGTAATAAATTTCCGAAATGGGTGATCAACAATTCTTCCTCAAATGGAATGATTTCCAGACAAATATGGTGACATCTTTCAGGCATTTGAGGGATGAGAAAAGCTTCACAGACGTGAGTACGACGAAATCATGTTATATTTGTGTACAAACAAACTGTTATAACCTAAACTGTTGTTGTAGATATTTTGCATTTTCTGATCTCATCTGATAATAAAGATTCCGGCACATTATTAAACTAGCAACTGTCATGAAATTAATAATACATTGACTTAATGCAATTAGCTTCAGAATTTGTTAGATATTTTTTATTTGCATCTGCATCTGCAGGGTCCAAAAATCAAGCCAGCAAATGAGATTGTGACATGTTATGGCATTTTAAGTCTTTAATTTTTTTCTTTTTAAATCATTCAGTTTCTATAGAGACCTTTGCTTGACCTTTGCCTGGTCTTTAAACTTATGTGGCACCAAGAAATAATTCTTTAAGTACATTCTAAATTGACAAACAATTACTAGCAATCATAACAACAACAACTAGTGTTTTTTTAATAACAACATGAAATTGATAAATAAAACACCTTTTTCCCATGGAAGGCCAGGAACCACAGAACACCACTTGTTTTGACCCTTAGACACTCCTTTGCCTCATCTGCATTTAAACATCTGTTCATAGATGCATGAAGTTGATTGAGAGATTAAATGACCAAATTAAAATGGCACTTGTATTACTATATAATGTTAAACAATAAGACGGTAATTGTATTAAAATGTTTAATACAAAAAAAAATTATCATCATTATTTTGGCACGAAGTTCATTTATTATGTACTTTTTTTGTATTTTTTTTTCTTTAACCCAAGAAATATCTTGATAACCTGCAACAGTAAGACAAGTGCACTCAAAACAACAATGAATATAAATTACTGGAACTGGGAAGAGGGTAGATTGTAGGCAATTGTTTGATGGGTTAAATACCACGGTCACATTGATTGAGATACGTTCACAGTCTGCACAGGCCAGAATCTACAAACATAACTCATGAATATTGTTTGTGACTGTTCTGTGAAAAATGTGCAAGATGAACACATAACATACCAGTAAGTTTTTGGCTAGCACAGTAACCAACTTCAACTGCAATGATTTTATCATTAAAAATATAAGTAAAACATCAACAGAATTACAAATTCCCAATTGTTGAAAATAAATAATCAAAATTGGTCTATCTGTACTGCGTTGTTTAGATCTCGCTAGCTAGCCTATATATACAAGGACTGTATATATATATGTAGCCTGTATATATAAGGACGAAGATATATATAAGGACTATATATATGTATAAGGACGCTAGCTATTCCAAACTACCTTCCTCATAGCATTGTATAACAGGCTGGTGTCCACAGCTCATTTTTTTTTTAGTTCTAAATCTTGTTATTGCAATCTGTCTCATGTATGGTATGTGAGGTACAGGTCCAGTGACATGCCCTCTTAAATAGTGTTTTAAATTAAATCTTGAGGAGTTCTTTTCTTTAGTCTCCTAGCACTTGGAAGTATGTAGTCCATAAGGTGGTGTGCCAATATGTTAGGGTGCAGTAGCAGTCTATCTTTATATTTTGTGACTCTCTCCTTTATATCTTCTTTTACGCTTTTGATACCAAGCTCTTGGTGAAGTCTTTCATTAGTGACATACCATGGTGCGTCTACTATCATCCTTAGCATTTTTGATTGAAACCTTTCTACCTTAACTCTGCATCTAAAGATTGAATGTTACTGTATTATCTCCCACATAACTAATTTCCATCAATATTTCAGGTGACACTAGCGTGCGAGGGGCAGACATGTAAGGCACACAAAATGGTCCTGTCTGCGTGTAGTCCGTACTTCAAAAGTTTATTAGAGGTGAGCTAGCATAAGGTAGTGGTATCATGTTTTATGAAGTATTTTATTTGCTCTACTGCAGTTACGGAACATAAAAGTTTCTCCAAGCATAGATATTTATATACAATAAGGGCAATTTAGACCAAAACTATATGTCTAAGAATTTTCCATTTATATTGCGGGGTAATGCCAATGATCCCTTATAAAATGCTCCTTAAATCTTACATTGTGTTCCTGTGCCTGGGACACCGGCCCGTCTCTGTGATTGGTAGTGTTGAATCCACCACATCATTCCTTTTTGGTTGTGAGAATTTTTCGGAAATTGGAAAAAATTACTATTATGTCCATTAAAACTCCGAGATTTAAGTAAATCCGTATATAGAGCTGAGTAGCATGGCACAGTACAAAACATGTGAGTAATACTAACTTACCCTCGACTTAGCGAATATTTTTATAAAAAAATATTACACAAGATTGAAGGTACCCACGTTATTACATATATGACAATAACCATTCCTTTTCTAAGAGGACCCTATTATTATAGGAAACCCACATTTTGGCAGTTACATTTAAATCCCATTTAAAAGGGGACAAGCCTACAAGCATTTCCATTAACCGGACACAGATCCAGACTCTGGCTGCTACTCAGAAATACCTAATAAAGGTACCCAATAATACTTTGTCCTACCTACGAATCGAACCCAGGACCTCATACTTAGCATTCGTGCTAATAACCACTAAACCAAAGAGACAGTCATTTCTTTTTGTCAGGGAATAACTTATTACTTTTGTTATCCAACTGTACTGTATGTTACTTATCATAATCACATTTTTATTTCAACAATCTCTCCTATAGAAGAGTGGTTGAAAGTACTAAAGTATTCTCATAGTGCCTCAATAAAAATCGATACAGCCTATTAAAATTACAGTAGCATGGCTAAACTTGATACTATACATGAGTAGTATTGTCGAACCACAGTGAATAAAGGTCATACTTGCATAATTGACGTGTAACCATTCCTGGCTGTGAGTAACTGCAGCTGTGCTTGTGGGGTTACGAAGTAATGTATAGAGTATAGACATATGGGAGACTAGCTTTTGCCCGCGGCTTCGCTCGCGTTAAATTCGGGGTAACTCAGTTCCCCGAAAGTGTACACAACACCCTTTCCTGCGGGTTTTTTGCGGGTACCTGCTACCTGTAGTTTTTGCCCTCGCAGCTTATTTATTGTAATAGCAATGCTAAGCTTTCCCTTTTCTTCCTTCTTTCTCCCTCATTTCTCAATTTAAAAAACTTAGCCTATGTCCGTCTTCAAGGTCTCAACTATCTTTGTACCAAATTTATCAAAATCTGTTTAGCCATTTGGGCGTATAGATGTAAGAAACATACAAACTCACTTTCGCTTTTATAATATTGGTAAGGATAGTACTATAACGCTTATAAACCCCCGAAGGCTCAGACAGAGGAGTACCAAATGGGCAAATAAGTGACTCCACTAGCTCACCATCCGTCCGTTACTGTTCCACGCGCACTACAAACAGATGAAAACAAGTCTGACATTCCCCCCCGCTCTGGGCGGCACGGAGGGGAATGTCAGACTTGTGCTGACTAAAACCGCCCCATGTTCCTTCTAATGCTCTTCATGTTCCGGGGCCGCGGTATCTCTTTTGAAATACCCGCAACCCCGGCACTGGCCCAGGCAGGCCCCTCAGCTTTGCTGGCATCTCTTTGAGGCGCTCGTGGAACACTAATGCGCCGTCGACACGGCCTGTCGTCAATAGACGGATGGATTAGAGCGTGCTTTGGGTTCGAACTTGATACCGGTGGGATCCGATATATAATAAAAAAAAGTTGGTAAAACTCAGGAAATGCTGGTTCGAAATGAAAAAGTATTTTCATATTGGATAGCCCATTTATCCAACATGTCCATACTATCCAACATCATGAGTATCCAACATGTGTGTATCCAACAAGAAAATGAGCAGAGGGTGAAACAACTAGGCATAGCTAGATATTTTCTATTTTCTGAATGATTTGCTTTGTATTTTAAAGTTTGTATGTTTAAATAAATAAAAGCAATTCAACACCTTTCAAATACTTAACAAAAATCATACATTATTCATGTAAGTCATTCACAAGAAAATAGATAATTGAAGTATTTAATTTCAGCGTTCAAAAACATAACGTTATGGATACGAATTGTAAACATATGCGTTGCTCAGGATGTTTTAGTAAACACCTGGGAAATTGACACCCGCCGAATACAGTCGCGCCGAATTGACGATATGTTGGCCGCGACTTCCTGTAGCCTAGTTTATTGATAGACTGCTAGGCGGCTTGCAATTATGTCTGTCAGCACTTTATACACAAATAATAAGTACGAATATTATGTAACTTAATATATAGCAAATGCTTCATTAAAATTTGTGGTCAGCGCAATTTTCATTTTGTGCAGCGTATGAATTTATGAACCTTCCGCTCAACCATATGGTATCTTTTAGATAATGTATCAAAAAATATCCATAATATCACGATTGTAATCACCAAAGGGATAGGCACAGGTGTACCCAATAGTACACCCATTTGTTGCCAGTTATTTTAAGTCTTATATAAAAGGGGGAGTTTTCTCCAGTTGATGGCAATGGGCTTACATTGCCAAATGGGCTTATATTGCAAATACTGAGAAATTCCTGGTGGAAAAATCAAAGAAATTAATTGTTAAACAACTAATATCCAACTACTTACATGTTTATGCACATTTTCAAATTTCTCAATTTCAATAAGGTTTGTTGTAAAAAAACCCAATTCTTCGTTAAGCTCGACTTTGTACATAAGTTTTAGTATTATAATTTATTTTTATATAGGAGCTCGTGGCTAAATAAATAGTAGCCGCTCGGGTCGATCTTTAGGTTAAGCCGCGCTTGCCTAGGTTGGTCTGTGGATGGGTGACCACCCGTTACATACCGAGTTTCCTCCGTGCCTCGGAAAGCACGTTAAGCCGTTGGTCCCGGCTGTCATTCGTAGATCTTTGACAGTCGTTACAGGTAGTCAGTGTTCCGAAAGTCTGATAACTAGTCTTACCAAGGGGTATCGTATTACCCAGTATTAACTGGGTTGTGGAGGTCAGATAGGCAGTCGCTCCATGTAAAATACTGATATTCGGCTGCATCCGGTTAGACTGGAAGCCGACCCCAACATAGTTGGGAAAAGGCTAGGCAGATGATGATGAATTTATTTTTATATTTTCTTTTTATATATTTGTGTGCAAAAAAGAATAAGAATACATGTTTTCATTTGTAATGCCCCTGAATATACACAATTACACACAAAAGTCTACAATGTCAACTTTCACTAATACCCTTATAATTTTTCAGGAGAATCCATCAAAGCACCCTATAATAATCCTGAAGGATGTGTCGTACCTGCACCTGCAAGCCATTCTGGAGTTCATGTACGCGGGCGAAGTGAACGTGTCGCAGGAGCAGCTACCCGCGTTCCTCAAGACGGCCGCTCGGCTTAAGGTGAGCTTATCACTCAGAAACTAGGCAAATGTGAGTCGAACTCGCGCACCAAGGATTCCCTACAACCTTGCGACATAAACGGCCATATATTTTGACTGCCTAGACTTAGTGGGTTGATTTTTTCACAGCTCTAAGGGAACGCAGACGCGTTCCTGAAATAAAGGTTATTGACAGACTGACGACAAGTGATTTTATAAAGGTACCGTTTTTTTTTTTCATTTTGAGGATGCTTAAAGAAAAGAAATGCAGTGCATTCAATGGTTACCAAAGTTAGTCCATGAATGAGTTATCATTCATTACATACTGAGATACCTGCGTGACTGGCAAAAGAAGTTAAACCGTTGGTCCCAGGTGTCATTTGTAGAAAATCAATCGTTACGAGTAGCCAAAGAATCTTATCATTCAGTCTTCTTTTCTTGATCGTGTGGTTAGTGCCTAACCTAGCGTCAGTTTTCATGCTGCCCGTGGGCCTCAAAATTTGCTTCACATCTCGAGAAATATCTCTCAAGCATGCTGTTTTCCTCACGGAGTTTTCCATCACCAAAGCAAATGGCAATTAGGCAATGCTCAAATAAACCCGAAAAATAGTGTCTTGGGTTCGAACTTGAGACCTATGACAGAAACCACAAATGACAGATAAGATATCATTATTCAACCATGAGCTCCGAAAACAGCATCATCATTCAATAGATAACGAGCATAGTGACATGTTTCCATCTAAACACTTCCAGTCTTGGTTTATTGATTTGTGGTACTTATATCCAAGTTCTCCCCAAAGTTCCATTTCATTGAGGTTTTCTTCAAGCCTTAGTTGGCTTAAAAACCGGCCAAGTGCGAGTCAGAAGCGCGCACGAAGGGTTCCGTAGCATCTAATCTAATATATAAAATTCTAGTGTCTCAGTGTTTGTTACCAAACTCCTCCGAAACTGCTGGACCGATTTGTATGAAATTTTCTGTGCATATCGGGTGCGTCTGCGAATCGGCCAAACTCTATTTTGTATACCCCTAAGTGATAACGATGGCCTTAAGCAACGCGTGACACCGCTGGGCACAGCTAGTTACTATAAAAAAATATGTTTGTTTATGGGAGCATTTTTATTCTGTATTTTTAGGATTTGTGTTTTTCTAACTATCATGGTAACTATGATACAGCCTGGTGAGTGACGGTCAGGCGGACGGACAGCGGAGTCTTAGTAATAGGGTCTCGTTTTACCGTTTACGGAACCCTAAAAATAAGTGGTCAACAATACATCACTCTACAAAAACATAATGGTCGCTGCCTTGGTATTTTTTGCTAGTCACACTAGTAACCTGAGTTTGTCCAATTACTATTGATAAAGCATATTTTATGGTACATCCCAATTTTTTACTAAACTGGTTTTTACCGTTAACAATATTTGTGAAGGCATTTGCTTGTTTTTATACCTACACCTACATGTCTACATACAACTTTATTGATTTGTGTAGAATCCCCTATAATACTCTATGGTCTCTATGACATTCACAGTCTAAATTATTGAGAAGGTCTTAAGTGCTGTCTCATTCAGAAAGTGTTTTACTTGATATTGATCGAAAATAACATAATACGTATTTAATATTTATATTTTCGATCAAAATCAAGTAAGTGCTATTATGTGAAAAAATAATTTAATACAATTATTTATTGTTTATAAATTGTCATTATTTCATATTTTATACTAAGTATTTAGCAATATTTAGACGCACATTAAATGAATTGAAAGAGATTTTGCCCTATAAATTTTGTTAACAATAAATTTCTGTTTAAGAATGTAAAGAAATGTATTAATATATTTAATTCGTGTCTTTTCCAGGTGAAGGGCCTCGCCGAGCCCCCACCACAGATGCCCAGCATCAAGCGAGAAGGCTAGCCCTTATACCAAGTGCCCTAAAGACTATAGTGAACATATGTACGACCGACACAATGTAACAGTACTCACACTAGACGTATGCGTTTCAATGAGGTTGGTTGTTCACTCACATGCTTTTTTTTGTTTTGTTCACCCTGAAAGATTGAATAGATATGGAATGATAAGACAACTGCAATATGTACAGTACTATTTTTGTACGGGCAACATAGGCTAGAGATTCCATCAATAATAAGTCCATTTGTAATAGTTTTTCCACTTTTGACAAGCACTTCCTGCGCATGGTTACGTTGGTTTTGAAAGCAACCATAGAACTTGTGGTTTTATAACAAGCCTATTTCGTTCAACTTTTGGTTTCTTGCCCATTCTTCTCCATAGAGATAAACGCTTTGGAATGGGCAACTACAGTACTTTCACAAGTTATTATGTTTTGTGTTTGGGACTGTAGCTTCATTCTTTTGTTTCTTGGCACTCAAAAGTGCCTGTTATGGAGACAATTGAAATAAATACTTTGCGCTTGAGTTCGGGTGGTGAATTAATTGCGCGGTTGACTCTATAGCCAGCCAGTAAAAGTTAGAGAAAAGTTCAAAAGAGTTTGGTATGCAAGCAATATTAATTTCCAATAATCAGGCTGTGTAGAACTGTACCTATTGCGTGAAGTCTGTCAAATATGTAGTCTGTGGTAAAGTGCCTGTATTTTCTATTTATCTTAACTACTATGTATGCATCTGCCAGTTTGTAGCTAATTCAGACACCTGGTGATAGTTTTTCTTGGCAATATAAAAACTACAAGAATCATGGCTAACGAAACTAGTGCTTCAAGAGTAGTAATTTTATGTAATATTGTATATCTACCTATTTTTCTTTTTTGTATTTCGTGTCAGTTGAGACTTGTGCCTTAACTATTGTAGAAAAACTAACAACATAACCCATCTTCATAGTTGGGTAAGAATATGTGAGTGAACCATACCTCAGATGGAATTACTTACATCCATTTATTTCAGTTTTAATAACAAATTATCCCGTTCACACTATTCTTTATTTCCTGAATCAGTGTTGTCAACAAAAAAAAACATAATAAATAAATAATAGGCTGTGTCTATTTAGATATAGAAATAAAAATACAGGAATATATATTAAATATTTATCTCTACATGAAACTCTTTGAGACAATGGCTGGCCAAACTAAACCAATATTTAGTTTTCGCTCGACTCATATAAAATAGGTTTAACATAGTGCTAATAAAATGAGCGTTGGACGCAATACTGGCATTGGCTAGCCAATGTCGGAGATTAGAAGCCAACAGTTTTGTCGCCAAATAATTTTTCTTTTTTTAAATTCTTGACAACACTGGTCTTGATGAAAGCTTAAATAGAAACTCTTTTTTTTAGTTTTGCACTGCTTTTTATATCATAGTGAAACTGGTAGCGACCAGGATCTCATCTATTTGGGTGTTTTTTTTATTTGTTTATGTATAAGTATGAAAGAATCGGTAAACTATAGTGTTCGCAGAATGTGTTTCATTATATTAAACTTTAAATACGTGCTTTGGCAAATCGTGTTTATTTTGTTTTGCGATAACACTGATAATGTTGACTGGAATATTTAATGAACATATTACTGATAAGAGAAACATTCAAAACAATAATTTTACCTTATTTGCAGTAAAAATATTGAGAATTTTACTTCCTTTACACAATTTTGAACTTTAAAAATCACAAAATAAGAACAAAATCCACACGACCTGCCACAGCACTTCATAATAGTTAGTATTTCAACTCAAATCATTGATATGACGGTGTCAACTTAATTCTTAGCTAAGCTCCTGCCTTGCTCCGTAAGTTACCTAATGACCAAAGTAAATTAGAATTAAATAACACCACTA
The DNA here is from genome assembly GCA_905475445.1 of Ochropleura plecta. Classification (NCBI taxonomy): domain Eukaryota; kingdom Metazoa; phylum Arthropoda; class Insecta; order Lepidoptera; family Noctuidae; genus Ochropleura; species Ochropleura plecta. The sequence goes on along the minus strand of FR997738.1, from coordinate 9,191,184 downwards.
CCTTCACTTAACGTACAACGGGGAGGGGCATGCGTTCTAAGTTGACGAACAAAATATTTGAAAGTGAGAAAACTTCATTTTCTTGCAATAAGTAAAAAAGAGATATTCTTAAATCATTTCATTCCTATGAAGATACTAATGCCCTAAAAACAATATTCGCGTTTAATTTCAACTTCAGTGTATTTTATATCAACATTATTTTGCGAATCTCACAATAGCCACATAAATTTTAAATTTAGGTGGAATATATACATGTTTATTTAATAGATTTCAACAACACACATTCTTTAAAATTTAATAATATATCGTAAAAGGTTTTTTCCTATATGCGTTTTTGTAACAGATATTCGAACGCATTCCTAACCCCGTTGACGATCACGCACTAAGAATTAGAACTACTTCGCCATATCAATGTCTTAGACTATCCATCCACCAATGGTTGCCTTACAGATGATTAGTGAATGCAATACAGGGTGTGATATCAACCTTCGACTTTTAATTTGACCGACCTGCACGTGGTTTTAGGCCGCCATTCGTCACGTTTTATGCGACCCGAGTGGGCAGTGGTTCATACAAAATGTGCAGATGAAGTAAGAGTTTTTCTGTCTTATACTTATTCCACAAGTCATGATGAGTCGCCTTGAGTTCAACTATGTCAATGAAAGAATTTCAAACATATAATAACATACACAATAAACATTTTTGTCTCGTCACATCATCCGAATTGGTTGCAATTTGATAAATGATCATAAAAATTATCGGATGTTGAATAAGACTATTATTAACCACGTTTAAAAACAAGATTGTAACTGTTTTGAATCAATACAAAGTCCTAGGTTGACATACAAACTGTATTGCAATAATATGTATGTGTAACGACAATGCTTCTAGATGATATTAGGTGTTTGTTTCATGTATTAAATACACCATTTTATGTATCCCTTATAGTAAGTGCATATCGTAGCAGGCTACATTACATGGAAACCTGTCTTGAAATATGCAAGAATGACCTTTGATATCGCTGGTTTCGTTCATTTGGATTTTTATAAAATCAAAAACAGTCGCAATTAGTTAGAAACCAGTGGGTTTACCATGACGTCTTTACCTTTTGAATGCCAGTGTCTTTTTACATTACTCCACCCCCGACGCTAAGCCTAGTAAAAATGTAAGTGATTTTTTTTTTACTAGTGATGAGGACATTTTTGATTTAGTTTGTTATAATTGAGACATCTTTAGTTGTCGGTGGCGTCTCAGCCTCGCGACCGTTTTGCAACTTAAGTGGTCAATGGTGTTCAAAAGGTTAAAGCAGTATTGTTTTAATCTTATTCGAGTGTGGGAAAGAGACAAAGCTAAACAAAGCTGTCTAGCGCTATCTCTCTCTCACACACTGACATTAAAACAATCGTAAGACATGGCAACCCTGATTCTTAATGACCAATCTCATAGACGAAAGAAGTTCTTCTTTGAAAGTATTGCAGCCTGCTCCGCCCTTACATATTCGCAATGTGCGATGGTTCATATAATTAAGATTCTTTGTGCTGCGATGCGGCCCAGTGTACCCTACCCCTAGTACACTCATCTGAGATACTATACTTTCCAGCTTTTTGTACCTTTGTTTGATTGGTATTTTTGAATGCGTGAATATTTTTTTTTATTGGTATCTTACGTATGAATGCACTGAAGTTATATTTCCAAGTCAATGCAATCCATTGTTTGTCTAGTACAAAATATGTTCAGATATTTGAAAGTAAATATTAAAAATAGAAATTAAATATTTCTCAAAAAATAAAAATATAATAAAAATTATAATTATTACAAATCGACACAATATACGAGTTTAGCGGTAATTGCGTTCGGCGACATTTTGGTTTTTTTCATCGGGATTTTTCGGCTAACGAATTTTCTCGAAGTCATTTTATGTTGTGCTGATTTGTAAATGTTTGCACATGTCATAGATTGAATTAGGTGCAATTATTTTCTTTCGCAGCGTGTTAAGAAATATTGTTTATATTATGAAATACCTATTACTATTTAAAGGTTATCGACCTTATCTTTGTCCTTGGACAAGATTGAGGTAAAGAAAAGGCCATTTAATGTAAAAAAACATCATTATTTTAATATTTTCTGTATTGACGATATTTGAAAATCCATTGTAACATGATTTAGTCATCTGTAGGCTTGTATAATATGGCTATTATGCTATATGGTTTTAATCTAGAAATAATCTAGCAATGGGTATTCCAGTATCGTTGTCTTAAAATTTGTAATCTTAGAAGTTTTCTAAGAGTTTCTATTTTTTTTTTTTATGAAACCTATATTTAGTGACGGACATCGACGCACATAGCGAATATTTCAACGAAAAAAAAGGAATATATCTGCTGTTTTCTACAAAAGTGCAATAACAACATGACCACATTTAATATATATATATATAATTATATATATACTAGCTGTGCCCAGCGGTTTAACCCGCTGAGGTTTAGGGGTATGAAAAATAGATGTTAGCCGATTCTCAGACCTACCCAATATGTACCCAAAATTTCATAAGAATCGGTCGAGCCGTTTCGGAGGAGTACGGTAACTAACATTGTGACACGGAAATTTTATATATTAGATATATATTTGGTTCATTATAGTGGGATTCGTTTCGTTACGTTTTTTTCGATTGACGACTCTTCCATCCTGTATTTTTACAAGAAAAGTAATGAACTATTGAATTAAATATAATAGTATTATAATAATTAACAACAATATTTCTAAATCACGCTGTATGAATACTTAGTGTAAGTCAAGTTTTTCTTCTAGCGTTTCTTTTAGTTACGAATTCAGCACAATTTCGTAGATTTGGAAGTTGTTTTTTTTTTTGTATAATTTTTAATTATTTCTTAGTAATGCTGATTGGGTGTGTGAAACAGGTGATTATACAAGATCACTTATGTAATAACAATAATGTGTTTACTTCTCGAAAGAATCTTACTTTAGTACCTGTTCTGCCTTCTGCATAATTTATTAATAATATATCATATCCAGTATGAAATAAAACTGGTTAGTAAAAGCATTTCTAGTTTATTTGTCTAGTTACTGTTTTCTTGTTTTCTCCCCCCCCCCCCCCTCCAGATAAATAACCTCAATATTAATCGTTAGAGAATGATGTAAAAATGTAAATCTGATATTTTTAGACGACAAAGTTAATGGTATGTGCTGAATAATCACGTGGTAACTAGTTGTAATGTAATGATTGAAATTATGAAAGATTTGTAATTTTAGATAATACAGATTAATTAAAATATTCTGAGTGTTTCATTTCTTACCTTGTATTTTTATCTTTGACGTGCTGATATGCTTAACCCTAATGTCAACAACATTAGAACAACAACATTACAAAATATGGACCATCCACCAGAAGTTTTTTTTTATATTTTTTTGGCATAAAAGTTTTTTGTGTCATTATTGTCATTTATTTATTTACATAGGTACATATTTCTTATCAAAAACAAAAATAGTAGCCCACCGGTATCGGGAACAAGGTCCAAGCTACCGGCGGTCAGGGCTTTAGAGAAAGGAACCTCCTAACAATACGAGCCGTGTCCAGGAGTACCGCTTTCTGTATCAAGCCCTTGATCCAGCTGCCTAACGAGAGCCTCCTCAGATATTGGTCGAGGCTCTTGGCAATTAAGCCATTGGCAGATACGACTATCGGCACAATGATCGCTGAGTCCACAACCCACATGTCGACAACCTCGCGAGCCAAGTCAATATACTTGATTTGCTTATCTTTCTCGGCTTTCACGAGGTTCTCATCATGCGGGACTGTTATTTCAACAATCATTGCGCGCCGCTCTGATCGATCCACCACCACTATACAGGGTTGAGGGTTGTTGGCAACAATAGTCCTGTCAGTGATGATAGATCGATCCCAGCACAATGTGATATTGCCATGTTCGAGAACTGGGTCGGGCTCATACCTGTAGTTCGGCACTTCCGATTCCACAAGGTTATATTTTAGAGCAAGTTGCTGATGGATAATCCTGGCTACAAGGTTGTGTCTATGCAAGTACTCTCCGTTAGCTAGACGAGAACAACCGGAGATAATGTGTCGAATTGATTCACCCGGACGGTGGCATGCCCGACATGTCAACTCTACCGTCCTTCATAGTAAATCTCCGGTAGTTATTTGTCATCATAACTTCATCCATAATTGCACAGACAAAACCTTCGGTTTCTCCAAAGAGATCCCCGGAGCGTAGCCAGGCAACGGACGCTGATTGATCTACATCGGGTCCATGTACCTAGGGCCCGGAAAAAGCGTCCGTGAAGCTCCTTACTCTGCCATACCTCCCTGCGGTCGTTAGTGTCAAGCACTACAGGTTTGTGCCAGTTCTCTTTAGCCAAGGAGAGCGGGGTGAGGCCTCTGTCCACTGCAACCACATCCCGATGCATTCCCACGTCGGTTTCTAGGAAATATTCCCTGAGACTGCATATCTCGCGATTGTGAAGAGTCTTGGCGTTTAAAAAGCCTCGACCTCCATAACTCCGCGGGATATACAGTCTCATAACCTAAGAATGTGGGTGATGCATACGAAATGCCGTTAACAATGTACGGACCTTCCTATTCAGGGCGTCCAGTTCTTTTTGTGACATTATCTTTAGTATTGCAACTTTGTGTGCAATAAAGAAAGAATACTACGGCAATGCACACATATAAGGTTAAACCTAAAAACACCGCCCAACCCGGGAATAAACTCAAACAAAATGTCAGTATTATAAATATTTTATTACACAGCAACAGGTTATCGATCGTCAAATAGATCATAAAACAATTATAAGTACATAATAATAGCACAACAAAATAAATAGACAAAAATAAACTCTTCTTCTATATAAATAGGATAAAAGTAGACATAGGAATGATAAGTTCACAGTTTAATGCCGAAAGATTTGGTATAGCTAGCACCTAGGGTTAACATCTAATAATATAAATAAATAAGTAACAAGAGATGACACATAGGGCCTACAAAAAAGCCCGCATCCCAGAAAAAACTGTTTATCTTTTCGTTAGTTTCGCCGGTCAATAATTGTTTGTCTGTTACATAGTTCTGTCCGTCCTTTGTTTGTCTGTTACATAGTTCTGTCCGTCATTTGTTTTTCAGTTACATAGTTCTGTCCGTCATTTGTTTGTCTGTTACATATTTCTGTCCGTCATTTGTTTTTCCGTTACATAGTTCTGTCCGTCCTTTGTTTGTCTGTTACATAGTTCTGTCCGTCATTTGTTTGTCTGTTACATATTTCTGTCCGTCATTTGTTTTTCCGTTACATAGTTCTGTCTGTCATTTGTTTGTCTGTTACATAGTTCTGTCCGTCATTTGTTTGTCTGTTACATATTTTTGTCCGTCATTTGTTCTACCGTTACATAGTTATGTGCGTCATTTGTTTGCCTGTTACAGGGTTCTGGCCGACATTTGTTTGTCCGTTACATAGTTCTGTCTGTCATTTGTTTGTCTGTAACATAGTTCTGTCCGTCATTTATTGGCCTGTTACATAGTTCTGTCCGTATTTGTTTGCCTGTTAAGTAGTTCTAACCGTCGTTTTCTTTTGGCCTGTTAAGTAGTACTGTCCGTCATTTGTTTGTCCGTTACATAGTTCTGTCCGTCATTTGTTGGCCTGTTACATAGTTCTGTCCGTCATTTGTTGGCCTGTTACATAGTTCTGTCCGTATTTGTTTGTCTGTGTAATGTATTAACAGTGCGACAGCTATTTATTTTACGAACGATGCTACGGCGACATTCACTGCTTCCCCTAAATAAAGAGGTTTTAAGTAAAAGAAGTCGTGCTCTTGTTTGCCCCTCGGTACGATGTAGGACAGCTTTCGCGCAGCGACAGTACAACGCATTGAGTTCCAGGCTTTATAATGTAATAAACAAAAAGATCTCAGTTTACAATTTGAATAAGTACAATTTAAAAAATAAATTGATGAATTGGTTGAAGTCATTAAACTATAACGAGTCAGAAGAACTTATTAATATTGTAAAATAATTTGAAATTCTAATTTTCTTCTCTATTTTTGTTTTTAACTTTCTTATTTACTTATTTATATTTTTATTCAATGAAATTTATTTGCATGCAAACCTAAACATTGTTATGGTGTCACTTTAGTAGTATTAGGAAAACAATTTAAATACATTCCAACAAATATAGGACAGCAATTAATAAAAAAAAAAGATAAATAGTTCGGTGAACCGCCGACTACCCAAGATACGAGCATTGCTCAGTTTGGGAGACGTTGAATCACTTTTAAAAGCCTTGTACAATAACTTTGCCAATTTTACCTTGTATTATATTTTTAAATTTTTTGTACTTTTTTGTGTGAATAAATTTATTATTATTATTATCTGTTAAGTAGTTCCAACCGTCGTTTTCATTTGGCCTGTTAAGTAGTACTGTCCGTCATTTTTTGTCCGTTACATAGTTCTGTCCGTCATTTATTTGTCTGTTAAGTAGTTCCAACCGTCGTTTTCTTTTGGCCTGTTAAGTAGTAGGTACTGTCCGTCATTTGTTTGTCCGTTACATAGTTCTGTCCGTCATTTGTTGGCCTGTTACATAGTTCTGTCCGTCATTTGTTGGCCTGTTACATAGTTCTGTCCGTATTTGTTTGTCTGTTAAGTAGTTCCAACCGTCGTTTTCTTTTGGCCTGTTAAGTAGTACTGTCCGTCATGTGTTTGTCCGTTACATAGTTCTGTCCGTCATTTGTTTGTCTGTTAAGTAGTTCCAACCGTCGTTTTCTTTTGGCCTGTTAAGTAGTACTGTCCGTCATTTGTTTGTCCGTTACATAGTTCTGTCCGTCATTTGTTTGTCTGTTAAGTAGTTCCAACCGTCGTTTTCTTTTGGCCTGTTAAGTAGTTGGTACTGTCCGTCATTTGTTTGTCCGTTACATAGTTCTGTCCGTCATTTGTTTGTCTGTTAAGTATTTCTGTCCGTCATTTGTTTGCTTGAATGTTACTAATGCCATTTCACCATTTGTTTGCCTGTCACATAGTTATGTCTGTCATTTGAGTGCATGTTGAGTAGTTCTCTCCGTCATTTGTGTGGCTGTTAAGTCATTCAATCTGCCAATCTGTGGTGTGGCTCGTAAGTTCTGTCATAATTGTTCAGTTGATCCTGTCCGTAAGATTGAGGGTTGAGTTCTGTCAATCAGTTCGTTGTCGGAGCTGTGAGTCTTTGTATGGTCTTTGTCAACTAAATAAATACAATACATCGCCGTCTGGTTAGTCTTTGCGTTGGTTTGTTTGTCTTTTATTTAGTTAGTATGTTCGTTTTAGTCTGGTAAACTAGTGTAGTCTGTTAGTATTTATGTCTGTCTGTCTTTCTGTCAACTCTTTACGTTACACAAGTCAAAATAGACTGATGAACACATTACTCTCCTTTGCGGTGCGCAGTCGGGTAAAAAGGCCTCCCGTGTCATCTCCAGCATAAATGCGCAATGTTAATGTACATTTCATGCAACTACACATCATGAAAACAATTTTAGCATACTTCATATTTTGGTCAAGTGCGAGTTGTCCATACTTTGTACCGTATACGAAGAATTTTCAAAGTATTGTTTCACAAATTATTATTTTTTTACTTCCCGTACAATATAATAATCCTTACACGTAAAACTTATACATCTGATCCTTGTGTATTCTATCAAAGAGTCGAACAGATGGAAAAACAAATTCACACAACTGACATTTGCCCAAAAATTTTTTTTTTTTATATTTAAGACCTAAAGTTTCCTAAACAAGTTTTCTTCCTTTTTGAGGTCTTCTCTTCTTCATTGCATGTTTTTTTATCACCATGTATTTATTCTAAAATGGCGAAACTTAATAGAAATACTTATACTTTTTAATAAACAAATTTTCAATAAGAAATATTTTTTTTTATAAATCACTGGTAAATGCTTTGGCATGTATTTGGTATCGCTTTGGTCCTAAATTAATTAAATAAATAGAAAAATATAAAAAATGCATATTTTAAAAATAATATTATGGCAACATACTAACGACTAACTTTGGATATGACCAAATTCGTAGTAAAAATGAACATTATTCGATTTTCAGAAGACTATGAATCTATGATGACTTGTCTACATCTGGAGTTTTGGGTCCTAAATAATCCAATCGTGTATTGCAAGTTCTAAAATCGCTCTACCCTAAACTAGACATGTTCATATTTTAACTGCGTGAAATCTTTTTTATAAGTAATCCATATTCCTCAGGTATTTTTTTTTATATAGTTGCTAATCGGGTTGACTCAATTCTGCAATCAGGGAAAGTTAGATTTGCAATGGTGTTGGTCATCTTTTAAAAACGAGCTTTCATTCGATAAAATGCAGACAATCTAAATACATAATCCGTTGTGTTTTACCGTGTCAAAAATATCCATTTCCATCATCAAATGGTTTCTTGCCCAGTCTTCAAAAAACAACCAAAACCATCAACTACCCTCAAGACCCCCTTTCAAACCTCCTAACTGGTCTTAAATCCCTCAGGATTATTGCTCTGCCACCTCCAAGTGTCCGCGCACATGTCCTCTAAGGTCCTGGTGGCCCGCCAGGCCAGGAGCCGGTGGGACAAGCCCACGTCCGCGTAGTTGGCGGCGATGTCTCCGGCGCGGCGGCCCACGATGCGGTAGGGCACCTCGCGCCCGCTCGCCACCTTGAACGCGGCTATCATTTGGAGGACTGAGTAGCCAGTACCCGTACCTGAGAAATGGTGGATTTGGTTCATAGATGTCGTTTGCAGGATGAGTAGATTGTTTTAGATATCCAGGAGAAAATGTATTAGTTTTTATCAATCGCGCGACTGCTAAAAACTTAATTAGGTTTTTAAATTAGGAATTTCTCAGTAACAGCCCGAAGTTTGGTAGTTGGCGCGCAGTCAATCATCAAGCGCAAAGATATATGACAGTATACAGGCCATTATAGCTTACCCAAGTTAACAGCATGGAAGCCACTGAAACCGGGCTGCTGGAACAGCTTGACAGCTTTCACGTGCCCTTCAGCCAGGTCCTCGACATGGATGTAGTCTCTCACGCCTGTGCCGTCTACTGTGGGGTAGTCGTTGCCGAAGACCATCAGCTCTTGGAGACGGCCAACTGCTACCTAGAGGAGGGAAATTGAGGTATACTAGTAAAGCTGTAACTAAGCAATAAATCCTAAAAGCTTGTTAATAAATAAAATTACTCTGTCGTGATGGCCTAGAGGTTAAGCGCCTCGCCTTTCATGCACGAGGTAGTGAATTCAAATCGGGGCAAGTACCAATGAGACTTGAAACTTTTTAATCCAGCTGTAAACTACTTTTTTTTAATTTATCCTTGTATGTGCTGAGCAAAGGCCTTCCCCCTCCCCCCTCCCCCATATCGTTCCGGGATTCTTCTCCTGGGCCACTTTGACCCAGCCTTCGTGATGCCGTGCGGCTCATGTGATCCGCGCAATCCCATTTGAGCCTGTCAGACTATGGAAGAAGACAAACTACTCCGACCCCAAATAATTAGAGACAGAAAAATGCTGTGTTAACTTTAAAAGTTTTAAACAAGGTGTCGGTTGTCATCCTCGTCAAATTCAACAAATAATTCTAGACCAGAATCAATAACTAAATTGGCAGGTGTTTTTTTTTTCGTATCTGCATGCGGCCTGTCTGTCTGATTTTTCCCTTATAACACACACAAAACAAACGGAAACGTTGAACACAAACATGATTTTATTCCCGAAACCACGGCACCCCGTACACCTGCTCGTACCCTCCGACAAATTTAAACTTCTAAAAATGAATTATTTAAGTTTATTGTACCCACCGCCGCCCACACCTTCTAAATTTTGCGAGGTTGCAACACTGAACTTTGTATTTATACAGATAAAGATTGCTTTTGAATTAACGATATTCTTTACATATTTTTTTTTAAATAATATTTTATTAGAAGTTTTTTTCTCTACAAAACTTCGGCGGTAATAACTCAACGGTGAAGTCGCAGCAATAGATAAATACTGTTGTTTTATCGCTCCATGGCGGCGACACCATTTTCTTTAAATAAATTCATCATATCATCACTTTCTATTGCACCGAAACTAGCATTTTGAAGCCTTATCGCTACACTAACTAGAGTTGCAGACAGTTTAATTGTTTTTTAATCATAGTATCAAAAACCACTTAAGGTGAAAGCATCAGGGTAGTCCACGCAATTTAACTATTCCAACATTATGCATTTTCCAGGACAGTGTCAAATTTTAAATTGATTAGAATTGCGACCGTACCTAATACGTATTCGTTTAGAGAATTATAATCATAACAAGCAACATTACAAATCTCACAGTTCATGTAATCCTATTGAATGACTTCTTCATGAAAGAGCCTGGTATTTGTACATCTTTGGTAGTCGACACACCTAGTCAGTGGCCCGAAAGTCTGACAACCAGTCTTACAAAGGGGTATTGTATTACCCAGTACTAACTAGATTGTGGAGGACAGATAAGCAGTTGCTCTATGTGAAGTAATGGTATTCAGTAGCAACTGCATAGCTATTTACAAGCAATTCAATCGTAAAATATTTATAAAATAGAAAAAAAAACCGGCCAAGTGCGAGTTGGACACGCGCACCGAGGGTTGCACAAACTTGCGACATAGACGGCCATATCTGTTCACTGCGTAGACGGCTAATTTTCACAGCCCCAACGGACCACAGACTTGAGTATAAGGTTTTAATTTCAACTCTATAACTGGACTTTTCGTAAAATGTAATCCTCACCTATTTACGTCTTTCTCTGAGAGCAGATACCGGGATGTAACTTTGCGATCTCAATACCAGAACGTGTTACGCACAGGTGGATATAAGACCGCGTTGTTAAGAAAAAGTATCTTTGGTATGGCACCAGCTATTTTTAACCACATTCCTAATTGTATAAAAAAAACCAGTAACAACCTTAAAAAAAAACTAACTGCACTCATATTAACCAAATGTACTAAATGTACTCCCGTATCGGACTTGCTGTCTGATAAATTTTAGTTGTAAGTATAGGTATCTGTGTTATAAATTAATATGTTTTGATCATGAACTGCATCAATGTTTGCATGCCGAAATGGTAGAATGTACAAGGATCCTCCGTAATTATTGTAACCATCATCATCATTTTCCTGCCCTTGTCCCATTCTATTTGGGGTCGTCGGCGCAACACGTTTTCTTCTTCCATTCTCCCCTATCAGACGTCACGGCATCATTTACTCCTTTCTCCTTCATATCATTCCTTACACAATCCATCTATCTTTTCTTTGGCCTTCCTCTCGCTCTCCGTCCATCAACATTCAGATTCATCACTCTTTTAGTCACATGTCCTTCATCCCTCCTCATTACATGTCCATACCAAGACAAACGACTCCCTTTCATTTTTTCTGTAACAGGCGCAACTTTCAAACTTCCTCGAATATATTCATTCCTTACTTTATCCATTCGTGTCACTCCACACATCCATCTCAACATTCTCATCTCCGCTACATGCAATCGTTTTTCATCCACCTTTTTTACAGCCCAGCATTCTGACCCATACAGTACAACAGGTCTAATCACGGACTTATATATTTTCCCCTTTAACTTGAGGGGCATCCGTGGGTCACAAGTTGTTCCAGTGACCTGTCGCCATTTCATCCATCCTGCGTTGATCTGGTGCGTTACGTCGTAACCACCTTATTGTAAATACCTTCATTCAGAGCAAATAAATGAATATTCTATTCCACTCGTTCCTGAGATAAAGGGTCTTGACAGCGGACAGACGGACAACAAATTGATCCTGTAAGGGCTCCCTTTTTGAATTTGTGTACCCGCGCTATAAAGTATATATATAGTAAATACCTGTGCTATAAACGGCATAAGATTGTTAGGTATTCCAGCAGGATCCTCCCCGATGCGCCCGCTGCGATGAGCGCCGACGGGGTTGAAGTAACGCAGCGATATCACCTTCCATTTCTGTAAAGATATTATATATACAGGGTTATTTGTAAAACACCGGCAACGTCTCAGGACCATGTTACTAACATCATAATCAACAACTTTTTTTCTAGGACATTTAAACATTTATCATATTTTAGTTCATCAGATATTCATACAAAAATAAAATATTGAAATTGAACGCTCTAAATGTTACGAAATCTATGCGAAGCAAACGTACCTACAAGCGGCGGTGTAGGCATACAGGTACAGCAAAATACGGAGTTGAAATGTGTTAGATAGGATAGGACGAAATCTTGAAGATTTGTTTTTGGTAAATGTATAAAATTTTGTAAAAAATCATAGAACAAAAGTTGTTGTTTATGCTGATTGTTATACAGTCCTGCAAGGTTGTCGGTGTTTTACAAATAACCCTGTATATTTAGGTACATTTGGCTCCTTCAAACCTACTATACGATATTCTTCAACTGTGCTTGTAACCAGCTGTAACTTAACATCTTTGCATACATTTTGGTTCAAGTAGGGAAACTTCAACATTGCGCACGAGACGGATTCACAAAAAAAGAACAGAAAAAAATAAAACCCGTGCTGATAAAAAAACGACGAGGGTGAAATACATTGCACGTTTAACCAAATCGTAGTGCGATAAAAACAAATGATTTAAACCCTTAATAGGACTTTACTTGGACATTACTTGTTTAGTATTTTCTAGTTGATTTAAGTGTACCTGAGGAGGAGCTCGTGGCTAAATAAATAGTAGCCGCTCGGGTCGATCTTTAGGTTAAGCCGCGCTTGCCTAGGTTGGTCTGTGGATGGGTGACCACCCGTTACATACCGAGTTTCCTCCGTGCCTCGGAAAGCACGTTAAGCCGTTGGTCCCGGCTGTCATTTGTAGAACTTTGACAGTCGTTACAGGTAGTCAGTGTTCCGAAAGTCTGACAACCAGTCTTACCAAGGGGTATCGTATTACCCAGTATTAACTGGGTTGTGGAGGTCAGATAGGCAGTCGCTCCATGTAAAATACTGATATTCAGCTGCATCCGGTTAGACTGGAAGCCGACCCCAACATAGTTGGGAAAAGGCAGAAAAAGGCAAAGGCTAGGTAGATGATGATTAAGTGTACCTGATCACTCGTACACAGATCCTTCATGATTTCCTCGCAGAAGTATTTGGACTTGCCGTACGGGCTGGTGAGACCACGGCCGGTGTCATGGAGCTCGTCGATGGGGAGCCGTTCAGGCTCGCCGTACACCGTGCACGATGAGCTGTACACCAGTTTGTACACGCCGTATTTACGCATCACCTGAAACGAAATGGTTTGGTTATTGTGGGTAGACTTTGACTGCACGGTTGACGAAGTAATTATGCGATTGATGGCAGCGCCACATGTTGCAGGTTCGATCGCCGCACGGAACAAATATTTGTGTGTCCGGGTTTAGCTGTGTGTGTATGTGAGTTTAAATGATTGTAAACGCACCCACGATTCTGGAGAAATTCATAGTGTAGGACAAGTTCGTTGTGTTGTTCTTCGTTCGTGCGAAGGTCGGTGAAAAAGGGCATCCTATATCATGGTGTTAATCCGTTGACTCTACGCTTGGTCTCTCAACGGTCGTGTCGGTTTACTGTCTCGTCGGACACAGGGAACAGAGATTGCACCTGTGCAAACACTTCACAGAGGTTGCACTTGCGCACTATTAGCCACCGCTGTGGCCGAAAACGACCAGGAGTACTATATGTTATACGTATGTACTCTGTGTGCAAAAATTAACAGATTGTAAACGCACCTACGATAAAGGAGAAATTCCTAGTGAACGGCAAGGTTTTTTTAAAGGGTTAAAAAGTTAGGAAATGACCTTGTAAATGCCCCTATTTGATTTGATCCTTATTTTCGGAACACCATGTTTTATGTATGTACATATGCGGACTTAATGCCAAAGGCAATCTCTTCCAGTCATTCTTTCCCCAATTATTATTCTTGACACACAAAATAGGACAATTCCTACAAACAGACGTTTGGAGCATATATCTATCATAGAAATATTACTGGGTTAGTATCTAGGTCATCAATAAGTTTAACGTTTGCCACAACAATAACCTATATCTGTTATCGATGACACGTGCCAATAACGTACAGCTGTAAATTATACACGAATTACGTAAATTGCGTTACGGGCACGCCACAATAATAGAGGCCGTAAGTCCCCTCTTTGCGTCCTCACCTACCGTTTGACGCAGGTCCTCAGCGGACACGGAAGTTTTGGAAAGTTCCTGCTATTAAACGAGCGGGAGGAAGCGCACGGGTGTCACCACTGTCACGGTCGCCTGGAGGACACGGTGGAGCACACTGTGGCGGTTTGCCCTGCTTGGGCGCCGCGCGCCGATGGGTCCTCGTAGAGGCAATCGTCGACGGTGATCTCTCGCGTCCGGCCCAGCTTCAGCCCATGGTCCGGAGCGAGAAGGAATGGGAAGCGGTCACCTATTTCTGCGAAGTAGTTATGCTAGCGAATGAAGTGGCTGGACGTTTGAGATCGAGAACCTCGAACCGACCCAGTCACCACGGGATACGCTCTGGTTGTCTGGTGCCGCGAGACAACTCGACAACGCGAGACAACTCTAGACACGGGACTAGGGATGGTGAGTTATGGGTAGATCACCGTTCGCCCGTGTAGTGACTACAGGCCATGTCGCCAGCGCGTTCGTGTTCACGCGCGTCTCATAGAGAGATGTCAGCATGGCAGAGAAAAGGTACGAAATAGGTTTGGTTTATAATTAAGGATAAAATGTTTGATGAACAAGCTTACCTCTAAAAGCGTACAGGTCCCACTAATGTTAGCTTGGTAGTATTCCAGGGGCTTCTCCACGGACTCGCCGACCGCCTTCAGCGCAGCGAAGTGGATCACACATTCTATGTTGTGCTGCAAGAATATATTATTGATATGTGATTGCCTTGCTGGTCTAGTGGTCACAATTGCGACTACTGATCATACATAAGGTCCTGGTAATCTTAGGTCTTGCAAACTGGTGTTGGATTTTTCTGTCAGAAATTTCTCAGTAGCAGCCACGGAGTCTGGAGTTGTGCCCAGATGGTGGAAATAGCCTCGCCCGTTATTACATAGGGTTTAAACAAAATGGTAAAATGCGGGTGTTTTATTAGGAGCACCTCTGTCCAAGCCTTAAGTTATGCGTTGTGTCATTTAGTTAGGAATACGAACTAAATACTGGTAGTTAACTGCATCTGGTAAACATAGTTGGGATAAGGCGAAGCAGATGATCATGATGATGAGTTAATTAGGGTTAGAGATGCTAAATGCCCAGCCCATTAGCCTAGCACCGCGGAGTATATACATTGGTACTGAGAAATTATTGTTTTGGACTCCTATTATTACTGTAACGTTTTCTCGAGTTGTTAATAGTTACGGAACTATTTATTTATGAACTAAACTGATTACTTGTATAAAAGTCATATTTAAGACACGATTTCTATTCTGTAGTGTTGTAATTGCTTGAAGTTAGAACTTCCAATAGTTATAGAAATAACTTAGCTTGTCAGACTTTCAGGACACTTACTATCTGTAACGACTGTCAAAGATCTACAAATGACAGCCAAGGTTATGACATATTTAAGTAATTATATTCACTTTCTCAAGGATGATATAACAAGAAAGTAGTGTCTGATGAGATGACGAAAATATGGAGGGAAAAGACACGCTGCGCCGATCAGGAATAATTTGGGATATGGGCAGGAATTGATGATTATACTCACTTTCTCAAAAACCTTGCTTAATCCCTCTCTATCCCTGATGTCCAGCTCATAGAAATGTATCGTCTTATCCGTGAGCTCTTCGATAATCCTCAGGGGTTCCGGTTTCTTCTGGCCCTCAGACCTGTAGGCGTTGCTGAGGTTATCTACGACTACTATGTCGAATTCTGGGTGATCTGACTGTTTTTCTAGAAGGGTGGTGACTGTGTGGGAGCCGACGTAGCCTGCGCCGCCTGTCACTAAGATTGCTGATGTCATGGTATCTCTAGAACAAGAGATTTATATTATATGAGTATATATATAGATTATATGAGTCTGAGCTTCGGGAGATCAAGGCGATCGTTTTACGCCAACCTCCGACTACAATAAGCGTAAAAAATTCTTCTTGTTGCGGGTTGTTCGAAAGAGATACCGCGGCCCCTACAAAAAGCGCAAAAGAAGGAACATGAGTGGGTTTTAGTCAGTAAAAGGTACACCCTGGCACACCCCCCCCGCTCCACCCAGAGCGGGGGAAGTTTTTTGGAGTTATTCCTATCCGCATAAAAAGGGAGGTCACCGTTAAAGTTGCTGCCTGCACCTTAGAAAGTGACATTACGAATGTTTATAGTTATTACAGGACTAGTAAGCGTTGCGTTCAACATTTATCTAAGATTTTGTAACGTGAATGGTATTTTCCTCATTAGTTACTTATACAATTGCAATTAGCATGCTGTTGATGTGACTTCATAGAATCATGATTAAAACCACGTCATTAATGAACCAATAAATGTTTGCATCTGTTGAGTTGAGCATTTTTAAATATGGAATGCATCTGCAAAGAATTGCTTTGATATGAATAAGAATATATTTAATACAATTTGTAAACCATCGTTACAACATTTTTCTTAATCCAACATAATTACGAATATCGGTAATAAGTTCTATGTTGACAGTGGTCCAAACCCAAACTAGGCTGCGCCTATATCTTGGTGACCGGAGTTACTTCAAATTAAAAACATTTAAATTTGTCTCTATGATGATTAGACATTTTTGCGTTAACAACCTTATTTAATAATGCTGCAATAGTATTGATAAATATTGATTACTTAATCTGTTTGAGAAACGTTAGCAAAAAAGACTATAAAGTATAGAAAAAAGATGGAAACCTACAGAGACGACGACGGCACACAGCTTTGCGGGTTGTTCGAAAGAGATACCGCAGCCCCCCGAACATAAAGGGCAAAAGAACGAACATGGGTGGGTTTTAGTCAAAAAGACTGACACACACCCCCAATCCGCCCAGAGCGAGGGAAGTTACTTATTGTATTACCAACCGTAAAAAAAACTTGAGAGGTGTCAAGGGACACCCGGATGGAACGAAGTTATTAATTATTATGTACAAAAAACCTGTTTACACTCAACAAAAATAATCGTCGCGACATCACACTGTTCAATGCGAAATAGAAATATGAAACGAAAATAACTGGCTTGCTTTCTATGAGAGAGAGAGAGAGGGAGACCGAGAAACGCGCGCACGCCGCACGGCTTACAACTATAGCAAAAAATGTCGTTACAACTTTTGATCTAGCCCCCTTTCGCAACACGCGATAATAACTTCGTCCCAATAGGCACACTATTATTCTTTTTAGTTACCGGCGAAAAATGGGTTCGAAATGATGTACTGAATACATTTTAACCGTTCTCGCGTCGTCGACCCCCTTCTACCCTGTCTGTCAAGACCTATCTGCAACCAATTACCTTTCCTTAATGACACTAAACTTAAAAATTAAAATAAACGATAAACAAATTACTTCCAATCAGCAATCTAAATTAGACTTCAGTAACAACAGTGTCGCGCAAATGTGAAACGCGATAACTATATACTGAGCTAAGTAAATAAGTTTATGTTAAGAATGTATTGTAGGTAACTACTTATGTACATAAGTGACGTGGAATATTGTTCACGAATTGTTTTGTTCTGGTTGGACCATTGTTTTCTAGCGTACCTATCATTTATTATGTTTGTTATAACTAGAGACCGGATTATTTATATGCATTTGCGTATTTTAGCCATGCTCAGCGGTAATAGCATATTTGACTTAAGATCTAGGTAGTTATGATGCATATTATCAGTACATTTACAATATTTTTTACTCGCCCTGCGTTCCTAAATGCGACCAAAATTTAATAACAGTCACAAAATATAAGGGCTTAGCTATTGAGTAATATAATTGTGACTTTTACTGCATTTCTGAACGCAGTCAGCATATTAGATTTTGCAAAATAAAATGAATGTTTAATTTTCTCTTTTTTTGGAGATTCCTAAAATTTACCATTTTATTTCGCATATTCTGCCAATTTTCGTGCATTTTTCAAGTATTTTTCATGCATATTTGCATGCAGATAACAAGCTTTTTATGTTGCATATAATTCGGTCTCTAGTTATAACTATAATGATAAATGATAAATGATAAATGATGTTTATTTTGCAAGTAGGTTTTCACAAACACTTTTACACGTCTTTTTTTTAAAACTAGATGAGGCCGGTGTTTCGTACCCGACTACTCTGAGAAGAAACAGCCGAAACAAACTCAGAGGTCATAGTCTCTTTTAAAGTCCAGACAAAAAATCTTGGTCAACTTACATGAGGACTATGCAGATTAGTGCCTGAAGTGGTCTTTTTAAGAAAGCACCACACAGATTGAGTAGACCTGTCCAGTCAGTGCAAGCATTTGTCAGTTATCGTGTAGCTCGACTCATAGCCCAAGGAGCTCAACGAAACGACGAACAATACCAAAAAAAGGACATTGGTGAAGGTCCCTAATAGTACTCAACTGCCAGACAATCGTCAAAAACAAACAAAGTAAATAAAAATTATGATCGACATGGTCCTCACATTCACAATAAACAACTACAGACTAGAAAATATGTACAAAATAAATTAATGAGATCATAATGATCTCATAAAATGTCATAATAAAAAAAAAATGTAAAATTAAATAAAAAAAAAAAAAAAAAAAAAAAAAAAAAAAATATAAAACAAAGTAAATATCAATGTCAAATATTAAATGTCAGTGTATAGAATAAAGGAATAAACAATAAATAACTGAAACAAAGGAAAATTTTGACACTCACTGAGTAAATTAAATTGGAGCAGCTTAATCCCAAGCCTTTTTATCTTCAAGGTAATAATTAATATTATAGTAAGCTTTAAGAGCTAACTTACGTTTTACAAAAACTTTAAATTTATTGAGGCTTAGTGTTTGAACGTCGTTTGGGAGTTTGTTATAAAAACGTATACATTGGCATGTGAACGTACCCCCTATTTTTTTGAGCCTCGTTGCCGGGACAACAAATTTGTGTTTGTTCCTCGTATTTATGTTGTGGATATCACTGTATTTTTTAAACAATTTTATATTTTTATGCGCGTACAAAAGATTTTCGTAAATAAACTGAGAGGGCACAGTAAGTATATTAATTTCTTTAAATTTTTCTCTGAGGGAGTGTCTGGGACTTAATTTATAAATTGAACGAATTGCCCTCTTTTGCAAAATAAAAATTGTCTGAATATCGGCGGCATGACCCCACAAGAGAATACCATACGACATCACACTGTGGAAATAACTAAAATAAACTAAACGGGCTGTCTCTAAATCAGTTAAATCACGAATTTTTCTAACGGCGTATGCTGCAGAGCTTAGTTTTTTTGACAACTTATCTATATGAGGGCCCCACTGAAGCTTAGCATCCAAGGTTAAGCCTAAGAACACTGTGTTATCTTCCGGTTTCAACTCTTCATCCTTGATTACTACACTAGTTTCCACTTGTCTAACATGAGGTAACGTAAACTTAATGCATTTGGTCTTTTTCTCATTTAGAAGTAAATTATTAACGTTAAACCAATTAACGACCTTTGCTAGAGCGCCATTAACATCGTCAGTAGCTAGCTGCTGACGTTTTAGTTTAAATAAAAGAGAAGTGTCGTCTGCAAACAACACTACATCATGATTATCCTTTATGAGGTAAGGCAAGTCATTTATATAAATAAGAAACAAAAAAGGGCCAAGAATTGAGCCTTGTGGTACTCCCATTCTTACTACAGACCCGGGAGATCTTTTCCCGTTAACATCAACTCTCTGAATCCTACCACTCAAATATGACGTAAGAAGATTCAGAGAGGCGTTCCGGATTCCGTAGTGGTGTAGTTTCCTGATTAATGTTTTATGGAGAACGCAATCGAAAGCCTTGGATAAATCGCAAAAAATGCCCAAAGCATCGCATTTATCTTCCCAGGCATTATAAATGTGTCCTAAAAGTTCAACACCTGCATCAGTAGTTGAACGACCCTTTGTAAAACCGAACTGTTTATTATGCAATAACTTATGTTTATTGAAAAATCTTTGCATTTGTTCTAAAATTATTTTTTCAAAAATTTTACTAAATGTTGGTAGCACTGAAATTGGTCTATAGTTAGTTGGGTCTGATGTACTACCCGATTTAAACAATGGTATTATTTTACTATTTTTCATTAGATCAGGAAACTCACCACGGTCAATACAATCATTAAATATAACAGCTAATGAAGGAGCTACAATGGTTATAATGGACTTAGCAACGTCCACAGAATGACCCCATAGATCAGCGGTCTTCTTAACATTTAACATATGAAACGTTTTAATTATATAATATAGGCCGACCGCTTAACCTTTTGAATGCTAGAGCATAAACGCACGCGCGTGCTCTCCACGATAAGCTTACCTTAATTTTTAGAGTTCCATACCTCAAAAGGAAAAACGTAACCCTTATTGAATCACTTTGTTGTCCGTCTGTTTGTTTGTCAAGACCCTTTTTCTCGGGAGCGCATGGAGGTATCGATAAATTTAAACCATATTACTCTGTGGTCCGTTTGTGCTGTGAAAAAATCAACCCTTTCAGTCTACGCTGTCAAAAGCATATCTTTTGACTACAAACAGTTTTGTACAAACTTCCGACATATAGACCCATATGCTGTCTATGTTGCAAGACGTATACTAAGACATACTACAAAGTACAAGGATATATTTGTATATATCCTTGTACGTTGTAGTATATCGTCCATACTTTAAATGCATATACATATAACAAAATACAAAAATCAAGTAAATCGAAGAAAGCTAGATGCTTAAGAGGTGCTATGTTCAACAATTTTTCTTTACAAATTTTTACAAATTTACATATTTCATTCATAATTCTTGTTAATGGCCTACAAAGATCGGATGAAGACCTCGAGGCTAAATAATAGCAGCCGCTCGGGTTGATCTTTAGGTTAAGCCGCGCTTGCCTAGGTAGGGCTGTGGATGGGTGACCACTCGTTACATACCGAGTTTTTTCCGTGCCTCGGAAAGCACGTTAAGCTGTTGGTCCCGGCTGTCATTTGTAGATCTTTGACAGTCGTTCTTAGATAGTCAGTGTCCCGAAAGTCTGACAACTAGTCTTACCAAGAGGTATCGTATTACCCAGTACTAACTGGGTTATGGAGGTCAGATAGCAGTCGCTCCATGTAAAATACTGGGTGTGCATCTGGATTGAGGGCCCAAATTTTAAATCTTCTCAAAAGAAAATAAGATTTACAGGGAATTTAGTTAAAATTTAGTAAAACTTAGGGCAATATGCCATAAATTTCTTAAACGCGAAATAAAGCTGCTATGATGAAATAACTAGGGCTCTCAATCCAGATGCCTGCATAAAGTGGCATAGCCTGAATCTCAAAAAGTACTACCTCTGGGCTCATAATTTTTATTTAAGGATTTAGTTAAGATATTCTTACAACTTTTAAGAAATTCCCAAATATGTAGAATACGATATTACAGAGTTATAGCGGTATATCTTGGGCCCTCAGTTCATAAATGTTTGTACCGAGGAATCATCAAACTCATGGATTTATCTAAAGAAATACTTAAATACGACTGTAATATATTTTACTTAAACGCGTCTGTAAATTAGTAAAAAAGAAATAATGACAAAAAAGTTAATAGTTAAAATGTAAATGGAGATTGAATTTTCCTAAAACGTCTGAACTGAGGGCCCAATATTTTTGGCAGTATTGACTAGGATAAGCCTTCTACACTACCGCACATTAGGGTAAGTATTTTAACTAATTTTTAATTAAAATCTTACAACGCGTCCATTATTCTAAATGGCATACTTTAAGAGAAAATTGATTAATATTTTTATATAGGAGAAAGTTCTGTAGGGTGACCATAATGTTCCATGTAAGTATAAACAAGTGTTCGACGTATTCTTGTAGTATTTTGTAAAGCACAGATGGAGAATTATATAATTATATACGACAGCTGTGCTGTGCCCGCACCTACGTATCGTGAAACAATAAAATAAAAAAAACGTATCAATAATCATTAAAATATTTATTAGACGTATGTAGGTTATTGAATTAAATAAAAATAATGGATAATTAATATATTTATTAACTAACCTTTGCCCGCGGTTTCGCTCGTGTTAAATTCGGGGTAACACAGTTCCCCTTTCTGGATTTGTAGGTAACTGCTACCTGCAGCTTTAGCCCTTGCGCCTTATTGATTTTAAATAGAAAAGCTAAGTTTTCCCTTTTCTTCCCTCTTTCTCCCTCAAATCCCACATTTCTTTTAGAAAAAATTGCCATGTCCGCCTCCTGGGTCCCAACTATCTTTGTACCAAAATTCATCAAAATCGGTTTAGCTATTAAGGCGTGAAGAGGTAATTTTTAAAATAGGTAAGTTACACAAGTAGTTTAAACACTGTTTTGAGAAAACTGTGTTGGAAATAGAATTTGATAATACATTTTTAAAAATAAAGGTAGTATTACAAGCACGATCAACGTTTAAAACTTTGCTTTCTTGGATTTTTTCAAGTGATATATGATACCTCATTTCATGAAGATCGTGATGTGATGAATGGTAGTTAGATAAATTTTGTATGTATTTTGCAATTGAAATATTTTTGAGTATATCTATCGATATCTCTTTTTGAAACTTTGTTTGTATTGTATCCTAAAGACAAAAGGAAAAGTATGGAATCTACATATACATCCATATGTTTTAGCTGATTCTAATTTTTGAAGAATAACGATAGGGCTATCGCTTTTTTTGTATTGTTATTATGATATGTGTTATTTAGTTATTATTTGTGTTGTTTATCAGGCCATTGAATTTGTCCCTAAGTAAATTTTGTTTTATAATAACAGACTAGTTATAAGTAACGTTTCGTTTAGGTGTGTAAAATAGGTAAGTTTCTTATATTTAAATGTATTTTGTTTTTATAGTTATTTAAATGAACATCATTTGTTTGTTCATTATGGTTTCTCTGATGGTACAGATAGTCCACACTACTTATATGTTACATGCTACTGGCCCATTGCTTTGTTTCATTTTAGGTATATAAAGTCTATTGAAGCTAAATATCCTTACTAATATTATAAAAACGAAAGTAGGTTTGTTTGTTTGTTACCTCTTCACGCCTTAATAGCTAAACCGATTTTGATGAATTTTGGTACAAAGATAGTTGGGACCCAGGAGGCGGACATGGCAATTTTTTCTAAAAGAAATGTGGGATTTGAGGGAGAAAGAGGGAAGAAAAGGGAAAACTTAGCTTTTCTATTTAAAATCAATAAGGCGCAAGGGCTAAAGCTGCAGGTAGCAGTTACCTACAAATCCAGAAAGGGGAACTGTGTTACCCCGAATTTAACACGAGCGAAACCGCGGGCAAAGGTTAGTTAATAAATATATTAATTATCCATTATTTTTATTTAATTCAATAACCTACATACGTCTAATAAATATTTTAATGATTATTGATACGTTTTTTTTATTTTATTGTTTCACGATACGTAGGTGCGGGCACAGCACAGCTGTCGTATATAATTATATAATTCTCCATCTGTGCTTTACAAAATACTACAAGAATACGTCGAACACTTGTTTATACTTACATGGAACATTATGGTCACCCTACAGAACTTTCTCCTATATAAAAATATTAATCAATTTTCTCTTAAAGTATGCCATTTAGAATAATGGACGCGTTGTAAGATTTTAATTAAAAATTAGTTAAAATACTTACCCTAATGTGCGGTAGTGTAGAAGGCTTATCCTAGTCAATACTGCCAAAAATATTGGGCCCTCAGTTCAGACGTTTTAGGAAAATTCAATCTCCATTTACATTTTAACTATTAACTTTTTTGTCATTATTTCTTTTTTACTAATTTACAGACGCGTTTAAGTAAAATATATTACAGTCGTATTTAAGTATTTCTTTAGATAAATCCATGAGTTTGATGATTCCTCGGTACAAACATTTATGAACTGAGGGCCCAAGATATACCGCTATAACTCTGTAATATCGTATTCTACATATTTGGGAATTTCTTAAAAGTTGTAAGAATATCTTAACTAAATCCTTAAATAAAAATTATGAGCCCAGAGGTAGTACTTTTTGAGATTCAGGCTATGCCACTTTATGCAGGCATCTGGATTGAGAGCCCTAGTTATTTCATCATAGCAGCTTTATTTCGCGTTTAAGAAATTTATGGCATATTGCCCTAAGTTTTACTAAATTTTAACTAAATTCCCTGTAAATCTTATTTTCTTTTGAGAAGATTTAAAATTTGGGCCCTCAATCCAGATGCACACAAATACTGGTATTCAGCTGCATCCGGTAAGACTGGAAACCGACCCCAACATAGTTGGGAAAAGGCTAGGCAGATGGTCTACAAATATCGGATAGACAGACGCTACATGGATTTAAAATACTGGAATCCAACTGCATCGAAACCCGATTACAATACGTTTGTAAAAGCCGTTTAAATTTTGACGGTTAATCAGATTAGACCGAAAGACCAACATAGTTTTTAAAAAAAAACCTTGCCCGACGGTAGGAATTTCTCCTGTATCGTGGGTGCGTTTAGAAACATTTACTCACATAAACAAACAGTTGCTAAAAGGGCTAAGCAAATGGTGAAATATTCTCATCACCGTGGACTAAAAGTCCTTCTCAATTTAAAACAATATGTCTGAAGGTTTACAGTCAGTCAACCAAAGCATATAATGCAAGCAATAACACGTATTATGTATGAAGTCATAAAGTATTATTCAGCGTGTAACAATAGAGTACTTACGTTAGATATAACAGCGTCAGCATCAACATGCAATCCGCAATGCATTTGTCATAATATTATTACTCAGGTGATTTTTTTGCGGTTGGAATATCATCAAATAACTTCCCCCGGAGTGGGAGGGAGTGTCAGACTTGTACTGACTAAAACCACCCATGTTCCTACTTTTGCGCTTTATGTTCCGGGGCCGCGGTATCTCTTTCGAACAAACAGCAACACATTACTGAAGTGTTAAGGTATTGTTGAGTTTGACCCTTTGACCTCATATGGCGGTGGGTCAGTGGCTTTACATGTGGCCTTGAGAGCTGCAGGTCGTAGCAGTTGCAGTCGTAACACAGACAGAAGCTTTACGAACAAAGTAATATATTTTTTTACTAATTAAAAAAACTAAGTGCGGGGCAAGCACTTGGTTCTTTTTCTGTATCGTGGGTAAGTTTGCAAACATTTAAACTCACATACACAAACAGGCAGACCCGGAACATCTACCTGCAGGTTATACAAATATTTGTTCCGTGCTGGGATCGAACCCGCAACACAACAACTTCATAAGTTGTGCGAGAACAAGCACCGGGCAAGTGCAATTCCTGAAGGAACAACACAATAACACTTTGCCCGATCCAGGAATCAAACCCAGGACAGCTCAGCAGTCGCGATTGCGTCCACTGGACCGAAGAGGCAGTTCAACAAGAAAAGAAAGCATGAGAATATGAGAAAATGTTGCGGTTTAAGAAAGGTACCAACAAGAAGATGACATCGCAACGTCTAATCAACTTAAATTGCCCTCATATGCGTGACTACGCTAAAAGCGTAGGAGTGTAAATGAAAGGTCATCCGGGAAGTTCGCAGGCCAAGTCAAATTACATACGGTTCAGTCATATTTGTGACGTCTCCGATAACTGTAGATAAGTCGGTAGTCTTTCATACTGGTCGCTGATGAACTGATAAATAATAATTTGTCTTCTTAGTAACTTTTTTCAAAACACCCCATGGCATGTTTAGTGGACGCATAAATATTCTTGATGGATTGACTGATCGAGAACTTTGTGTACCCAAGCCAAACTTCTTTATTTATGGAGAAAAATCCCCTAAAGAGAAAAAACATATTTTTCTATTTAAAAGTCTACATGGTTTCCTCGCACTAAACCAAACGACGACGCACTGACTGGACAGGTCCAATCAAATCTGTGTGAGCCTTCTTAATAAGGCCATCTCATACACTAATCAGCATAGTCCTCATGGAAGTTGACCAAGATTTTTGTCTGGGCCTTAAAAGAGACTATGATTGATAATATATGATTTTGTTTTGGCTGTTTCTTCTCAGAGTACTGGGGTACGAAACACCGGCCACATCATTTATCAATATGCCTAGAATTAAACCAAATCGAACTAAACATCCTTAAAGTTAAAAATTCTAGAATCATTCACCAGAAAATATTGGCCATCCTCGACTTTGTTACACACTTAGCAATTAGGTGACTTGGCTACGTTGATTTTTTATTTTTTAAAGAGATAGAATAGACATTTTGGGGGAAAGGGGGGGGGGCTGTCTGTGGCCCTGAAACAGACAAACCATCCCAGTTACGTGTCACTATACAAATGTCTAGATAAACTATCAGTTTAAATAATCTTGTAATTGGAAAAGCTTGTAAGAAAGATTACACAAATGATTACCTCATTCTTTCCTTGTTTTAATGGATTAGTGATGTTAAACGAGCGTTATTGTGAATTTTGACGGTATGCAGTTTGCTTAGTGGAGAGTTAAGTGCAAGTTGCATGCTTTAGATTATTATTTCCTATGAGTCTCTAATGTCCCACTGCAGGGCAAAGGACTCCCTTCCCTCCTTCCCTTCCTTACACGTTCCGCGATCTAGTGCCATTGTAAGCCAATCATTTGAGAAAGAATCCAGATTATCCCGCCATCTCCTTTTGGGTCTGCCACGTTGTTGTTTTTTGCTTTTTGGTGTCTTGCCGTTTTATGATTTAAAGTCAAAGTTTATTGCTTTCAAAGAGAATCGTAGAAAGTCGAGCATAAACAGAATTCATCTGAGTCAAGGAAATTATAGAACTCATGTAGGGATGTACCCAATTTGTATACAGATGTCATATCTGTATAAAAGTTATCCTTGAAAAAGTAAACTTCAAATGGCTGACCTGTAAAGTATGCAGTTTTCGATTTCGATAGTTTACCTAGGATTAGTCGTAATAGGTATTGCTGTTTCGATAATATAAATAAATTATAATATGACATGGCATGGTACTTTGCTTATTTGCAAACCGCTTCATATAAAGCACTGGTATTCAGCTGCACCTGATGAAACTAGAAGCCGATTCTAACAAAGAAATGAAAAAGCTAGCTAGACGGATTGTAGAGTCGAAAGAGGAATTCACAGTTGTATTAACATCTATAATACATCCTACTAATATTATAAATTCGAATGTTTATAACGATGGATGTATGGATGTTTGTTAGTTACTCTTTCACGTCAAAACGGCTGAACGGATTTTGATGAAATTTGGCACAAAGTTAGATTATAGTCTGGAATAACAATAGGATACTTTTATCGATCATCACGCGGGCTTCGCCGCGGGCGCCAGCTAGTAAGTATATTTAAAAATGAATTGGTGTTCATTTGTCTCGCTAAAACTCGAGAATGGCTGGAACGATTTGGCTAATTTTGATCTTGAAATATTTGTGGTAGTTCAGAGAAGGTTTAAACGTTTATCCTTACTAATATTATAAAAGCGAAAGTGAGTTTGTTTGTTTGTTTGTTACCTCTTCACGATTTAATGGCTGAACCGATTTTGATGAACAGATAGTTGGGAACCAGGAGACGGACATAGGCTAAATTTTTATTAAAAAAAAGTGGGATATGAGGGAGAACGAGGGAAGAAAAGGGAAAACTTAGCATTGCTATTACAAATCAATAAGGCGCAAGAGCAAAAACTGCAGGTCTGCTTAGTGTGTTATACCGAATTTAACGCGAGCGAAGCCGCGGGCGAAAGCTAGTAAAATATATAGGTAAGTATCAAATTCTTGTGTAACACTTACAAAGTAAACAAAACAACTTCTATTCATTTGAAAGGTGACCTTCCCTATGGGTGACATTTACCTTGTACAGTACTTATACGTGATGATCATTGTAGATCATTAAAATAAATGGTCTCATACAGAAACCCTTCACGAAACCGTCAACCATGCATTCTGTACGTACAACATAAAATGAACTCGGTTAAATTGCTGAGAATAGTTACTTGTGCAACAAGAGACCAGTGTATTTTATGCGGCGAGTGCTAAGGTTTTAAATCTCGCAAGCGAAGGATTTTATGATTGAGTCATGAGCGTAGCGAGTGATTCCTGGAATCCTGAGTGTAGGGAACTATTCAAAGGCTCGAGAAGTTAAGAATTTTGCTATCGTGTAACACACACAACTTTTCACTTCAGCAGCGAGAACACATATTAGATACTCTGATCTCATCACGCAGTGTAGTTTATTTCATGTTCTACAACTACAACAGTTAGTCCAAACTCACAGGATCTTATAGATTTCGCCCACGACGTCGTCCGCGTGGCATAGTTACTTTGGGCTAACGCTAACTTTAACCCAAAAAAAATTCTTTCCCCTTTTCTTCCCTCTTTCTCCCCCTCAACTCACTTTTTTAGCCTATGTCCGTCTTAACTATATCTGCACCAAAATTCATCCAAATCGGTTTGGCCATTTAGGCGTGAAGACGTAACTAACAAACAAACATACTATGATGTTAAACTTAAGTTTTTATTCATGTTTTTAGGTTTCCGTACCTTAAAAGGAATAAACGGAACCCTTTAGGATCACTTTGTTGTCCGTCTTTCTGTCAAGAGCCTTTATCTCGGGAACGCATGGAGGTATCGAGTTGAAATTAACCATATATATAATCCAATCTGTGTATCTCTTGGAGATGTAAATAAATTAACCCTCTAAGTCAATGCAGTCAAAAGATATGGCCGTTTATGTCGTAAGTTTATACGCAACCCTCGGTGCGTGACTACAGGTCGCACTTGGCCGGTATTATCTTACATAGTTACAGGTGAAGCTTGTAAGAGTGCGTTAAGATAGTTCATTCATTTAATTATTATGTAATTAACTAGCACGTTTCATTGACAAAGGTGGTGCGAAGCAGATAACCTTTCCAATGTTATTGTAAATATTTTGCCATCGCCCTTCAGATGCATATCAGTCAATAGCTGCGTATTGAAGCTGTTGTTTGTTTTGACCTGTAACTATCTTTATGAGCAAACAAAAACTACATCAATACCATCTGCCAATATCATTATCTACACCGCTTATATGTGCCATCGTAGCCCATCTTCTATCTTGCGTTGCATGGCCTTTTTTGCGGATGAGAAATCATCAAATAGCGGGAGAGAGTGTCACTAATACTGACTAAACCCAACCACCCACAGTGCCTTCTTTTGCCTTTTATGTTCGGGTTCCACGGTATCTCTTCCGAACAACCCTGGCAGGCCCCTACGCTGCTCTACGTCACTTAGCGTGGCATACACCATCACTCAAACTAAACATCGGCGAAGTTTCAGCTCCACCTATAAAGACAACAATCTATATGTTCGAGGACTCTATGTATAGTGATCATTGATATACATATTTCTATATAAACTAGCTGCGCCCCTAGATGAAGATCCATATTTAAGTATATTGATCTCCCCGTGGGAATGCCGCATTTTTTCGGGATCAAAAGTAGCGTGAGTTAATGCAGAATATATTTCATCCAAATGAGCGCAAAGGAGTAACAAACACACCATACATACAAACTTTCGCCATAGAATATAAGTGTAATAGTGATAGGCGACAACTCTTCAAGAATTATCAGTTTGATAGGATTAGTGCTGTATTAGTCAATAAATGTTATCAATTTAGATAATCTCCGGAATGAAAAGCCAAAATGAATTATTGTATTGTACCACGATGTAGCGGAGTGTTTGACTGCTGCCAAGTCTTAATTAAAATCTTCGTTTAGAATTACGAATCATGTCCTTTGACGGTTATTTTAACTCTGGTATGATGATTACAGGTCAGGGTGATGCAAAACCGGGGTTGCGGGTAGTTCGAAAGAGATACCGTGGCCCCGGAATACAAGGAGAAAAGAAGGAACATGGATGGGTTTTTAGTCAGTACAAGTCTGACACTCCCTTCCGCTTTACCCAGAGTGGAAGAAGTTATTTGATGATTACCCACCCGATTATTACCCACAAAGGCTGATGCAAAATAACATAAACACGACAGCACCTATTTCGCAGGAACAGTTAGCAGAAACACGCTCCGTATGGCTCGTAGTTAAATAATACGAATAATTCCCGAAGTCGATTCCCGAAACAAATGACATCTGTTATAAAAAGTTCACACTTAACTTCCAGGACAAGTACACTTAAAACGAAAAGTAAAAACTTTCATTTTTAAACTGCAATCATACTTAGGTATTTATTTTACAGAAATTATAACTTATTTTATTTAACCGAAGCTATTTTCCAACATATTATTGACTAAAGAGTCTTTAAGGAGCCGTATGGTCCATCGCCAAGGTAAAGTAACGTATAGTCCCCGCCGCGCCGTGCTCGTTAATCCGTTACCTGACTGTCATTTGTCAAACTTTGACAATCGCCACAGGTAATTAGAACCCTGAAAGTCTAACAACCAGTCATACCAAGGGCTATTGTGCTATCCGATACACAGTAACTGGACTATAGTGTTACGTTGGAAGACGAATTGAGTAAGACTGGAAGCCGATCCTAGTATAGACGGGAAAAAGTTAAACAAAAATGATGAGACTTTATCGGCATCGAACCTGAACCCGCGACACGTAAGCAAATAGCAAGAACGCTTCTGCGCCCGCGTGTTGTTAAAATAAACCTTAGTTATTTTAAAAGATGTTTAAATAATAATTCGTGTTCAGAAATCAGTCTGATTCAGGCATATTATTTATACCAGTGAGGATATATTTATTCAGGAAAAAGAAGGCTTGCAACAGAATCTATAATCGATAAATAAACTGAATGTCACAAGAACGTGAGTGTGGAAAAACGTAGATATTACAGTATTGTTGAAACAAATTTAATTGATTTCTAGGTGTACGCAATAGCTGTTCTGATCACAAAATATCTACATGTAGGTACAAAAAGTCTGTCTAACCAAAGAAATGTTTATCAGACCATCCGGTTGTAAAATAAATAATTGTACACGTTTTCAGAATATCGCTCCACTGTACCATAAAAAAAAAACGATCTAAATCAATAAATTATTTATTACAATGAAACCTTTCCATGCACTAAGAATAACCTTTTTAATTAAAACCTAATTGGTCGGGAACATCAAGAGCTACCGTTCTATTTTTAAATCTGGAAACACTGGATTAAAAAAAATAACTCACAATTTCTTTTTTCACAGTATAGCACAGCAAAGGAGGAGCACACGCGAGCCGGAGAACGGCAGTGAGGTCACTGCGGAGAGTTCTTATCAAATTGTACACTATGTTAAAGCGGAAATATATTGAGTATACGATACAATGTATGACGTGGGCGTAATGTTTACAGCCGGGCTGCGCTGCGCACGTGTCCTAGACTTGTGGCTGAATTACAGGCGGGTCGAGTTGGCTTTGACATCGCAGTTTTTCTTTAACTAGTTTTACTAAAAGAACTATGTAATTATAATGAATGAAATTACAGAGTTACCATGCTGGTGCTAATTTGGCATGTTGCTTCTGCCTTGGCGACCTAAGCATGGAAAACGTTTCACATTCGATTCTGGACAAATCAGATCGAACTTTTTCAACTGACAAGGTCATTAACTTTATTGGTAAATTTTGAAACGGAATATTTGTTATCATTAATAATAATGAGTTCGCGATATTTTCGGCGTGACCCCACACCATGACGTATCGCCATGTTGTTTTAACGTGATAATGGCGTTTGCAAGAGCCGAAATATCGGAAACTCATATGAAATAATATCCGTATCAAACGTTAATTTAAAAAAAATGGATCTGTTTTCAAAGTTCTGTTGATAATCTAGAAAAAAATTAGCATGGCGCTTTATAGGGTTCTCAGTGGGGATTATCTCTCGAAGCGTACTGCTTTTATCAGCGGGTCGGTTGACAACGAATCTGAAAGCCGAGCCACGGGGTCTTCGGGTGGGTAATCTCGGTGTGAATTGAGTCTTAGTATTCCTCAGTTTCTCCCGCGTTTATTTTTAAGCTGTTTCCTTAAATAGACTACGTAACATAAGCTCGGTATGTTCCACAGACTACTATTACAAGCAGATTACATTATCAGTACTTGTATCTCGTTGAGCTATGTTGTATTTTGTAATACTGACAGTCACATTTCATGGTGTGATTGATTTGTTTTAAATTATGTTGTTTTAAAATTGTTAGTTACATTGATAATCTTTGGTATGTGTACAAGTATTCAGTATTGCCATAGTATTATTTTCGTTTATTATTTTTTTTATATTTTTACATATTTCTAATTCAAAACAAAATAATTTAAAAATACAAACAATAGTAGCCCACCGGTATGGAGAACAGGCTAGCGGCGGTCAGGGTTCCAGAGTAAGGAACCTCCTGACAATACGAGCCGTGTTTTAACACGGCTGGGTACTGCTTTCTGTATCAAGCCCTTGATCCAGCTGCCTAACGAGCAGATACTTCTATCGGCACAATGATCGCGGAGTCCAAACATGCCACATGTCGAGAACATCGCGAGCGTGTTTTTGTTTTTAAGTTTCCGATATTTCGGCGCAGTTGCACACGCCATGATCACGGTAAACTGAAGTTATTGCGAGTGTTTATAAGCAGACAAAACCGTCTACTTTCTTCCTGTTTCGTTTTCTGTTCTCGGAAACATGATAAATATCCTGAATCAAATAGATAATGTCAGTGATCATGTCAGTTCAAAACTTGAAGGCGCTCATACTGCATTACTTTGAAACAAAGTCGCTTGTGCTGTCTGTCTGTCCCTTTGTATGCTTAGATCTTAAAAACTACAAAACGGATTTTGATGCGGTTTTTTTTAATATAATAATAGTATCTACATTGCACCCGCGCAAAACCAGGGTGCTACATATGGATCTGATTCAGACAGCTATTGTCACTGTATGGTAAACTCTTTTTCATAAAATAAAACAGGTAAATCTTTAAAGAATATTAGTACTATTTGCTCTACTTTTTAACCAAGTTATGTATTCCACCAGCACCTTTGTTATTTTGTATATTTTTATTCAAATGATACTGTTTAAAAACCTGCAGATTTGACTTTGGATCAGATCAATGTTCTTAGTAAAACAGAAAAATTGTCTCTTAGAATATTTTTTTATTAAATAATTAAAAATTTAATCACTCGTACAAAATTGCTTACTTTAAAAAAAACTAGCATAAAATTTTTGTTTTACTCAATTTAAAGGTAGAGTATGCAAAGTTGGTCTCCCCTCCAGCCAGCGTTTCTAGCTAGACAAATGAGCAATATTTTATAGTAAACTAGCGACCCGCCCAGCGGTTTCACCCGCTGCTCACCTCCTAAGAGTCATAGCGTGAAGTATTATACATACAAAACCTTCCTCTTGAATCACTCTACCTATTAAAAAACCGCATCAACATCCGTTGCATAGTTTGAAAGATTTAAGCATACATACAACATAGCAACAGACAGACAGCAACTTTGTTTTATACTATGTAGTGATAGAGTCACAGCTTTAGCCATTCAGAATCATAGCCTATATAGGGCTTGGAGTTTTTATAATAAGAACTTCTATATATATAATTAATATTTTGGGTGACCCCACTGAACCCGTTGCATCAGTAGTATTAAATAGTTTCATTTTAAAGCCAGGTTTAGTTTGTACAATGGTTTCCAACCAGTAAAAGATGCAATTCTAGTCGCCATGTGTGTATTAAGGCTATGTTATAGGTATATGAGAACCCTAAGATCTACAAACTCCTTTATTTTATAGCATATTGTATGTACTGTGTCTGAAAGTGTGAAATACTTCACTGGCGAAGGGAAAATTGTGTTACTAGTATAATGGTTCACGACAGAATGAAGAGTAGCGCTATTGGTTTATATCTTGGTAATATAATAATAACGAACAGAATAATAAATTTAAGTATGAAAACTTACCCATTTTCGGTGGGTTTCATTTTACACAGCTGCTAAAACACGCGACGGGAACCGTTCAAGGTCTGTTTATACAATTTTTGCCGCACATTACGTCGAAACACTATTAGTTAACATCTTTGTTTACTTATTTCCTGAGTATGTTTATTTCTTTTTATTTAGATATGAAATTAAAATTCGAATAAGCATAGCCTAGTTGCGTTTTGGTGGATACTGATTTTGCGTTTATAGTGACGCAAATATAATTATTGGAGTTCAATAATTAATCATTGATTTATCATAGTAATTGCCGATTGGCGATTTTTAGAGGCGGAGAAGGAAACTTCGTCATGTCAAAGTCAAAATAATCGCATTCGCAATAACATTGCCTTTGCCATTTGTCAGTGTCACTGTCAATGTCAGGTGAACTAAAATAAAATACTCTAGAAGCACCTATGTATTCCATTCAACTTTATTTATTCTTTAATCTATTTTAAACTCTTTCTTTTCCTCCGTATATTAATAAAAAAATACCAGATTAGCCAGAAAAATTAGATGGTAATCATGGTGAAAACGGAATTTTCGAACGGTTGTTAAAAATGAAAATGTCATTTTTTTCTTTAGTTCAGAAACAAAAATCAATAAATTCAAGTGTCAGTTTCATTTTATTAACTTTTCCCAATAAGACTAAAACATGGAGGAACAATTAGTTTGATAACACCATCATCAAACTAATATAATATTATAGAATAAATCAAAACGTGGACAATATTTTTTTTTAATCAAAACAATTTGTTAAGTTTTAATAGTTTCTGAACAAATCAAATGTTGCCTATTTGAAAAATAAATTGAAATCATGGGTATGATCACCGCCAAAACAATGTTTTACTAAATCGGGAACTGTGAAATAGCTTAGGCTGCCTAGGATATCAGAAAAATAAGGTATAAATAGATAAAGAAATTCTCAAAATTAAACAAGTAGAGTTGTATAATAGGGTATTAGAAACAAGCCTTCATTGTTTACTACTCACAAAAGTTAAGTAAGTAGTGTTACAATACTACTAGGCTTAATAAAATGAAGTCTAAACTTAGTCAAAGTCCACTTAAATAAATAATTCCATTATGTACCTGAAATATTTTAAATTAATTCATTACTTCATAATTGCTT
Organism: Ochropleura plecta; assembly: GCA_905475445.1. Taxonomy (NCBI): domain Eukaryota; kingdom Metazoa; phylum Arthropoda; class Insecta; order Lepidoptera; family Noctuidae; genus Ochropleura; species Ochropleura plecta. Next base: position 9,156,021 of record FR997738.1, on the reverse strand, counting down.
CACATGTTTGAAACATTACACTGTTCGATTTAATAAAATAAAAAGTAAACATGGTTGGATTTTTAATATAATAGTGGGTATGTAAATGAATACCTATAATGTAATGTATTGTATAATAAAATCAGTAATTTTATAGAGGTTTCTAGGGTTCAAGACTCACGGATCCAATCGCGCTTTGAATCCACATTGACTATGCGAGCCGAAGAATTCATAGTCAGCTAAGACAATCATGACACATAGGAGATGATTATAATCTGGATGCGTTCAAAAACTGGGTGAACTTCCATATGGCATGAGCTTTATGTCTTTGTAATGTGCTTGCCACCGACTGAGTAATGGTTGGATGTCCTTTTTTTGTGGGTGTAACCAAAGTTATTTTAATGCTTATTGTTTTTTTTTAATATTTTGGTATAATTAAACTTGGTTTAATTCAATAATAATAAAATTACCACTTGCCAGATTTACGTTTCCACTGGAAAATGCTGGAAACTTTCCAGCTTTTTTGTATTATAAGTAGATTTTAGTTTGTATGCTGACAACACTACGTAGCTATCTCTTTCTCTCCCGTATAGTTCTCAAGGTAGCCGTCCTTATGAAATTTTGGATAATATTAATGTATTTAAGCGTTTTGTAAGACAAATAAATAGTGTTTCTATTTCTATATTAACCACGTAATATATTTAGGACAGTATAATATTGTTAACGGTAAAGATTACTCAGATATTTTGTGGTGACAAATCCATTCTCTCGGTGTCCAACGTTGTTTTGGTTTCTGAAAGTGCTACTTTGATAAGATCACTGTTAAAATAATACAAAACGCCTAAATGCAAGGCGTATGTGGTATTGTGGCTGAGTTATGAAGTGAAAGTTTGAATTTTAAAGTTAAAATCGTGAAGTAAAGTTTCCTAACCTAAAAGTTAAGAGTGGTGTTCTGTATTGGTGTTTGTACGTTGCAGATGAGTACTAAGATCATCAAAGCCAGCGCGGCCGAGCCCGATGTCTTCGAGACGTCGATCTCACAGGCCCTGGTCGAGTTGGAGACCAACTCGGACCTGAAGGCGCAACTTAGGGAGCTCTACATTACTAAGGCTAAGGAAATCGAACTGCACAACAAGAAGGTGAGAGGAACTAAATTCGAAGTATTCTAGAATAATAGATTGCGCACTTTTTTCATTGATTTCCCACTTATTAAGTCTTATATCAAAATGTCTAATAACCATGTGTTTATTGTATGACATGTCCAGTCTGTTCACCTTTAAGTAACCGTCACTTGATGAGGTGATGGTCTTCATTGGTGGTCACTCCTACTGAAAATTGCCCAGGTAGTCAGGGTATTTCTACAGTAGGAGTTTCCTACTGTCAATCATCAACACAGTAGGCGTACCATAAATAATGATCATGGGCATTATGGCACAACTGAACTCCTATTGCAGTAAATAATGTCTTGACTGACCTATGTGTTGTTAATTGTCAGTTTGTTAGTTATTTTTACGATAATGATAAGTGCCACTATACCATACTATACTCCAAATCAAAATACAGTGTAAACTCCATGTAACGTCACTCGATTTAACGACAAACTCTAAAGCGTCGAAATCAATTGACTTTGGTTGGTTTAGCTTGTCTACCATACAATGATACACTCTACATAGCATCACACCCACTCTCAATAACGACAACAATTAAGTAATAAAAAGTACCTTTTAAGGTGAAAGCTCCAACCTACCCGCGAAATTCAAATTTTCTTACGTTTTTTGCAATTTTCAGGCCAGTGCTAGGTTGTATGTTGATTAAAATATTATTCGCGGCTGTAAGACGTATGTAATTATAGAATTATAATCATCAAAATCACCAATACAACCCTCCAAGTTCATAAAGGCGTAGGAACAAAAAAAAAACAGAAAAAGTCTTTCCTACAGCTTTATGAACTTGGAGGGTTGTATTGGTGATTTTGATGATTATAATTCTATAATTACATACGTCTTACAGCCGCGAATAATATTTTAATCAACATACAACCTAGCACTGGCCTGAAAATTGCAAAAAAACGTAAGAAAATTTGAATTTCGCGGGTAGGTTGGAGCTTTCACCTTAAGTTGCTAAAATTAGTAAAAACTGCGCAGCTGTGTACGTTCTTTTGTCGCTTTGTTATCCTAGCCCGCAATAAACTCGACTGTCGGAATCGTGCATAGGTATCGAACTTTCTAAGAAATTCGTTCTTTTGTTTACAAATTGGGATTGCTTACACGACGTGTCGACTGTTTTTGATTAGGTTGACCATGACTAATAAGTAGGATTTTCTATATGTTATCATATTCTCAGTTGCTCACAAACTCTCAATCTGTAAACATGGCTAGTAAAAGAAAATCACTGTGTGTTGAGAGTATACGCAATAGTGTTCAAATAACATTCTTTTTTCTGTACATAACTACTAACACTAGTCTGAAATAAAGTTTTTCTAATTCTGATTTTTCTTCTCTCCATTTAACGACAACTCTCTATAACGCCATAAAATGCACAGTCCCTTCAGTGTCGTTAAATAGAGTTTACACTGTATTCTTTAATTAAAATATTTTTTGATTTGGGATTAATTGACAGTCTCTATGATGGTAAATACGAAAGACGACGGTACAAAGGGAAGCTTTTACCTTTATCAACTACCAATAAGTAAAAACAGGCAGTCTCCGCCATGTAAAATAAATAAATAAGAAAAGAAAAACTCTGATTATGACACTAATACATTTGTGAAGTCTTTAAATATTTTTCAAATAATAATTGTCCGTTTCCAGTCAATCATCATCTATGTGCCCATGCCCAAGCTGAAGGCATTCCAGAAGATCCAGATCAGGCTGGTGCGTGAATTGGAAAAGAAATTCAGCGGTAAACACGTTGTGTTCGTTGGAGACCGCAAGATTCTGCCCAAACCCAGCCACAAGACACGCGTCGCCAACAAACAGAAGAGGCCCAGATCTAGGTAAATTGTTAATGTAGTTGTTAAGACTAAGACAATTGACTGAAAAAGATGATAGAGTTAAATAGCAGCTGTCAGGCAGAACAATGATTTACCCAAAAAAATCAAGGTAGAAACATGATACTATCATTATGGGACATAAGTTTGCAGTTTAAACCCATCATAAAACTCCACAATTCCAGCCTACAGCCTGGGCCTTTTTGCAGATAGGAAATCAAATAACTTCAAAGTGTTAAACTTTAATGACTAAAATCCTACCCATGTTCATTCTTTTGGCCTTTATGTTCCGGACCCGCGGTATCTCTTGCAAACAATCATACCCCGGAGCCTATAAACGGCCTGTGTGGCAGTCTGTGGCTCCACACAGGGTAGAGACCTGTGTAAACCAGCTATGCCACATAACAATATGTGTTAATTGATAAAATACTATATACGTAGCTGTCAACTTGCTTTAGACCCTGCAAATACATAACAAATAGATCCACATGTACATGTGTATGTAAATGAACTTATGTTCACAATCAGTACACACCTAAAATACTCCTCTCGTTAGTGGAGTGACAGACAACAGCTCAGAATAGAATGCTATGCTTAAATCAAATAACATCTGCTAAAACTCACCCATGTTGCTTCTTTTGCCATTATGTTCCGGGTGCCGCGGTATTACTAGTAGAATTGCTCAAATCAATTCAACTGCTAAGATGAATATAAAATGATGATAGTTCTACCCCATCACATTTCTGTCCCAACATTGGGCAAAGGTCTATTCCCAAAAAGAGTCATGAAGTAGTGGCACTAGCTCACAGTCTTTTGGCATCTATTTGTTTTCTAAATGCTCCTGTCGTTATTTCCAGGACACTGACCTCAGTATACGACGCCATCTTGGAGGACCTCGTTTTCCCCGCCGAAATTGTGGGTAAGCGCATCCGGATCAAGCTGGATGGATCACAGCTGATCAAGGTGCACCTTGACAAGAACCAGCAGACCACTATTGAACACAAGGTAACAATTCTTGTCTATAAAACAGTATTTTTTGAGTCAAATGTACTTGTCCAACCAAAATGATTTGGAAAGAGCCCCTAGAGCTAGCAACAAATTCCCTCTCATGTGGCTAGATAAAACTATAAAATTCTTGCATGCAGAATGAATATCTTGCCAAGGGGTATTCTATTACCTAGTACTAACTGGGTTGTGGGGATCAAATAGGTAGTCACTCCATGTAAAAAACTAGTATGCAGCTGCATTTGGTTAGACTGAAAGCTGACTCCAATAAGGCTAAGTCATCTTGTGCCAGTTAATGTGTAGCTAGTGTGTTGAGATAAAGGATTGAGCTAGCAAGGCTTGACCACAGCATGCATGATAATAATGAGCATCTTTGTGACCATTCTATTTATGGGTTTTCCTAAAGACTTGCAGGTGAGGGACAATGGACAAAATGTCCTTGGTGCACTCTCATTATTACTGTTATGAATGAGGTTGAACTTTGTCCCCATAAACCGCCAAGCGACATGGGGTTTTGTGCAGACAAAGTGCAACTTTATTGTAGTACTAATATGAGTGTGCAGCAGAAATATTTTCCCCCCACTGTCTCTTGTTCCCGCATGTCAGGTTTAGACAACTTGTAGTAATCAGGATAATTTCACAATTTGAATTGATAGGCCAGGCCATGTGCAGTGTTATTGTAACTTAATAGCCCTCTTTTCTTTGCCAGATATTTATAATAGTATTAGCCAATTTGTTTCTTCTTTCTTCCTCTAGCAAGTGAAGTGGGTAAATGTTCATATACTGATCCAGTATTGTCATTGTTCACAGGTGGACACCTTCCAGTCGGTATACAAGAAGCTGACGGGGCGCGAAGTTACCTTTGAATTCCCCGAACCCTACTTGTAAACTTAGGAATATGACTTTACAATAAACCTACAAAAATATTCAAGACTTTTCTTTACATCACTATAATGCTTCCCGCTATTCACATATAAAAACCTAGTTGAAATTGGCTATTAATGAGAAGTTCCAAACCAAGACCACAGCTTGACTCGGTAATCGAACGCAGGCCCCGTATACTCACCATTTGTGCTTGCGATCACTAAACCAACGAGGCAGTTCTATACTCATTGTAGACATTTGTTTTAATTATGGGAATGATTGGCCAGCGCGAATGCATAGTAAAATTGTGTGTAACGATTGATGACACAAGTAACCTTCATAACGCCCTTCTTTTCAAGAAGTCGATATTCTATATTTACAGCAAGTTCTAGTTTTTACCAGTGCTCTCTTAAATTCGGGACAATGAACCGGAGTAGTCAGTTTTTGCGAGAATCGCCACGTGGCCATTATGCCAGGCGCTCGAGCAGTTTTTGGCCGCCCACCTAAATCGTTACATAGATAATAGATTTGCAAAATTGCTGGAATAAGACTTCGCCATCCAGTGAGTCTCATAAAATAGGGTCGGCACATCGAGATTCTCACGACCGCAAAAACTCGTACGTACTGTTGAGCGCTATTCGTTTTTTTGACGGGCCATTTTACGATTCCACATGTTCGGAGCGAAGGGGCTGGTATCCAGAACCGTGTACAGGAAGTCGCAGAGTAGTCTTCTTCCTTTGAGTTTATTCATGTAGGTATAATTAAATCCGCGTTTGAGTTAGATTATTTTGGTTCCGAACCTCAAAAGGAAAAAACGGCATCCATCCGATGCGGGTTCCATTTTTAATTACTTCAAAGGAAGAAAAATACTACTTTAGAGTGCGATGCTTCCTGTACACGGATATCGATTCCGATCATGTGGAATCGTAAAATGGGCCGTCAAAAAAGCGCATAACCCTCACCAGTGCGTACGAGTTTTTTCAGCCGCGAGGATCTTGATGTGCCCTATATTGAGACGCACTGGATGACGAGATTCAGTTTGTTGTCAGTCTGTCTGTCAAGACCCTCTTTATCTCAGGAACACATGAAGGTATCGACTTGAAAATAAAACTATGTACTCAAGTCTGTGGTCTCTTGCGAGTTATGATAAAATCACATCTCTATGTCTACGCAGTCAACAAAAGATGGCCGTTTGTGTCGCAAAGTCTCAGCATACAAAATGTACTCTGTGGTCGCAAATTTGTACGGAACCCTCGGCATGCGAGCCCGACTCGCACTTGCCCGGTTTTTTTTTAGATAAAGTTTAGAGACCTTTTTATTGGTGCCTACTGCTGGCTATACCTAGGTACTCTACATATAAGGCCGAACAAGAACATGATTTAGCTTAGGTACAAATAAAACATTTTTTTTAATCAAAATGACGACTTTATTCATCAAATCAGTCTATGATACGCTCACTGATAACTGTATTCAATTTTGATAATGATTATAAGATGTTTACGTTATTAGAAGAGAGCTTATAAATATGATTACATATACATCGCCTACAGATCAAGCGATAAGTTCTATTGAGTTTTGACACACAGTTTCTGCATGACCAAGAGGCAATGTGTCCGTTTCGACCGCGCGGCCATGACGTTTTTTTTTTAAAAAAAATATGCCAAGATTTAGTAAAAATTTGTAAAAGTAGACTCCCAAAACCATAAATTTGTCAAAGCTATGGTTAAAAAGTTATAAGGGCTTGAATGTGGCCGCGCCATTGAAACGCTCCGAACCGCGCGGCCACGGAGATCTTTAAAACTAAGCATTGCAGAGACCTGAAATTTTGGTAAGTAACAGTTTGAATTTGTAAAAAATTTGTAAAAATATAGAAAAAAATCCTGGGCTTATATTTTAGGAGCTGTAAGACTAATACGTCATGGCCGTGCCATTGAAACGGTGAAAAACACATTTTCGCCGATATTTCGCTGAAAAAGCAACGCAGACGTCTGAAGTTTTTTGTAAAACCCAGATTTGAATTTGTCAAAACTAGTAAAAATAAAACAAAAAATCCTAGGTTTATATTTTAGGAGCTGTAAGCCTAATACGCCATGGCCGCGCCATTGAAACGGTGAAAAACACATTTTCGCCGATATTTCGCTGAAAAAGCAACACAGACGTCTGAAGTTTTTTGTAAAACCTAGATCTGAATTTGTCAAAACAGGTAAAAATGCAAAAAAAACTAGGTTTACATTTCATTAGCTGTAGAGCGGAATCTTAAATACGTCTTGAATATGTCGATAGGGTGACCAAGGCTTATTGTTAACAGAAAATTTTTCACCTATTTTGTTAGATATTATATCTTAAGGATTCTTAATGAAATAAAAATGAAACGATAGTATACAAAACCATGTTTATTAGTTTAAAAATCGTTATTTGTTACCTGAAAATACTTGTTTTGAGTAGACGTGCGAAAACCATAACAGATAACTTTGAGTAGCGTTCGTGATGACTAATGAGTATAAAATAGCATAATTTGATGAATAAGACTTTAAATTCTGCCAGAAATAACCCCCGTAATTAAGTCATGCATTTTAACATTGAATAGCAGTAGCATAGGAGCGAACGAAACGCGCGAGTGCAGCGCGGGAGACGAAGGCTGGCTGTCTAACCAATCACAGCCGTCCAAAAAGAGATATCTCGCCGTCACACCGTCTTCCCCCGCCAAAAACTTTTTCTCGATTAGTCGTCGTTTTACGTTCAGTTAATTCGTACGTAGTACTTGTTGGTGTTTTAAATTTTGGCTTTCCTATGGACTTCGATTTATGCACTGTTTTGGACATTTGTTATTTTGGCATTCCTATGGACTTCGATTTGCACTCTGTTTCGGACATTTGTTTTCTTTGGCTTTGAAAAACGTTCTGCTGCTGCAATCTGGACTTCATTACGCCTCAGGATTTGATTACTAATTAATACTTCTTATCAAGGTAAGTAATTCATACTACATACTCTCTTACCATTTTAGTCAACCTATGTAGTTGACCTAACCAAGTATTGTAATATGTATAATAATATTTGGGTACCTATTTCAATACTGGTCGCTCAATCAATCGTGATGATATCTTTAAGCAAAAAGGTGTATTTTGTATCTAAATATATAATTTAAAACACCAACAAATACTACGTACGAATTAACTGAACGTAAAACGACGACTAATCGAGAAAAAGTTTTTGGCGGGGGAAGACGGTGTGACGGCGAGATATCTCTTTTTGGACGGCTGTGATTGGTTAGACAGCCAGCCTTCGTCTCCCACGCTGCACCCGCGCGTTTCGTTCGCTCCTATGCTCCTGCTATTCAATGTTAAAATGCATGACTTAATTACGGGGGTTATTTCTGGCAGAATTTAAAGTCTTATTCATCAAATTATGCTATTTTATACTCATTAGTCATCACGAACGCTATGCAAAGTTATCTGTTATGGTTTTCGCACGTCTACTCAAAACAAGTATTTTCAGGTAACAAATAACGATTTTTAAACTAATAAACATGGTTTTGTATAGGTACTATGGTTTCATTTTTATTTCATTAAGAATCCTTATCCTTATTTCATTAAGATATAATATCTAACAAAATAGGTGAAAATTTATCTGTTAACATTAAGCCATGGTCACCCTATCGACATTTTCAAGACGTATTTAAGATTCCGGTCTACAGGTAATGAAATGTAAACCTAGGATTTTTTGTTTTATTTTTACTAGTTTTGACAAATTCAAATCTGGGTTTTACAAAAAACTTCAGACGTCTGCGTTGCTTTTTCAGCGAAATATCGGCGAAAATGTGTTTTTCACCGTTTCAATGGAGCGGCCATGGCGTATTAGGCTTACAGCTCTTAAAATATATACCTAGGATTTTTTGTTTTATTTTTACTAGTTTTGACAAATTCAAATCTGGGTTTTACAAAAAATTTCAGACGTCTGCGTTGCTTTTTCAGCGAAATATCGGCGAAAATGTGTTTTTCACCGTTTCAATGGCACGGCCATGGCGTATTAGTCTTACAGCTCCTAAAATATAAGCCCAGGATTTTTTTCTATATTTTTACAAATTTTTTACAAATTCAATCTGTTACTTACCAAAATTTCAGGTCTCTGCAATGCTTAGTTTTAAAGATCTCCGTGGCCGCGCGGTTCGGAGCGTTTCAATGGCGCGGCCACGTTCAAGCCCTTATAACTTTTTAACCATAGCTTTGACAAATTTATGGTTTTGGGAGTCTACTTTTACAAATTTTTACAAAATCTTGGCATATTTTTTTTTTTAAAAAAACGTCATGGCCGCGCGGTCGAAACGGACACAGAGGCAATTGAGCCCTAACATTATGTAAACAGGTATCATTTTGCCATAACATTGGCCCAAGCAGACAAAAAGCTTATAAGAACTGAATTAGTCAAAACATATTCGGAATTTGAGTAGGTATAAACAATTAGAAACTGTGGTGTCAGAAAATGCAAAGAAGACTTATTGGTCCGCTAGTTCAAAAAAAGAATGTTCGTTTACCCAAACAATAACATTAAATACCTTAATGCAATTTTTTGTTTTCTTTACTAAGATAAAATCAATGTCTTGATACATTTTAATAATAATTAATATTGCCAAAGTATAACTTATTTGACACAAGGGATTTCAATAAATTAATAGGTATGTGATATTATAAATGGGCTTGACTAGTACGAAATTATTAATGTAACACTTAAGATAAATAAAATATTGGTCAAAACAAAATTATTTTAGCCGTCACTTCCGGTCTGAATACAGGATGTCGATAGCTTATTACACGAAGAGGTTTATAAAATAATAATAATAATAGAACATTATTTCACCTACACCATTCCTTTAAAACCGAAGAAAGAATATTTAAATTTGAGAAATAATAATTTTTAAAATGCATAGAATTATACTATAGTAGACACCTTTTTGTCTTATTTACTAAATCATATACAATTTTAAATCACTAGTAGAGCTGGTTCACATTAGGTTGGACCGACACTTTATCGGAACGAAAACGGTGTCAGATACATATTGGCATAATATGCCAATATGCGTCCGACACCGTTACACACACCGGATACATTTTATGTATTTCAATAGAATAGCGCTATTCACATAAAAGCGATTTCATCATTTCGTCGGTCGGTCGGATCGGTAGTTTCTAGTGTGAAAAAACACAGAATGTGAACCTAGCCTAGGTTTTTCCTAACGCGACTGCATCTATACGGCACAGTTATGGTAGCGTTCTAAAGATGACCTTAAATACAGGCTATTCTTCAAAGCATCACATTGGAATGAATAACTGAATCGAGGAACTTTGGAAAGATACAAATAGGTAACACATACAATTGTAGAAAATGACCCATTACAGTTAACCAGACTTGAATACCGTAATTGTTGAAGTGATAGTTATAATATCTGCATATTTCTACTAACTCCCAATTCATTTCTATGACTACCCAAAATGGTTTGCTCACAAATACCTACTCCTAAATTATATCATCATTTTTTCACCTGACTGTAAAATATCACAGCACAAGCCCCTGTTTATAAAAAACTTTATTTTATAAGGGCTTTTTTATACTGGTCGCTTTCAATTTTAAATGGGTAATCTACACTCAGAAATGTGACCTATCAAGATAAAGCTCTAATGCGTTCTCCTGAAAATAACACAGCGCAGCCTAATATAGCTAACGAGCATTTGGCCGCAGCTTCGATCGATTTATGGTCGGAGATTCTCCCAGAGACACGTTTTAAATATAGCATTTTGTAGTAGTACAATTTTAGGATCAACGAATTTGCAAACTTTTCGACTTTATAAGAATGTTGACAAATTATTCTTATCCTTTATTATATCCAAAACGTAATAAATATATCGTGTGGACATTCTTAAAAACTTTCGCATTCACAATTGGCCTTTAAGGCCTTCTTTTGAGTCAAAACGTTATGAATCTCATCGTATAATAAAACCTCCAAAGAGAATGGTATTTATGTGCTCAAAAATGATTAACATCATTGCTTGTAGGCAATCCTATTTCAAGTCTTTTCCTAAGTCAAACTACAAAACTTGTCCAGTCAAACTGGGTCAAGGCTGAAACAGCACACATTTCTGCAGTCTTTTCATTGAAAAGAAAGTATTCTTTCTTTTTTTTTACATTTTTTCCCACTCCAAGTGAAAGTTAACAGTCAGTCGAGTATTAATTTGGCACCCTGGGCTTTGGGTGGTTTCATAAAAAAGTTGTGCTTACTCCATTCATCATGTTTTACTAAGAGGGTCGTCAATTAATTATGATTAACGTTGTGAGTCCCTGGGCACAATTTACTCACTCATTTAAAATATAAACCCATATTTTAGTAGCAAGGTTTAACACCGGTATTCACCGGCCCACAAATGTGTTAAGATTGTCTTAAAAACAAATAACAATTCCAAATTTCAAGACAGAATAGAGTAAGCATTAAAAAGTTTCTAAGCCATCGTAAGTTAAGAGGCTGGTATAGAACTAGGGTTAATTTCAGTGCTGGTCTTTCTTTCGTTTTCATTTGAATTCTGGCCATTAGCAGGTTTAATCAGTCTGATATAGTTGACAGGTACTAGACCTGCGGTCTGTCCATCGATGGAAGCCATCAGCCATCCTGAGTTCCAAAGCTGGGGTTGCAGATGAGCAGGGGCTACATTCAAGGACTGCTTGTCCTGGAAGGATAACTCCTGGGGGGTGGTAGCGGTGAAAGCGAATTTGCTGATGGCTGGTAACGGCTCCAGCCAGGTTGTAGGATCGTGTACTGTAAGGAGAAGAAAAGATTTGGTGCTATTTCCAAAAGGAGAAAGGGTGAAAGAGATGGAGCTATACAGCTCTAATAGTGCCATCTCTTTTTCGCCCTGGCAAGAAAATAACCTGATTACTTTGTATGAGGTATCAAATGCATGGATGTCAGTAATGAGCAGCATGAAAAGATGGAGGGATTATGAATATTTTATTGCATAATTTGGTACAAGAATGCTTCGGTGCTTGAATTACGTTGCCAAGTGCTAGATAAAACTGTATTGAAAATTCAAGATAGCTGTTAGGTTAGTTTCGATTTTGACCACGCGTCAAAAGAGTTTTGTACACCTAGTGGTGTTTAAACAAAAACTATTTTTTTTTAACGTGAAATCGTCAACGTCATAAACTAAAGATTAAAATCTATTGGCGGAATGGGGATGCTAATCTTAGACGGTTTTTAAAGCTATTGTAAGATACGTGTTGAATGGAATAGTCATTCTTTAGCTTAACATTATATTTCTCAGGGTGTTTGCATAAAGATACGTACAAATCAGAAACGGTACAGGTAAAATAATCCCATAATTTCAGTGTTCGCAGTTAAAATATGTGTAATGCAGATAAATTTTACTTTTTTTGTTGTCAGTTTCTGAAGAATCGAGCCTTAAAAACTTGTATCTTTATGCAAGCCCCTTGCGTTATGCATATGCAAAACTTAAAATAATATAAGCGATTATAACCCTAAAAGCTATTAGAATAATACTCACAATTCTCTTGCATGTTCTTGTTAAGCCGACTCATCATTTTGATTATGATGTAAGGTGCCGCGGCCAGAACTCCAAAGAACATAACGACTGGCCAACCGGAGGAGCGTGGGCCGTGTTGGTCTACCGCTCGTGATTGCTGAGTTGAGGCTACAGCTTCGGCCCATGCCTGGAAATATTCGATTGTTGATATTTTAGCACTGTCATCTCTCTCCTCCACTTCATAAAATATATTAATACTAGCTTTTGCCCGCAGCTCCGCTCGCGTTAAATTCGGGGTAACACAGTTCCCCTTTCCTGATTTGCAGGTACCTGCTACCTGTAGTTTTTGCCTCATTTCTCTTTCTCCCTCATTTCTCAATATTTTTTAAAGTTTGCCGATATCCGTCTCCTAGGTCCCAACTATCTCTATACCAAAATTCATCGAAATCGGTTAAGCCATTGAGGCGTGAAGACGTAACAAACAGACCCACTTTCACTTTTACAATATTAGTAAGGATTTATAATAAACGAATGCAAGAGCGAGTATGACATATTTGGGTACTGCCGCGATCTTCTCCGTTCGTTTTTTTTTTTTTAATTAGGAGAATTCAGTATAAATAAGCAAGGAAGCGGGTTCGAAAAAGCTCAAAGATTAAAACAATCAAATTGGCTTAGAAGCATATACACACTTAAAGGAAACAAATTATGGATGAGCATTTTTTGTACTTATTTGTATCCGTTATTATGTATGAGAACATTGTGTAGGATTAAAAAATAATAATAAAACGTAGCAAACTAAATGTTATCAATGTTTCATACGTATGACTACAACGTAGATAATAATATCGTGTCTATTGTAATCTATGTGAACTTGGAGATTATTGTTTGTAACCAAGTTTCTTTGTAAAATGGCTATAATTATAAAATGGTTGATGTATTAACCATGTTTATGAATATTTTAAGAATTTGAACGAGATTTTTCTTGCTTCTTATATGTATATTAAATTCTAGTGTCACAGTTTCAGCTGGCACACTTCTCCGAAACAGCTTGACCGATTTTTATGAACTTTTATATGTATGTAAGCTGGGCATGGATAGTCTTATATAAAATTCTCGTTTCACAGTTGCAGTTTGGAAAGTGCTTAATTGATTGTTCTTTTAGGTCTGAGAATCGGTCTTAAAATGTTTTTCATACCCCTAATTGGTAAGAGTGGCTGTCAGAAGGGACCTGGAGACCCCCCATGGGTGGGGGAGGGGGCTCCAGGTTACGTTACAGATGAAAATAAATCTTCACAAGGTCAGATTATAGACTTAGATACAACAGAATCGTACATTTATTGTCAAATGATAAGAGCGCGCCCGCGTTACCTAAGAGATAAAAAACTGGAGATAAAAAGAAATCTTATACCAACTATTTCCTGTATTTTGGTGTGGTTTTATGTCAATATGAATGTAATTAGAAACCATGTACATGATCGTTGAATAGATATAACCACTTGCAATTAATTGAGTTCAATGACTTAACTGCAATTAACTATTAAAAGTAGGTAGGTTAAAGTAGTACATAGATTTATAAACAATTGAACCAGTACAAAACCAACACTAGTACCAGAACGTAATTAATGTTAACCACTATTTAACTAATGTTTTGAAATGATAAAATGAATATTACTATTTACTAAACAATAATAAAAGAAAAAACATAGATCAAGTTTGAATCTCTTTTTTACAATTTAAGTTAAAATAGAATTTTATAGTAATACTACTGCTTATTCGTATTATGTTCAAGATAACCTTTGGCACCATTATTTGATTAAAATATAATATCAATTTGAAGATTTTGCAAAAAAATGTTGTCAGCAATTTGAGTTGAAATCACTTAAATGTCTGGTTTGTTTTTAATGCTCCATACCTCAAAAGGAAAAAACGGAACCCTTATAATAATATACACACACTTTACTATACACATCAGTGGCGGATTTACAAATTTGCCGCCAGTAGGCTATAGATTTTTGCCGCCCCTACTGACCTTTAAATTCAATAGGTACGCTAGTTTAGTTTACAATCATTTATTTACATTTGTTATGAAATTGTAACTTTGTGGTTTGTGCCTATCGTCTTCATTACATCGGCTCTTTCAAATTATTAGAATAATCGTGAACTAGGGGATAGTTGGAACCGTTTCTAGATTATTATTGCAAAAAAAAAATCGGACCAAATTTGCCGCCCCTTGGAATCTGCCGCCCTAGGCTCCAGCCTACTCAACCTACTGGTAAATCCGCCACTGATACACATTACACTTTGTTGTCTGTCTGTATGTCAAGAGTATTTATCTTGGGAAAGCGTAGAGGTATCGAGTTGAAATTATGCACACGAGTCTGTGATTTCTTGGAGCTGTAACATAATCAACCCCCTCTATATCAACGCAGTCAAAGATACGGCTGTTAAGTTTTGCAAGTTTGTACGGAACTCTCGGTGCGCGAGTCCGACTCGTGGCCGGTTTTTTCTAACCGGAAAAGTATTGATAGCAAAAAAGTTGGTATACAAAACTCTTTATTTAAACACTAACCTTAAATTCATTCTCTGTCCTGATACCAATGATGACCATCAGTTTCCTGATGATCCAGTTAAGGGTCCTAACCACGGCGAATGTCGACCACACCTGGGCGAATAGACTCTTCAACCGGCTGACATTTTCTACTACACCTGTTCACAGAAAACATTTGATTATGTTTGTTCAATAAGAACAGACAACAACATTTGAACAATATATTAATTTTGTTAATGCCATTTTTCCACATTTAGGCGCCATATAAGATTATGGTATAAATGAAAAAGTAGGTCATTCATTTCATCATCGTTCAGAGAAGTATAACTGGGATAAGCCCTCATGGACAGGTCCATAATGGCTTATCCCTCACACAGTATATCCATTATTACTTTGGTTTTCCTCTACTCTTACATTTACAGCTCATTAATAAGATCATAATTGAAGTGATCTTTTCATGATGTGCATTAATATTTATAGAAATACAGTACTTTAACTGTAAATGAGTGAAATTGACAATATTTGCCTCTTAAAACATTAATTTTCTAGTATTGTAATAAATAAGAATAATTTATTAAAATACTAGAAAATTAATGTTTTAAGGATTTAGATCTTATTGCTATTGTAAAGAAGCTACTACATGTACCCAGATAAAAACAACCCTGTTTCCTAATCCAGGTAGCAATCCAAATGTGCACTCGTAACTCATTAAAAGCAGTTCAAAAATAAAATAAATAATACATTGTGATCAGTTATGATCACAGAACTGTAGACCAAATGTCACCTTGCACTGTTCAACCAATTAAGTATATTACGGGTATATTAACATCCAGACTATCACATAATATGAGAAGGACTAATATGGAGATTTAAATATTGCTGTAGCATGGTGCCAGTGACATTAGATGTAAATACTTATTTAGTGATGTATTCATCTCCTTTAAGACTATGATATTAAGGTTAAAGCATATATTGAGTAATGTACATACATCGGAGTGTCATTCCAGATTTAAGAGGAACGCTTCACCTAACTATGTAACATGCCCCATGCTGTAGCGAAAACAGTATAGCTTCAACTTCTGGGTGGGTATCTGACCAACTTCTTGACAAGTCAAAATTGCCTGTTAGACAGAATGTCACATATAATCATACATACCTAATATAGACCTAAAAGAGCTGGTTATAGCAAAAAATGTGTTTTCCAGCATCATGGCAAC
Organism: Ochropleura plecta; assembly: GCA_905475445.1. Lineage (NCBI taxonomy): Eukaryota > Metazoa > Arthropoda > Insecta > Lepidoptera > Noctuidae > Ochropleura > Ochropleura plecta. Next base: position 9,139,893 of record FR997738.1, on the reverse strand, counting down.
ACTGCCCACAGCATTCACGCAGCTCTGTATGGAATCAAATGCTGGCCGGGAACTCTCTTCAGCCATTTGTATAAACCTGGGAGCGAAGAGCATACTTTAGTACTTCTTAAAAGTGGCCAGTTTTATTTGTTGGGATGCCTCATTAAACTTAAATATAAATATAATGATAATTGAACTCTTTTTGTTGTATTTACTAGAAATGAACAAAATCTTTGTTACTGGTTGGAGTTCCATAGAGGTGTCTATGACTTTTTTTTAATTTAAAAAGAATAAATACAGATTTGAAAATGTGTCTAAAAGGGGTGTCACTGTTTTAGGAGTTTTAATATGTGAATATTGTTCAGAATTATTTAATTTATAAATGTTTTAGTAACTAATAACATAAAATGTTTTAGTTTTATTTGGGAATTAATACATTATATAAAAGTGTTGGAATGAAAAGAGTTTTTCATTGTAACCAAATGTATCCTATGAAGAAGGTGATAAACCAGCACAAAATTAAATTCTAAGAAATCTTATAATTGACTAGCAATGCCCAGCAGTTTTAGCCGCTGCTCAGCTCGTTTCATAGTTTGATTTTATATAGCCTTTCTCAATATATGGGCTTTTCGATACAAAATTATTTTTTCTACTAAAACCAGTAATTGAGTTGAGATTTGTTCATTCAAGCAAACAAACTCTCTTCAGTTTATATAATATTAGTATAGATATGGTAATTTATAAATTCACTTTGTCTATAAGTAATTAACAAATCAGGATGACCTTCTGACCTGTTTATTGTCTTACTAAAGTATTAAAACAAGTTTGATTCAATGAGGAAAATTGTCAGTTCTGTTTAAAAGGATATACATGAAACAAAACTAGATTATAGTTTGTGCAGGTCAAACAGGAAACAAAAAATAACAAACCATTTACCTGCTATCAATATCTCCAACGCCTCCTCCAAATCGGTTGTATCCCCCATACATTCCACCCATGCCTCCCATTCCGTAGCCACCGTATCCACCGTACCCTCCCATTCCATAGCCCCCCATGCCCATCCCCATTCCGCCGTAAGAACCCATCCCTCCATAAGCTCCCATGCCATAGCCCTGGTTTTGCATCATAGGTTGCCCTAGAGCTTGGTGCAGATCAACTCTTGGCGGCAGGGGAGGGGGCACACCACTCTGTAGGACTCCCGATGTCGCAGGTGTATTGTGCGCAGGTAAATACTGCGTACCAATTGGGTTCCCATAACCATTCAAACCCGGTGGAACACTCACATTACCCAAGAATGGTTGGGGATTACCAATCCCAAAATGCATGTTTGGCTCACTCATTATAAAATTCATACACTTGGATTACAAAATAAGCACTAAAGAAATTTGCTTCTAAGTACGTAGGTTCACTGATAAGCGATGCGCGCCATCTTAGTTAGTAATTTCCTAGGAAACCTATCGTTATTGATTTTCTTCACAGATTACGCAGCTGCGCAAAGGGCACAGTGATGAATTTAATTCTGCTTGTGTTTGTAAGATGGGTCCATGGTACACACAGCAGCGACTAAAATGACATTCCCTTCTTTGACGTAATACGACAGCTGACATCATTCGTAGATAGATTCAGAGTAGCCAAATGCAAAAATACGAAACCAGAGAAAACAAAAACATTTATTACCTACAATAAATAGAAATATTTTCGTTTCAAATATTAACAAGTAAAATGATTTGTGCAGTAAACTAATTTCATACAATGTGAATATCCGCGGCTACAAATGTTCTAAAAACAATCACATGTCAGCCATAAACAAAACTAGGATTTTTTTCTTTGACACAAGATTATTTGTTGCGCCTTTTTGGAAAGAAAAACAGTAGAACGCATGAACTATAAGTTTTCCCTTCAAACATATCTCCCAACTTGCATACCCGTAATAGCAGAAGATATTTAAAAATTAAAGCTCATAATTGAAAGTGAAAACTCATTTAACCGCTTAGTTAGATGACCTAGTTTTAAAAAAACAACTGTTGTCTATGTTCCTAAGGGTGTCAATAATTTCGATAGTGCATTAAACTTTTGTTGTTATTGTTTTAATACGGTACTAGTGTTTCCAGAATCTTGAAACAATACATAGTGGGATCTTAGTTACACATTTTAAACGGTAAGTTTTATTGAGATATCCAAGCATTACATTTAAATTGCAAAGTTTCTATGACGAAGAAAGTGTAATTTTTTCGCAGCTAGAATTTCAATGTTTTGTATGTTTATTGGTAACAAAAGGGGTTTGTTTACATGATAATGTGTTGATAATATAGTATTCATCCCATATCAGTTAACTGTAGACGTATAATAATCATTTACATAGAATTACATGGCATTGGAAAGGTGTTGCTTGCGACCGGTTTGCGGAGGCATAACATAGCAGGGTTACCGCCTAATCAGAATCAATTGCTCTGAGCTAGCAACTGGAATGACACGAGTAATGAGCGTTCATTACTGACGCTTCGAAGCCGTCGTAATTTGCGAAGCTAGCTACAATCTTCCTGATAGGTACTAGCACTTGGCGTAAACGACTCCTAGAACCAGAGGTGTGCATGAAATTTTATTATCGCGTTCACTAAATCACCGTTTCTAAATAAAAAATAAATATTGCTAGATATTTTTTAATTACTCTCCTCAATTTTTATAAGTTTTTTTGTCTTTGTATTGATCATCATAATGTTTTATTTACTTTTATATAACTTAAGATAACATTCCTGCTAGGTAATGCTAAAATCAATTTATAATTTAATAAAAGAAAACTTAAAATAGACTAAAAAAAAAAACAGTCTGTGCATTGATAACAAAAGTCTTGATTAATGTTATTATCACAATGACATGTTATTATTTAATTTTATAAACATGTCCTGGATATTCTGAATCCATAAATCACTTATTCATCTTTTACTAAAGAATTTTTGTAAATATTATCTACATCTACACTAATACCCATTAAAAATAGGAAAAATTTGTATTGTTGTTCTGATTTCAAAAAAATATTTTGCCATTAGAATACCACAATATCTGAGATATTATTAACTGAGTAACAGGGTATATAATAATTTTCATAAATGGAAACTCGCTAAGTGCAGGGTTTGCAAACCTCTAGGTCATTTGTATAAGAATGCAAATCTAATAATAAATCTTAGTCCAAAAGAGTGCTATTATTATGGTTACTATTTCTTTTAAAAACCCCCAAGAAAAAATAGCAAAAGAATCATTTCATAGAATTACATAAATATGGAAAATGCTTAGGAATGTGTTTACTTAAGAATATTTTATTCCTTCATTATTAATAAATTAATTATAAAAATGACTACATGACTTTAGTATGTTAATATTTTTCCTATAACTACTGGCCAGTCATTGAAAGTTCAAAATCCAATAAAAATCATATCTCTTTATTATTTTAATTAAAGCCTGTTCAACTACAGCCTACTCAATTTTTCTCTAATGCTTCCAAGGACCATTTATTGTTGAAGGACTTCACCTCAAATTGCAAGAATAGGTTACATTTCATTTCTAAGTTTAATTTTTAATACATATTATGATTTTATTACAAAATTTAATGAACTATTTCACATGTATACATAACATTTATGTGACAAAATAGCATTTATTAACACCTGACTATCGCTGGAAAAAGGTTTGTTTTGTTCTCAAATGGAGAAGGCACATTATGTTTCTTTTTCAATGAGATATTGGACTTGTTAAATTAGGCTTGTACAAGATAATACTATTCCTCAATTCTGCTATGCATACCTAAAAATCCTTACTAATATTATAAAAGCGAAAGTGAGTTTGTTTGTTACCTCTTCACGCTTTAATGGCCAAACCGATATTGATGAATTTTGGTACATAGATAGTTGGGAACCAGGAGACGGACATAGGCTATTTTTTTTTAAAAAGAGTGGTATATGAGGGAGAAAGAGGGAAGAAACGGGAAAACATAGCGTTGCTATTACAAATCAATAAGGCGTTACCGAATTTAACGCGAGCTAAGCCGCGGGCAAAAGCTAGTATATTATAATCAAGAAAACTGGAATACTGTCGTGAATTAAGGTCACATAATTTGCGATAGGAGAATGAATCGTAGTGTAACTTCAAACAACAAACCATGTCGTGTGGTACGTAATATAACAAAGACGTGTTAGTTCTCCATTTCCCCGCCACACAGGAAAGTGGCAGCACCATCGCGCAGGAAGCTGTCGACTACCGACCGTTCCTTTGTAAATTGTAACGCGATAGCGCTACCTAATTTATTTTGTGTAGTTATGTGTGTTTTATTAAATAAAATTGTTTCTTGAATTTCTAATTACGTTGTTGCACCCCAATTGCTTAAACTTACGTACACTTGTATGGAATGTTGAAACCAATTCAGCTTACCCATTTCTTGATAAGGCTGGATAAAGTGACAGCTACAATAATTTAGATTAACGCAAATAATATGGTTGAATCGTTAAAATGGAGGCATTGAATGTGATTCCGCTTGGACGCGCACCGCGAAGGAGGTATCGCGTTGGCGCATGCATGAGGGAAGTAACAGTATTTCGAAACTAAAATCATTCGATTCCACAAATCTAAACTCAAACGTTCATTATCTTCCTGCTCTTGTCCCATTATTTTGATCACGGCGCAACGCAGCCCATCCATCTTTTCTTTGGCCTTCCTCTCTTCAACCATAAAAATTCATAGGTATTACTCTTTTAGTCACATGCGTATCGTCCCTCAATGTATGTCCATATCAAGACGACACAAATCAAAAATCGAACATGTAGAATAAAAATATGAAATGTTCGAGTAACTTGGTCAAGTTTTATGTCAAAAGGTTATTCTACTTGTCTATACCAGATTGATGTTGGTCTGGACTGCAACTGCATATTAATATTAAATGGTCGCCCTCTTTGGCGGGAGTTAATCAACAATCTGTTGATGCATTTTCAGTACGATCAAAAGGTAGTTGTTGACATTTTGCAACTGTTTTGCTTCATATTCTTCGTAGAAGTTTTATTAATATTCTTTTTTGACAATGGTCTTATAAGCGAGTAAGCTTCTTTGTGCTTTGTTCTTTCAGCAAAAACAGTAAAAGATCTAGATTTTTCTTTAGCGATCTCAAATTATTCAGAAAATCACGTTACCGCATATAAAATCCTCCATTTTATACCAATTAATTAAAATGATTCACTAAAAGAAACCGATTCACTCGAACTTTGAAGATACCCAAATTATAATGATCAGGGTAGAGAGAAGCCGGCACTGAATTTCCACAAATAAACAAAAAGATTTACTTAATCAGTCCTTTACTGGACCAAATTCTGATATTCAATTTTCATCCATTAGGGGGCGTCCATAAATTACGTGAGGTGTTTTTTTGAATTTTCTGTCCCTCCCTCCCCCCCTGGTGAGATGTCGTGAGATTTTATTCAACCCCCTCCCCCATCCCCCAATCTCACGTGAGATTTTTCAAAATGTGGGTTTCTTACGTAAACGCGTTGGATTGTTATTGTAAAAAGAAAAAAATAAATTGCTTCGTGCTTTTATTTACGACTAGTTAAGACTAGTAATCATTATTGCTGAGAGTATAATTATAAGTGTAATAAAAATCAACAATTTGGATTAAATGGACCAAAATAGTATAATTTTTTTTTGGTTCAAACAGAAAAAAAATTGCGTGATATTTACCGAGACCCCCCCTCTCTCCAACGTAAGATAAGATGAGATTTGACTCGACCCCCTCCCCCCCTTAAACACCTCACGTAATTTATGGACACCCCCTTACTCTCTTTATTAAAACGATTATCTTAAAACTTAGCAAGAAAACACTTAATCCGTCTTGCATAAAATTACGTCTGGTCAAAACAAGCTATGCATCCCTGATAAATACTTACAGAGTTTACCCCAATAAATTTTGTTGTTGGTTGTTTTATGTAACAGAAGGCTTGCTAATTGAAAAAGGTCAATTCTAATTTGACACTTGCGGGAGGTTCCATGTTTTTGGAGAGACAACAATCCAGGCTAATGGCGACTGGCGAGAAATTTATGTGTAGAAGATGCAAATCGAAAAATAAAAATCTAGATTCGTTTAGCTTGACGCTGTGTTTCTTGGTGGCAGATAGATATCATCGTCTACATAATCATTTCAACATTAATGCGATGAACAAACAAATCGCTGATAATTGCAGGTACGAATGTTCAGAAGCAAAGTTACTACCGGAGAGTTATCAAAAGTCACTTGCCCAGCCGTAACTGAAATCTAAATTCAAAACTAACTACGTACACATTCGGGGCTGCGGGTTGTTCGAAAGAGATACCGCGGCCCGGGAACATAAAGGGCAAAAGAAGGAACATGGGTGGATTTTAGTCAGTGCAAGTCAGACACTTCCCTCCGCTCCGCCCCTCTGGGGGAAGCTATTTGATGATTTCCCATCCGTAAAAAAAACGTACAAATGCATCAAACAACTACAAAATAAATAATAAAACTTGACGTCAAACAGGGGTGTCCCGCTGCCCCATTTACAGCCTGGTCCATTTCGTTCGGACGGTTTCCGGAAATGACGCCGCCGGACTGTTCCGACCGACGCGATTCACATTCCATTCATTAATCCAGCCAGTGTTTATTTTTTTATTATTTATTGTGCTGGGAAATGGATTTTGAGATAAGAAAAAAAGAGAACCAAGAATTGGGTTGTAATACCTAGTCTTGACTAGACGTCTTGGAGTAAATCGATGCTAGCAAACCAAAAGCTAACGTTGCAGAAAATTGAGGCTGATTCGTAGCAACAGATCTTGGTTGATGAGATGTAAAATATCCCAAATGTTAAAACATATGCCTCGAGTCTGACAGGGACTAGACGATAATCCATGACATGCGACCCTAATTTTAGATGGAGGATGTCATATGCCTTCGATTTTTTGGTTTGAAAAAAATTATACATTAATTTTTTTCAAAAGTAGGTATGCTGGAAGAGAATTCTTTAGAAATAAGCATTACCTTTGAATCTATTTTCTGTTCCTGCCTTTTTCACTGTATTCAGTGTGTAAATCAATCCTATCGACGTTTTCGAACACCGCTTAGATAATAGTGGAAATGTAAACAAAGATGCGATAGAACTCAAACTCAAAGAATTATTACAAATAGACCATTAAGGTGCTCCCACACCAGGAGCATTCGCCTGTAATGTAACAATAGGCGTGACGAAAGATTTTAAAATCCTCTTCCATAATGTGGGTACACTTTTACTATTTACAAAAAAGCCTTTATTTCGGTAATAAACTTAAGTTTAACAAAGTTTGAAGCCATTTTTCTCATAATTTTTCAATAGTGCCCGAAAACAGCTCGCATGTGTCATGGCGTCGGCATGACGTCACAGTTAAATAAAAATGACATTGTTTCTATAGCAACGTCCCATAAATCACATAACCGTGACGTCATACGCTGTGATCGGTGTTTCAGTCAAAATGGCCGATTGCAGTATTTTAATGTTTTATTTTATTGAAAATCTTAATAATCTGTTATTTTTAAATAAAACTAAACCTGTGTTTACTTTTTTTTTAATATGACTTCTCCCCTGTCATCACTGAATCAGCGATTTCTTTATACTGTCGTCATGCCTATTCAAGATTCGATTTTGTACAAAAACAAGTGAATCTCAAACGTTACATTACAAGTAAATGCTCCAGGTGTGGGAGCACCTTTACATGCAATTTTGAAGAAACAAAAGAACACCTGTTACCTCCGTTCTCCTCTACCTCTGCTCCGTTGGTCTCAGGGTCGTAAGCGCGAGGAGGCCGGGCGTTTGAGGGAGAGAACCTCAAACCAACCCAGCCGCCGCGGGAGGCGCCCCGGGCGCCGGGCGCCGCGAGACGACTCCCGGCCACCGTAGATGCGGGCCTGTGGACGGTGAGCAATGGGTAGCTCACCGTCCGTCCGTCTATTGACGACAGTCCGTGTCGACGGCGCGTTCGTGTTTCACACGCGCCTCAAAGAGATGTCAGCAAAGCAGAGGGGCCTGCCAGAGCCTCCGCCTGCCGGGGTTGCGGGTTGTTCGAAAAAGATACCGCGGCCCCGGAACGTAAAGGGCATAAGAAGGAGCATGGGTGGGTTTTAGTCAGTAAAAGTCTGACCCCCCGCTCCACTCAGAGCGGGGGAAGTTATTTGATGATTTCCCACCCCAACAAAAAAAAGGGGTCGTAAGCGCGGCTGCTGAGCACGGAGTCTTTGTTTCGATTTCCGGGTCAGGCAAACAGTACTATTAGGGTTTTCCATTAGGAATTTCTCAGTAACAGCCCGGAGTTTGGAAGTTAGCAGTATGATACCCCCGTGCTTCGGAAAGCACGTGTAGCCGTTGGTCCTATGCCTGATCAATCCGGCCGTGTCGGATTGCCGTCCCAGCGGACTATGAGCGTGAGAGAACAGAGAGTGCAAACACTTGTGCACTATAATATCTCCCGCGTCGTTGACTGATCTCTGTTGAGATTCGCAGCAGTGGCCGAAAACGGTCAGGAGGTCTATGCAATAATGTATCCTGAATAATTTATCTACGATGAACGAGTTATGTTTAGTTTACACGTAATTTTTATTCACAAATTTCGCTCTTTTTTCAGGTGACATATTCCTGAAACAACTCGGTCCAGTTGGTAAGTGAAAATAATTTTATAATTTATTGTTCTGTAGGCGTTCTTGAAAAACAACATTTAACTCATAATTTAACGTTTTTATGAGGTAACAACGATTAAAATTGTTTTTGTACCCAGTTGTTTTGCGTCGTTCGTCCTGTTTACAATAACGAAAGTAGTTTTGTGTTTTTATTATAGTTCGTCTGATATTTTTCTAGATTTTTTATTGGTATGTTCATTTTAGTATCGAGGCAGATGACTTGTATATGAATCTAGATCTTAACTATTCATAGTTCTTATTTCCAGCCATTTTAATGTTTATAATCTAGTTTGTAGCTCGGCTTTTGTAAATGCCTAAATCTTATTAAATTCTCGACGCTAAGGAAACCCAAATCAAAGTCCCGTGGGTAGGATAAGAACTCTGACACCAGCTTCTTGATTCCATAAAAACCTTAACACATTTCCCGACAAATCCCATAAAAAAAAAACTCACAGATCCACAGAGCAACATTGCATAACACAATTCCAGTTTGCAATATCAAACAGACTAGTTTCGAATTGCACTAGTTTTTTTGCTCTGTTTGCGTGGAGCATAGCGTTCGTAACCCGTAGGCCGTATGTAATTAGGTGCTGGCCCGCTAACCTACCTACTTGCCAATAAAAAAGAGGTTCGTAGTTTCCCACTTGAGCACGTAGGAGGCCAAGATTGAGAGGGCTTGGCGGGTTTCCTGACATGTTAAAGAAAAATGGGGTTAGAATCGGTGGTAGTGTTTTAGTCGGTCTAGTTTCAAAGAGTTTTCTTTTATAGTAATAGTAGTAAAATATATTATAAGTAGTCCTTAAAAACGTTACTAGTTCGACTAGTTCGTAGTTAGAGTTTCGGAGGAGCCAAATTAAGTCTTCAGTTTTTTTTCAGGTTTTGAAACAGGGTATATAGTTTTATAGTAACCTGAAAAGATTCGTTAAGATTACTAAAATAAGAATATCAAGAAACTCAAACCAAACTAGCGAAATCTACCTAGTCATCAAGAAAATGATAATTTTAAGTTTGTAAATGATGGTAAAAGTGTCGTCATCCACCAAGGTCCAAGTGTAGTATTCATGTGATCCCACTTTGTATGACCTATGAAAATAATAAATTGGAACAGCTGCAGAAGCAAGATGACGAAGAAAATGATCTTCATATCAAACTATCATTGTCGATGCCCCAACTTAGGTTACGCACGCATTATCTTTTCCCAAAAGAAAATTTTCACACTAATCTAGATTTTGTCTATTTGATAACAAATTACAATAAAATAAAGATTAAAAGATTACTCTTTTATTATAATTCCGTTTTTTCATTACAAGGCACATTTTTTATTTTATTATAGATTTCTTATAAAAAAAACAAATAATTATTGTTTCGATGACAGCTGATGTGCAGAAGTTCTTTGTACCGAATCGATTGATTCGTCACAGATCCGATCCGCTCAAATTACCGGTATTAAACAATGTGTCACTCCCATCACCCAGTACCTATATAGATTGCGCTATGAGATAATCCATTAAATGCGGGTGGGGTGCACATTTTGTGGAACTCATGTGCTGCAGATTTCGGGAAGAGATGCGGGGTTTTTTTTCTTTATGTGTATCTGGAATGTTAGATGACCCGGAATTGGAAGTAATAAAACATGTAATGGTGCCAGACAATATCTTATTGGCCAGTGTCGATACAAAAATATGTCAGACTCATTCTGAATGTCAACCTTTCTGGCTGACTTGTTCTTGACACTACAAGCATGTGCTGATAAGTTTAGAAAGAGAAAATATTTAATCTTACTTACGTACTAAATATCATAAACGCGAAAGTTTGGATGGATGGATATTTCATACTCAACCACCGAACCACGCCAGAACGTCGGAATGGATCTGGATGAAATAAGATAGATCATAGTGTGGAATAGCACAAAGGCTACATTAATAGACTTTATCACGGTAGTACGATACCGTGGGCCAGTTTCCGAACGCCACGCCGGCAAAGCATAAGCTAGTTATAAACTTGAATCTGTTAACAACGTCGATGATAGTTTGAGTTCCGTTAAAAGAGAGTGTTTATATATGTCCTTGGTGGCTACTTGACAAAGTGATTGTATAGCATCCGGCTCGAAGGACAATGAGAGGAGTTTATTCGTGGACTCAAACTGATAATTATGTACCTACAGAAATAAAATACCATTGTTATTATTTTTTATTGACAAAGTAGTCATTTCCAGCAATAAATATCCTAATAGCTACGTATAAATGTGTTCCAGTTGTTCAACAAGAACACTATCATTAAAGCAAGCTAAAATTAATAATGACAGACTACTAAACGTTCTATAATTGTGAAGGTCTAACAGATCGCACGGCACGGGTCAACGGTACATCAAATTATGTTACGTTGCATAGATCGACGATTGTTAGTGTTAGTCATTCATTTGATTCTGAATGAGTACAGATTTAGCCTACACTGTGTGTGTATGTAGTGTATTTGTTGTTAAAAAAAAGGTTTTATTCGCATCGCAGGTGAAATAATTTTCATACCGAAAAAGTGGGAGAGAAAACTGAAAGAAAAGTCGGATTGTGTAGAGAACCGTATAGGTATCTGACAGAAAAAGGAGTTAATGCTAGAATATGTCAGAATCAATCAGTAAGAGGCAGAAAGATGACGATGCCTGGTATGGCAAATGTAATGTAACAAACTCCTGAGTTCACCGCATTAACGAAACTGGTCTTAACAGATTGATTTATTTTCGTTGGATCCCAGTATTTGATCCCACTTTAATATTTTTGGCGTTGGATCCCACAAAACATTATTATATATTTCCGTTGGATCCCAAATTTGAAAAAAAAAATCGTTTTATTGCCATTGAATCCCAAAACGAAAATAAACCAACAGATTCATCCCACACTTAACGCGGGTGCAACGTTGTAGAATAGACCATGTTCCACTTTTTAGTAACTCAAGGGCTTTGCAATTTACTCCTACTGCACTTTTGAACAAGCTCAAGAATGCAACTGATTCTGCGATTATTTAGAGTAATGAAAATGAGAGTTAATTTCTGTTTTGGAGGTTAAAAATTCTCTAGTATAATGATATTATTAATCAACGGTCCGACGCTATTGCTGAAATTAAACCAACTGTTTCCAGGGCCAGGGTATAAGCTATCTACATACCAATTTCATCCAAATCGGTCCAGAGGTTTGAGTGTGAAGGAGTACATACACACATACAAAGTTTCGCCTTTATATAATACTAACTGGCGCCCGTAGCTTCGCCTGCGTCATATCGAAAAAAAGGATTCTATGTGTTATTCCAGACTATAATTTACCTCTGTGGCAAATTTTATCAAGATTCGTTCAGCCGTTTTGACGTGAAAGAGTAACAAATATCCATACGTCCATACATCCATCCATCCTCACAAACATTCGCATTTGTAATATAAGAGTGTTAGTGTCATTGGTAAAACAAGCCAGATATGCGACTCACGTTGCAAAATGCCAGCTTGTCTTAAAGTCCGTGATCATGGCACTATAACTGAATATCTCGACCTTCCTCAAATGGACGAAGTATTTAGCAGAACGTGTTAATTGAACACTTTTCTAGGTCATAAGTGGGTGTGTGAAATTGACTGATCATCTTTCGACTTGATTAGCTAAAATAATTGCATAGCTAGATAACAGTAGAGATTGAACTTACACATGTGTTGCTTATTGTTGGAATGGAGAAAATCTAGTGAGCAACATTTTGAGTATAAATGTGGATGGCTTTTAGGGTAGAGGAACATCTCCCCGAGGACCCTATCACCGTCCTTCAAGAATGCGATAGGAAAACTAGTACACTTCGTAAATACAAATACAGACTGCCGCCTTTCCGTCCTCGCCGACGAGGACCGTCGCGACGTCAAATTAAAAGCCCCCACCCCGTCCCTTCGCTCGAGTTCCTGAGCCAGTAAATCAAAATCCCCCAAATAATGAAACTTAGATCCAGCCTGTCCCTTTGCTGTCTTCCCCCCAGCAACGACCTAAGCCGAGGCCCGTACCCCGCAGGGGGTGCCCTTAGCGTGCAGTCGCTTAGTTTGTAAGTTTTAAGCCCCTGGTTGGAGGCCTTAAATGCAAGGCATCCACAGGATAGTCCGGTTAAGTAGCTAACGACCTCATATGTTGAACTGCGTGAAGCCATTAAAAAAAAGAGGAAGAAAGGTAAAGGGGAGGAAGAGGTTCATTAAAGAAACGATGGATGGACTGTGTGAAGGGAGATACGACTAGAAACGAGGACACTGTTGAGATGACGAGTAATAAAGAAATATTAAAAAAAGAAATGCTGCGCCGACCTCAAATAATTGGGAAATGGTCAGAAGAATGAATGAAATTAATGATTGGACTATGCTTTAATAATTGACTCAATCAAATGAATAGTCGCAGAACAGTGTATGACTTTTATTGACTAAAACCCACCTATTTTCCTTCTTTTGCCCTTTTATGTTCTGGGGCCGCGGTATCTCTTTCGAACAACCCGCAAACCCGGCAAGCGGTGCCCCTGGCAAGCCCCTTTGCTAGAAACCCTGCCTGTTCTATGTTATGTACCTACCTTCAAATCTATGAATACATTTCTTGTCAGACGAAGGAATCTCTACTCTCCACATCACGGCATCATAGTGTTTGTACATAATGCAGGTCTTAAATAATTTGATAGATCAGCTATGTCCCGCCCCTTGGTATTTTATTTATATTCTGTAAGTCTAATGCTCATTGAACAGTAAAGATTGAATTAGGTATTATGTATGTAGGTTTGAAATTTATATCTTGATCTCTTCATATTGACGGCCGTAATACAAAATGTACTTATGCAAGTAGGTAAATGCAAAGTTTTTGGCTGGTGTTCCCAAACATTATTCTGATCGCGGTTGTCGTTATTCAGTCCTAATGTGGGAGGCGGCAAACCAATTCGCATTTATTTGGCACAGTTCCAAACTGTAGGCTTACAATTAAGCTTTTTTTAAAGAAAAACTACGTAAAACTTTTGTGCGGCTTCGGACGTCCGAAAGTACCTTCTGAAAATGGCCAGCGTTTTCTACAAAATGTGCTGTGAACTTCTGAAAAGTTAGTAATAACCTTTTATAGCATAATTGTGAAGATATGTTTTAATTTATGAAGAGCTAAGTTGGAGACGGCGCTTTTCTTCGACGCTTCGAAAATAGTTATTAAAAAAAAACCGGCCAAGAGCAAATTCAGAGACGCGCACCGATGATGGTTCCATACAAACTTGCGACATAAACAGTCATATCTTTTGTCTGCATAGACTTTGAAGGTTAATTTTTTCACAGCTTCAAGAGACCACAGACTTGAGTATATGGATTTAATTTCAACTCCATACCTCGACAACAAAGCGATCCTATAAGGCTTCCGTTTTAACCTGTTGAAAAAACAGAACTCTATAAATACTGATTTAAAGTGAAAAATTCAATGAAATAAATAGAGTCACGGTTCCTCTATTTCTCAAACAGAAATCTTAGGTTTTGAAGTGAAATTTTAACTTAAAAGAAGGTTAAATACTAACCCGAACTTACAATTATTTTCTATACCTATAAAGCTTTTCTCATCAAGTACCCGAAGATAACTGCACCTTCAGAGATTTTCGCATTGTTCATCAACACGACAAGCAGACACAATGCTGGTGACCTCATACCACATACTCGTCGATGTGACGATGTTATTAAAGTTAATAACTTTAATTACAGTTGCAACTACAATACACAATGGTGAATCCTCGGCTGCGACTCACACGGCTTTTTGTATCCGTAACCAAGGCATTGAATGGCCACCGCTGATTAAAGTACAGAGGGATATGCAGTCACAAGTATCTAATAGTTTCTAGAATAATCGATAGGTTAGATATTAACCCACTGCTAGACAGTCGGCTACCAGAAATAGTCTCAACTGATCAATCGTGGAAACAGTTTAAAGAATCTTTTTGATCCAAAATTAACTTAAATGCAGTTATGTTGAGTTTAACTTCGAAATAGCCTATACTCACTTATTTAACACGGACGAACTGTAGACCCACATTGATTGCTTTTTACAAGATAACAAACCTAAAAACAACACTTATAAAGTTCAGTTTTACTTGCTATATAACGGCACCTATATTTTCTCAACGCATCCACCATCTTTCTACAATCTTAAGATCTTTACTCATTATTTATCATATGATGCAGCGGTAAACGTAGCGGTTGTGGTAGATTTGTGACGACTTCTTGCCATTTACCACCGTAATGAGTTGTCATTGCCACTACCGTATTACAAGATAGCAGCATAGCTTGGGGATGAGAAACTGGTGGCAGAAGACATGGGATCTGTAGGCAGTAGATATTAAACAAGGAGAAACCAGTTACTTTTACATAAGCTTTAGCAAGTTATAGAATCGGATGGCACGGTTGGCGCAGTGGCTAAGCGATCGACTGCTGCGCTGCGTGTCGCTGGTTCGATCCCCGCACGGAACAAATATTTGTATAAACTACAAGTAGTTGTTTCGGGTTTGGTTGTTTGAGTATGTGAGTTTAAATGTTTGTAAACGCACCCACGATACAGGAGAAATTCCTATAAAAATAATAAAATAAAATCAGGCGTTTGCGAAATTCCATGACATTAATGCCCTCGAATTCAAGTTGAAGTAATAAGTTATGCAAAATTTTTATGTAATAGACACGAATTAGCTCCAAGCAATTACTACACTACAGAATACAAACCGGTCAAGTGCGAGTTAGTCTCGCTTACCGAGGATTCCGCACAATCTTGCGACAACGGCCTTATCTTTTGACTGCGTAGACTTGGGTAGAGTATATGGTTTTTCATTCGATGCTGACTCTCGTTCCCGAGATAAAAGGTCTTGACAGACAAACGGATAACTAAGTGATCCTATAAGGGTTCTGTTTTTCCATTTGAGATACGAAACCGTAAAAATCGTGTCTTAAAAATGACTTTTACTCAAATAATCACTGACTTGTTTATAGATACGGGTAAAGGTCATGCAAAATATTTGCAATGGCAAAATAATAATAATAATAACATGCGTATGTTTCCTTTATTGATTCACTTTCCATAAATGTGTTTTTAAAATGTTTTTTTTTTTTTATATTGAAAAAGAAAAACTGAAGCAACATTTAAAACTAGAAAAACATGATTAACTGTACTGCATCCAAGCCTGGATATTTTGACGGAATTAAAAATAAATATTTAGCATAAATCATTTGCAAAAACTGTCCAGAGTTCATTGCAGATACTTCCCCTAAAATTCCTTCACAAAACCCGGTGGAAGTCTTTATCTTTCCATTCATCCGAGCTGGCTTCCTCAGATCTAATCTAACAAACTTCATTCCCTCTGTTTGACTGACACTGCCAGCTTAGCATAATTGCATTTTCTTTGGCTGGAATAATTTTCATAATATTATAAGCCGTTAAAGAGGTGTGCGGAGTAGAAAAAGATGGAAGATGGCAGTTATGAGACGCGGTGGTGCAGCTGTGGTTAGCTTTATATGTGGCACTTAGTATAATGTTGCCATATGCTCGATTTTAGTGTCAGTGTGTGATTATCTGTTGAATGTGAATGAATGAAGAATGTGGACAGTTTAAAATAGACGGTATATTATTGTGAAAATCTCTACATAATCAGAAATGGCAATCATTGATGTAGAGAAAAATGAAGATCAACTCCTATTAAATGTGTTACAAACAAGACAGAGAGTCTATTCGTATCAAGAATTGGCAAAAGGTAATTTTCATTACATCGTTTTTGAAGTTATAAAAGTAAACATCATACATTTATGTTTTACCAGGAGATATACCTAAGGCTCTATCTAACCTTAAACAAACAACGAGGTACGGGACATTTTTGCGAATGGGTAATCATCAAATGACGGGGGGAGTTGTACTGACTAAACCCACCCGTGTTCCTTCTATTGCCCCTTATGTTCCGAACCAACGGAACAACCCGCAACCCCAGGACAACCTGCAACTCCGGAAGGTACGGGCCTTAGATTAAAGATAATACTAAAAAATTCTCGTGTACCAGAAGCTAAACCGCGGGTACCGCATACTTAATCCACTTATTAAAACATAATGGGGAACAGCTGACGGCCGTTATCGTTCGAACAATAAGCTACCACTACATGCATAATAAGTACAGTAAAATAAAGCATAATAGCCTCATTTTAAAGTGTACAATACAATGTTTAATTAATGATGTGTGTTAAGGAGGATGCTCATAAGCCGACGTGATTAGACGACGCAAGAAAATTTTAATCAAGTGTTAAAGAACTTGGTTGTTAATCATAGCAATTTTATGGGCAAGAAATGTGTTGACACAAATCGATTTATCTGCCTGATTCTCTTGATGGGATTCTGCGCGTCGGGAAGTTCTTTATTGCATTCCTCTTATATTCTGGTTCACTGGATCCAATGACAGTTCTGAAAAACACTGTTATTCCTCGGTATTAACAATCAAATCCTTTTCGCTGGACTACTTTCTCGTATCACTTCCGTACGGTGCATCTACTAGACTATCCAATACTTTAATTTACTTTCAGAAGTCGTCTAAATATTCCTCACTCAAGCCTTTACTCATCATTTGCGTCATTCACGTTAAAAAATACACTTCCTAGTTCTGCCAATGCAAAACCTCCTTTAGCATTAGTTTGGTCTACCATTCCCACGCCACAATCACAGAGCGGAACAGGTCACTTCTTTCACCCAGGCACGGTGCGACGAGTCAAATGCTTTGTGAGAATCCAGACGACACAGTTTAAATGCCGTACACTAATTTACTATCGCGGTTAATGCGTTCTCGGAATCCAATTTTGCGAAAACATGGTTTGTTGAAAATCATTTAGTTTTTGTTGTGGTTGGGCTTGGTCGTTGATATAAGGTTTATGATGTAAGCATTACCTATTCTATTATCATAGTAGCTTCCAAATGAATCTTTGTTGCTAATGTGTACTAACGTAGACTTGTTATTGTTTCAATAGAAGTTCGTTTCAACAGCGTAAATAATGAATAGTACCTTTTATTTTCAGAGCATTCAGAGTTTATCAAACTTGATTAAAAAGCTCACCTGTCTTACGAAAGCAGGAAGTAAAAAGACTAAGAAGAAATAAATCTAAAGTCAACTATCTTCAGCTACCACCGCCGTTACGTTACCGGCTTGGATTTTTGTCTGTACTCTTAAGTAGATCTGAAAGAAACCGAATCAACGATAGATATACTCAGTCAATGTAATGTTTTGCCTGTTTTTCTAGGTTTATTTTATCTTCCTCTACGTCTAGTTCAGTGTACATTACGAAAGGCATATAAAACATGCACGTTCGCGCAGATAGTCTCTCCGTCAAATGTGAAATGTTTTGCAAACATGTAGGATGTGTTGTCAGTAATGCGAGCCGTCTCGTGTTTGATATTGAAACAAGATCGTTCCGATCCGCCGACGATACGGAACGTCGGTACAAATGGATAGTATACATGAGTTCTATCGGCTAGGTAATTGGATGGTTAGAAAGTAAGAATTAACTGACTATTGACGTCTTCCAAACGGTAAATATGTGATTTTTAAGAAACTGAAACCTCAGCAACTGTTGCTGTTGGAATTTGCATAGGTAGCCCTTACCGTTTCTACAGCTATTGAAAATATTATATTCTGATCTTAGCAATCATTTTTAAGGGTGAAAAATACCATATTGATTGGCAAGCATGGCACAGATCTTACTCAATGCAATTACAAAAGTGTAATTGTAATTTTGAACTGAAGAAGGCAAGAATAATTGACTCAGTTTATGCCGTCGGTATTATTATGCAAGTGATCCAGGTGTGGTAGCGTGGGCTCGGGTAGTGGGTGTACTCATATCCTTGTAGTTAACTGATCTACACCCATTCCAATCTTACCTTTACACCGTGCTATTAAGGAGTTATTTCCACTTCGTCGTCAACATATTCGGTTCCATTTCCTGCCTTGTAAACAATGTTGTCAGTCTTTAAAGTTATCGCTACGTGCGCTTTGGAGTGGCCCGCATTTTATTGTACATAAACATTCGTGTCTTCCACTTTGCAACATTTTAGCGCACCAAACGCATACAATTTAAAAAGAGGAAATTACGGTAAAAGGATTCCATATTTTTAGCGTTTATAGCTTGTTTATTGCACATGTGCCGCTAAAGTCTTCAAGTTGTATACGATTGCGTCTTGAAATCCGAAATGCTGATGCGTTTCAATATGTCGATTTGTTTATTAAAATTACACTTCATTTCGCAATCGTCTCACGCAGTTGTTGTTGTCAGTGGACTTGTCGAAAATTTTCGCATTGGCCGTTTTGGTCAGGAGCGGAGGCGGAAAGATCCTGTTGTCCTGTTCCAGGAGCATCGATTGGTGTTCTAGGTTGTTGGCACACAAGACACGCCTTTGCGGCCTTGTGTCTAGGGTGTTTTCGCGTAGCCGGGTCGGGAGTTATGTCGGTTTGGAGTCGGAGCGGTGCGGGATCCACGCGGCCGGCCGCTCGCCGCGGCCGCAGTGCCACGCCGGTCGCCGGCACCACCGCTCGCGTCACTGCATCCACTCATTCGGGAACATTCGTTCGATAACAGGCGTCGCGTTGCGGTAGGTTTCGTATGACAAACGTTCGCCGGAGGTTTCGGCATTCGTGCGGGAAAAACAGTGTTTCCAAAAATTTTTATGAAAATAAAACAGTGTATAAAGTGCTGAATTTTTGTATGTCGCATTTGACGAAGTTAGTGCATAGTTTAGTGAATGTGTGTCGGAAATTCAAAGTTTTACGCATTGGTTTGTTTAACTTTTTATAACTAACGTTAATTGTCCACAATAGCTTATATTACCCCGTTTATATTTGGAACTTTTTACTGAAGTTAAAAACAGTTTCACTACGTAAATACGTGCGACAAAATATTTTTGGCCAACACTACACTGTTAATTTAATAAAACCGGTGTATTTCAGAAAGCGTTTTCGTAAAAGTTGAATCGCTTTTTGCAAATTTATAACGTTGATTAAGTTAAGGATCGATGTTCAAATGATCAGTTAGTAATTACTTGTTTGACGAAGGATCAAATGTTTACGATGTTCCGAAGAACTGGACTTTACTTGGAAGTAAGAATCTATTCAGAGATGCTTAACTGACCTTCCCTCCCTCTGCCTGTCGGGTAAAAAATTAAAACGATGACAGGTTTTGTATTTATGCAGATTTATTAATAGAATAAGTTATAGGAATACAACTTGGCGTACGTGGTCATTACCAGGAAAACAGTTTTAAAGTGTTCAGGTAAATGCCAAGGAATTAAAAGTCATTTTATTTCACCTACAAATCTTTTAAAAATTGCTTAAACAACAATTGTTTGATGTGATAAAATTTGAGCAGTAATTTGGTGCATATTTTTTGCGAAGATATAAACGAAAACAATATGGTGGTACGATAAAGCTATTATAAAGCCAATCATTTACGTTTAGTTCTAGTTCTAGGCGTCCTTATAATGGTATCTGTATTCTATTAAAATTGTTTCGTATTTGGAGTTATTTTGTTATGAAAAGTGACTAAAGCTCCAACATGGGCTATAAGTATGACGAAAATGACTGAATTTTGGGTTTTTACAAAAACAGCATCAGCAGATACTAATTTTCATCGTAATTAAGAAATACGTAGCCAACTATGAACCATAGACACGTCAGAAAAAATGGCTTGTTCCTGAAAAAAAGGATTGGTATCTTTTCCGAGGAAAGACTTTTGACTAACCTCTTTTGTAGGTTTTCGTTTTTATTCTATTATAATCTATTTTTAAATTAATAATAGCTATAAGAGAAATTCAACGTTCATGATGAAGACAGAATTCTTCTTCTTCATAACGGAAAGACGTCTGGTGAACTGGACATAGACCTCCTCCAGACTCTCCACATTAACCGGTCCTATGCTTCTTTCATTCAGCAAATAACAATGATCGACTTCCAGTTTTTTCGGATACAGCTAAATATAATATTTTAACACGGATTAACTACCTATCTGTCTTCTACCACGCAGTTAGTACTGGGTAATACGGTACCTCTTGGTAAGACTGGTTGTTACACTTTTCGGGCTACACTACGGCTAACTACACACGACTGTCAAAAATCTACAAATGTCAGGCCAAACTAACGGCTTAGCGGGGTTCCAGATTCAAGGACGAATCTCGGTATATAATGGAGTGTCACTCATTCTCAGACTGACCTTGGCGCGACCTAACGTCAAAGATCGACTCATAAGGCTGTTATTATTTAGCCACAAGCTCTATAATTCTACTTGCTGGCGCCCGCGGCTTCGACCGCGTGATATCGTAAAAAAAGTATCCATATGTTGTTCCAGACTATCTACCTCTATCTCTGTGCCAAATTTCATCAAGATCCGTTCAGCCGTTTTGACGTGAAAGACTAACAAACATCCATATATCCATCCATCCATTCTCACAAACATTCGCATTTATAATATTAGTAGGATCTTCACTAGTAAACTATAACCTTTAGTCGACCTTGTTGGTCTTTGTATTTTTTCCTTTTCGTGAAGCTATCGCTCCCGTATGCACATTATTGTGCTAATGAATAACAACGCTGATTTATCCTGTACTATGTCGCAATGTGTCACGTCCATATCTTTGGTAAAGGCACTTGTAGACGAATCGACGGCTTCGGCATGTTTTTATTAGTTCATAACCTAAAAATATAAATTAATTATTGCTGTTGTTAATGATTTTATTTTGCGTTAAAAATCTGACTGAATTTCTTTCCTCATTTCTTATTGTGGTGTAGCATAAAGAGATGTTTTTAAAACTATAGACGTAGGTATAACGCTTGTGGGTCCTAGAATTGTGCTAAATTCATGGAAACAGTTTGTGCGTCGATGTTCCTTAGGCATCTTGCACAACCACATGATCTTAACATCATGAAGCTTAAACAGGTCTTTTATGTTTCTCTGGTTAAATCTGCCAAAAGTATTTCGTGTCCAGAACTGGTGATCCGACAGACAAATAGTCCACATAACTCACGGAATAAGTTTAGTAAGCTTAAGTAGTAATGGACCGGCCAAATTCACCAGAGAACCGTTGAGGACCGTTTGGGGTAGAAGTGTTATTGTGAGGACACCGTGAATCGACAACGTGACATGGAACGCCCTTAGAGTCAGTGGAGCAATGATCTCGGCAGGATGGCTGGTAGCAACTGGAAGATCGTTGTCCAGGATCGAGTAAACTGGCGGGCGATTGTAGATATCCAGCCGAAGGCTGATCATGAGCCGTGTCGATGGCGCGTTTGTGTTTCACGCGCGCCTCAAAATGTCGCCTGCCGGGGTTACGGGTTGTTCGAAAGAGATACCGCGGCCCCGGAACGTAAAGGGCAATAGAAGGAACATAGGTGGGTTTTAGTCAGTAAAAGTCTGACACTCCCCCCCCGCTCCGCCCAGAGCGGGGGAAGTTATTTGATGATTTCCCACCCCAAAAAAAAGAGTCCAATCATGAAGTTTTGTCAGACCAGATTTAGCGTTCCACTCGATTGAAGAAACGTTAAAATTAAAGGAATACTGTATTATGACGGTCTCGACGAACTACTTATGAAACTTGATATTTAAGTCGTAAAGAATATCTCACATCATCAATAATGTCGATTGATATAAACGAGTGGTATTTTTATTGCGTTTTATTATAAAATTCCATCAATCAATTTGTTCTTCCATTTTTGATGATTAATGATTCGTTATAAAGTTCTGTAATATGTGCGTTTCTTGTCATTTATTGTCATTGTGTCGATTTGTGCATTCTATGCATTGCAAGCATAGCCGATGTTTGATTATATTGATTAACTAGTTGCGCCCCGCGGTTTCACCCATGTAGACCGGGATAAAAATGGCTAGGGTTAATCCAGAGTAAAATCTATCTACACATCTTATCCATTTCAATTTCATCGAAGTCCGTTTGAGCGTGAAGGAGTAACAAATACACACGAACTTTCGCCTTTATAATATTAGAATTAAGAGTTTTTTAACCTTTATTGATTGCCTGCCCATAGATTGGACATTTTTTTTTTTATTAAAAATTGGGTCTATTTTTTTACCTCAATCTACCTCTGGGCAATGACCCAACCTAAAATATTATTAATAAATTTTGACAAATCCCTGAGTTAATTTATTAATTTAAATTGCATGTACAAAAGTAGTACATAGAAGAGCTTAAATGCCATAAGGCATTCTCTACCATTCAACCTTTGGGTTTAATACGACAACATTGTGATAGGGTACAAAATAATATCTTTAAAACAATATAACTAGAACAAACGCCGGGGTGCGAGCTCCTATCCGCCGACTTTTAGAAACTTATAACTCATTTTTCACAGATTTTGATATTTTCGCACTGTCGCAATCTCAATTTAAAAGACTGGTTTCACAATTTCTTGCAAGTCGCCAATAAATAGATTTCTTTTCTTTTGTCATCCATTTCCTACAACTTGTCTGTATAATATTTATTTTTTAATGTGTCCTTCTATATATAACACGCGTTCGTTTTCATACTCCGGAGTCCGGTGTCACTCCGTGGACAATAGTGTGGGTTATACGTTTTATAAGTTTTGTAATATAAGTAATTTTTGTTAATATTGTAATGTATAACTGTTTTTTGTCCCAAATAAATAAAATAAAATAACTACCTATTTATTTTCGAGAACCACTAAACTTATATACCATATATACTTTTTATATATACCTGTATAATATACTAATCTGTAAACACCTTAACCAAATAATGGTTCGATCTTTATTTAGAAGCAATTTGTGATATAACTGTACCTTACCTACACTAGTTTTGTTATTGAGTTATATTTGACTATTTGTATGTTATATGTTTTAAGAGGTAACTTAAAACATATAACATTAGAAAAGGATTACGAATCATACAAAATACACGTACCCTCACATTCAATTTTTCTGAGTGATGATTTTTGGCCAAAAGGGGTAGCCTACCGTCGATTTATAAACATCATCAGACGTGATAACGTAAATGCAGTCTGCATGCAGTCGTATAGTGGTTTGCAGCCAACATCGGGAAGTCCACCACTTAATGTTTATTAATAATTTTCTTTTAACTAACACTAGTTCGTAATTTTGTAATTGTATTCTACTAAAAACTAATAAAAATATGGATATATGAATAACTAAAAAAAAATATGGATGTAATCGCAAGATAAGTCTGAAATAAATGATTATTATTTAAAAGTATCTACTTATGATGTGAATTTTAAAAAGATTCTGTAAATTTGCAAAGAATCATCACAATCGGATCAATACTTTCAAGGGACTCGTATGGGACAAACGTATAATCATTATTTTTTATTTATGCGCGATTTTTATATGAAGCATGCAGATATCGCTCGACGCGATAATGCTGTCCAAAGTCCATCGTCCATGTTTATTGTCATTTTTTTTCTTGTTATTTTGATCTGTTCAGTTAAACAAAATATCCATTACTAGGTACAGGCTGGATATAATCTAGAAGAAACTCTCTGAAAGAGTAGTCCAACAGTGCTTAGATTTTTTAGCGCTGGAATGAAGTTGACGCTGTTAGTAAACATGTACTTAATTGTTTTTAATGAGTCCAGCTCGTCACGCCATCTCCTTTTGGGCTACCACGTTGCCGGGTGCTTTTTTTTGGAACCGGAACCCAACTGAACATAAAAAACCGGTCAAGAGCGAGTCAGACTCGCGCATCGAGGGTTTCGTAAAATTATTATTATTATGAGCCAGATGTGTCCCACTGCTGGGCAGAGGCCTCCCTTCCTTCCTCCCATTTTTTTTTCTGTCGTTTGCTGTTGTGGCCCAATCCTTTTCGTGAAAGTTTCGTAAAAACTTGCGACATAAACAGCTAGGTATATCTTTTGACTGCGTAGACTAATGCCCCGTTCCAATAAACAAAAACGACTCGTTTTGCTTACGGATAGTTGTATTTTGACATAAGTTCTATGAGACTTAGGAACGGGGCATTAGAGATTTGATTAATGACATCACAAAGACACCACAAACTTGAATACATGATTGTATTAATTTCAACGATACCTCCACGCGTTCCCGAGATAAAGGGTCTTGAGAAACAGACAGACAGACAGATAACAACACTTTGTTGCCTATAAAAGGAAAAAAAAACGAGATTTTATTTTAAAGTAAAAATGTCCTTTTGTATTAATATTTCAGTAGAGACATTATAAATGAATTCTATATTAAGTAAACATAAATGTAAGCTGTAGGTAGCGATATTATATTACACAAATGATCATGAATTCATGCTGGTTTTCAGTAGCGCGTATCTAACTCCCGCGGTGGGTCATTGACCTGGGTGTGTGATACAAAATTGTGTCGCAGAATAGTACCTAGGTTACAGCGTTAATTATTTCAGTCTGACTTTGTACATTGGACAAATAGTTTATCCAGTGCTTTTACATTGTTGTTTGAGGATATAACTTTAAGATAAAATTGGGGCACTTTGTATAACGTTTACGTTTTCTATTTGAAAAGAAATATCTATTAAAGTTGTCGAATAAGTTTTTTTTGTTTAATTACTAAGCTAGAGCCTTTTGGTTAAACCAAAGCTGAGACAATTTGAAATCATTGAGCTAAGTAAGAAGTATGTGAAATAGCCAAGGGGACACGCGAAATACAAATTTGCTTACGTATTTTTTGTAATTTGCAGGTCTGTATCAAGTTGTATGTTGATTAAAATAGATTTGCGACCGTATGAAATGAGGTTTTACTGTGTTGTTGTTAATAAAACAATCAAAATAACCATCTCAGTTCATCTTCATTCATTTCAGTTCATTCATTTGAAAGACTTTTTAACCGACTTCAAAAAAGGAGAAGGTTCTCAATATTTTTTTTTTCATTTTCTAAATTCTTTATTCGAAAGAGTATATCATATCATCCCATATCAATTTTATCTAAATTAGGTGTTTATAAAATTATTAGTTGTCTTCTATGATACATACATTTTTTCTTCGACTGTATGTAGATATATGCTTATATCTTTTAGTAACAATGGAATACTCAATAGGAATTTGGCGGCACGGTTGGCGCAGTGGCTGAGAGATCGACTGCTGCGTTACGTGTCGCGGGTTCGATTCCCGCACGGAACAAATATTTGTATGACCTGCAGATAGTTGTTTCGGGTCTGGCTGTTTGTGTATGTGAGTTTAAATGTTTGTAAACGCACCCACGATACAGGAGAAATTCCTAGATTGGGGCAACTTAAAAAAAAAAAAAAATTACTGAGATACCATCATATTAAATCTAAAAACTTATTGCAAAAAACCGAATGTCGGTGAATAAATACATCCGGATGTCGGTGGCAAAAAAAACGATGTAACAAACAAAATTCGGCGACTTTCGGAAGTAAGCTTAAACTTATTTTTATTAATATGTTGTTGATATTTAATGTAGCAGAGAAAGCGGTCTTAGTTTCTGAGTCTGGCGTGAGTGCTCATAATTTCTCGATACCACTAATATATAATCGGATTACGATCATATCGATTATCAAATCGACAATCGAAAGGTAATCAACCCGACATTTTATATTACAAGTCATCATAACTCCACTTGTTATTACTTTTTGAAAACAAGCCAGTCGTACTAAATTATTCTTTATTCTCTTGTTCATTAATCAACATGCGAAAACATTATTAATATTCCAACAATAAACTTTTACAGCCTACAGTGTTGTTGACTGCCAATCTCCGCCATTACTAAATTGTATTCTAGGCTCGGAGGCAGACTGCTCTTTTTATTAAGTTATTATTTAAGATGTTTAAAAGTTTTACTTTTGTCTACAGGCGTGATTTAATGATTTTGTAAAGCTGTTTTTCTTCCTATGCTATTTGGTTGATAGTTTTCTAACCAAAAGGTATTTGTTTTGGCCCAGTGTGGGCGGGGTCTTCCGAATTTATATCACTAAAATGACTACATTTGAAATATCATGTGGAATCCAATTTTACATATTTATTTGAATTTTCTTACATTTGTGTATTAAATTTATATAATACTAGCTTTCGCCCGCGGCTTCGCTCGCGTTAAATTCGGTTAACACACCAAGCAGACCTGCAGTTTTTGCTCTTGCGCCTGATTGATTTGTAATAGCAACGCTAAGTTTTCCCTTTTCTTCCCTCGTCTCCCTCATCTCCTCATCCCACTTTTTTTAAATAAAAATTAGCCTATGGCCGTGTCCTGGTTCCCAACTATCTCTGTACCAAAATTCATCAAAATCGGTTTAGCCATTAAAGCGTGAAGAGGTAACAAACAAACAAACTCACTTTCGCTTTTATAATATTAGTAAGGATATCTCTGATTTCCAATAGTAAAGTTGATTGCAAAACTGATCTATACTGATAATTGTTATGTGCTACCATAGTAGGTCAAATAATATTCGCACGACAATTACCCAACCCTAAATTGCAATGAACGAGTTTTTATCGCTATGACCGCTTCAGGCATTAATGTAACCCTTGTGAGCCTTGACCAGGCATGATATTGGTGATTTGCAAATTGGAGCCATAGGCAACCCACATCAAAGCAAGTTCTATATGTTTATTGCAAACATTTTCCAAAATCAAAATGCAATCAACATTTTTAGATCCTTAAAATTACATTTCTCACAAAACGCACGCTCTTTTCATTGCCTAGTGTTTTCAATATAAAAGTTGTATATTGTCCATAACTGTTAAAGGCCCTACTTGTCGTTACAAATTAAAGATAACTCGAAAATCCAGCACTTTCCTTTCATTTAATTATCTTATTCATAATATAGGCTTCGTTCGTACAATTCTTCGTTATAACAAGCTGCTACATTACGTCTATTGAAAACAATACAATCAAGTCAAAAGCGTAACAATAGGTATTAATTCCCCTTCTCGTCTCCTGGCCTAAATTTATTATTTGCTAATATAGGTAGATGAATCATTCATGAATGTAGCTCTTAGTTCTAAAGCATCCTGTAGACTAGACAGACCGTGGGCGGGGCCGTGATCACAACCTTCCAAAGATTATTATTATAAAGAGTTATTCTACTGTGCGCCATCAATTTGTCCCACTAGTGGTACAAAATCTTATTTATAAAAGGTTGTTTTTTTACTCAATGGGCGGGGGGGAGTCATGTGTTAATTTGCCTCAGTAATCGATTTTAGTGGGCAAAGTGTAAGTACTAGGGCTAGCAGTAGTAGACTCAAGAGTATTTCTTTAATAGGTACTGTATGATTTTTTACGTAGATTAAGAAAAGTAAATTTTAGACATAGGTACACTATTTTTTTTTAATTTTGTTATTCACGCCATTGCTATCAAAACTCTAAAATCCAATACTACTAGTAGCTGGGGAGGTAGCGTTGCATTTTTGATGGTGATTTCTGTACGATTAATTTTGATTGAAATTGATAGCTTAGATATGGGCAATAATTGAATCAAGCGTCAGCAGGCGCACCCGGGGTGGATCAAGTGGGAAAAAAAATATTATTATGTCAAAAAATAAAAAACCAAAAGTGTAATCTGGTCGTTTGAAAATTTGAACAGCAATAGTTTAAACAATAATAATAATTATAGAAATAATCAGCTGTAAAGATAATGGTGGGTTGTACGTCAGCAGGTCATATCCGCACATATTAAAAATAATTATCTTCAATTCATTTCTGGTCGAATGAAATTGATACATATTATTCTTTATGCTATTAAAATAATTAAAAAATGCCTCAGCCGACCTATTGATAGGGGTAAGATCGTCAGCAGGGGGATTATAAGTAACTATTTGTATTATCCAACTGACGACTTTCCCCTCTTCAATCACTATGCTGACTATCTTTTTTGTTTAATATGTTGTTTAAAATACTCTTAATATTAATTTCAAGCGACCAGAAATTGATTTGATTATAAACAATGCCTTTTTTATTGCATATATAATCTAAATACTATATGTTAGCTGGCGGACGACTTTCCCCTCTTCAATCACTATGCTGACTATCTTTTTTGTTTAATATGTTGTTTAAAATACTCTTAACATTAATTTCAAGCGACTCGAAATCAATTTATTTATAAAATTATCGTTTTAATTTATCTACATACAATTTGAACAGATAGGAATGTAAGGACTGTAAAGGATGCGTTTCAATAACGTAATTTAAAACATATTTTATTTGTATAGTATGTACATATTTGTTTGATGTTCCTCACATTCCTATCTGTTCAAATTGTATGTAGATATTAACAAATTAAAACGATATTTTTTATAATTAAATTGATTTCGAGTCGCTGGAAATTAATGTTAAGAGTAATTTAAACATCATATATAATAAAAAAAACAGTCTAAATAATAAGAGGGAAAAATGGTCCGCCAGCTGACATATAGTATATAAATTATATAATTATGCAATAAAGAAGGGATTAAAATGACATTGTTTATAATCAAATTAATTTCTGGTCGTTTTTTAAACAATATATTAAACAAAAAAGATAGTCAGCATAGTGATTGAAGAGGGGAAAGTCGTCCGCCAGCTGACATATAGTATATAGATTATATATGCAATAAAAAGGCATTGTTTATATTCAAATTAATTTCTGGTCGCTTGAAATTAATACTGAGAGTAATTTAAACAATATATTAAACAAAAAAGATAGTCAGCATAGTGATTGAAGAGGGGAAAGTCGTCAGTTGGATAATACAAATAGTTACTTATAATCCCCCTGCTGACGATCTTACCCCTATCAATAGGTCGGCTGAGGCATTTTTTAATTATTTTAATAGCATAAAGAATAATATGTATCAATTTCATTCGACCAGAAATGAATTGAAGATAATTATTTTTAATATGTGCGGATATGACCTGCTGACGTACAACCCACCATAATCTTTACAGCTGATTATTTCTATAATTATTATTATTGTTTAAACTATTGCTGTTCAAATTTTCAAACGACCAGATTACACTTTTGGTTTTTACATAATTAAATTTTTTTCCCTACTCGATCCACCCCTTCTGAGCCTGCTGACGTTTAGATTATTAAATAATTATCCATAAAGAATAAGTTCAGATATGAATCAATCGACCAGAAATTATTATGTGAAATGCAACGCTACCTCCCCAGCTATAGTCCTAGTGCAATAAACTGATTAGTGGGAATATAAGACATCCTAATTTTAAACATTCCGCTTTGTCCCACAAGTGGTATAAAATTGGTAGGGCAGAGTGGACTCCTACATAAAGCATTTATTTTCAATTTTCCGACACAAAATGGCAGTTGTTGACTCTATGAATTGAAGGTTTGTTTATTAATAACGGGCTTGTTAAATAAGTGTGTTGTGTTTGCGTTGCTTGGTAGGTGCATAGGTATATAACTCTGCCTAATTAGAATGAGAACTGTAGGATGTTTTGATTTTTGGACGCTTAAATGTATGTTTGTTATATAGAGTCTGGTGAGTAATGTTAGATATCTACTTAAATAATTGTGTTTGCTGCTGTTTGAAGGATTATATAATAGTGTTAATATGGCAGAAGATTATACCACTGAGATCATCAGTGCCCAGAAAACTTATCAATGGAATCATAATCGTGCGGCTTTTCGTCCATTTTCTTTTGACCATGCCATTGCAAAACTATAATACATATTCAATTTTTATTAATTCTATATTTAAAACCTGAGTATTCGTACATCATTGCAAACCATCCAGCACTTTTGGAGTTTTGCTTAAAACCTTCACAGTACAATGTGTTGTGCGTTATATTGAGTTCTACAGTAAAACATGATTAATATCCCAAAAAACATGCCATATGTTTGATGTACAGATTGCTTGATAGAGGGTCTCGTGAAGAGTCCGATTACACTATGTATAACAGTTGAATTAACCGACGATCTTACATTAAACATTGTGTATGTAATTTAAATTTACTAACAACATTATGATTATCGTTATTCATTTACCATATAGATCGTCCGACGGTTCCTACGTACCAGTGGCGAAAGAGGTTTGTTTATGAAGGTAAAGCCAAGTTATTACAATAGCTTTTTCAGCCTTTTTTCAGGCTGAAAAAAAAAAATATTTTTTTTTTTTTGATAACGCCGGTTTTATTTTCCTATTAGGAATTAAATATGCCTAAATTTAAAAAAAAATGCACAAACAGTAATGAAAAACAGATATAGTAATTTTATAATACGCGCAGTTTTAAGTAAATGATAAAAGAGCCATCTATTGAGTTGAATGTAACAACTATAGTTCGATTCGATTCCTAATATTTCGCTCGATCTCTACTGTCGCTATGCAAAAAAAATAAAAGCACTTACCGCAAGATGGCGCACAAATAATAAATTGCTTTCTCACCACACATTGTTGAAAACATTTGTAACTACTCACAATGTAAACACCCACTAACTCTTCATTCTTTACCACGGACAGATGACAAACAACAAAGCACACAGAAGGCATATTTTTTCGTGGCACCAGAGAAGTTATTTAAATCATTGTAACCTGATACATTCCAAGCATTATTATCTTTAGAGAAAAATAAACAAGGCCAACAGAAAAATTTGTTTAAATGAGAGCAGCCGACCACCCATTGAATATTGTACACTGATCGATTAAACTGCCTACTATGGGATTTAGTTTTCTGATAAATATCCAAGTCAGGGGTAGGTTTTGGTGAAGTAACGAGATTATATTTTTCTGTAAAACTCAAACTATTTACCTTGCCCAATAACGATTTCACACACTTTAAACCTTCACAAGGAACAATTGCATGCGTTTTCGAATTCATTTTTATTTTTATGAAACTGTAATCACTTTATAACAAAGTTAATTGCACCAAAAAGTAATCACTTAACTTTAAAATTACTAGAAATTGAGAAAATAATATCACAAAAAAAGAAATGCACCAGTAACCGCTCAAAACAAATATGAACTAATTTGAAATTTCTAAACTTTCTATCAAAATTCGCGCATCGCGCATCTTTGAGCGCATGCTTGGTGCGAACACACATTCTCCTTCGAACTTACACTGATTTACACGCACACAGTCATATAAAAGCCCGGCATTTAACTCCATACAAATTTTCAAATGACGTCATAACAATTTTATCAAAACGTAAATATTTTGCTAGGAAAAAGTGAGAAGTTTACAAGCCCCATAAGAAGCCAACGAGTGCGAGCGAGAAAGCATTAGCACAATGGTGTCACTGACCGTAGACACGTGCTGCATATACTTGAACTCTTTTTTTGTATAGTGTTAGAGCGAGGTCGAGTATCGAATTTCGCAGAAAAAATTTGGCAACGTCGCGCGAATGTTCGAGTGACACAGGTGTTCAGTGAGTGAGTAAACCTGGCAACCTCGCATTGCATCACAATGCGTTTGGTGCGGAATTTGATGTTATTTTTATTTTGAACATTGTTTTGTAGGGTTTTTTATATATAGGTATTGAGTTTGATATTAGGGCAAGCCTGGCTTATGGCTTCTATAGGACCTTCGCCCCTGCTACGTACATAAGGTTAAGTCAAAAACCGAGGTTTACAGGAGAGCATAATTTGTGTTCAACACGCCCTAGAAATAATTCTGTGAGCAATAATAAAATTTTCTTTCTACAATATTTTAACAGTTTTAAGAGCTCTATAATTCTATTTACACTTACAAGTATTTTATTTTTTCACGTTTTCTTGGAAAAACTGATAGATGGCCGTTTCTACGACACTTATTCGTTGTATTTAAAATACTTGTTCTCTGATAGGATTTATAAAACAAGGTAAAAAAATTAAATAAAAATCGTAAGTCAGCATGTGCGCATAGATAATATGAAGCCAACGATACAATAAAAAAATGCCATTTTCGACATGTCTTTATGTACGTAGGGACTGTCGATTTACACACACGCACT
The DNA here is from genome assembly GCA_905475445.1 of Ochropleura plecta. Lineage (NCBI taxonomy): Eukaryota > Metazoa > Arthropoda > Insecta > Lepidoptera > Noctuidae > Ochropleura > Ochropleura plecta. The sequence goes on along the minus strand of FR997738.1, from coordinate 9,107,298 downwards.
TAACAAGGATTAACTCAAGTGAGCTCATGATGTGTAACCCAGGGAATTGCAGTATTTCTAAAGCGGAGTTGTTATCGAAGAGCTCTTGAGGAAGATCATAAAACAGAAATATGTCCCAACGATTTCTTTTTTTTTTTCTAGACCATAGACTCGATATACGTAAAGTATTTTATCAACATTCGTGATTATAGAGTTCAGCTTATCGAATATCCTCATTCCATTCGTGTTCGCACTAAGAATAGATTTAAATTATTGACCTAAACAGCTATAAATCACTTGTTTTTAAATCTAGAACATAAACATTGATTGATCAAAAATAATTGAAATTTTCATTTGACTTTAGCTATATGTATATCTGCTTACTTTGTTTTTATATTTACTTTATAAGTGGAAGAGAAAGTAGTCTGTACCTAATTGAAGTCACATACCTACCTACCTACAGCAACTGGCGTAATTATATATTGTTCGCTATTTAGTTCATAAGCCCGAAACAAATTGAGTAAGGTTGTCCTTAGATGTTTGTAATTTTCGAAACTGTTTTTCAGAGTATATTTTACATATACGTAGAACCAGTGTTGTATAAAATTAGATTTTAATTGGGACATCTTTACGTTAGAAATGATGTAATACTTTTTGTGTACATGATCTTCACTTCTGGGGTCTTAGTCTGCTATTACAATAGTGTCAGAATGATCGATCACTGATCGCATAATGGTTGATTTTGACATCTACTACATACTAAACTTGTCAAAATCAACCATTATGCGATCAGTGATCGACCATTCTGACACCATTGTAATAGCAGACTAAGGCCCCTGGTCGAATCCTGTACCTACATCTAGACTTACGTTTGCCGATAAAAAAAAACATACAATATGGAATCCATTATTCCCAATTCCATTCCGAATTCGAAATTTGAATAAAGTCGTTACGTACTAACTGGCTGGCTATAAACATTGCGGTGCCACATTTGCATGACAACGGTGGTCGGTGGTTCGGCGAGCCCATTCAACTGTGTCTGTACGTCCAAATTGAAATTCGGCCTTCGTCCTTAGCCCTCACAAACAAGACTATAGCCATTTTTAGCCTCCAGTCCGGCGGGCATAGTGACATCATCGGAATTGATGTCAGAAATGCAGTTATTTACGTCGAAATGACAACGGATTATTGTGTCGTATCGCTTTTTATTTAAATATATGTGAAACGCGAATGATACTTATTTGATTAGCAAGGATGTAAAAAGAAGAGTATCGGCAGTAGCAACCTCGATCGTCAGCCACACTAAATCTTTGAGGATTGTTTATTCTGTTCATCATAGCACAACACTTTTTTTTACTAAAGAAAATCTTTTTTAGTGACAGGCACTCGACCCCTTATCTGCTCTATCAATCATACTTTTCCACAAAAGCCCTTTATATAAGTACTCAGCCCATGTTTTTGTTGAGATCCGAAGTACTGTGTGAAATAAAACAAGATAAAGAATATTTCAAAATATTTACAATCTTGTTGAACTTTTGTGTCTCTCCGTCTGCGGGCTTCTTTTGTAGATTAAAGTTTGATCGGGCTTGTAATCCGTAGGATTCCTCTGTGTTACGAGTACAAGGTAAAATTGTCCGAAGATTTTCTCCTTGCGAACTTTTTGCTGAAAGAAACTTCTTTGTCAACTGTTGCTGTGAACATTTATGGAATAAATTTAAGCTTAATGGATAACATTTTTGATAAATTAATCTTGTTTGCTCCAGTTTTCGGCCCAGTCGCCATTTAGTTCAATGATCAGAACGTATAATTATAATTAGTCTTGCTAACTTGAACTTGCTCGGATAATCTCTCGGTATTTGGCTGCTTACGAATCGTTAAACTCCCAGCTATCGCTAAATCAGTTCTGTCGCCGTCGATAAGCCGGCTACAAAGGTTGTCTTGATAATATAGGTATTTGTCGTTTGCCGATCCCCTATGACCTTTCGTTATCTGTATCTATTGCCGGCACGAATTTGCATGTGGACAGTCATCGGATTGGATAGAGCGGCACGCTTTCGATGTACAGGCGTGACCGACAGCCATGCCCAATATGTTCTATTGAATATGCAATTTCGCTTTTTGTTACAATGTTTATTTGAAAGTATGCCAGAGAAGTCTCCCGGAATTTTAAGTTCATTTAGCAAACGACCTGTTTCCTCCGTCAGCAGCGTGGTAGTGCTTTTTGTTGTTAATTCAATGATGTTCATCTTGAACATTCGAATGGCGCCGTAATTGTACCACTTAATATATTAAAGCATTTCTGAAATAAACACTGCCATTTTCAACATTGCGCAGGTGAGAATTAAGCTGGCTTCCGCCGTGACAAAGGCTTCGTGGAACTACCAACTACCGCTTTGTTTCCTGCCCCTAATTCTATAGTCGTAATGAGCATTCGTGTTCACGTCCGCTCTCTGTAATTTACTAATTATCCTGTCGCTTGCAAAATTGCCCTTTAGCGTTCTACTTTCACTGCTGTTGAGATTTAAAGCTATCGCGCAAAACCGATGTTCCAGGAAAGGTCTATCGTCCTTTAATATCTGTCCACATTGATAATCGTGCAGTCCTAGAAACTTACTAACGAGCGAAATAACGGTATTAAGGCTGTACGTAAATCTAGCTATTGGCTGGCCTTCAGACCGATACCATCTGTACCAATTGTGCAGCTCTCCATTCCCACGTACCTTCGACTTGAACATCTGGTCTTATTATGCCTACATTTCTAGCAAGTTTAATGCAATCTGGCAGTAAAATATGCAAGGAGCTTCGCGTTTCGACGTTGCAAAGTGGGAAAGTAAAAGATGCTGTTCGTAGATGAATTTTTCAATGCCTATATTTCGGATGCATATTGAAATAGCTTTGCATCTGCACGTTGCAGGCGCCAAAAACGAACACATTTGACGAACCCGACGCGCGATGTGGGTAAACTTTGGAAATAAAAGTTGTTTTACATTCGGATACCCCGGTTCCCTTTCATTACTAAACATGCTTTGAGATCAGAATTGTTTTTTTTTTATTGAAAGGTGGCAGTTCCAATAACCGTTAAACGTAAAACGATCGGTAAACGTGGCGGTAAGTTCAACCTTTTTAGATAGGACGTCTGATTGCTTGACATGGGTGTACAGGGGTCCCAAGTGATTGGGTTTGTTTTGCTCAATAAATTGACTTTGCTCTGTGATTTGGGAGTTCTTTTTGTGTGTAAAATTATATATTTTTAAACGGAACGATTTCTCTTGGTTTGTGAAACATCTTTTCATTTAAAATCTAATGAAAGAAGTATGATAGAATGGACTTGAGTTCATTGAATTGAAAGGTTTTTTCAAGAAAAAAGTAAAATCCATAACTACCAATGTTTCTTTGCCATCCATCATGGAGAGCGTTTGGTACAAAGCTACAAATAATGTTTGGCTACTGATGATAGTGCCAGTCTAATATGTACTGATAATTAAATTGGAATTGAATTAGAGCGTAGACAAAAATAAAGGATTGTAGACAACTAGTTAACAAAATTTAGGACTTTCGAGCCCATTATCTGTCTTTTAACACTGTCAAATGCCAAGTGATTTTATTCGGAGTCCGCTAACCCAACATAAAGACCTGAACGGACTTAAAAAACCCGGTGCATCAAATGATTGAGACTTTAATACAGCTAAAGCGGCATACCATAAACAACCTGAGGCTCTATTTTAAAGCCTTGCATTAAGATTCATTGAAACCTGGTCGTAATTGACTCTAATTCGCAAGCAAACAAAACATCGCCACTGCCCATTAGACCACAAACAAGAAACTGCAGGTATTGCTAACAATTCCCGCCATTACGTATGCAAATCCGATTCCCGCGTATTTTTACCGACTTCGAACAAAATTGCAGAACACGTCCACTGCCAATTTCGAACTACGAGCTACGGTCTGCCAAGTGTCGATACGGTCAGAGCAAACCATAGACGAAGCATATACGGGATGAGGTGCTTTCAGACGGAAACGTGTAGGTAATACCGGAACGGAAATTCTTGTTGAAATAACAAGTTTGGTAGCTTTTGAGGAACAGGGTTTAGGAGTACTGTGGTTGTATATAGAGACAAACAGCTGACTTATTCTTACAGCGGCGGTTGAGGCTATTACTGAGAGAACTTCAATTATATTGTATAATAAAATATAACAGGCGTCATGTTTCTCAAAGAGGTAACATTCCATAGTACGTATATCTAGCTGCGTTATACGGTTAGACTGGAAGCAGACGGTTTAAAAAAAACTAGACAGATGATGATAATTAGGTATGCCCGCAATTCATTGGTTATATTTAAATCCCATATAATGTAACAGAGGTCAAGACCTTTGTAACGCCGTTTCGACGGCGCGTTCGTGTCCCACGCGCGCCTCAAAGAAATGTTAGCAAAGCAGAGAGGCCGACCAGGGCCATAGGGCCCGCCGGGGTTGTGGGTTGTTCGAAAGAGATAGCGCGGCCCCGAAATAAAAAGGGCAAACAAAGAACATGGCTGGGTTTTAGTCAGTAAAATGCTGACACTCCCGCTCCGTCCAGAGCGGAGAACGGAGAGAAGTTAATTGATGATGAAAAAAAAAGCCTTTTGTTATCTCCGGCACAAATCTAGATCTCACTACCACACTATCTCCGAGAAATGTTCCTAAAATTATTACCTAATCACCATCGTCACATCTTCTCTTGAATACCAGAACATGGCAACACATTCGTCCTAACACGCTACACTTGCCATCTGAAGCACCTTTACCCAGGTCGTTGAATCACGCCCGTGATCAGGCACGTGCGATCCAAATAGAGAGAAATGGTCTGTTCGTACCTTTATTAATCATTGTTTTGTCTATTATCATTGGCGATGGCGTCGCCATTCCTGTGTGAGGCGTCACGTGTTTAAGACGTACGCTTCGCAGGATATAAAACATGAGACATATTAAAATAAAGTATATAAAAAAATGGTGGCAAACGCGTTTTATACGATTTCCAAGCATCCTTCAGAGATTTTTATAAGAACACAAAATTAATTTTGACAGCCATTCGTGCTGTCAAAATTAATTCCTCTTTTGTACGGTAGAGGCGCTTTTGTTTTAAATCGGCGTTTACGATACGATGCTATATGGTAAAATTCATGCTAGGGCGGGCCTGCCAGAGCCACCGTTTGCCGGGGCTGTGGGTTGTTCGAAAGAGATACCGCAGCCCCGGAACATAAAGGAAAGAGAAGGAACATGGGTGGGTTTTAGTCAGTAAAAGTCTGACAATGACCCGACTCCGCTCCGCCCATAGTGGGGAAGTTATTTGATGATTTCCATCCAAAAAAGGGCGGGCTTCAGATGACGGTGCTAACTCGTGTTGTTGTTATGTTGTTACGTTCGCGAGTACGTTTTATTATTAGTGTGGTGCAACATAAGACAAGATTTAGTTGTCAACCCCAATATTCACGTTTTGTCTTCAAATGGTTAGTTGGTGTACTGGTAATTTTAAATACTGTGTAGTAGATTATAGCAAAGGTGTTTAAAATAACCAATTAAGGGACTATTGTTGTTTGTTATTATTAATTATACTTGTGTCTATGTGTACGGACACTAATTGGTCCTATTGTAGGTATCCTGTACATGTTATTTATGGCTTCAGTCAATAATTGCCTAATCCAATAGGGATTTGATATTTTTATTGAGTAAGGTTGTGAATATCATCGTTTATTTGTTATTTTTCCGTAAAATAGATGAGCTTGCTTGTTAATACGTAATCACTTTAATATTATAAAGGCGAAAGTTTGTATGTGTGTGTCGTATACACACACATACAAACTTTCTGTTTTTTGTTACTACTAGCTTTTGCCCGCGGCTTCGCTCGCGTTAAATTCGGGATAACACAGTTCCCCTTGCGCCTTATTGATTTGTAATAGCAACGCTAAGTTTTACCTTTCCTTCCCTTTCACCATCACATCCCACTTTAAAAAAAAAAATTGGGATGTGAAAAATAAGCTTGTGTGTGTGTAAAAAATTAGCTTATGTCCTTCTCCTGGTTCCCAACTATCTCTGTACCAAAATTCATCAAAATCGGTTTAGCCATTAAAGCGTGAAGAGGTAACAAACAAACAAACAAGCTCACTTTCGCTTTTATAATATTAGTAAGGATAAGGATGTTACGCTCAAACGGTTTAACATATTTAGAAATTTGGTAAGTAGATAGCATACACCCTGGATAAACACAGTGGCTACTTTTTGTCCCGGTCTATGCTGGTGAAACTGTGTGAGCCCAGTTAGTGTTAAAACATATGAGAATTATAAAGAGTAACATTTTGTACATAGAGAAAATTAAACAAGGAAATTTCTTTCCTTGATTGAAGAAAATAACCGAGTAAGCCAAACACAAGACTCACCGTTCGCTTTGAAGTCTAAAATGTTAGTACACGTCTAAAATGGAGTTCACTAAACCTATTACAGACTTTAGTCTTACTTTTTGGTCGTTCGGAACACGGGCACAGGGCAAGCACGGTTGGTATTTGATCTATCGAGACGCCCGCTTTCCCGAGTCATCCAGGAAATGAATTTAAGAAGAAACTCAAACGATTCTCTACTTTAAATCGAATTCAGGATACGAACAAAACGACTCGAACATTCTAGATAAACCTTTTTGCTTTAGTGTCAATCTTAAAAGGAGTAGTTTTAAGTAAACTGAGTCAGATTAATTTGACGTCACTAAAATGGCTAGGCGAATATTTCAACCACTCAAAACTACTTATAAATTACCTGGGAAAATAATAAAATAAATTTACTAACCGAGCAATCATCTCCCTAGAGAAAGTTTTCTCTTCATACTAAATAACTTCCAGTGTTCGTCTTTCGTCTATGGTTCGCTCAGGTAAGTTAAGCGCGGTCTCCACTGTAGTAATTACGGCAAATTGCTACCATTGTGCCCCGGCAGTCTACCGATTATGCCACGTTGGGACTCCTCTCGAGTCCTAATGAAATCTCTGGTTGATTTCTTTATTTGTTTGTGGAATGGTATCACATTTTGAATAGGTTTGTCTCCCGTTTAGCACGCTGTTAGCGTAGTTAAATTATCTTTCTTGTGTTTGGGTTGAATTTGAGCTGGATATTGGGAAAATAACATTTAATTGAGTTTATTTTAGTATGTTTTAAATTTCAATCATTAGATTGATTGATAAATAGAAACAATACAGTAGTATTGTTTCTATATATAAATAGAAACAATACAGTAGTATTGTTTCTATTTGATTTTGATGAGCACTTTTAGCTTTAAGATAAGTATATTTAAGATTATTATTTAAGATAAGTATAACTTAAAGCTAAAAGTGCTCATCATCAGCTCATAACTCACATATTGCAAAAGATATAATAAACAAATTGAACGGAACACTTGATGAGAGCTCCAATTAGAGCTAACAATAGCACTTAGACTCGGCGTAAATTAACACGGCACGTTGGTATTGTTGGTCGAGTGGACGGCCAACTTTTCAACGGCTATCCATGTGGATTGTGAATGAAAAATGTTTCGACCAATGTTTGTTCATCGCTGTTCAATTAATGGCGTTTCCATAGTAAAATGAGGGCTGTTTGTAGTTTCGCTTGCATGAAAAGCGTAAGCGCGAAGTTGATTTGAAAAAGGAACAATTTTGTTTTTTCGAACGCCATATTTTCATGATGTATTGCGAATTTCGCGCTGGCCATTTGTAACTTTACTGGCTTTTCTACCGATATATAACTTCTATAATGGGCAACAAGATGAAAAGTATGTTTTGCAGTAAGCAAATGTGAAGAATAATTATCCTGAGAATAAATAAAGGCACTTAACTCATAATTAGACAAAACTTTCTCACTGCTAAACCATTAGGATCCTGCGATACAATTAAGACTCTTTGTGAGAGAAAATAAATACATAAATGAATGATAGTCTCCTATTAAAACGATCCAGGAAAGTACAATTTATGCAGCAATTCTGGCAATGTTTCCAATTTATTACCGCTTTTATTGTGGCCTATCCAACGGGCCCTCATCAAATCAAATCAATTGGATACTTCCTGGGTAATGGTGACCATAAACACAATATCTATTTACAGCTTTTGTTTTACAAAGGATGAAATGGGGGAGCAATAATAAAATAATTAAGATTTATACCAACGTCTCTGTCAATGAGTTATTTTATGTTACTTTAACTTGGTGCAACGTTTGTTTTTCTTCTATTCTCCCGACATGCTATTACATTAACTCCTTTTTTTCACATAGTCCATTTATCGTTTCTGTGGTCTTCCACTCCCTCTCTATACAACAACATTTTATATCATAAGTATCAAATGTTGATGGAAGAAGAGCTTTTTATTTTATTATAAAAATACTAAGTACGTAGAGTACTTAGTATTTTACGCTCTTAAGCTCTTCTTAAAAAATAAACCAGCACTATGATGACAGTTCATATAAATCTTGGTCTTCACAAATGCCAACGAGTACAACATGCTGGCTTGCGGGTCGAGCTTCATAAATTCGCCATAACTCTGCGTAGTAGCATGCAGTCTTCTACCGGATTAAGCCCATATTTTTCGTGGCAAACGTGCCGTATCGTAGACTATATTCCGGCCCGCTTTTCACCATATATGCTACATAAATATCTAGTCTACTTCGCGAGGTTTCTCGAAACTCCCTGTTACATTTACTGATTGCTCCTTCACTTTTGGTATGCAGGTTGCATTTGATAATATCAACGTCTCTTGTAGACTTCATACCCGTCTATTTGGACTCCAATAAAGTTATGTTAGCATTAAATTGAATTTTCATGTCTCCAAGTTTGGGAGCAGCTGTCTAAAGAGTGTGCGAGGCAGCTGTGCTTACAAAATGCAGTAAAGTTTATTGAGACTTTCAAAGTACAGATGCACCCGGCTTTATGCTACTAATAACTTAACTAGCTGAGACGTACATAGCTGTCTACAATTTATTTATGTATTGATAATGGTTTGAATCAGCTGACCACTTAGAAAGCTATCAAGTTCACATATTTGCTCGAGATATGAAGATAGTTTTATACATTTTCATTAACCAACTATTTCAGTTATAGAAAAAGAATCACAACAAACCTACTCTGCGGTTATTACTCATAAACTATTCTTATTATTTATCGCACACAAAATTAAGAAATATACACATAATTTGCAACAATAAAGCTTATGGAAAACAGCGAACCCAGAATTGGGTTTTCTTACAGCAAACCTTACTTAGATTGAGGAATTTGCAAATGAGAATACTATTATATTAATGTGCATGAACACTTAAATATGAATTAATTATATAAAGCAAAACTATATTCCAAGACAAAACGTCTATGTTAATACATTTTTCCAATGAAGTAACCACATTGGAAAAATGTATTAACATATAAAATATACCTAATGTATCGCTCAAATTCTCCCGTTTACTAACAGCTAGTTAGTATGACGTGCCACCACAAATATGGAAGCAATTTTGGCTCTAATCGCTTCGGGCGCTGAAGACGTGCTCGGAGAAGTTTCTGACATATAACATTTTGTTGTTCATATTGCGTTTTTTCTTTTTTTGGTAACTGGACCCGATGTCGAGTATTCTGCCAGTCTCTGTTGTGGAGTTCAGATTGCCAGTTGCTACATGTAAAATACTGATATTCAGTTGCAAGCGGTTTGACTGGAAGCCGACCTTAACATAGTAAAAAGGCGAGGCAGATCATGAGTACAGCCACATTTCGCAAATTTAGTTTCAAGTCATACGATAGAGGACCTAGTAACCAATCAGGAATCACTTCACCACTGTTTTCAATTGAAATTCGAACCTTCTAATTGAGGCTTGTAACTACAAACTTTCTGGAACCGTTATGAATATAAAATTAGAAACAAATATTTCTGAACGTCAAATAGTCAATGTCCCGAATTATTGCTTCTCCACCGATAAAACCATCATCTGCCTAGCCTTTTCCCAACTATGTTGGGGTCGGCTTCCAGTCTAACCGGATGCAGCTGAATATCAGTATTTTACATGGAGCGACTGCCTATCTGACCTCCACAACCCAGTTAGTACTGGGTAATGCAATACCCTCTGGTAAGACTGGTTGTCAGACTTTCGGAACACTGACTACCTGTAACGACTGTCAAAGATCTACAAATGACAGCTGGGACCAACGGCTTAACGTGCTTTCCGAGGCACGGAAGAAACTCGGTATGTAACAGGTGGTGACCCATCCACAGACCAACCTAGGCAAGCGTGGCTTAACCTAAAAATCGACCCGAGCGGCTGCTATTATTTAGCCACGAGCTCCTCATTCCTTTTCTAAATCATTACTTTGCTAAGATCATCTATTATTCTACCTCCCGCTATTACTCGTAACATTTATATAACTTTGCCGAGATGAGAAAAGGTGTTTGATGTTATTGTTATTCGTTTTTCTTCGGTTCTATCGTAAATGGTATTTATTGGGTCAGCTCTCCCCGGACCTTACCGCTTATCCGAGGGAGAACTTTTAAATAATAAGTTATTGTTAAAGGTGTAAGGAACTTTCATGTTAGCAACGGTTTTGGTAATGTTTTGATATTTGGAGTTTCAGTTGAAAAAAAAATATTAATAGTAATGGAAATATATTAATATTGCAATTAAAGTATTAGGTATAATAACTTCAACTTCAACTCTTCATTAATGGCTTTTGTGGACAAGTATTATAATAAAATCTTGATAAAAGTTTCTTTGACTTTTGGACTTTGACGTCACCAGCGGCATTATCTCTGACGATGCGTTTTGAGTTTGCGTTCCTTTTCACCAAAAACACGCAACATAAAATAATAAATTGTAAAATAATTGCTGTATTAGAATATACAATAAGTCTACCACATTGCTTAGTGATACAGGACAAAGCATATAAAATTAATAAAAATGCTTGCATATTCCTCATTGGAATATATCACACGTAATCTCAGGGTATTTAAAAAAATTGCTTGTTAACATACTAATGTTGATACCGCTATCAACAGTACGTATGCTAGATAGATAAATCATTTATTTGATGCTACGAAAGACACAATACAGGAATTAACACAAAAATTGCAAAGTGAGAAAATAAAGTAGATTAAAAAAAAAGTAAAAAAAATACAGTCGAATTGAGAACCTCCTCCTTTTTTGAAGTCGGTTAAACAAATAAGGTAAAGTTAGATTGACCCATCTGGCGGCGGGGCTTATTCGTCAACTCGCGCCTCATAAACTCGCGACTGCGCGCGAGTTAGCACCTTCTGATTTTACCTATTTTTGTGGTAGTCAACTCGCGACCGATACCCAAATGTGACGTATTTACAGTCATTTACAAAAGACAAAACACTTTGTTGGTGACTGTAAATACGTAAGATTTGGGTATCGGTCGCGAGTTGACTACAACAAAAATAGGTAAAATCAGAAGGTGCTAACTCGCGCGCAGTCGCGAGTTTATGAGGCGCGAGTTGACGAATAAGCCGGCGGCGGCTAGCAACTTACTTTTATTTATTTTATACTTTAAGCACACAATGTTTACAGGTGGACTTAATGCCAAAGACATTCTGTATTAGACAACCTTTAGGGTGATGATCCAGATACAAACAGTGTTAGGTGCAATAGACAAAATCGCGGATTTTATTAATCTGATAAAAAAGATACCCATCACTAACTATACCTACTATAAATATATCTTAAATTTTCATTTCTGACACTAAAGAATCTGAACATAATAAGGCAGTATTTCATATGCAAGAAAAAGCACATAATCATATTCCTGATCATACTTTGATGTCCTTATAAAATAAAACCGTAATGTGGTGTATGAACTAAATTATCCCTGGCTGAATTTAAGAGTATTTTCCGTGTCGTTTCCTCTCTGTACCAGAGAGCCAGCGACCGGCATAGTATCTGCATTCGTTAGCGCTGCAAACCTCGGGATTAAAACAAACTGACAATTAGCTGCTTATTATTTTGCGTCTGGTTTTAGTTTAAATGTTGACGGGATCTGGGAATTAAAATGTACGACATTATAACGTTTAAAAAAAAAAAGATTTTTCACTACTTCTAGCTCTGGTCTAATTAAATGTAACCATGGTTTGTTTGCCTTGTTATATACATAGGAATATGTTTTTCAACATGAGAATGATGGTCACGTAATTTTATGCTGCTCTAGGAAACAGCAAGTTGCTGGTTTACTTTTACCGTTTTGAGTGCAGCATGGCAGCAAACCTTGGCTCCACAGGGGGAATAAAACCTACTCCCTCTCACATAGACAAGGAGGCCTGTACCTATGATTATGATGATTGGAGCACCATCATTCATTCTGCATTGCAATGTCAACCATGACACATGCAAAGACATGCAGATTTTTTCAGAAAGTAAATAAAATATTTTCAGGATATCGGTAGTGAGTAGAATGCATCTTCTTCTTTTTAGTGTGGCGATGACAATCTTAATTTTAATTAGTCACCCCAAAGGCGATGAGTTTGGAGTTTTCATTAGCGTCCATAAACTCCTGTGAAGTGCAAAAATCAGGACAGGCAGGACACGATGCCGCGATGTCAAGTGTCCCATCGTTTGTGGGGCTACACCACTTTTATACTCCAGAGCAGTCATCTATGAATCCCCACTTGTACAGGTTTTCCTTGCTTCGGCCAACGTGTATCCAGAGACTATTTAAAGACTTCCAGGTCAGCCATGGCAACTCGTAACCATGTGGGACATTATCAGTAAGTGGTACAAAAAGGTGAGGTAGGGAAACACTTTCTCGCCATAGCTTGCAATCTTATTTATATTATAACCCTATAAAATTCAAGTAAAAGATCGTGACGTAGGAACTATAAGCATTCAGCCAAGGAAAACATCCCATTATGAAATTGAACGTATAATAATGGTAACAATACTCAAAGCAGAATTATTGTTTATTAATACAGACAGTACCTATTCATAACTTTTTCCTGAAGACCTCATTGGAGGATGTATTTTTGATAAACAGCAACAGGAGTTTCCTATTAATTAAATATTTACAGGCAGTCGTTGTTCTAGTGCAGTTTATTATGCTGTTTAAAATTCTTCGTGAATTAAAAGTGACGTAAGAAAAGTTTTTTTCTATGCGAGGTTGTTTTTATTTTTAAGTAAACCTAGCTAGGAGGTTGTCATCTGCCTAAGCGGACATTTTTTAATGGAATGTGTTTCTATATTTAAAACTATGAATTTATGTTATTTGTTGGATATTATAAAAGTTATTGTTAATTGTCAGCCTAAATGGGATGATACTTACTCGGAAGTTCGGAAGTGCAGGTAAAAGAACATGTTTTTCTTTTGCTTTGGGTGAGTAGATATTTAATTAATTAATTATTTGACCGCTATACAATTGACGCTCACTGCTTTGCACAGGAGCAATACATCTTAACCACGTGATTTTTATGATATATCTAAGTTAATTGTTAATGTTTTATGCATAAAAACATACTGGAATAAATGCTTCCATAGATGACAAAAACCCCGTAAAAATCGATTGTACAGTTTAGAATCAATTTAAATAAGATGTTGAAGAATAATTTGTATTGTCTATTCAAAATTCTACGGATTTATTTTACGTTTACACCGCGCGATTTATTCTCTAGTCTTTGGAAGGAATTTCACAAGTACATTTTTTTTTCCGGATCGGAAATTATCAAATAACTTCCCCCGCTCTGGGCGGAGCGGGGGGACGTGTTAAACTTGTACTGACCAAACCAAACCCCATGTTCCTTCTATTGCCCGTTATGTTCCGGAGCCGCGGTATCCCTTTCGAACAACCCGCAACCCAACTGAAGTATACTTATGTCATCATTATGAGCTTATTTTTAAGACAGTAGTGAGTAAAAACCGCTTAATAACTCGTATTCAAACTTCGTAATGTAATGAACCAAAGGTCTTGAATAACAAACAATTTCTAAATACCGTTCCTCATACCTTAATCAGATCAAGTAGAAAGGTATGACAAGAATCTAAATACGCGCTAATTATAACGTGTGCATATGAAAGCAATCGAATATTGATTAGCTACGTGTTTCATAGTTATTGTGTTCACACCTTTATTTCGTTTGTGAAAGGGCCGAAAGGGCGTTGCACTTTGATTTGACAGCTGTAGTTGTCATAGACAAGATTTTTTTTATATTGCCATAGACAATTCTTTATTTCATTTGTGAAAGGGCCGAATGGGCTATGTACTTTGATTTGACAGTTGTAGTCGCCACTGACAAGAAATATTTTTCTTGATTTTAATTTTTGTATGTCGCTATAGACATTTGTTTTCTTTTTATTTGCTTTGCGGCCTTAGCTAAGTCATAACTTGGACTCTCAATATCCTTGACATTAAATTACAGGAAAACGCAGTAGTGAATTTGAAAACTCGCGCTATGTCACCAGAGCACAGTTCTGTCTTTATTAACCGATAACTGTCTAATTTGTGTGGTTTCCATGTACTGTTAATGTATAAAGTCTAATTCCGACTAATATATAAATGCGAAAGTTTGTAAGGATGTATGGATGTTTGTTACTCTTTCATGCAACGACGCTACTGAACAGATTCGAATGAAATTTTCCACACAGATAGTTAATAACCAAAAAAAATATCCTATATTTATATCCTTAAATTTGTATCTCTATACAACCACCGAACAATACCCGGACATGAGCAATAATAACCTAAAAGTGGTAATAGGTTAACCATTGTTTATATAAAATGTATGATATTCATGTTAATAAATTATTGATCATTTACCAACAGGATTATAACTTATGATTAAGAATTCGTTTTCAAACCCTCTGAAACCTTATTTCCATTACAAATGCTTGACTAGACGAAGGCTCGTGTTCCCTAGTATCAGAGTCAATGGCATTCTACGTCGCCATGAAAACAATGACATCGTAAGTTTTTATGTCATGCCCACGAATGTCTTCTTCAACGTCATTTGACTGTTAATAACTGTTGCTGTCTCTTTCATACACTCAGATCATCATCTGCCAAGCCTTTTCTCAATATGTTGGGGTCGGCTTCCAGTCTAACCGGATGCAGCTGAATACTAGTGTTTTACATGGAGCGACTGCCCATTTACCGCCCACAATCGAGTTAGTACTGGGTAATACGATACCCCTTTTTTGCGGATGGGATGACACCGCACTGGGGGGGGGGGGGGGCAGACTTGACTAAAACCTATTCAAGTTCTTTCTTTTGTCTTTTATGTTCCGAGGCCGCGGTACCTCTTTCAAACATTCCACAACCCCCGACATATGACATACGCTGCTCTTCGATACTGCTTGTCAGACTTTGCACACACGGTTCTTTTTCACACAATTGAACAATTAAAAAAGATAGTGCAGGTTTTGCTGTTAAAGTGATCAGGACTTTATGCTGATTAAAGTTGCTTTGTCACGATTTGAAGGTTTTCAACTTTTATTTTACAGGTTTGTTCATTCGTTAGTAGCAAAAACATAAAAAGGAATTCTGCCTGTCTGTGACCTATTCAAGGCTTAAAGGTTGTGATGTTCGGCACACCGGTAGACATGACCTCAGTTAGTACATCAAGTACTTGTATCTCTATAGTACGTGGGATAATTTTCGTCCTCCACATGGGCTAACCCACTAGTAAAAGTATATTGATTGCTGTTGATCGAGTGGTTTTCAATTTCCAAGATTCAATCCAGGCTGCAAAGTGTTATTAGGTTATTCAATCAGCTAATTTTAAGCATCCACGGATACTGAATTCGTGTCCGGTTGATGTCAATAGGCTCGTTCCCTATAACATGGGAGTAATACTTATCTGGCAAAATGTGGTTGTTTTATTAGGTACACATCTACCTAACCATACGAGGATTACAGGCGTGGTGTGGAGTCAATATCAATCTGTACGACATAGTAACAAGACGCACATAGGAAAAGACCCGTCATTTCAAATTGACTACAATATTTTTTCACAAATCATCCTTATTTCACAACACCTACAATATAATGTGATGCCTATTCTAGTTCCCGCTAATTATATTATCACTACGGAACACTTCGATTGTCGGGACTATTGTTCAAGTTCATCTTGGGTAGGGTTACCATATCGAAACGTGAAAATCGCAACGTATGAAAATGTCCGGTCAATTTACTTTTTAAAATAGCTCGGCAATCATTTAAGGTGGGTGTGTGTTGAGACCCGCAAGGTACAAACAAATATTAGAACCGTGCGGGGATCAGTTTTACTTTACGCGGTACAGCAGCCTATCGTCCAGCCACTGCGCCAACCGTCACGTTATGGTTTTATTATAAAAAAGAACCGGAGAAATGAAAAGGTCATCTCCCACGAAATCCGGACAGATGGTAACCTAATTCTGGGCCTCTCAGAGGCATGTAGAATGTAGGTATTATTATATTATCGAGGAGACTCCCTCGGGACCAAGATACGACATTCAACGTCGCATGTCGGGAATTCTAAAGAAAAATCTGAAGGGTCTCTGAAGGAGTTTGTTGTGGAAAATTCTTTAGTAAAAGAGAGAAAATATATTTTGCAGCAGCTAAAAAGATAACGGAAATACTTTTGCTTCTGTGTTTGTATGATCTTCGTTGGTTTGGGTGAAGCTTATGAAATTTATTAATAAGATACTTCCTTGCTACCTAATCTGGGAAGACTCAATACGTGAATAAGTTCTTTGACGTGATTAATAGTGAATGTTTTCTCATTTCTGTGGATCGGTCTAGTCGTGTAAAAATCTCTCGATTTTCTTAAACAATTTAAACTAGGACTCTATCATGTTCTTTAACATATTGGTAGCATCCAATCTTACAAAATGTCGTAAATTCAGAGAGTTGATTATTTCGCAGTAATTTTACGGGTTTTATGCTTCCCGTAATGGCCCACTGTGCTGCTTAATAGTGTAGAACAATTTATGAGAACAGCGTGCACGCCCTTTTAAATGGATCTTTCTTTTTCTCTTTTGTCGCCTTTTTCACGGTTATTCTAGTATGCTAGTAAGTTAGTAGAAGTAACTCTAAAGCGTGTTGAATTATCAGTGACAACCATGAAGGAAATTTCAAAAATTTATACTGACATAAGTTACCGAAAAGTTTAATAACAACCTTGTAGAAATACCGAATGATTTGAAAGCGATTGTTCTAAATTACAAAGACTGGAACCAAAACTGCTAAAATTGACCTTCTGTTTATTAGTTGATTATTTAAAATTTTCACAAGGTTACTTCAAAGTTGTGCTGAATCTCAATAGGCATTGATTAATGGCATGTTGCATCAAACTATTTTAAAATATCAGACTGCAGCTAGTCCGTCTAATTCTGTAAACGGATTAGTAAGTAGCGATTTTATATACAGTTTTTATTACAGTCAACGAGTGAGAGGAAATGGAATATTCATGTGCACTATTTTAAAGACCTTTCTGGTCATTCTGGTGTTGGCTGACTGTATAATGGCCTGCACACACCTTTTTCACATTGCGAAGGATTTAAAAAGGAACTCCAAATCCATTCCTGCATATATTTGAAAAATTCGGGTGCTCAAGTACGGAAATAACCCTATGAAATATGAATTGTCTAAATTCTGCTGATCTCTATTCTTACTTAAACTTCCATTTCTCACTTATCCATGGCATCACAGTTCATTGCCCCACCCGATCTGATGGCTAGACGGTCAGACGACGTTTATTGTGCACTCTTGTAAATACTTCATTAAATAAATAACGACTAATTCAAACACATTAACTAAATACACTGATAGACGAGGCAACTTGAAGAAAATTGTAATTTACATGCGAGAGACAACTAGCCTAGTCGCCAAGGCACTGGCTCTATGAAGACAAAGAATAAAACAAAGTTAAGTTAAATAAGAGCGAGCCAGGTTCGCGCACCGAGGGTTCCGTAAAAACTTGCAACATAAACAGCCATATATTTTGACTGCGTGGACTTGGAGGGTTGATTTTTTCACAGCACAGAGGGACCACAGAGTTGAGTATATGGTTTTAATTGCACACGATACCTCCATGCGTCCAGCCTCTTGCCAGACAGACAGGCGGACAACAAAGTGATACAATAAGGGTTCGGTTTTTTTCCTTTTGAGGTATGAAAGCCTAAAAATAACTAAACTTGTTATTGTTTATGCATGGGAATAAACATTAAATAGTCAACCGTGTTTTGGAGTCCACCATATTTGAAGGCCATAGAATAACGTCGCTTATCTAACCATAAATTGTGTTCCAAACTTAAATTTATTGAAAATTTCAGCTCAATCGGAAACCGGGTCAAAATTTTCTAAGATTTTTGAAATATGTAGTTACACTTGAATGTAATAAAAGCGTATTTTAATGGAAGCCATTTTTCTGACAAGCTCTTTAGTATTTACTATGCGTCCACAGTTGTTTTTTTTGACGTGACAACGTCTTATAAATTGGTTTGCCGGGTGACACTTCAAGAAACTGCGTTACGGTCCGCTCACGTTATGCGCTCACAATGAGAGCGAGTGAGAGGCACGCGTCCCCGCCCAAGAGCGAGAGAGACAGACATAAACCACTCAAAGCCGTTGTCACGTAAAACTTTCGCCCGTATACCGACTTTACAGGCAACCAATTTTTTTTTGTAGTATGGCACTAGTTGTATTTTTGAGCAAATTTCGGGTAAAAAAGAATTGTTCCATATTCAAATATCAGGGTAGCCAACTTAATCAAGCGTAAACTCAAAAGAAAGTTTACAAATATAAATTAAAAAGCAGACAGGCTGACGTCACACGTTCGTTTGAAACGACTTCCAATTTCGGAGGTTTTATTTACCAGTGGTAGTTAGTTTATGTCCACATGAGCAGACACGAGTAGGGGTATAGAAACCTAATGGGTACGCTTGATTTTCATTTCTTTGATGTAGCTGGCACGTTTTAATTAGGGACGGGGTGTATCAAGGTACAAAACGGCAGTAAAAACAAGACCTAAATTGAGTTTCGTTTGAACTGTATCTTTTGCTGTATTTTTACACATGTATGGGTTAATTTAAAGTTATAGGACTTGTCATTCCTTATATTTAGCGTATACTACTGTAAAGTTATTTTGGTGTGTGGTAGTGTAGTCATAGTAGGCACTAACACCGCCAATTTTTAATTCTTTATTGACTTCACCTGTAACTAACTGTAATAAATCTTACAAGTTAAAATTTACCTACTTCATAGTTGATAATTGAGAAAATTTTGCATATGTTTAGTTGAATGACAATTCATGGTAAGTGACGTCCTTATAAATCCAGTATGGCGGGCTCCCAAAGATGTCGGACTAGTTTAATAAACGTCTAGGACGAGTATGAGTTCCCATGAAATGTGTTACATATAAAAATGCTTGCTGAATTGACAATTTCGCAAATGCTTACTAACAGCGGTCTCTTGATGTCTGAATGTCAGGCGTTAAAAAATCATGGCGCCGCATTTTTATGTAATCTTTCGTTATTTTATAAGATTGTCAAACAACACTTATTTAATTAGAATGAGCCTTATAATTCCAGAGGGGTAAAAGTTAGCGTGATTAACTCCAATTTGGAAAAGTTTGGCCGATTAGCCCTCTCGATATGAAAACTTTACTGCCGAGTAAATCACAAATTGCGTGATTCAGTATTAACACTCGGTTAAATGTTCGTAACGATTTGGACTTTATTTTGTCGCTTTACAAGGCTCTTGTTACGGTGTGATAACGGGCTATTTAAATTCAAAGCACAAGATGAAAAATACAAAAAAAATTGTTAACAGTAGATTTTAAAATGCTCAGCCATAATCGAATACAACTACCATATTGCAAACGTATTTAGTTCTGTCACTATGACATTGACAGCTGTCACTGTCATCATAACCTCTTCTGTATTTTACAACAAACTAGTTGCGCTGGCATAATAGTTGACTTCGGCTCCAGTAGAAGGGTCCCTGGTGTCAGCAGCTTTCATTGTTCTAAATTGTCACCAACAAAATCCGGCAACGTTGAACTGATGCAAAATACACAACTAATTCTCTTACAACGTAATTTCCAAAGTAAATCCCAGTTCGCGACAAGGACTTCAATACAACTTCTTCAGACTTCCATCAGCAATGAACGTCACTTGGTAGCTTTCAAACTTGTTCTCACGTAGATTCACTCTGTCATACACTGGATGCGTCCGCAAGAATAAATCTCTTCCAGACTTTATTAAGTTTCATATTTTTGGACGATATCCGTGACCTGTTTTCTTAAAAGCTTCTGCAGCATCTGAGTAAGCCTTCCAGGTCTCGTCTCGGCTTTTATGTAAGATTTAAGATGAAATATTTAAGAAGTTGGGATTTCAATGCTCTTGGAGTGTGTCATTTTGTATGCTGTTAGAGAAATTATAAATGTAGGCTTCATGTTATTGTAAGGGCTAAACAAGCAGAAAGCTTTTCAACTATTCTATTTGTGCTTACCTAACTTCTGTGTTGAAATATACTTATGCTATAACATGTTCAGCATTAATCAACTATTGTACGTCCACAATTTCTTCGAAAGTTTTGCCAGCCATTATTTACCTTCATTCTTCAGTATGTTAATGAATATGTTAACACCACTTAAAAAGTACTGCAATCCATCAAATATTTATTAACTTGCTTGACCGGTACTTGCGGGTACTACAAAGCCAACCATCTAACTGTACTCATAAAATTGATCAATACAGTATGTAAACCACGTTGTTCAGTTATAAAGATTACAGATGACATTCGATAGCCGCTTGCGCCTGTATCAATGCCGAAATAAGTCCTAATTAGCCATGTGTGGGGTACCCGTTGTGCAGACAGGTCATTGTTCCAAGTGACTTTTTAAGTCAGCACGCTTTTTGGTATTCGCGACGAGAACAGGTGGCGTGCGTGACACCTGCTTCCGGCGATGCGCGTACGCATATTTGGGATATAGAATGCATGTCGCGGACGCTTTATTGGTCAGTCGTGTCTGGACACTCGATGCATACACTTGTCATGCGCGGCGCCGGTTAACTATGCTTTCGAAACAAGGTTCCATATTTATCGCTGTCTGTAAATAAGGAAATATGTAAAAAGAAGTTACGATATAAGTGAAATTTATTCATGAGTAACATGTTTTTGGCGTTAATTTTTTTTCATAAAAGCTTGTGGCTGTTTGTACATGTTTTTTATTTATTACATGGAAAGTAATATTGAGTTGAGTCGCCCTAAATGGTATGGTGTTTTGTATGTATGTCGTGTTTGTTATCTTTGCCGGAACAATTGTCCGCCGCCGGATGCTGCTGACAGTCCCAACGGTTAAATGATAATGTACACTACTGACTGCCGCTGTATTTTTAGTATTTGCACAATGTTTTTTCCATATTTTATAGGTACCTATTTATAAATAATTCTATCAGTAGTACAAGTACAAATGATTCATTGCGAAAATCCCTACACACGTATACCGAGTGAAACTGTAAGATAAAATGCCAATAGACTACTAAAGTCATCCGTTTTCATGTCTCTTCCGAGTCTATTCATGTCGATCGCATGGATACAACGCAATGCGTTCAACTTGGAAATCGCGAGAAAAGCCGATATTGACGTCTCAGTAATGACAAGGGTAGCCGAGAAAGGAGACTAACGCAAAGGTTGGAAAATGCGGTCCAGAAGCCTTTTGTTGGCTCAACGTTTGATACCAATTTGTTCAGACTTCAGATACACGGGGAAATAAAAGCTATTATACGTGTTCGTCCAAACCTTTGCGCAAAACTTGAACCTACTTTTTTCTTTTTCAGACAAGCAGGTTTATAATATTCTGCCAAATCGTTGAGAATCCAATCAAAAGTGGAGACTGTGATCGCCTTTTAGGCGTTAAATTGTTAATTCTAGTGTAAAATTAAGTGCTTCTTTACCAAATATTTATACCTTGTAACCAATAAATCAGCCTTAAATATAGAACGAAGTCACCTTAAAGGACCAAAAGAATTTTGTAAACTTTTTAATAGTTGACGATCGCCTTAATTTTTTACGGGATTAGAGTAAGTGTAAATAGAAGACAGTGAACAAAAACCTTTTTTACTGGATCCTTTTGTACGATATCAACGAATCTTTGTAGTAATGTTACATGTGGTAGATCGTGAGTGTGGTTTGTGGTGGTCCCGTGATAACGTGAGGTGGTGTTAAACAGTGGAAAGTTCTAGAAATTGGTGATCATGGAGCGCTGCGATGGATTCCTGGTCTACAGAAAGCCGGTGTACAGGGTCTTCCAGTATTTGGAAACGTAAGTATAAAATCCTTAATAGGTTTAAAGACTGCCGTTCTTTACATCACAGATTTAGGTAGGGTTACCGGAAAATTGTCTTGGAAATGTGGTGAAGACCTATGTCCATCGAATCGAAGAAAATACTGCCGTAAGCTTGAAACAGAGATTTAATTAAAACGACCTTGTTGCACGCTAAGAATTCTTCGAGGCCTATAAGCAACAACCATACCCCCCTATAAGTGATGCAATGACCGCATTTTCGCTTTCAGAATTAGCGTTCTACAGCTAATTTTTGTGACGTAAGCACTTCAAAAAGCTCCCGGCATCAAGAATTCAAATGAGATACTTTAACCACTTCAAATTAAGCGTTCTAAACGGTTATTGCTAAGAAGTTCTCGTTGAGATTTCAAAACGTAATATTTGACCTTTGCTGACTTTGATATTCGGTTTGTGAACAGAATTTGCCAAATGAAACTAAAAAAGATGCTTTGCAAAAGGCAGATTAAATTGATGATAACATTAAGTGCCTTAAGATGGCCTTGAGATTTCCAGGTAGGTTTTGGAAGTAAAAAATCTTAGGTCTTGGGATGCTGGGTTAAAAGGAAGCTAAAATTAAATGTTAAGGATTTTTGAACTAATATTAGCAGCAAAATGATTACGTTCTATACAGAATTTATTCTTTGTAATACGTTTTAAAATACTATAAGATTCGTGTAGACTCGTTTGATGCAGGCTCAAAATCGTAATTAATGATGCCATTTTTTTGCCATACAATTACAAGCACAAAATCAAGAACCACAAATAGCATTACTTGGTTCTTTTGGGTCGTGTCCAAAATCGGAACTAATTCTGCCATGTTGTTTTTTAAATACATTTTCACAAAATAATGTACTCATCCCCACAAAGCCTGCTAATGCAAGCAATCTTATCTAAAGATCCTAATAGCACTGTACCTTTAAATCACGTTGTGGCGAAACTTGTAGAAATCCTGATTGGTCATGCGTGACGCACCTACTTAAAACAAGACACTATCTGCAACCCATCCTATCCCACACAAAGTAGTAACTCTCTATGACTACTCTAATACCTCTACGTTGCATAATGAAGAAGCCGCAATAAGCTCGAGAGATCCAAACTAAACATCTATTAAGTAGATGAAACCTCAGATTGAGACATTCTGGCAAATGGCGTCGAACACTTCGGTAGACAGGCCTACATGTTTGATGAACCTCCTTCGAACCCGACAACCCAATCGATCATTTACACAGACACTCCATTTTCAATCCTAAATTGATTATACTAGAGTTCATAATGGAGTTAGAAAGGATCAGTAGCCAGAAACTGATGTGGTATTTAGAAGGGGTATTAGTTTTGACGTTCTATACAGCGTGTTGTTTTGCATCCTCGTCAAATTCAAGGACGTAACTATGCTAATGATTCTCGACCCGAATCGATAATAAAATAAGTAGGTTTTTTTTTTTTTACTTTTTTCGTATTTTCAAAAATCGGTAAGTGCACACAGGTGCGTGCATGCCGCTGTATGATACGTATGCGCCGACGCTCACGCACACTGTTCTGTGTGTTCTGTAGGTGATTCTCTACTTTTGAAGTGAAATATTCTGTAATACTGTTAAATTTAAACACACAGAGACAGATCATAAAAGCGCCGTATATTATTATTGATCAGGTACCGTAATTTTCATTGATTATTTATGACTTTTACTAGCACCTCCTAAATTTTGACGAGGATGCAAATCAACATATTGTATAGCACTGGATATTTTCATCACGGCAATAAATCATGGTTTTAATGAGATTTCTTTCGTTATTTGTTGATGGTATGATGATCTTTGGACCTTAATAAAGGGTTCATATAATTATGACCTTCACTGTGTGGTGTGCGGTGGACGACAACCCGTTTCCTCTACTAAACTTCGTCTTCGCCGTGTTTATGGTTCTCATAATAGTTTAATTAAATTAGGCTCAATCAGAAGTTTGCTGCATCGACGAGTTTTTTAGTGCTCTACTCGCCTCTAACAGGTGCATAGAAGTGCTGATGGAGAAGCCTAAAGAGAATTACTGGACATGGGCCATGGTTTATGATGGGGCTTCGCAGTCTGTTTTGTCGTTAAATTCTAGTAAAATAATCAAGTAACACTCAATAGTAGCTAAAAGTACACTAATCAGCTAAAAAATAAATAAATGTAATATTCTCTGGCAAAACACAAAGCGACAAAAGAAAACATACTCCCTTGCATAAGCTTAGATACTAAAACCTCTCGTTACCTAACAAAGAAAACATGCCTACCGTCTCTAAAACCAGTAACTGTGTCCAGGTCTCGTTTTCAATAGAATCTGGTCGCGATATCGACAAGGTAAACGCCATTGAAGCGTTAGCTGATATCAGCAAGCAGTGTTGCTAGGTTGGGAACTATTATACCTTTTTTCAGAGAAAATTTGGTTCTAAGGGGAAAATCGGGGAAATCATTATGTTTGCCGAAGTTTTCCCTAAGAACATTTGGAACAACTCTGTCAAATTAAAATACACTTAAAGGCCAGATTTCGTCATTTGTAAAAATAACTTGCTTACAGTACCTACGCCGCGCTGATTACATCGTTTCGTGCGCTTAAAAAAACTGACAATACATAAATAGCCACCAAATTCAAATCTCTCGGCATCGTTACAAACTAAAATGCGGAAGAAAGCTTAATGTGAAAAATAATAAAGTTGGTTTTTAGAACTTATATCTAGCCACCCTGTTCGCAAGGAACACAATACAATGTTTTGTCGACCCACACGCGGCAAACTCTTGAAATAGCTTTGACCACTGGATACTGGCTGGTAATACCGGAGTTATTTGACGTTCGATTTTTTTTTATTTGGACCAATTTAAAAGTAGAAGAGATTTTTATGTAGACGTTATGTTTTGAGTTAAGAATACCGTCTAAAAACAAATGACGATCAAAAGGTTTTTATGCGAAAGCAAAATAGTCTTGCGTTTCAGACTCGATTTGTAGTATCTTATAGTGATCTTATTTTAGATGATTATTTGATTAAATTAAGTTTCACATTACACTCAAAGAACTAAAGTTCATTTTTATGTGATTAACTTAGTAAAGCATTCAGAAGTCGCACATCAAAATTCAGAACTTTACATAGACCGGCAAGAATTTGTAAATTAATATGACCACGTGCTATGTAATAAAAAATAAATACATTTTCATGCGGCGGCGTACGTTTTGAATAAATTTTACATAAACAGCGAACGGACCGCTGTGTGTTGGAGCAAGACGACGAAATTTACATAAAACCACGATATTTTACGAATGTACCAGCCATGAATACCTACCGTGTTACTTTTGACCTGCCTTTAATTTTCAAGTAGGTACTCTGTATGAAATATCTACAAAACGTTTGCAGCTTCTGCCTGTGATGTAAAATTGTTGTTTGCAACTGCATTGGGAATTGTAAGCACACTTCTGTCATGGAAAACGGCATTAAAATTACAAGTTTCAATGTTTTTAATTCTGGAATCCGATCTTGTGTTTTTAAATGCAGGGTTTTAATACAAAGGCTTTTGACTATACTGGATCTTTTACCCTCATTAAATAAAAGCTGCTAACGAATCTATCTTCAGAATAAATTATAATAAGTCCCAGAAGTGAGGTCTAAGAGGCTTCCAGAATTTGAGTCTCCATGGAGAACCTCTTAAGTGGAAAACAGCTTTATCATCCTCAAAAGGTACTTGACCCTTGGAGTTTGGAAAGATCGGGTGACATTTTGTTTTGGGTCTGAAGCGTTATTTTATTAACTTTCTTAGTCTGAAACTCTTCTTAGAGGTGGGTTTTACGATTTGCAAAGAAAATAGATGCTTCACAGACAGCGTGGTAGATTAATAAAAACGTAATAATGCGTAAGTAGATTTAAACGATAGAGTACACTTACTCTATCGTTTAAATCAAATCAAGCGTTAATTAGTGGCCCGTTGTGTAGATTAGGATTCCTTATATGTTAGGATTCCCCCGCTCCGCCCAGAGCGGGGGAAGTTATTACATGATTTCCCATCCGCAAAATAGAAAAACCTCCACGCGTACCCGAAAGGGTCTTGTCTTGACAGCCAGTTAGACGGATAAAAAAGTGATCCAATAAAAAGTGCCGTTTATTTTCCTTTAGAGGTCCGGAACCTTCAAAACAGTCGTTCTTCTGTTTCTGCACTTCGTAAGGGGGCGTCCATAAATTACGTGAGGTGTTTAAGGGGGGGAGGAGGTCGAGTCAAATCTCATCTAATCTTACGTTGGAGACCCCCCTGGTCTCGGCAAATATCACGCAATTTTTTTCTGATTGAAACAAAAAAATATAAACCATTTTGGCCCATTTAATCCAGATTGTTGATTTTTATTACACTTATAATTAAACTCTCAGCAATAGTGATTACTAGTCTTAACTAGTCGTAAATAAAAGCACGAAGCAAATTTTTTTTTCTTTTTACAATAACAATCCAACGGGTTTACGTAAGAAACCCACATTTTGAAAAATCTCACGTGAGATTGGGGGATGGGGGAGGGGGTTGAATAAAATCTCACCAGGGGGGGAGGGAGGGACAGAAAATTCAAAAAACACCTCATGCAATTTATGGACGCCCCCTAACATATTCAACGATGAATATGTTATGTCTACGGAACTCTATCTTAATCAATTCGTCAGGAACACAACTTTTTAAACGCTAAAGCAAAGGGTGGCACGGTGGTGTGAGCATGTTTTTCTAACGCACTTTAAATATAGCCTGTCCAAAACGGGAAGCTAAGTGTTTTAAGTGCAGTATAGTATGTTTTGGTACTTTTTATAGAATGTTCGTTTGTGTAGTTCGCTTGTAATGGGCTTATAAAACTTAATGATTTGTTTCGGAATTGTTTTTAGGTAGGCGCGTGTTGATCATCTTGGTTATTGATTGTTTAACTTGAGGTGATGAGGTTTGGTTCAAGTTGAATATGTTAGGATAGGTTATGGTTATTTTGAAAACCAATGAGAATGCAATACTTACATCATTTTCCGATGCGTTTGGCTCCAGAGCCAACAATGTATGGGCGCAGAGCAATGTACTTTGGATAAGAGTAGGAAATTGATGAAGTTAGAAAACTGTTTTTTCCTCACACTTGGAATTTCTCCTGTATCGTGGGTGCGTTTACAAACATTTAAACTCACATACACAAACAGCCAGACCCGGAACAACTATCTGTTGGCCATACAAATATTTGTTCTATGCGGGAATCGAACCCGCGACACGCAGCGCAGCAGTCGATCGCTCAGCCACTGCGCCAACCGTGCCGTCAAATTGATTCCCGTAAAGTTTAATTTTGACGTGAGCGGTGGTTATAGCTAAGTTTTCAAAAGCGTAATTTGAAGTACCTATTAGGTTTTATGATAAGCTGTAAATATAAATAACATTATACGTTTCCAGCTCACTTCTAAAATCAAATTTCAGATTTATTTGATATCAGCGTCAAAGTTCTCGTGTTCGTGCGTTACGGTAACTAGACCGTATCAAATAGATTGTCAGCATTCGGTATCCTAAGATATCTGATCGGCTACTATTGCGAAAATTAATCGAGTTTCTAACTTACGACTGTAGTTTTGTGCCTAGTTTTATGTCTAATGTAATACTGAAATGAGTCACTGTTGGGTTGTTCGAAATTCGAATAAATTAGTGGGGAAACAACAATTGAGGCCTTGTTCAGCCATCGACTTTCATAAATAATTGATTCATCTAGTACAATTTAGACAGCGGAAAAATGCTCCCGCAATTTAATGTCTGCATTGAAAATGGGAATGTTTTGCCATTGTTTGAAGTAAACAATTCTTGTAAGGAAAAGCTATTACAGTACAATCGCAGTGTTAGCTAAAGAGTTATCCTTAATTTCCATAACAAACAAAAACATTCACTTAGTTAAGTATTAAGAATGTACTTTATACTTAACTAATAATTATAATTTTGAATTAATGTCCGAACACACAATGCGAGGAAAAGTCTAGAAACCAAAAGAAATCTTTATTCACTAGGTCCCTTCCTTACTTAGGTACTTTTTATTAGAATTCCGTACCTTAAAAGGAAGAACGGAACCCTTATAGGATGACTTTGTTGTCCGTCTGTCTGTCTGTCCTTTTATCTCGGTAACGCGTAGAGGTATCTAGTTAAAATTAAAATAATATACACAAATCTGTGGTCCCTTAGAACTGTGAAAAAATCAATCTTCTAAGTGTACACAGTCATAAGATATGGCCGTTTATGTCGCAAGTTTGTACGGAACCCGCGGTGCGCCAGTCCGACTCGCAATTGGCCGGTTTTTTTAAAATTAAACCACA
This sequence comes from Ochropleura plecta, assembly GCA_905475445.1. Taxonomy (NCBI): domain Eukaryota; kingdom Metazoa; phylum Arthropoda; class Insecta; order Lepidoptera; family Noctuidae; genus Ochropleura; species Ochropleura plecta. The sequence goes on along the minus strand of FR997738.1, from coordinate 9,078,690 downwards.
CACTGCTAGCAATTGACAGACATTCACGCTCTTATATTGTAAAGTGAATACTAATAAATTTAATTTAATCGTTACAATTAATAAAGTTGCTATAACTGATCTCAATATTTTTTTTTTGTTATAATTTAGTTTATTAATATTTCATTAGAATAACTATAATTTAATCATTTTGTTGTGTCTGATCTCAATAAATTTAATGTTAAAATTTGGATAATTAATATTAAGAAATATTTGGTTAATGTATCAATTAATTTTATTTTAAAATTATTTTATAGTCTTTGCTGTGTCCTACAGGGTCCGTAATTGTACCTTAGCTTTAAGCCCATTGTAAAATCTTCACACATTATGTAATACAAATAAAGATATAAATATATTTTTTTTTTTAATAAAAATACTTTGCCCCACACTAGGAAACTAAACTTAAACTCACATACACAAACAGCCAAACCCGGAACAACTATCTGCAGGTCATACAAATATTTGTTCCGTGCGGGAATCGAACCCGCGACACGCAGCGCAGCAGTCAATCGGTCAGCCACTGCGCCAACCGTGTCGTCATATAAAAATGAATACATTTTAACCCAAAGCCAGATAAGTGAAAGGAGAGCAAGGTTTTCAAAGGAGTTATATTTCATCTACTAAGTGCATCTCAGGTTATCATTTCAGGAACTTCCCGCTTACGTAAATGAAATCAAATATGGCTGCCAGCTTTTACTTTGACAAGTTATATTTAAGATGGTGGTGAATGACTTTACTTTTATTGTTTGTCGGCCGAATTTATGTATACCACTGTATTGCCCATTTGTAAAGGAGTTTCTTCACATTTCACCAAAAATATTTAAGGGTAGTATCAGATACTTTAGCTAAAAACTTCAAGTACCTAAAACCAATTAAACTTTTGTCCATATTACTGAATCGAGACATTCTAAAATCACACTTACTTTGAAGAATTTAGATTACATTAACTGAGCTTCTCAAGTCTAGGAACCTTAATAAAATTAAACATAGTTCTTCACATACTCGTCGAAAAGCGAGAAACCGTATTCAATTGTTTCACATAACTGCAATTCCTGCGAAAAGTTCACATCACTTTTGTATTCGCAAGTCATTTCTCACTCCCAAAAAGCGACCCAAAATTATTTACGTCACATGCACAGTCGTCTCCCCTACAGCTACTGTTAAAATCACACACGCTTATAGTGTACAAAAACGCCATAAAAAGTACATTTCAATACGGTAGGGGACGGTCACCCTTTACGCTTTTTACCCCAACGAGCTTGCAAGCGCAAACGTTTTTAAAGGATTCAATAGAGGGGGAACTTGAACTCCTGTAATTCCGTTAATGGACGATGGGATTGCGAGTCTAATTAGCTTTCATGAAAATTATCTTGAAAAGATTTTATTTATTGCTTCCTTTAAATATTTTTGTCTTTGATGAGTGTTAAATGCGTGGAACGGGGCATGGCGGAAATATTGATGGTTAATTCACATATTACTATGGACGTAGACTACTTCTTATTGTGAAGTAGCAAAGAATGCTTTTAGGATAAATTTTTGTCATAATTCCCCATACTAGGAATTTCTCCTGTATCGCGGGTGAGTTTATAAACATTTGTACTCACATACACAAACAGCCAGGCCCGAAACAACTACTTGTAGGCCATATAAATATTTGTTTCGTACGGGGATCAAAGCCGCGACGCCACGAACCACTGCGCCAACCGTGCCGTCTGAAAATTGGAAGAGAAGTAAAAGAAACAGTTGTATTGTGGTACAGATGATACTTAAAATCTAGGTAAATACTGAGATGACAGACGAGATAGCTAATCATAGGTACTGGCAAGACGTGCTACCCTGATGTTTCGGGCAATCTCATTTCGCACGAATCAGCAGCCCGGGTTCAAAAATCCGGCCCCGAATCAACTCGTACATTTGTGTAGTATATAATTATTTGTTTATTAAGATGAGAACAAGGGGTTCATTGAAATAATAAAGGCAACTAACTCCTAATAAAAGACTAGAGCATTGTTAACGGGAAGTTGGATTCAAATAGTATAATGCTTATTGCAAGTCAAACGCGGAATGGTCTTTATAAGAGCCCAACTAGCACTTGACCGGTTTAATGTAATTGATAGCTTATTAACTGACAATAGATTCGGCCTATAATCGGCCAATCTATCGGTCGTTCGGTACAGATTTCCGGGTCACGACACTCATAGTTATGTAGTTAATAATAATGCTAATTTGAGCCAAAGGCCTGACAGATAGTATCAGCCTCGATTTGCATGGGTGGTGCAATCGTACCTTGTTAAGGATGAATGAAACATGTGTACATTAAATTCTGATGTGAGGGCTTTTTTTCTGTTGCGGGTTGTTCGAAAGAGATACCGCGGCCCCGGAACGTAAAGGGCAATAGAAGGAACATGGGTGGGTTTTAGTCAGTAAAAGTCTGACACTCCCCCCCCGCTCCGCCCAGAGCGGGGGAAGTTGTTTGATGGTTTTCCACCCCAAAAAAAAAGGCTTTTATTCTTTTCTAGCTGATCTTATTTTGATTGGATGATGGTGTCTATTCAGCGTTCTGTTTTTCGCAATAGGGCATTCCCCATTTCTCCTATCGTTAAGTGTGCGTAGTTGATCTTTCATTGTTATTTTGTATGAACATTATTATGTAAATGGCTTTTTAGGATTCCGTACCTTAAAAGAAAAAAACGGAACCTTTATAGGGTCACTTTGTTCATCTGTTTGTCTGAAAATACCCTTTCCCTCGGGAGCGCATGGAGGTATTGAGTTGAAAATAAAACCTAACACTCGTCTATGGGCTTTAAAGCTGTGAAAAAACCCTCTGAGTCTACGCAGTAAAAAAAATGACCGTTTAGATCGCAAAGAGCGCGAGTTTGACTCGAACTTGGCCGTTTTTTTTCACAAAACTTTTGTGACAAACATCTCTCCCCAAAAGCCCAAGATCACAATCTTGCCTTCTCGAACCCAGACCAAATTCCTAATACTCTTTCCAAAGCGACATTACACTTAAGTAGTTCCGGGCTTCTGTAGGGTTACCAAGTCATCTTATAGCAGTTCTTATTCGTGTGAGAAAGAGATGGTGCTAGACACCCTGTATAGCTCTGTCTCTTTCCCTCAGTGGAATAAGTTCTACTTTAAGACGTCATGGTAGGGTAGCTGGTACTTTCCCGCAAATTTATGGCGCGACGGATTATAATCGATGGCCCCAACCGCCGCCGCCGTGTGAAAACTACCCTCGCGGTACGAATGTTATTATTTGCGAATTGCGGGTAGGTACGCGAGCAGAGAGTGGTTTTATAATTGATATTGATGGTCGGTAGGTGGAAAGTTTCGCGGGAAATATTGGAACAGGATTGAATAAGGTGAATGGTTTTTTTTGTGGTACCGGTATGTTGATGATTTTGCGAAGAAAAAGGAGGTTTTTTAGATTGATAACATGAGGAGAATTTAAGCGAAGAACTTTACACTGTTCCCAAACAATCAAGACCGACTAAGATATATCAGGCTTGGTGCCCAAACCACATCTTTTTTTGCATCCATCTTTTTTTTTATATAAACGATGGCTGAAAAAGAAAATCGGAGGGTTCCGTTCAAACTTGCGACATAAACTTCCATATCTTTTGACTGCGTAGACTTAGAGGGCTGCTTTTTTCACAGTACAAAACCAGAGTTGAGTTTACGAATAATTTCAACTCGATATCTCCACCCGTTCCCGAGATAAAGGGTCTTGACAGACAGACAGACGGACACGAAGTGAGTCCTATAAGATCCCGTTTTTTCCTTTTGATGTACACCTGACGGCATATCAACCTACACATAACCATTTTAACCTGATCTCTCAATTACGGTGTGCGATTCGTAGTAGAGAGATCAGGTTATAATAGTTTAGTATAAGTTGACCTGCTGGCGTCGTGTGTACTTACCCTAAAAAATAAAAATACGGAGATCCAAAAACCGACATATTTACGTTACGTTTACACAGCGCACTTGTTCTCCTTCTCAGAAGTTTCTATTTTAGTTGACATAATATTATGTAACAAATATAACTGTAATTATTTATTTATGTCTACTACCTATTAATAGCTAGTAATACTGCTCTACTTACGTCACATTTGCGTACATTTAAACCACATTTGAAATGAGAAGCAAATCCTTAGAGATTAATAACTTGTAAATCATTTGACTTGTTGATATGTAGGTAATTTAAATGTACTGTGGCTTAGGTAATTCGTGATTAAGCGCATTTCAGTATCAGATTGCTTAAGTTAATTATATAACATCTTGGCTGTAATCCTAGGGGGTTAGACAGTGTACTGTGAAAGTTGTTTACCCTTAACCAAACCCGAGTGAAGGCTGGTTTGCAATGCGGGCCTGTGGACAGCGAGCAACGGGTAGCTCACCGTCCGTCCGTCTATGAACGACAGGCCGTGTCAACGGCGCGTTAATGCTCCACGCGCGCCTCAAAGAGATTTCAGCAAAGCAGAGGGGCTTGCCAGAGCCTCCGCCTGCCGGTGTTGCGGGTTGTTCGAAAGAGATATCGCGGCCCCGGAACGTAAAGGGCAATAGAAGGAACATGGGTGGGTTTTAGTCAGTAAAAGTGTGATACTCCCCCCCTCGCTCCGCCCAGAGCGGGGCAAGTTATTTGGTGATTTCCTATCCGCAATAAAAAAAAGGCTGGTTAGCAATGACGTTCGAATTCTCAGGTTTTTTTAATAGAATAGAATAGCTATGGATTGATATGACATGTATTGGTGAAATAATAGGGCTAGCTTATTGCCATCAACGAAGCACAAACCTAGACTACCTAGTCAGCCTTGTTAGTTTAGTGGTCGAAAACGTTACAGCTGAGAGTAAGGTCCTGAGGTCGATTCCCGAGCTGGTCAGTGTTTAAAAAACCGGTTAAGTGCGCGTCATACTCGCGCACCAAGGGTTCCATACAAACTTGCGACATAAACGGTCATATCTTTTGACTGTGTAGATTTAGAGGGTTGATATTCACAGCTCCAAGGGACTTCTGTCTTGAGTATATGGTTTTAATTTTAACGTGATTCCTCCGCGCGTTTTCGAGAAAAAGCTTCTTGACAGAAAAATAGACAGACGGACAACAAAGTGATCCTATAAGGGTTACGTTTTTTTTCTTTTGAGGTACGGAACCCTAAAACCAGCCAGCCAGGCCAGTGTTAATAGCTGAATATATAATATAACTACCTGGCACCCGCGGCTCCGCCCGCGTGACATCGAAAAAAAAAGTATCCTATGTGTTATTTCAGACCATAATCTACCTGTGTGCAAAATTTCATCAAGATCCGTTCAGCCTTTTTGACGTGAAAGAGTAACAAACATCCATCCTCATTACATTCTCATTTACAGTATCGGTAGGATATAAATAGGCATAATTTCAATTCAAAACAATTATTTATTGCTTCTCACATGTGTTAAGCAGGTTGAATATAGACAGGACAGACATAGAATACAGACACAATTTTTTTTTTTTTTTAAACAGAACATTGCCCCACACTAGGAATTTCTCCTGTATCGTGGGTGCGTTTACAAACATTTAAAGTCACATACACAAACGGCCAGACCCGAAACAACTATCTGCAGGTCATACAAATATTTGTTCCGTGCGGGAATCGAACCCGCGACACGCAGCGCAGCAGTCGATCGCTCAGCCACTGCGCCAACCGTGCCGTCAATTTGAATATAGACAGAGCAGCTAATGTAGTGAACCAATCTAAATACTATTATTCCTTGTCTACATAAAATCCTTGACAAGCCTTAAAACAATTACAATCTGACATAATTATTTTCATACGAAATATAATAATTTTATACAACGGACCATATGTTACTCATATTTATTTTAGTTTCGCACGAAAAGGGGCGACAACACGCGAACTTACTTTAATTAATTAATAAAAACCATTGTATGCCATTATGTTTAATATGATGTATGGTTTGGTCTATATTTCTATTCACTCTGATGACGCGATGCAGGCCTAGTGAGTGTTTAGCAGGGGTTGTCAACATTGTAGTTGGTTGTTTGATATCGCTAATTCTGGGAATTAAACTTAAACAAAAAAAAAACGTGTGGTACTCGGGGACTGCCGCACTTATGCAATTAATAAAAAAAACTTATGCATTAAATAAAAAAAAAACTAAATATAATATGTATTTAAAAGTACTTCGAATAAAAATAATTCGCAAAGAGAAAAGCAAGTTCTTGGGTTTGATCCAGCGTAATGTCGATTGACTATCCCATTCTCTACCAAACACGCTAATAGAACATTGGAATCGTGATTGAAATAACTGACCGTATTCGTAATTAAAGTGTTAGGTTTTTGCGTTACGAAATTTCTTGATTCAATAGCTTAAAATGACGTTCTAGCATAATAAACTGTGCAATCATGTCTGCTGGTTTGGTAAACAGAACGATATAACATTAAAAAAAAACCAGCCAAGTGCGAGTCGGATTTGCGCACCGAGAGTTCCGTATAAACTTGCGACAAAAACGGCCACATCTTTTGACTGCTTAGACTTAGAAGGTTGATTTTTACAGCTAAAAGGTACCAGAGATTTGAGTATATGATTTTAATTTTGATTCGATACCTCTACGTGTTTCCGAGATTGGGTGGGGGGAGGGTCTAGACAGCCAGAGAAACGGACAGACGGACAACAAAGTGGATAAGGATTCCGTTTTTTTCTTTTGAGGTACGAACCCTAATAAAAACAATCATTAAGTTTTAAAATTTTCTTGCCTTTTTCAAGGAAAAGAAGTAGTAAGAGCTGGTATCCCTTTTTAACCTTCGTCTCTCCAATTTTTTAAAAGCTACCATCTTAATTTCACACATTCACAAATTTCGTTATGGGCTTTCCAGCTTCAATATTTTAACTAGGTCTGGTTATATCTGTATTTCTGTACCTACATTTACGTACGAGAATATACAAAACGCTGGTGCATAACCACCGGCATTTGTAAGCGGTAAACGGAAGTACAGTCCTTGCAAAAAAAGGCCGGTTGCTCGCAGAGAGCAGTACAAAGAGTTGCAGCCCCACAAACAAATAAAGAAAACGCGGTTAAAAATGTTGGGGAGCTCTGGTTTAAAGAATAAAGCTTACACACCCCTACTGACGTAAACAGGGGTGGTGCACACGTGTTCGATTTCACACATGATTTATATTTTTATTCTACAGAGTCATATACTATACTCATATTATATTGCCAAGCGTTTGGTTACGGGGTCATATTGGATTGGAGAGCGTATCGACTGTCGATATTGAAATATTTTTAATTAATTTTACGGTAATGGCACGAGGGTACTTTTGGGGGCATAAAGGGGAGAGATTATTAATGTTTACGTCACTAAATAAAATTGAAGAATGGAAAATCAATAAACCATTTTTCGAAGTCAATTCGATAATTAAAATGTCTGGAATTCGGATTAAGCAGCAAAAAGTAGACAAGATTGAGATAGATTAAACATTAAAGATTAAAATTCGTATTCTATATTTCTGATAACCATAGAGGACCTTGATTGGGCTGTCTCAAATGCCTTTGATCAACATAAAAAAGACTTTATTTTATGTTAGGAAGTGAAGCGTATAAACCCCTTCCCCATCAAATTGATGATTCAGTTTGTGTAAAACAGTGGAGAAATACGTCTCCTTGGATGCTTGATTTGACGAGAGCAATCGAGATTAAGACATTTACTTGGGAAAACTTGGGTGTCTGTAATATACAGGGTGTCCCTGTCCCTGGAAGTAAGGGTCAAATCGAAAGGGGGCATGGACAAGTACATTTCTAAACTTTTTAATCCTGAGAATGTCACTCCAATTATTTACGATGAAATAGTTATGATCAATCTTTGTTTAGTTAATCACTTCGTATAATGCTAAAAAATCAACTTGAGCTGTTCCAACTGTATCCGTACAATACTGTGATGTGGTTTCAATTTATTATTTATTATTAATTTTTTATTTCAAAAAATCGGTATTCTTTTTAATAACGTAATTTGCCTAGCTTGGAATGTGCAGAGGGAGCGAAACAAAAAACATATTTTTACATAGTATAAAATGAAGTCGCTTTCGCTGTCTGTTCGCTTAAACCTTTTAAACTACTCAACAGATTTTAATGCAGTTTTCAGCAATAGATACCTGCGCACTTGACGATCTTATAGCTGCATCAGCAAGCGGACTTCGTATAGCAAAATTTTGGGCCAAAAATATTTAAATCAAACGAAACAATAGATAGAACGATTCAAGAGAAAGGTTTATATTTTTAAATGTATAATATACCCGTCTTCATGGGTGAAACCGAGGTGTGCAGCTAGTGTTTTTATAATAAAAAAATCTATTTACTAAATATCCACCGTCTCAATCAAAAATTTTGCCCGCATATACTGATAACTATAATTATTTCTGGATAAATAAGAACCGAATATATTGACTAGCATTTTCAAACTCTGAGATGTATTTATGAATCTTTGGATATGGGATTTTTATTCTCTTTCTTCACTAAGCCATATTCATAAAACCAACATAGGTAAAGGCACTAAATAAGTCTAGAAAATAAGCTGTTCCCGCTTAAGATCTAATTTCCTCCAACATTCACATAAACTCTTAATCTCTAAAAGGACGGCTTGCTATCTAGTCGTTACTTTCCAACTCATTTCGCTAGCGAATTAAAAACTTGGGAATGTCTTAAAAGTTCCAATGTCTCGATTCCTTTTACCATTTAAGAGGTAGTTGCTAAAGTTAATTTAGAAAAGCAATGCAGCTACTAATCGAGTTGTATCTTTATGTGTTGAGAATACTTATTATGTTCTTTTGGCACTTTTTCTCGCAGATCTCCATGAAGAAACTGATTTTTTTTTTCAACACGATTTTATCAGCTTAACATGTAAATTACATAAAGCTATGTGAATCATTTTTAGAAGGCAAATTTGACCCATTTCCCGGTTTCTGATTGAATTGGAATGTTGCACTAGTGTTTATTATGCATGACAAACAAGGATGGTTAGGTCACGGCATTCTACACTTTCGATTATTAAAAAAAAGTATAGAATCTCTTTATGTTCTCAAAATAACTGGCACAAAACAAAACACATTCAAATTACACGAACATACTTTTTTTTAAACGTTGACTAGGAATTTCTTCTGTATCGTGGGTGCGTTTGCAAACATTTAACACACACATACTCAAACAGCCTCTCAGATCTACTGCGAGTCTTTGCTCTCTCTCTCGCTCATGGTTGGTTTTTTTTTTACTACAAAGACACCCCTTAAAAAGTTTACATATCAAGGTGATATTTTGCCAAACGACCCTCGTCTCCCATAAGTTGGCGGGAAATCTTTTATAAATTCTTCCTCGGCAAACTTCGGGAATGTTCGATGAACAAAGTTGTCCCAGAAATCGGTAGTTTGCAAACGCGAAGACATTCTGCATGTCTCGAAGTTTAATCTTTACTTATAATACTGTGTTCGGGAAGTACGACAGTTTTATATGACCAGGTAATGCTAGTCTCGTAACACATTGCTTGGTTGTAAATCGGATTACGAGGTATGTAAATATTGTAAAGTTATTAAGTAATCTGAGCAGGTTTTAATGTTGCAGGAGTTACAATAATCCTTACTAATATCATAAAAGCTAAAGTGAGTTTGTTTGTTACGTCTTCACGCCTTAACGGCTTAACCGATTTTGATCAATTTTGGTACAGAGATAGTGGGGACCCTGCAGACGGACATAGGCTAATTTAAAAAGAGTATGGGAAATGAGGGAGAATGAGCGAAGAAAAGGAAAAACTTAGCATTGCTAATACAATCAATAAGGCGCAAGGGCAAACACTACAGGTAGCAGCAGGTACTTACAAATCAGGTAAGGGGAACTGTGTTACCCTGAATTTAATCTTTCTTCCCTCTTTCTCCCTCATTTCTCACTTTAAAAAATTTGCTTATGTCCGTCTCCAGGGTCCCAACTATCTTTGAACCAAAATTCATCAAAATCGTTTAAGCCATTTAGGCGCTAAGACGTAACAAACAAACTCACTTTCGCTTTTATAATATTAGTAAGGATTCTACTGAAACATTGTCAAGAGTTTTAAAAACCAAAAACATTGATAGTTGAGACATAAGAAACCGAAAAAGGAATAATCAATTTAAACGGATTCTCGGGTTAATTTTAAAATTAATCTCCATTAAAAACCTTCTACTCATTCACTAACGTTCAGAAGTCATTACCTACCTAAGTCTATATCACGTTTAAATGGCGTTTATTCTGTTCATCCCGTACCGATCCCGACCATTAAGTCACACGGTAGATTGCTCAAGCTCATTGCCAAAAGCTTACCCCATGGCCACGAACTATGCGCTCAGGCGACAATGGCGTCTTCTGATAGCTGTTGTAGTGAAAAAAAAAACATATAGGTAAATTTACTTCCGGAAATCGGTGACATTTGTTAGATTCATCGATTTTTTGGCACTGACTTCCTGAAGTAAATTTATTTTCCGTCTTTTTAGTGTTTGTTTGAAAATAACTTTTTTTTTGCAAATAAGTTTTTATTTCAGCCTTTGCAGTTGTGGTATGATGGTATCTCAGACAAATTATTATCGAATATTAATTTTCCATTGCTGTTAAGAGATCTAATATCGTCCACATACATTAGAAGAACAAATATTTATAATAGAAGATAACTCACAAACTACCTACTACTTACTAAATACCTACCTACCCAAATAAATGTGGTACTCTTTTGGGAGTATGTATAGCCTTTATAATATAAAAAGGATTTTGCAAATCAGCCCACAATCAACGGAGAAATCGCGTAACAAACAAAAAGGCACAGTCGAATTGAAAACCTCCTTTTTCAAGTATTCACACTAAATATACCGTAACGCGTATTGCGATGCGACGGTACTCACGGTGCATCCGCGCGACTCGCCATGTCACTTATGACAAGTCGTGTCGCAAATCGCATCGCCTGATATCATGAACAGGCTGTTAAACCACACGGTATATTGCTCAAGATTGCCAAAAGCTTACTCGTAGATTTGAGGTAGTTAGTATCCCTTTCAAAGGCTTTGTCGGTTGCGGTATTTCCAATACAGAGTACGAAATGTCTTTGATTGGCGATCAACCGTTTGCCAGTCTGTCAGGAACTCAGGGTTGGTATACCGATATTGGATGGTTTTCGGTTCGGTGGAATACCAATGGGGATGGAGTTTATCAACGTCTATGGGAGATACTTTTACAATGTTAATGTTTAAATGATGTTTATTTTGTAAGTCGATTTTTACAAACACTTTTACACGTCGTTTTTTTTAAACTAGGTAAAGCTGGTGTTTCGTACCCGACTAGTCTGAGAAGAAACAGCCGAAACAAACTGAGAGGTCATAGTGTATTTTACGGTCAAGACAAAACTCTTGGTCAGCTTACATCTATGCAGATTAGTGTCTTTTTAAGAAAGCACCACACAAATTGAGTGGACCTGTCCAGTCAGTGCAAGCATTTGTCAGTTATCGACTAATAACTCAAGGAGCTCAACAACACGACGAACAATACCAAAAAAAAGACATTTGTGTAGGTCGCTTATAGTACTCAAACTGCAAGATAATTAAAAGTAATGATTCATCCAAAGTTAGTTTGATAAACTGTTCAAATACTTATACAATCGTTCGTCTTGACTGACTATCGATGCAAGGGAAAACCACTGCATGGATCCGGCTGAAATTTTACATGAAGATAGGTATTATGATAAGACGTACGAAAATAAAAAGGATTTTGAAAAATTTAACCCCTAAGCGTTTGAAATGGGGGTTGAAAATTTATTTATTTACTTAAAGTTGATTTTCAGTTATATGAGTAAGTACTACTAATTCTTAAACCTTTTTACCGCGACAGACTTCAATATCACTTATTATATAGTTTCTATTGAAATCCGTGACGGTGAAAAGATTAAAGCGTGAATAATTGTTTTATAGTGAAGGTTCGACATTCGTTTCATCTTTTTAATAACCCTAATTGGATAACTTTGTTGTCAGTCAGTTTGTTATCTGTCTGTCAAGACCCTTTATCCCGGGAACGCGTAAAGGTATCGAGTTGAAACTAAAACCACGTACTTAAGCATGTGGTCCCTTAGAGCTGTACAAATAAAAAAAAAACTAAATTTACGCAGTCCAAAGATATGGCCGTTTATGTCGCAAGTTTGTACGGAACCCTCGGTGTGCGAAGCCGACTCGCACTTGCCCGGCTTTCCCATCGTCCGTAGGCCAAACACCAAGTACCCCATTCAAAGATTACAAAGACCGTAACAAAAAAAAATAACCATCACTATATTGCCAATGTTCCAAAACAATTGAATCTGTAAAGTATTTCTCAATTTCATAATGTAAGTTGCCAGTATTATTTGCTATACAGCTGGCACCGTGCCCAGTAGAGTCCGACGTAGCTAAACGAGCAGTGTAGTGGTCACGGCAAATGGAAGTGCTTTTACACGATCAGGGGTCTAAAATGGTTGCTTTAGCAGAATCATAATCTTTACTAATATTATAAAAGCGAAAGTGAGTTAGGTCTTTACGTCTAACTGGCTAAAACGATTTTGATGAATTTTGGTACAGAGATAGTTGGGATCAAGGCGCAAGGGCAAAAACTACAGGTAGCAGGTACCTGTAAATCAGGAAAGGGGAACTGTGTTACCCCGAAGTAAACGCGAGCGAAGCCGCGGGCAAAAGCTTTTAGAATAATATTGATTATTTTTCCGACCCAAATATCGACCAATAGAATTGCACCATTCGACGTCACGTGGTACAACCTACATGGTATTATACTGATAATTTTTTGAAAATTTTCTCTGGTCGTTGCTATGCATAAAAAACAAAACATGATCCAGTCAAATTAACCACACGTCAAACTGACAGGTTGAATTCAATTGTGAAAATTGGAGATTTTGCATGAAAATGAGTCGATTTGGAATTTGTGCAATTCTATTGGCCGACATTTGGGACGGAAAAATAATCCCCCGAATACCACACGAGCTTCAAAATTATCTGGCATTTCCCGATAATTTTGAAGCTCTTGTGGTATTATAAGTGAGAATTACGTTAAAATTCTTAAAATGGTGAATAATACTGTGAATTGTCACTTTGTGATCATTCTACGAATGGTAACGTAATTCAAATTAGTTACCAATGATGATTCTGCTGGAGCGGCCATTTTCGATCACCAGTAACTATACATTAAAGTCTTAAGTAATTTTAAGTAATAACTTATGCAACTATTTTAATGCAATTTAAACAATGTAAGAACTAACCTGGGATGTAGGATCGCCCGAGCGGGTGATGTTTTGAAGTTAAATTTCACTGGGTCTCGTTGGTGATGAATGTCAAAAAGTGGTGATTTCTTGACCCGTCTTGAACTAGTACTATAAGTTACAGTAGAGAATAGCGTATTGTTTATTAATAGAGAAAGATTTATTTATTTATCTTCCATTCAGGAAGTTTACCCATCAAATTGATCGTAAATGCTTTGCTTAGCTTTGCCCAGCGGTTACCCGTTGATCAGGTCTCCCTTATCACGTAGGCGGTATGAAAAATAGATGTTGGCCGATTCTCAGACCTACCCGATATGCACACAAAATTCTATACAAATCAGTCCAGCGGTACACATATCTGATTAAAATCTTCCCATTTTCTCTTCTCTCCAATAACCGTCACTCCAAGTTTTAATGTATCCTCAACTAATCCTTTCATAATTAAACAATGATCCAACGGTCCCTGTATGCTGGAAGTTGCATCAAAACTGTTTAAATTTGAAACAGTTACCACAACGCTTTGGGCCAACGTTGTCCAACTTTGTCTAAATTGTTTAATGTGGACTTTTGGCTATAAATATTAATTGTACTGGATATGAGGAAAGCTGGTATTGGGAGCCGGATTTGTCGGCAGTTTTGTGGTTTACGGCTGTTAAGAACTATGGATATGACAACGGTCTGCAGCAGCAATGTGTATTTTGTTTAAACTTACTCTTGGTTTCTGGTACCAGTATATTTTTTCTTTTCCCTTTTTACACGACATGTTTCAAGACCTTAAGATGTAGGTATGTATTAACAGAATTAAAATAAACCTTAATACAACTCTCTCAATTCATTTAAACACATTACTTTTTCATGAAATAGTCTGTCCTACAATTTGCCTAAAACCCAGACAAAACTGAATTTTGACAGCACTACCCTTAGTGTGGTCATTCTCCTATGGACTCCAGAATATCCAAATATTGTAACATCGGATGTCTTCACCAAAGTCCCTATTTTTAGGCAAAATATTTCATTAAATAACTTACCCCGCTCTGGGCGGAGCGTGGGAGACTGTCAGACTATTACTGACTAAAACCCACCCATGTTTTGCCCTTTATGTTCCGGGACCGCGGTATCTATTTCGAACAACCCGTAACCCCGCCAGGCAGAGATCCTGGCAGACTCCTCTTTTATACCAGTGCTTTTATTCTTTTATATTTTGTTTCTAGAGCCGATGGCTGTGTCATTCATGTGTCCAGAAATTCCTTTTTTCCTAATCCAATGTTGCGCTTTTCAATGCAAGAAGCCGAGATTTCTTTACGTGTGCTTAATAAGTAGGTATCTCAGTTATAGTCTTGCAATTGAACACATTTAATGACTACAATAATTTGTATTTTAATTCAGTTTACACAGTGAATTTCATGGCCGACATTTACCTACACACGGAAAATTTTCAAATGAAGGGCTTAATAAAAAACATTTTGATAACAACTCAATTATCCTTCATTAACGTATTTTGGTGTGATAAGGGTTTTTTTAAATTCCTGTGAGTCCGAAGTCCATTTGAAATTGTAATATTTTATACTAGCTGCACTCCTCGGTTTAACCTTTGTAAACTGAGATGTTATACATAAAAACCTTCCTTTTAAATCTATTGCTAAAACTTCATTGAAATCCGTTAAATAGTTTAAAATAACTGAGCGAACAGACAGGCGAAGCGACTTTATTTTATACTGGGTAAAGATGTATTTCGAATGAATTTCCATCATTCATCATCATCTCTATTGTTTTTCCCCAAGTATGTTGGGTTCGACTGCAGCAGAATTTAGTCACGGATGCATCTGAAAACTAGTAATTTACTCAGACGCAGCTATATACCGTTTAGAATGCTCATTGTAGCGTTATTTTTTATTTCTAAAACGCCTGAGAGATGCTGCCAAAACAGTTAGCAATTTCAACTTAATTTCCACTGGAATTCTTCCAATTTTAAGCAAAATTCTTAACAGATGTTCAGTGAAGTTGTTCCGTTTTTGAATTCAAGTTGGCATGCCTGAAATATAAGACGCCATTGCGAAACCAATTTATTCATCTCTTGCTCGATTTTTTACGATCTTGGGAACTTAAAATACAGGGTATTAAAATTTGGTTTTTCTAATTAATTGTTTAAACTATACTATTTTGTTTTGTTTGTTATGTAGGGACATCATTATACAGGTAATACTTTTTGTCACTCTTTCAAGAAGAGCTTGTGGCTAATTAATTAATAGCTGCTCTCCATCACAGCTGCTGTTGATCTTAAGGGTAAGCTGTGCTTACCGTAGTTGGTCCAGGGATGGGTGACCACCCATAACATACCGAGTTTTACAAATCACGTTAAGCCATTGGACTCGGCTGTCATGTCATTTGTAGATCTTTGACATTCGTTTCACGTCGTCAGTTGCTCAAACGTTTGACAGCCTGTGTTATCAAGGATATTATGGCCCATTACTATCTGGGTTGTGGAGGTAAGATAGAGAGTCGCTTCTTGTAAAATACTTGTATTCGCCTGCATTCGGTCAAACTAAAAAACGACCCAAAAATGGTCTGGAAAAGGCGAGGCAGAGAAGTATCCATAAAGAAAAACATTTATCTACACACCATCTTAACTGTGAAAACACAAAAATGGTAATTTTTCAGGAGACGAAAAAATATTATTACTTACTAGCTTCCGCCCGCGACTTCGTCCGCGTGGAATAGTTACTTTGGGTTAACGCTAACTTTAACCCGCGTGATGATCGAAAAAAAAATATCTTTCTCTCCCCTTTTCTTCCTATACCGATTTATATGATTCTTTTTTTATTGAATAGGTAATAATGTTAACGGTTTTTAATTAGAAATGAGTGAGAGTGTTATAAACGTAAGAGTACACAAATAACTATAATCAGAAAGCTCCTAACTGCTAAGCTATCGGGAGTTATACGTGATATTTTGAGTCAATCATAAAAGATAGACATACGCTGTCGTAGGATATTTTTTATATAATTTTAAGGAGAACATTTCCGTCATGCATGATTTCTGTGTAGCTTTAACCATTAAGGCTGCACACGCGACGGAAGATTAAAAAACGGAGTAACTTCTCCCGTTTCCCCAACATTTCCCTTCACTGCTCGGCTCCTATTGTTCGTAGCGTGATGAAAAGTATACTATAACCTGCCCAGGAGTATGAAGAATAATTTTACCAAGTTTCGTTAAAATCCGTCGAGTAGTTTTTGTTTCTATAACGAACATACAGACATACAGACAGACAGAAAGACAGACAGACAGACAAAAATTTTACTGATTGCATTTTTGGCATCAGTATCGATCACTAATCACCCCCTGATAGTTATTTTGGAAATATATTTCATGTACAGAATTGACCTCTCTACAGATTTATTATAAGTATATAGATAGATATAGATTGTATAGAGGTTATGAACACAAAAATTATTTTAGATCAAAATTAGGTGTGTAAAATGTCACTTGTGTGTAAATTGTGTTCTGTTATATATTTGGGTGTTATCACAGAGCATTCAAATATAAGGGGTAACTAAAAATTCATGATTTTTGAGTTGTTCTGTTAAGATCTAGGTGTGCGAAATATACTTCATAACTTTTACTAAAGCATAGACCATATTTCACTAACATCACAACTAACAAAACTCTCTGCCAAACTTGTGACAAGCACATATTCTTCAAACCCACAAATCGTGTCTAACTTAAAAAAGAGGCGTCCTACAGACTAGAAACTGTCAGACACAGGCTCTGTCCGGACGAGTGATTGGCGGGTCTCACGCAACGGTTCGTGTGTAACCATCCTTAATAACAGACATACTAGATTATAGCTTCAGGTATACTTGCACAGATTGTGGTTCGAAGATTTATTGTAATAACTAGTTTGCCTCCTGGGCTCGCTCGTCTTGTGTTGTGATTGAAGCGGACTGTGAAGAATGCGTGAGAAAAAATAAAGGTACTTGTAAATGCTTAAGGTTGCGTTTTGTTTGTAAGCTACTGGCGTTAGCAAATTGTGGTTGTAATTAAAGCTAACAGGATATTAATTATATCTAAAATCGGTGTTGTTATCACTAAAAATTAGTGCGTTAAATTAATTGAGGATTGTGGCTTTTAAAACGTAATTAATTTTCTGACTAATAATGTTACCAGTTTCAACTGACCTGAAATGTATCCGTATATTTTAAGCATGTCAAAATGGCTATAGGTTCCAAACAAAACACAAACCTGTAGGGTTACCATGACATCTTATAGCAGTACTTATTCCTGTGTGAGAAACAGATGGTGCTAGACACCCTGTATAGCTCTGTCTCTTTCCTTCACCGGAATAAGTTCTGCTTTAAGACGTCATGGTAGGGTAGCTGTTACATCGATATTGACTAGAAAGATCATCGCTATACATAAATAACATCGCGCCTGTAATTTCCGAAGGGTTAGGCATAGTTGTACACAATAGTACACCTACTAGTTACAGGTAGTCAGTGTCCTAAAAATCTGACAACCAGTCTTACCAAGGGGTATCGTATTACCCAGTGCTAACTGGGTTGTGGAGGTCAGAAAGGCAGTCGCTCCATGTAAAATGCTGGTATTCAGCTGCATCTGGTAAGACTGGAAGCCGACCCCAACACAGTTGAAAAAAGGCTAGGCTGATGATGTGAGATGTGGGTGTACTATTAGATAGGTTCACTTCTATCTAATCTTTGGGGATTACAGGCGTGAAGTTTAACTATTTTGTAAGAATATAGAATCATCAGGAAATATAGCTGGTTACGTTCCTTAAACTACCTAAGCTTTGTGTCGGTAGTTTAAGCTGAACAATGCTCCCTGTTCCACGGTAGAGGCAAATCTTACGGATGTCCCGAATTCGGGCATTGTTGGAGGGCTTCCAAACGGTAAAGCGTGTCACTTCCGTTTCCGTGCCAATCCACACTTCCTCAAGCGACAGTTGTGGCTGCTAGCCATGTTTGTGGTTTTATCCTTTTTCTTACCTCGGCTTGTAAAGTTGTAACACTACAGAATTTCGTGAATACGTGTATGAAATACGTTTATCTTGACATTGACAAATAACGCTTTGAAGGATTTCCTTCATAGGTACGTAAAATAATGTTATATTAACCGATTTCAAGAAAGGAGGAGGTCCTCAATTCGTCGGAATATTTTTTTTATGTATTTTCACCGATAACACAAAGATGCCTGGACCGATTTCCTAAATTCTTTTTTTGTTTGATACAGTATACTTCCCAGGTGTTCCCATATCAATTTTATTTATATTGCTTACGTAGTTTATTAGGTATCGCCTATAATACATTTTCACTATGTCTATATGGACGATCAGCTAATCTGTAACAATGGAAAATTAATACTTGATAAAAAAATTGTGATATGTCATTCATTATACCATGACAAAAATTGCTGAAATAAAAATCTTTTATGTAAAACAAAAGTAAAAGTTTTCTATAGGTTTGTCATTTCGCCACGATGATCCAAACGGCTTCAGAACTAAGAGAAAGGCCTTTTTGAGGGCCAAACAACCACAAAAAGCATGTCTTTATGGGCATCCACTACCCATCATTATGACCTTAGTCAAAATTGAAAGTTAAAAATCCTATAACAAGGTGAATACAGATGATCTCTCTGACTACGAAGGTGAACAACTTTTGTTCTATAACTTTTAGAAATTCATAACTTTTTTTTAGGTTTTATGTACATGTTGATCAACTGATCGCATCTTTTCCTATACCCCGGCTTCACTTGCTGAGGTCCTATCAGAATATCAGCGCTGTGACATGGCTACCATTTTGCAGCACCATGCTGAGATAGAGGCCTTTTGGATTCGTACAGGATTAATTTAATTCATTGTCTTTTTAATATTGTTTTTTATTGTTGTTCTTTTTTTAAAAATAAAGAAATTCTGTTTTATTGTCTTGTCCTGTGCGGATCTAACAAACAGTTTTTCATTATTTCTTTGTACAAAGTTCAATTTTGTGTTCTAATTTCGAAAACACGTGGAATAAAAGTTGTTCAGTTTCATGGTCCGAGAGCTTATGCTACACCTTGTATTTGAAACTGAAGACTTTGTATTTGGTTTGAATAAAAAATAATAATTAGATAGCCTATGTATCAAGGAATGCTATAAGCTTTATTACATCACGGTACGACACTTACAACAGCGGGAGTTTAACCGCGTACCAAAACTAGTACATAAATAAAAGTATTTTACCTTCATGGCTTGTCATGCAAGGCGTACAAATAATGTTCACATGCAGTGTTATTAGTGTTAGTATTTATAGGAAATATCAAGCCACAACAACACAAACTCTCAACGTACACCCAGGACGAGGTCTGTTAGCACAAGTAAAGGATGCAATGAACAAGGAGAATGAGGTTCCAGTTCAATGAGCTTCCATGCAGCTATCCGAATAGTTGTTTAGCTGCATGGTCATTGGCTATGAGCGCCAGTGTTCAGTGTTCAACGGTTTGGGTAGCCGAAATATAGGGTAAGCGTAGCCTCACGCTTGAAATCCTTTCAAGGGAAGGATGTTTCCAAATTAAATTTAATTAAAATAATAAGTGGTTTGTGTTTATTAATTTTATTTGAACGCATAGCAATGTCCATCGGTTTCAACCATAATCTTTCGAGCCTGTATACTTAATAATTTTCATGACTGTATCTAGACGGAAAAAATGTTTTTGCATGTTTTGGGGAATAAGCTGAAAATGCTTTGAAGTTAGCGATAAGATGGCCCATTGTAAAAGAGAAAATGTTTTATCTCTTTGTTGTATATTTGGTACAGCAACGTAGCTGGCTTAGACATAAAAGATTTTTCTGAAGGTACGCCTTCTAGATACGCTTATGTGTCGGATCGAAGAACACTTCCAAAGCAAACTTGATACACATCACATAAAAATATGTAGTACGTACGTGTTGAGCACCACATCATCCATCCGAATGGATTTGTTTTTCAAATTGTTAGCAAAATTCAATAGAGATAGTTGAGACCTTTGCTTTTTTTAAAGTGAGTAATTAGGGAGAAAGAGGGAAAACTTAGCTTTGCTATTACAATAAATAAGGCGCAAGGGCAAAAACTAAAGGTAGCAGCTACCTGTAAATCAGGAAAGGAGAACTGTGTTACCCCGAATTTAACGCGAGCGAAGCCGCGGGCAAAAACTAGTAGACCTATATAGTATATGCATACCTAGCTATTACAGTGTTGCGGTCGGTCGTAAGCGGATGAAGCCGCCATCAACATGTTTGGCAAAAGGATTATTGGTTCCGCACGTTATTAATATCCAAGGGATCCTTGTGTCCATACTCTCGGTATAATTTGAGCTGAGTTATGTAACCAGGGATATACCAATATACTCTTTATTGTAGGAATTTTCTGGGCATAGACATTTTAGGTGACGGGTAAATTTTGTAAATCGATAAGGTTACGCAATCAGGGTAGATTGCGTAACTACCTAATATTTAATATTTTTATTAGGATAATAGGATGGATGTATGGATGTTTGTTACGCTTTTACGTCATAACGGCTGAACGCATTTTGATGAAATTTGGCACAGAAGTAGATTAAAGGCTGGAATAACATATAAGATACTTTTTTTGTTATCACGCGGTGAAGCCGCGGGCGCCAGCTAGTTCTCAATCAATATTTGGTTAAAAAAACTATGTACTACTAGTTTTTTTCTCAGTAAATATAAAAATAATTAGACCGCCATGTTTGGGAGTCTGCCATATTGAATTTAAAATGATGTCAGTTTGCTGACTATGCGTTGACATCAAAATTAAACAAGACAGTATGCAAAATTAGCTTTAGCGGAAACCGGAGACAGAGTTAAACTTAATAAGTATACAATTTTGATTCATATGGAACTAATAAAAGTTTGTCAAGAAAAAAATATGAAAAATACTGTACATTATTTCCCATTAACCAACCAGAGTGACAAACGAATTTGTCGGTACTTTTATACTGATGCCAGTGTTTATATGTCCGGAATTTTGACGAAGAGAAAAACCAGGAGTAAGCCTTTTCCTGACGTCCTTTTTAGCATTTTTGCTGTTCCATCTGTCAAAGTTATGAGCCGTCCAAATGCGAAAAAAACGACCTAGAGCGAGTAGGGCTCGCGCACCGAGGGTTTTGTACAAACTTGCGACATAAGCAACCATAGCTTTTCACTGCGTAGTCTTAGAGGGTTGAATTTTTGCAGCACAGATTTGAGTAAGTATATGGTTTGAATTTCAACTCGATACCTCCACGGTTTTTAGGGAGGGGGTTTTTCCCGCCCTTGTTGAATAATTTGGTTGTCCGTCTGTCGTCTGTCAACACCATGGAGGGTTTTTTTTCTTTTGAGGTAGGTACAGAACCCAAAAGCAAACAAAATTGTACTGAAGTGAAAGCGGACATGACATCTATGTATCTGTACTCGATCTATCAATATCGAAGGTTCTCAGAAAACTGTTAAACGTAATCGACAAAAATCACTTTATTCATCTACCTTCGCAAACATACTGTACGGAACGTCACCCCCAAGTATTTTCTTTTCGCTTTTCCTAACGACTTTCGCATAGAACTCTTTCAATGCTTTCAAATATGTCGAGTCCTTACATGCGTACGTTTACATCAAATTTTTCCACGTACCATTCAAATTCCGACTTGTCGCCACGTTTGCATTCATGCTATATTTGTAGAACCATGCATGCGCGGAAATGAAACACGCCTGTATAATTTTATATGACATGTAATAGATTGCAAACATCCGCCATTGCGGTTCTATTTCGTTGAGAATACAAAATACGAATAACGTGGGAAGACAGCACTTTCCCATCATAACATGAGTCTTTATCCCTAGCGCGAATGTCTAACAAAATGATATAGACACCGTTATCAGATTTCTATCAAAAGGAAAACGTATATATATATATACGAATTGCCACAATAAATGTCGGACTCGGCAAATGGATGAGATTTTGTTTATGTGAATATGAATAGCTAAAAAAGATATTTTAGAAAGATAGTTTAAAAATAGTTTTAAGTTTTAAAATAAGTTCTTAAGCTAATAGCAAATGTACCGAACCATGTTCCTATTACAAACCCAGTGATTCGGAACTGACGAACCGTGCCCAATTCACTTCGACGATCAACACCTATTGGATTTGTAAATCAAACAAGTTTATAATAGTCTCGGGCGACGGCGCTACCGAATCGTAATCGATACCGACACTTCAAACTCGATTAGCGCATAACCGAACACCAAGCGACCTTCATCCCGAGTAGAGTCGTATTTCGAACTGTAAGGCTTTGATATTAAAGCAGTCGGTCAGCGATTCGTTCGCGACTTTCCATCCGAGACTATAATTATTTCCTATGGGCGTCTTAGACGGTAATTCGAGATTACGACTAGGTTATACAAATTTCCGACTGAGCTCCCTCGATATTTCCGTAACTGATGCAAACGGATTTGTATCATGTTAAAAGTTAATTTCTCAGCGGGTTATTCTGAACAGGAGTCGAAATATGAGACTGGTGTTTCGCGGATTGACATGAGCAATTTAATTAAAATATTTTGAAACAAACCGACAAGCATATGGGGAGGAGACGAAAGTGTTTAAAGCCGAGACCATTTAAATATTTCACCGCCGTATCTCGACAGGGGGTGGCGTACCCCCTTCATGTAAATCGATGTGGGGTGGAACGTCCCCGGCAGTTGCTCCTATTACCGGCTTCTTTTTCGTTTTGTTTATACTGGAATTAATGGAAAACGTCCATGCCGGGGGCTAGAGTCCCTGTTGTGGACGGTCTCCTGAATTTTAGAACAATTCGGACCGCGGATACTGTAAGCGGGCGATTCTTCGTTACGTCGAGAGTATGCCAATCCAACTACACTTCGCCTTTTTTCTCAAATCTTTATAAAGGTGAACAACTTCATCACACGGCTATTGCCAAATCATGCTTCAGATTCCTTAATATAAACCTGCTTACCAGATAAGAGCGAAAAGGGTCGTTAAAAATTTACTTCGAATCCGTCCCGCCTTTTAGAGCCAATTCCTCGCCGTGAAAATCAGATTTCCTCCGATCCAATATCACTTGTTACCGGTAAAAGGTCTATCTGGGTACGTACTCTTTGAGATAAGATGTCAGACTAACGTTGCAAGACGGTTGTTCCGATGAAACAAGAAACAAGGAAAGTTGATTGATTGATTTAACGAATCTTCAACATGAAACAATTAACAATCTGTTGTCAGTTTTTGGGGCATTATGACAAATAATAATTCTTCTTCTAATATATTATCTTCTCTATCTTCTTAACCTTAATTCATTTGTCAGATATAGGGATATTTGTAAAAAAGCTATACATACAATTACAGTCAGCGTCTGTACCTAGTTAGTAGTTCAAAAGACTTATTATGGTATTCGTTGCAACACATCTTTGCCTTGCCTTTCCCTACGCCTCAT
The DNA here is from genome assembly GCA_905475445.1 of Ochropleura plecta. NCBI lineage: Eukaryota > Metazoa > Arthropoda > Insecta > Lepidoptera > Noctuidae > Ochropleura > Ochropleura plecta. The sequence continues at coordinate 9,054,898 of FR997738.1, read as the reverse complement.
ACCACTGTCTCAGGGGACGCAGTCTAACAAAGAATCCTAGCATAAGGTTATGAATTTAAAACAGCAACGATTTCTCATTGACTTCCATATTTTCTTGTACTTGTCCCAATTTTGGGGAAGCTTGCAGGCGGTGTAGGATTTCTTCTTCTTTCATTAATCTCTAGTTATCATCACAAAAGTCTTTTGCTTTAAAACCATATCATATTTCCAATAACTTCAACGGAAAAATCACCACGATAGCTTTTAAATGCAATAAATAGCCTTTCACTAACAATTTTTAAAACTCCAACGCACAGGCCCGGTATTTAATATAATCCAATGTTGAAGTGTAGCTACCGTTTCAGGTTGACTGTAACCAAGTAATGTACATACCGTGGAACCGGGCAACCGTGCCGGTCGTATTAAAGCGACATTTTACCCGGTTTTTTTGGCTGCTAGCCGGGTGATGATAAAATTCCTTTTTTGTTGCGTCCTGCATCCGCCAGATATGAGCTTTATCGAAAATATTGTGTTATATTTTGTTGCGAAAAAAGCTTTATCTATGGGCTGGGATGATTGCATTTACATATTTTATAGATAGGTGCGTACGTGAACGTGATACCTAGGTACTAAAAGCCTGATCAAGTTTCGTTAGCTTTTGTAATTGGTTGAAATAATGAAAAGGATAGCCAATCACATGACAAAGTATTTGACATTTAATTGAAATTGTCAAAGATGGTTTTGAAGCGCTCACAAAAATCTCACAAAAAAGTGTCCACGGCTTCACCCAACAATAAGTATTTGCGGGTTGATGTAAATGTCCTGTAGTGTATTGAATTTATGTCTATAGTTGAGATAAGCCGAAGTAAAATTAATTAAAAAAAAAGACCAAGTAGAGTCAGAGAGAGGGTACAGGTCCGTACAAACTTGCGATATAAACCGCCATATCTTTTGACTGCGTAAACTAGAAGGTTGATTTTTTTCACAGCACAAAAGGACCACAGACTGAGTATATGTTTTAATTTCAACTTGATACATCCACGCGTTCCCGAGATAAAGGGGTCTTGACAGACAGACAGACGGACAACAAAGTGATCTAATAAGGGTTCCGTTTTTTTTCTTCCCTAAAAAAACAAACAAGGCATCACAAATATTTATAAATATATCAGGACGAATAAAAAAACAGCTACTACCATGACGTCTTAAAGCAGAACTTATTCCACTGAGGGAAAGAGACAGAGCTATACAGGGTGTCTACCGTGTCTAGCACCATCTCTTTCCCTCAATGGAATAAGTTCTGCTTTAAGACGTCATGGTAGGCCTACAGGTCACCACTCAGCATCATGCAATGCAATGGTACTTCACAGCGCTGGTTTAGTTAGTGAGCATACACACTCACTCGCTTCAATACACTGTGTAGCCTCCAGGCATCCATTACGCAATATGTTCACAACAACGAGAGGCGGGATAGGTAATAAAAACAACACCGTATCTAAGCCTGCGGGTGTTGGACTGTTAGCCTGACTGCCCTTAGGCTGCGTTTCTACCAGATATAATGCACGAGAATTTATGGTTATGAAGAACAGAGTGTTAAGTCCCTCATCACCCATTATAAGCGGGGGACCCCCCGGCTAGATCGGTGTTCTACTGTGTCATGTGGGCTACTGCTTTGCTGTATGCTGGGTAAAAATGAAACCTTCACGAAATCGTCAACCAGCTTTTTTAACATAAAAATAAGTAACTCTACGCAAAAAAATATTGCTGGGATACGACTTTCTGTTTTGGGTAGCAAAATCACGTTTTTCGTTAGAACTTAAGGTTACGCACATCAAACATTATGTCGATGCATGTCTTGGATAGTAAGATGGTCGATTCGATATTTAAAAATATATATTAACAAACTTGGATTTAAAAAAAGAAAAACTTGTGAAAAAGTTGGATCTTTGACCCCATATTTTCGTAATTAGAAGGTATCCTATGGTTTGGAACAAAAACATGATCGCGATGATGGAGAAAACACTTGCTTTTTGGTTTTGTTAAGGGTGCTTTAACACCTGCCGGGGTTGCGGGTTGTTCAAAAGAGATACCGCGGCCCCGGAACATAAAGGGCAATAGAAGGAACATGGGTGGGTTTTAGTCAGTAGACACACACTTCCCGTCAGACTTGTACTTACCCCGCCCCGTCCAGAGTGGGGAAAGTTATTTGATGATGATCCCATCCGCACAAAAAGGGTGTTTTAACACTCTTTATACCCTTAAATCGCGGATAACTCACCAATAAAACGCGATACAGGATTTTAATTAATAATGATTCACTTAATTTCTAACAGATGTCACTAGCGTTTTGTCAACTTGATTACTTATGTTTGTTACAACAATGTGCAGTGCTCGGAATGCTGGGAAACTGGGAATAAAGCGCTATTAATGAGAAGTTAAACACCACACATCCCTCGCTACGCATCTTCGCTCGTCCGTAAACGCAGCCTCAGGGACTAAATTAGGGAGGTGTGCACTAGTGCCACGAATGTGCTCATAACTCTATAATGCTTCCAGTTAGCTATTCTCAGAGGATCGATTGTTATACTGAGTTTTGCGGAAGGTCTATCCCACTAAGGATATTTAGGTGTGCCATGGGGGTCTAAATTCTTACCATAAGATAGGACTCCCTGGAACGTAGTTTTATATGACATACATACTTAGAGAAAAGTATTTAAATCGCACTGAATCCTAATATTTTACTCGGGCCAATGATTTTCTTAAAAATGTTCATTGAGTCCAGAGATATAATCCTTTTTTCTTCTAAATGTAAAACTATTTATAAGTACTTTTGGCATGTTTAAAATACACACTGTAGTAAAAAGTATTTAAAAGAGACTTATGTTTCATTCACCATAGAATAGACACCTAACAGTAATAAGTAGACTAGAACACGTTAAAAACGTAAATGTAACAGCTGTATACATTTATTTTAAAACGCTTGACACGACCCGGTAGTCAAAAACTCGGCGGTGGGTGAAAAAGGGTGCTAATGTATAATAAATGGCGTTGTCTCCTTCCTCGAGACGTGATTTTGGAACCACATCGTTGCAATAAAAAAATAAATGTAAAGTCATTTTAAAAATGGAATAAAACATCGAACGTTTTCCCAACGGTTTTAAGTTTCAGGCCGAATTCGAATTTGATGGGGTTTCCGATGTTCGAGAAGTTTCTATCGATGAACAATTTCTATGTGAGGGTGTTAAGAACGTTATACTGAATACATGGTAACCGTTTGTATGTTAGTGTCCATTCCACCCTGTGTAACCTCTGTTGCGCGTATTTTTTCTTTAGCATTCTAGTTCCAAGTCATGTAGGTTCCGTCACAATGTGGACCTTCTTAGTGCAAAAGTCACACCAACTAGGTACTTATAAAAATGTGTTATAAGGTTTTTCTCTAAGGATTATGTGGTGACACCCACGGAGTTTTGACTTGTGCCCGGTTATTGGCAATAAACTCGCCTACATCACGCGGGGCTTCATTGCTTAAATATGTGAAAAGTGGGTGATTTTTATCCTACTAATATAGTAATATTATAAATGTGAATGTTTGTGAGGATGGATGGATGTATGGATGTTTGTTACTCTTTCACGTCAAAACGGCTGAACGGATCTTGATGAAATTTGGCACAGAAGTAGATTATGGTCTGGAATAACACATAGGATGCTTTTTTTCGATAAAACGCGGGCGAAGCCGCTCGCGCCAGTTAGTATTATATATCTTCTACTAGGTAGGCTTCCTCGTTTAAATAAAATATTGCCACAAATTCCTCTTGCTTTTATATCCTGTATATTTTTAACGTACGGCGCATACAAACGGTTCGCTCGTTAAATCGTAACTGGATAACATGCACGCTGTCCGCTGTGCTCCGGCAGCCATTGTTTTAAACTCGCTACTAAACTGTACGTTTATATGTATGGGATAAACTGGGAAACTAACGGATTGTTTTTGAAAATTCTGTCACAATAGTAGGTTATGGGTAGTTTGTAAGCGGACGATTACTGGCTTGAAAACTTTGTCTACAGTTTTCATATAAAAATAAGTGCTTTACTTGTGTGTGGTTATAAAATATTTCGAAGAAAAAATATTTGTTTGTAACCTTGTATTGTGTTTTTTGACGTACGTCTGTCTATACAGAGAACAATTTTCGCTACCAGTTTTTTTGGGTGGTTTCTTAGGTATTATTGGCTTCACTTCAACCTACTCCCTCGGAGACTACAGCCGTAATGTTATGTTAAGATAATACTTAAACAGTTGAAAGCAAAGGTAAAAACAACTGGTAATCAGTTTCAATGCATTTTATTTAATGACATGAGATAATGACATTCTTGATAACTTATGCTTATCCTATAGTTATCGCTTAAAGAATGATAATATCTCATTGTCTATGTGCCTTACCATTTTCAGGACTTCTTTATAATTTTTTATAACAAATCCAATTAAATAAATATATAAAACAACTTCCCCTTCCGAAGAGAGCCACCCTAATTACTTAGGGGTATGAAAAATTGCTTACAGCCCATTCTCAGACCTGCCGAATGTACGTATAAAATTTCGTAAAAATCGGTAAAGTCGTTTCGGAAAAATATGGCAACTAACACGGTGACTCTGGAATTTTAATATAAAAGAAAATATCCCCATTTCCGTTTTCCCTCTACATACTAGCAACACTACATATTAGATCATATAAACATGACTAGATTACTAATCGGAAACAATGAGTTCTATGCAAATTTGAGGATTTTCCCTCGTCATCTTTCTGAGGGTACACCGTAAGTGAATAATGAGACGCTACTGTGACTACTAAGTGTGATACATGAGAAGAATGGAGGAAGTTGGCTAAAGGAACACATGTGGTTTATTTTTTGGGTTCCGCACTTCAAAATGAAAAAAAAACAGAACTGTTTCCTAAAACGGTTTCGTTGTTTCCCACTGTTCACTTTGTATGTAGTTCCTCTGTCTGTCTGTCTGTCAAGACCCTTTACCTCGGGAACGCGTGGAGGTATCAAGTTGAAATTAAAACCATATACTGAAGTCCCTTGGAGCTGTAAAAAAAACAACCTTCTTAATCTACACAGTCACAAAATATGGTCAATTATGTCACAAGTTTATACGGAACCCTCGGTGCGCGGATACTTCTCGCACTTGGCCGGATTTTTCCTGTCATGGTACTTATGAAAAATTCTGACAAGCTCTCGTGAGACAGAAGTGCGTTGGAAAATTGGTTTTATTTTTAGATGGTTTTGTTGTAGATTTGTTTTTGTTGCTTATATTTTGCGATTATTATATTCTAGCTTTTGCCCGCGGCTTTGCTCGCGTTAAATTCGGGGTATCACAGTTTCCCTTTCCTGATTTACAGGTACCGGCTACCTGTAGTTTTTGCCCTTGCGCCTTATTTATTGTAATAGCAATGCTAAGTTTTCCCTTTTCTTCCTTCTTTCTCCCTTATATCTCAAACTTTAAAAAAAAATTGTCCGTCTCCAGGGTCCCAACTATCTGTCTACTAAAATTCATTAAAATCGGTTTAACAATTTAGGCGTGAAGACGTAATAAACAAACAAACAAACTCATTTCGCATTTATAATATTAGTAAGGATTATGAATAATACAATAAAAGACTGCTACGTAATGGATTCTGGGTTCTATTTATAGGCCGGTAAAGTGTTTTTTTATTTATTTAAATGGTTTTCGCTGACCACATCGCCGAGTGTAGGAAAAGCTATTTGTTGTTTTCTCTCTGCATCACCCTTTTTTTTTTTTTTCCGGGTGGGAAATCATCCAATGACTTCCCCCGCTCTGGGTGGAGCGGGGGGGCATGTCAGACTTGTACTGACTAAAACCCACCCATGTTCCTTCTGTTTACGTTCCGAGGCCGCGGTATCTCTTTCGAACAACCCGCAACCCCGGCAGGCGGAGGCTCTGGCAAGCCCCTCTGCTTTGCTGACTCTCTTTGAGGCGCGCGTGAAACACAAACGCGCCGTCGACACGGCCTGTCGTCAATCGACGGACGGACGGTGAACTACCCATTGCTCACCGCCCACAGGCCCGCATCTACGGTGGCCGGAAGTCGTCTCGCGGCGCCCGGCGCCCTGGGCGTCTTCCGCGGCGGCTGGGTTGGGCAGATGTTCTCTCCCTCAATCGCCCGGCCACCTCCTTTGCTAGCATTACTGCTTCGCAGAAGGTGGTGACCGCTTCCCATTCCCTCTCGCTCCGGACCATGGCCTGAACCAGGGCCGGACGCGAGAGATCGCCGCCGCCGATCGCCTCCACGAGGGCACGGCGGTGCTCCGCCCAAGCTGGGCAGACCGCCACTGTGTGCTCCACCGTGTCCTCCAGGCGATCGTCACAATGGTGACACCCGGGCGCTTCCTCCCGCCCGATGATGTGCAGGAACCTCCCGAAACTTCCGTGTCCGGTGAGGACCTGCGTCAGGCGGTAGGTGAGGACGCCATGACGCCTCTCCAGCCACTCCTCAAAGAGGGGACTTACCGCCGCTATTGTGGCGTGCCCTGCACGGGGTTGCGACAGTCGCTCTCTCCATGCCACCATGAGATCGCACCGGAGGTCTGCCCGCCGAGCGGCAACTTGCCGTGGCAGCGGGTTTTCCCCCCGGTGTAGTGCCTCCGCGCGCCACTCAAACAGGCGCGCGAGGACTATCGCCTCCAGATCCCACGGTGGCAGTCCGGCAAGGAGGCTCGCTGCCTCGCCGGAGATCGTGCGGTAGCCCCGGACAAGCCGTATGGCCACCACCTTTTGGGGCGCGTTCAGGTAGTGGGCGGCGCGCCGCCCTAAAGAACGCGCCCATACCGGGGCCCCGTAAAGAGCCATGGACCGCACGACTCCGGCATAGAGCCTACGGCAGGAGGCGTTTGGCCCCCTCAGATTGGGCAGGAGCCGCTTGAAAGCAGCCCCCGTCCGCTCGAGCTTGGGAGCCAAACGTCGGAAATGTTCGAAGAAGTTCCACCGGCTGTCGAGGACGATTCCCAGGTACTTCATCGTCGACCCGACGCCGATGCGAACCCCTCCTACCGTCAACTGGGATCCCGACGGTGGCGTGTTTCCGCGGCCATGAAAGACCATGGCCTCGGATTTGTGCAAGGCCACCTCGAGACCCAGTAGCCGGATCCTCTCCGCGACTACTCTGCATCACCCTAAGGTGGTGAAAAATGCCCGCATTTGTACAGTGTTTTTTTAAACATGTGCATAAAGTTTAAATAAATAAATAAATACATTACGGGCGTGAAGTTATGTGTAAACGTTATTATAACATTCAAAACCCTAAAAGTACGGCTCCTTTTAAAACTAAAAGATTTCGTAATAACATTTCAGCCTGAAAACATTATAAATCATCTGAAGCCGGGTAGACAGGCTGGCTGCAAACTTGCGAACTTGCCAACTTCGCGTCCTGATCAGCTATTCCGTCTATAACTTTATCTTAGTTTTAATTTGTTCTCAAATTGTGTAGTAATAATGTACATCTGCGGTATCCCTTGCGGACACCACAGACAAGACAAGAAATACAGAAGAACCAGCAATAAAAAAAAACAATGGAAATTAACTGGGAATATTGAAAAAAAAATATCAAAAGTGTCCGCTGTTCTTTTATTTATTAGCTTACTAGCTTTTGCCCGCGGCTTTGCTCGCGGTAACACAGTTCCCCTTTTCTGATTTGTAGGTATTTTTTGTTGCCAACAAGTTTTAGCAGTAAGCTAAAAATCGGTACACACACTATGTGTGTACCGATTTTTAGCTTACTGCTTTGAAAACTGCGAAGTCCCATTTAAAATTTCATCCCTTCTTTTAAGGGGTTGAGGGTAGATTTAAAATAATGTTTTTGTTAGTGAAAAATACGCGCATACCAAATTTTAGCTTAATACCTTGAAAATTGCGGAATGCTCCATACAAACTTCCAAAAAAAGAGACAAGAGTAGCCTACGTCCGTGAATTTTGAGACCCCAGAGGGTCTCAACTATCCCTGTACCAAAATTCATCAAAATCGGTTTTGCCATTTAGGCGTGAAGACGTAACAAACAAACGTCACTTTACCTTAATAATATTTATAAGGATATTTATACTTGGCATTTTATTTTTTGAGGGTAACTAAATGACCCGACGCACCCGCCACCATCGGCGAGACATTTAACTCTATATTACCTTCCGACTGGACTTTCAGAAAAATACAGCGACTATCTTGATCATTTCTAACATCATCGACTGGACCTTCTGACAAATTTCCCTTATCCAATGAACGTAATTAAAAACTTGGCAGCTCTGTAGAAAGAGATGCTTTGTAAGAAACGTCCAACTTATCTAATTTCATCCCGCTTGTGCCAGCCCTGATTTACTTACAATAATATTTGTTTACAAAGAAGCTTTAATTAAAGGAAGATATATCTTATGTCTTATTTGTTTCATTTGCTAATTAACAGTATTTTTGATAACTAGCTGTTGCCTGCAACTTTGCCCGCGTGGACGTCGAAATGTATCCTACGGAAACATAGTACCGGGATTAAAAATAGCCCATTTGATAATCCAGGTTTTACACTTATTACCACGGCCACGGAATATAAAGGGCAAGCGTGTAGTCGCTTAGTTTGTAAGTTTTTCACCCTGGCTGGAGGTCTTAATTTTTAAGGCATCCACAGGATTCGCCCAGTTAAGCAGACGACAACCTCCTTGGTTGAACTGCGAGATGCCATTCATAAAAAAAAAAACATGTGTGGGTTCAGGTCAGTAAAAGCCTGGAACTCTCCCCCCCGCTCCGCCCAGAGCGTGAGAAGTTAAATGATCATTTACCATCCGCAAAAAAGGTAACACACTATCTGTGTGAAAAATCTCGTCAATGTCCGTTCTGTAGTTTTACATGAAAGCGTAACAAACATCGTTTTTTCCATACATCCTCACAAACTTTCGCATTTATATGATTAAGTAAGATTACACGTGATTTCAAGTTTAATTGATTCTGATTTAGAAAGAGACGAAGTTAAGAATGTCTTCATTTCTGTATGCATTTTTTTGCAGACACGGGAGAAAGACTTGAATTTATTTGTATATCAGTTGTTATGTATATCAATTTATTCCATTCAAAAGATGTTGTCTGATCACAGAAACAAGCGACTGAGGTCGATTTTCTTAAACGTTAAATTCAACCTTTCAGAACTCTATTTTACTTACAGCAATAATCCTCCATGCTGTAGACAAACTTTGAGCTGATCAGTAAACTGTAAGGTTCTGGGGTCACAAAGTTGAGAACTACTAAGCTGTGTTCGTTGACTCTTCGGCCTATTCACTCAACTTTTATATTGAGCACTGGCAACTTTGAGAAGATTTTTTTTTTATTAACTGACTGCTCTTGTCTCTGTGTTGCAACGAATAAAATTAAATTTTAAAATTGGAACGCGAATAACTGGGAGTTTTTAGCAGACCTGATAGGTTGGTACTTACTGTATCACAGGCTCACCAACACAACCAAGTCCAGAGTACGCTTCACCTTCCAACTTCCCGCCATTCGAGTTGACTGACAGTTGACATTATTGACAGGTATTTGACTATTGGTGTGTGTGAGCCAGTGTTTACATATCTAATAAATATAAACCCTTCAATAGCTGCTTGTGGTGACCGAGGAAAGCAACAAAAAAACTAATCGTTCAGTTTCGTTCAGTGAAATTGTCACGCGTCTACCTTTGCAGTTATTTCATCATCATCATCTAATTTACTATACTGCTCTATATTATAGTATTAAATCTCTTTGTCTGCATCTATTTATTTTCCTACCATAATGGATATTTTACGCCACGTCGCAATCAAATCAAACTGCCAAAACAATTATTGTTTCGGTTAGCATCAAACCTTTTTACGCAAACCTTTAACCCTGATTCGAAGAAATGAACAAACTCATTTCAGTTCCTTTGTTTTTACAAATCCATTACTTTCTGAACCAACGATAATGATAAATTACTTTCTTGCCCTTGGCTAACAGATTAACGTTTCATTTCCCCCGTTTTTGAGTACTTTTCATTTTTGACGTTAATTCTCTTTCCATTAGTAGTTGTGCTTAAAAACATTAATGTTTTACGGGTATATCCAGTTCCTGTTTACCAAGAAATTATATGGGTGTTAAGGAGTAGAATCCTTGTATTGTCTTACAAAAATAACATGTCGGAAGAATCAATTCTTTTAGACGGTATTGTAATTATTTGTCCTTTCGAAGTAAAAGTTCAACAGATTTATCAGAATGCTGTCAAAAAATCTGTCTCGTAAATATCAAGTTTAATCAGAATGAAAACATTTAATGCAATATTTGTTTTACAGTCTCTTCACATCTTTCTGCCCTTGTACGATGTTCCTTGGGATCGCGAAACATGTTCTTTCTTCCATTCGCCACTGTCAACTGTCACGCCATCATTTACTTATTTTCCTATGTTGTCATCCCTTACACAATCCCTCTATCATTTATTTATAGTGACTACAAATTTTATATTAGTTTCTATTTCTGTATCTCATTCATATCTTCCAACAAATTGCAGCATTCCTACAAACTATTCCTTTTGCGTGTAAACTAATAAAGTACGAGTGGTCTCAAACATTCGCCATTACTTCGTGTGTTTATTGGTTGCAAGTGATATCCAGTCTTTTACTCATCGTTTTTATTCATTGTTTTGTGCAGTTCTATATTTGCCCATGGTTACTTTGTATCAGTTGATTTTACGGAACATCCTTATTCTTTTCTGTAATGGAATTGTTGAAAGTTTTGCCTGTTAGTAAGAGTGGTTCTTGTCCTGCATGTTCTGTTGTTCGTTCGTTACAGGAACTGATCGACGCTACTGAAGGTCACACTATGAAAAAGAAGGATAAGAAACTTGCAAGCTTAGGGCATCGCGTGTTCTGTCTGTGTTGTCAAGTCTTATTAAATTTACTAGTCATTAACTTAATGTAGCTCCAATCTCTTGTCTGTATATTGGTCTTAAAAGAAAGATCCACCAGAATTTCTTGGCTGACTTACCATCGTCCATACATCTTCCCCACTTGTTAAAACGCCATTTGAAAATAAACAATCATCATTTAAATTTAGAACTATATTTAGGGAAATAGAAAAGTCTCCTTTCAACCACTTTTCCTTTATTTTTACCGTTGCTGTACATAGAAACCGAGCAGTTTCCAGTTCTATTGTGCCAGCACTTCTAACTGGTGCACAATGCTTTGCTTTTTGTCAGCTACAACTACGGCCTTTATTCTCGTTACCAACGTTTTGTGTTTCAGTCGACGCTTTAACTATTCGGTTGAACTGATCAAATGCTGTTTGGCAAATAAAATGCTGAGTTTTGTGACTTTTTTCTGTGAGGTTTAACGTTTTGTTTTTGCTCTTGACTGTTATTTCACCAATGTGTGTGGTTTTTTATCTGTTCCAGTGTTTCATATGACTTCAATGCATTCCTCCAAATTAAAAATCACATTTTTTAATTATAAATTAACTATTTCTTTTTAATATTTTGATCCGATTGCAAAGAAGACTCTAAAGGGACAGTAATATAGTCATAATATACAAAAATACCTTGTTTTGTTTTATCATTGTAGGTATAATTCAGGTTTTTTTCACCAAAATATGGTTAGTATGAGTTATTGCCTATTTATCGGGATGTTCCCGATAAATAGTAGTAAATAACAATAGTATCCATGATTGCGACACAAACAAAGGCCGGAAAAGCGACAGATAAATTATAAAACTCATCAGCGCTCATTTATTATGCGTCAGCAGCACTGGCTATTTAATTTTTTACTTCATTCTGACAATTTGTTGTCTTGGTTAAATTAATTTCATGTGCAATTTCATTGTGATCGCCATTAATGCAAACAATATAACCAGTTACATTCAATTCAAATTGTTTTTTAATTATTTGTTAGTTTACCTATTATTATTTTCTGATGTATCTTTTTTGTTTTCGGATGTTAAATATTCGCCCTATTAAACGACTCCTCTTGCTGTAGGCGGAACGAAGGGACAGGCCCTCCCTTTATTCCGCACACTTGGACTTGACTACCTAAAACTCATCCACGTTCCTTGTTTTGCCCTTAGTGTTCCGGGGACGTGGTATTTCTTTCAAAACAATTCGCAGGTTGTTGTATGCTTATGTTCCAAAACTAACAGAATTTTCTAAATGATGCTGTTTCGTTCCATTTCTGTCGAAAACGTAGGAGCTATACTTTGCTGTACTTTTCTAAAGTGAAAACGTTATAGGAGTCCATCTAATAGCTATCAGTCAATTACAGAAAACATACAAAACCTCTCGCTTTTCTCCATGGGAGTATGCAGAATCTATGGAACGCTGGATGGTACAATCCTTACGTATTCCTTTACGCCTTATCCGTCCGTCAAATAGGAATCCGTCAATTGTAAGCTGCCCTACTGCTTTTTAGGGTAACCATAAGGGTTACTTTATTGACCGTCTATCTGTCAAGACCCTAGAACGCGTGGAGGTATAGAGTTGAGATTAAAAAAAAACCATAAACCACATACTCAAATCAATAGTCCATTGGTGCTGTGAAAAAATCAACCTTCTAAGTCTACGCAGTAAAAAGATGTGGCCGTTTATGTCGCAAGTTCGTACGGAACCCTCGGTGCGCGAGTCTGACTCGCTCTTGACCGGTTTTTTCATACAAAACTCGTCTGTCGCACTGCACATATTGACTGTAGGTATATCCATTCATCATTAATCACTTTGCAGCTATTCCTGTAAGCCAATTACTCTGTAGTGACAAAATGTGATTACTTATGTGATCGTTGAATGTCAAGTATCATGATTAATGATCTGATAACTGGAATGTAATGTAAGTTTTCTGGTCCTTTTGTACGGCTATTTTTAATTTCGTATGCTATTAAGATGGGGTGTAAGGAACTCTAGAGAAAGAGTTGTGTTAAAGGAATAAATGAAGCTTTAAGTTTTTTTTTCACTAATGTCTATATGATTCTGGGTCTTTTTCTTTTTTATTTACTTATGACAAATAATCTTATGAAGTTTCTATAGCCTTTCAGATGCTAAGAACAGTTATAGAGCATCTTGGATGATAAGCAGTTCATAAGGATCATCATCATCACTTTTAGAGTTCCCAAAGGGCAAAACGGGACCCTATCACCAAGACTCTGCTGTCCGTCTTGGAGTTAGATAGTTGAAATTTACACAGATGATGTATTTCTGTTGCCGCCATAACAACAAATACTAAAAAAAAGAATGAAATATGTAAATATTTATGGGGGCTCTCATACAAAAACATTTTTTTTTGCCACTGTTATAGATACAGTTAAATAGTACGGTCTTTTTTGTTCCTGGGTGATATACTTGCCAAAAATATAGACAAAGCGAGCATAGAGGTATTCCCTTCTCCATGCTGACAAAACAATTGCATATTCATTGTAAAATGTATGAAAGTTGCTAGACGTTTTTGACAGTTCGTTACAAAGGGATACCCTCTTTCGGACAGCTAATTGACTTGACACTTGACAGCTCAGTGTTGCTACACTAAAATTCCACCCGGTGTGGCCACTATACGACAAAATTGTCTCTCAATTTACTGCCATTCCTTGTTTTATCGGGAGTTTTCTCATTTTACCGGACTGTACTGTTGTCCAGGTCAGTTTTCCTTTGTTTATTGAATTTTAAACTAGTTACGGATGTCTGGCGAAGTTGGATTGTTTTTGAAGTATGCATATGTATGGTTGCTTTGAAAGAAAAGTCTGGAAAGTTCTCGTTATACAATTGTTGTCCTTATTGTAGTTCAAATAACTTTGCAAATGGTTTGTTTGAGGTATTTCTAAATATGTTGGCAGACAGACAACTTAGGGGCCTGGCCAAAGTGACATTCGAACAAAGACGATGATAGAAAATTCAAGAATGCATTGGATTGACATACTAATTCTTACTAATATTATAAATGCGAATGTTTGTGAGGATGGATGGTTGTATGGATGTTTGTTACTGTTTCACGTCAAAACGGCTGAACGGATCTAATGAAATTTGGCACAGAGGTAGATTATAGTCTGGAATAACACATAGGATGTTTTTGTCGATATCACGCGGGCGAAGCCGCGGGCGCCAGCTAGTAGTCTATACTAGTCATTATAATCTGGATTTCTTCAAAGTTCGAGTGAATCTGTTTATTCCAGGGTGCTCCACACTATTCCCTCCACTGCATAAAGAATTGTTGCCTTACACTAGGAATTTCTCTTGTATCGTGGGTGCAATTACAAATATTTAAACTCACATACACAAACAGCCCGACCCGAAACAGCTACCATACAAATATTTTTTCCGTGCGGGGATCGAACCCGCAACACGCAGCGGAACAGTCGATCGCTCAGCCACTGCGCCAACCGAATCGTCGTTCGATCCCCGCACGGAACAATTATTTGTATGGCCTACAGATACTTGTTCCGGGTCTGGCTGTTTGTGTATGTGAGTTTGAATATTTTTAAACGCACCCACGATACAGGAGAAATCCCTTGTGTGGGGCAACGTTTTTTTTAAAAAGATAAAAAAAACGTTATTTACAAATTGGATTCTATGTAGCAGTCTTTTTTTTCGTCATGTAACCCATTCATGTTCTTTTTTTGTCTTTTATGTTCCGGGGCCGCGGTATCTCTTTGGAACAACCCGCAACCCCGACAGGCGGTGGCCCTGGCAGGCCCCTCTGCTTTGATGACATCCCTTTGAGGCGCGCGTGGAACACTAACGCGCCATCGACACGGCATTTCGCAGCCCTTAATCGGAGTATTGGCGTAAAGATTGTAAACAAATGGGGTGGTTAATCCCGTGGCGTTGCCTGCATAGCACGCAGCTTTGATGTATGTGTGGGGATCAGATGGACTATTAGCACAATGGGAATAGTATTGATTTTCGGCTTTAGAATTGTAAAAATGTTTTTAAATTTAAAATGCTCATACTTGTTGTATAACAGTTAATATTGACAAAATATTGATTCATATGGTACACACGACAACACATCAACCTACACAAAACCAGTTTATGCTGCTCTCTCAACAACGGATCGTACACCATAGATTTCAAGTACAATGAGAGATCCGCATACACTGGTTTTGTATAGGTTGATGTGTCGTCGTGTGTACTAGATAAGGTCAGTATCAAAACAAAACTTTTAAAGCAGACCCAAATGGGCATACATAGAATAAAACATCATCCAAAACATCTCATATAAATCCATCCACAGCAGAACCATTAAGGGCGAGACAGACTGAACATAAAAATGTCTACAAAAAATACTCAAGCAACGAAACAAATATAAAACCGCGAATAATAACCATCCTCTTTAAAATAGAAATGTTTCAAGAAAAGAATCCACCATTACCAACATCAGGCACTCAACAATAACTCCAGTTTCCAGGAGCTGGAGAAAGATACTGGCACGATATCAGTGTGATGTTGCCATAAGTTCCTGAAATGGCCAATTTAAGACAAGACATCTTTACTATATAATATTATAAAAGCGAAAGTGAGTTTGTTTGTTAGTTTGTTTGTTACGTCTTCACGCCTTAATGGCTAAACCGATTTTGATGAATTTTGGTACAGAGATAGTTGGGAACCTGGAGACGGACATAGGCTATTTAAAAAAAAGATTGAAATATGAGGTAAAAAGAGGGAAGAAAAGAGAAAACTTAGCATTGCTATTACAATAAATAAGGCGCAAGGGCAAAAACTACAGGTAGCAGGTACTTGCAAATCAGGAAAGGGGAACTGTGTTACCCCGAATTTAACGCAAACGAAGCCGCGGGAAAAAGCTAGTACACCATAAAAATAACTGGCAATAACTTCTCAAGCAGCAGAATCAAACTCAAAAAATAATAATATGATGTACCTCCCTATTTGCCGCGAACCAAATGGCCAATTTAAGACAGCCCAGACTACATATAAAAATGGCTACAAAAAGTCTCTAGCACAAAATGGAAGCAAGAAATAATAAGATCCTCTCAAAAAGATAGATCTTTCTAGAAAAGTTCTACCACTGCCAACATCAGGCACTTGACGATAACTTCAGGCTTCAAGAGCTGAAGAGATACTGGCACGATAGGCTGCATGATGTAGCCACTTGCCACGAGCTTCTGAAGTGGCCAATTTGCCGGCGTCCCAGCCACTTCGGCCGTGCTACCCGGCCGAGATTTTTCGTAATAAATCTTGCTTCATTTGGCGGATTGCCTCAGTTTTCTTTAAGCACGTTTTTAGTGTAATTAGGATGTTTTGTGTTTAATGGTAGTCGTGTTTAATTTGTTTACGTGGATTATGCAGTCGAGGATGTCTTATGTTTTGAATGAGTTTATGAGATGGTTGTTTTTAGAGCTCTCTTTTCTACTTCTTGTTTTAATTTATTTTTAATAAAACTCACAAGCGGCCATATTTACTTTAATGCGGTTCTATGGGCTGTGTTCCTTTGATGAATGCGCAAAAAATATATACATACACATGCATAGAATTTTAATTCCAATAGTATGATATCCTATCTTAATACACATAGCTCCAGAGGGGCTTGCCAGGGCCTCCGCCTGCCGGGGTTGCGGGTTGTTCGAAAGAGATACCGCGGCCCCGGAACGTAAAGGGCAAAAGAAGGAACCGCTCCGCCCAGAGCGGGGGAAGTTATTTGCTGATTTCCCACCCCAAAAAAAATACACATATCTCAGTGTCAGTTGATGATTGCCAAATATCTTCTGCGTCTTTTCTGGTTCTAAAACAGAGGTTTTGCCCAGACTTTTACCTTTTAGTCGAATTTCACGACACAAGAATAGAAGAGACACCTCTCACCTTAAGACCATAATGAGCCATTATTTTGAAAAGCCATCTGTATGTGTGAAAATGTGACAGACAAAAGGCAGGTTTAGAAAACGCTAGACTTAAAAACTTAGACTGGAGAATGCCAAGAGAAAGTTTAACAAGGAGAAATCTTGAGGAAAACTTTTATGAAAATAATTAAGATTAAAATTTAAATAAATGAGCACTTCATGGTATGACAACCAATAAAGTTTGTCTGTTTACAATAATTGAAATTTAAGTTTTAAATACTTGTGAAATAGCATCAACTTTAAAAGATGTTGCGTTCATTATTTTTATAATGACGTGAAAAATAACACTTTCCATGCTTATAAAGTTTTATCAATTATCATAAAGTTAACTTTAACAGTCAATAACAATCACTTTGTTTACTTATTGGTAACTTAAGTTATGTTGATTACACCTTTGCCTTGTTTTTATGAAATTGAAAAAAGAGGTGTCATTTGACAATAATTATGATTTTAAACCGTTTTGTAAACACAAATTAATAGTTTGGACCTTGGGGTTGCCTTATACTAAAATGTTATTTATTGATATTTCTTACAAGGTGTACTTAAAAATTTTTAAGTTGGTTTCCACTAATTAATTTATCGTTCTCCTGTCCTATCCCTAATTCATTTATAACTTTATCGCATCTTTTACACAGACTGGATGGTCGGTGATTTGCGTGTGTGTGTGTGTGTGTGTGTGTGTGTGAGTATAGTTAGTTATAAGGATAGGAAAAGTCCAAAGAATCCATATTATGTCATAACTCTCCTCATTGCTCCACATAGCATGACACTTGATCCATAGCGTGACATCCAATTTCATCATCTATTTTACTGCATAATCATTATCGCTTTGGAAAATAAATCCGCCTGCAAAATCTTTAAAAATCCTCGCGCATTTTTGGCTACTTACAAAAACCCCTTACACAGCAAGCAAAAATAAAAAAAAAAATCATTTCCGTCCTCATAAAAGGTGCTTAAAACTTCTTCGTTGGAAGCGAGCGTGAACGCAGTTCGGCTAATATTTCATACTTTTATACTGCCTCTGAAAAGCGACGAGAAAAAATGGAAGGCAAACACCCTCAGGCAACGGAACATTCTGGAAAGACAGCACTTATGACGATAGATGGTACGCCCGGCTCATTAATCGTGCGTTCTACGTGGAAAAATTGCAGAAGTTTGTGGAACTAAAAGTCGGGTGTAAAGGATAGTAAAGACATATTGGTTGAAGAGTTGGATGTTTACTTATAAGTTGGGGTCGAGCTTTTTGAAATGCGTTGAATTGTTAATTGATCGACGATTTGAAACACTGTCTTATATACGTATGAAGCCAATCATTTTTGTAGGCTCGCATACACTAGGTGTCCTTACTAATATTATAAAAGCGAAAGTAAGTTTGTTTGTTACCTCTTCACGCCTTACTGGCTAAACCGATTTTGATGAATTTTGGTACAAAGATAGTTGGGACCCAGGAGACGGACATAGGCTTTTTTTATTTTTTTAAAAATATGTGGGATTTGAGAGAGAAAGAGGGAAGAAAAGGGAAAACTTAACTTTGCTATTACAAATCAATAAGGCGCAAGGGCAAAAACTACAGGTAGCAGGTACCTGCAAATCAGGAAAGGGGAACTGTGTTACCCCGAATTTAACGCGAAAGAAGCTAGACTAGCTAGCCAGGGCAAGAGCTAGTTATATTATAAACGCAAGATCTGTCGTGTAGTCACTTGGATCATGAAACTGAACAACTTTTGTTCTACGAGATCTTTAAATCTATACTTATAATAAATCTGTAGAGAGGTCAATTCTGTACATGAAATATATTTCCAAAATAACTATCAGGGGGTGATTAGTGATCGATACTGATGCCAAAAATGCAATCAGTAAAATTTTTGTCTGTCTGTCTGTCTGTCTGTCTGTCTGGATGTCTGTATGTTCGTTATAGAAACAAAAACTACTCGACGGATTTTAACAAAACTTGGTACAATTATTCTTCATACTCCTGGGCAGGTTTTAGTATACTTTTCATCACGCTACGATCAATAGGAGCAGAGCAGTGAAGGAAAATGTTGGGTAATCGGGAGAAGTTTGTTAAAGCTACACAGAAATCATGTATGACGGAAATGTTCTCCTTAAAATTATATAAAAAATATCCTACGACAGCATAGGTCTATCTTTTATAGTTGACTCACAATAACACGTGTAACTCCCGATAACTTAGCAGTTCGGAGCTTTCTGATTATATTTGTCTACTCTTACGTTTATAACACTCCCACTCATCTCTAATTAAAAACAGTTAACATTATTACGTATTCAATAAAAAAAGAAACATATAAATCGGTATACAAACACCAAAGTTATGCATGAAATACGCTAATAAGCCATCGCGCGTGAATACTGAATCATGCTTTAGGGATTATTTTTGTGTAATATTTGGCTGTTGATGCGAATAGATGTTCAGAGTGTTCGACCTTATTGACAGACAATGCTTTCAGCCCGACTTTTAGTCTTTAAATAATTTATATCTTTTGTTGTTATTTTATAAAATAGGTATTAGTTATTTTGGTAGTGTTTAAATATTCGTTCAAATTACAAATTATTCATAGTTTACATTTTATTTCTTTTTAGCTGAAGTGGTAGTAGGTACGCATAGATTTTTAGAAACCGAGTTTCGGCTAATTTATGTTCAGTTTTTTTTTTATACTATATTGGTAAAAGCGTAGTTCATTAGGCTATATTAGTCCACTGCTGGACATAGCCCTCCCCTAATGGGCGCCATAGCGTTATATAGTTATATTCTTTATTATAGTTACAGGTATTATTAATTAAAGTATTTATAGGTTTTTATTTTTAAGTGAAGTAGGTATACATAGGTAGATAGTATTGGACGGGTTCCCTCTATCTGGCAGAATCTTGATGCTCCGAAATTTATTTGGCAAAACACACTTAGCATATTTTTCTTTAAACGAACATTTTAAAGGCATAAAAATTATTTGATATAATTATCGTTTGGCATAATATTTAAAACTCCGAATTTACAATTGCATAGTTTTAAGATGGCAGAATTACATTTAGTATAATTACGATTGGCAGAGTTCAAATTTCGCTAATGTCGTTTAGCATAATGTTCATTTAGAGCGACGAGTATTTGGTATAATTTCACTTTTCATACTATGCAGATGGCAGAATTTAATTAAGAATAACTTTAAGTTTAAAGACTTATATGCCTAATAAGTCTTTAAACTGACATGGTCACTAACATTATTATTAACGGTTAAAACGGGATATTTACCATGTTTGTTATTTATTTTGAGTTTCCAATATTTTGGTGTGAACCGATACAGTGAGTTACAATTGTATACAAAAACATATTAAGGCAAAAATAAGATATTTTTGGAATTATATAGAAAAAAAAAGACATCGTTTTTAGTTACCCGGGACTCAACTATTAAGATTAGGTTAATTTGTTGAAAAAAAAATCGTAGGTTAGGTTAGGTTAAAACTGTGACCCCCTACGCACGAGCCGAGCGAGCGGAGCGAGCGGTGCCGCGGCAGCGGCCGGCAAGTGCCAGTAACGACCTGCATTGATAGAAAATGAGATTGTTTTTAGTAGTTTACCCGGAACTGAACTATTTACATTAGAATAATAATTACTTATGGAATTAAATGACATTATTACAAATTCAATTAAATAATAGTTAAAATAAATGATATTATTTTAAAGAAATAAATAATTAAAATAAATGACAACAAATAATAATAAAGATGATTCTAACTATAAACTTTCTGCGATATGACAATTCTGCCGTTTAATGATAACGATATGAAATATATGTCAAAAGACGATTCTGACTGTGAACTTTCTGCGAAATGATGTTTCTGCTTTTTGAATATTATGGATATGAAATTTATGTCTAGAGATGATTCTAACTTACAAAATTATGAGTTTTGAATGTATGATAAATGAGTGTCTGCCAAACAATTTTCTGCGAAATGAAGTTTATGCTATCCGTTGTTATGCAAAATAAAATTATGAAAAAAAAAAAATATAAAATTACTTTTAGAGTTCCCAAAGGGCAAAACGGGACCCTATCACCAAGACTCTGCTGTCCGTCTTGGAGTTAGATAGTTGAAATTTACACAGATGATGTATTTCTGTTGCCGCCATAACAACAAATACTAAAAAAAAGAATGAAATATGTAAATATTTATGGGGGCTCTCATACAAAAACATTTTTTTTTGCCACTGTTATAGATACAGTTAAATAGTACGGTCTTTTTTGTTCCTGGGTGATATACTTGCCAAAAATATAGACAAAGCGAGCATAGAGGTATTCCCTTCTCCATGCTGACAAAACAATTGCATATTCATTGTAAAATGTATGAAAGTTGCTAGACGTTTTTGACAGTTCGTTACAAAGGGATACCCTCTTTCGGACAGCTAATTGACTTGACACTTGACAGCTCAGTGTTGCTACACTAAAATTCCACCCGGTGTGGCCACTATACGACAAAATTGTCTCTCAATTTACTGCCATTCCTTGTTTTATCGGGAGTTTTCTCATTTTACCGGACTGTACTGTTGTCCAGGTCAGTTTTCCTTTGTTTATTGAATTTTAAACTAGTTACGGATGTCTGGCGAAGTTGGATTGTTTTTGAAGTATGCATATGTATGGTTGCTTTGAAAGAAAAGTCTGGAAAGTTCTCGTTATACAATTGTTGTCCTTATTGTAGTTCAAATAACTTTGCAAATGGTTTGTTTGAGGTATTTCTAAATATGTTGGCAGACAGACAACTTAGGGGCCTGGCCAAAGTGACATTCGAACAAAGACGATGATAGAAAATTCAAGAATGCATTGGATTGACATACTAATTCTTACTAATATTATAAATGCGAATGTTTGTGAGGATGGATGGTTGTATGGATGTTTGTTACTGTTTCACGTCAAAACGGCTGAACGGATCTAATGAAATTTGGCACAGAGGTAGATTATAGTCTGGAATAACACATAGGATGTTTTTGTCGATATCACGCGGGCGAAGCCGCGGGCGCCAGCTAGTAGTCTATACTAGTCATTATAATCTGGATTTCTTCAAAGTTCGAGTGAATCTGTTTATTCCAGGGTGCTCCACACTATTCCCTCCACTGCATAAAGAATTGTTGCCTTACACTAGGAATTTCTCTTGTATCGTGGGTGCAATTACAAATATTTAAACTCACATACACAAACAGCCCGACCCGAAACAGCTACCATACAAATATTTTTTCCGTGCGGGGATCGAACCCGCAACACGCAGCGGAACAGTCGATCGCTCAGCCACTGCGCCAACCGAATCGTCGTTCGATCCCCGCACGGAACAATTATTTGTATGGCCTACAGATACTTGTTCCGGGTCTGGCTGTTTGTGTATGTGAGTTTGAATATTTTTAAACGCACCCACGATACAGGAGAAATCCCTTGTGTGGGGCAACGTTTTTTTTAAAAAGATAAAAAAAACGTTATTTACAAATTGGATTCTATGTAGCAGTCTTTTTTTTCGTCATGTAACCCATTCATGTTCTTTTTTTGTCTTTTATGTTCCGGGGCCGCGGTATCTCTTTGGAACAACCCGCAACCCCGACAGGCGGTGGCCCTGGCAGGCCCCTCTGCTTTGATGACATCCCTTTGAGGCGCGCGTGGAACACTAACGCGCCATCGACACGGCATTTCGCAGCCCTTAATCGGAGTATTGGCGTAAAGATTGTAAACAAATGGGGTGGTTAATCCCGTGGCGTTGCCTGCATAGCACGCAGCTTTGATGTATGTGTGGGGATCAGATGGACTATTAGCACAATGGGAATAGTATTGATTTTCGGCTTTAGAATTGTAAAAATGTTTTTAAATTTAAAATGCTCATACTTGTTGTATAACAGTTAATATTGACAAAATATTGATTCATATGGTACACACGACAACACATCAACCTACACAAAACCAGTTTATGCTGCTCTCTCAACAACGGATCGTACACCATAGATTTCAAGTACAATGAGAGATCCGCATACACTGGTTTTGTATAGGTTGATGTGTCGTCGTGTGTACTAGATAAGGTCAGTATCAAAACAAAACTTTTAAAGCAGACCCAAATGGGCATACATAGAATAAAACATCATCCAAAACATCTCATATAAATCCATCCACAGCAGAACCATTAAGGGCGAGACAGACTGAACATAAAAATGTCTACAAAAAATACTCAAGCAACGAAACAAATATAAAACCGCGAATAATAACCATCCTCTTTAAAATAGAAATGTTTCAAGAAAAGAATCCACCATTACCAACATCAGGCACTCAACAATAACTCCAGTTTCCAGGAGCTGGAGAAAGATACTGGCACGATATCAGTGTGATGTTGCCATAAGTTCCTGAAATGGCCAATTTAAGACAAGTCATCTTTACTATATAATATTATAAAAGCGAAAGTGAGTTTGTTTGTTAGTTTGTTTGTTACGTCTTCACGCCTTAATGGCTAAACCGATTTTGATGAATTTTGGTACAGAGATAGTTGGGAACCTGGAGACGGACATAGGCTATTTAAAAAAAAGATTGAAATATGAGGTAAAAAGAGGGAAGAAAAGAGAAAACTTAGCATTGCTATTACAATAAATAAGGCGCAAGGGCAAAAACTACAGGTAGCAGGTACTTGCAAATCAGGAAAGGGGAACTGTGTTACCCCGAATTTAACGCAAACGAAGCCGCGGGAAAAAGCTAGTACACCATAAAAATAACTGGCAATAACTTCTCAAGCAGCAGAATCAAACTCAAAAAATAATAATATGATGTACCTCCCTATTTGCCGCGAACCAAATGGCCAATTTAAGACAGCCCAGACTACATATAAAAATGGCTACAAAAAGTCTCTAGCACAAAATGGAAGCAAGAAATAATAAGATCCTCTCAAAAAGATAGATCTTTCTAGAAAAGTTCTACCACTGCCAACATCAGGCACTTGACGATAACTTCAGGCTTCAAGAGCTGAAGAGATACTGGCACGATAGGCTGCATGATGTAGCCACTTGCCACGAGCTTCTGAAGTGGCCAATTTGCCGGCGTCCCAGCCACTTCGGCCGTGCTACCCGGCCGAGATTTTTCGTAATAAATCTTGCTTCATTTGGCGGATTGCCTCAGTTTTCTTTAAGCACGTTTTTAGTGTAATTAGGATGTTTTGTGTTTAATGGTAGTCGTGTTTAATTTGTTTACGTGGATTATGCAGTCGAGGATGTCTTATGTTTTGAATGAGTTTATGAGATGGTTGTTTTTAGAGCTCTCTTTTCTACTTCTTGTTTTAATTTATTTTTAATAAAACTCACAAGCGGCCATATTTACTTTAATGCGGTTCTATGGGCTGTGTTCCTTTGATGAATGCGCAAAAAATATATACATACACATGCATAGAATTTTAATTCCAATAGTATGATATCCTATCTTAATACACATAGCTCCAGAGGGGCTTGCCAGGGCCTCCGCCTGCCGGGGTTGCGGGTTGTTCGAAAGAGATACCGCGGCCCCGGAACGTAAAGGGCAAAAGAAGGAACCGCTCCGCCCAGAGCGGGGGAAGTTATTTGCTGATTTCCCACCCCAAAAAAAATACACATATCTCAGTGTCAGTTGATGATTGCCAAATATCTTCTGCGTCTTTTCTGGTTCTAAAACAGAGGTTTTGCCCAGACTTTTACCTTTTAGTCGAATTTCACGACACAAGAATAGAAGAGACACCTCTCACCTTAAGACCATAATGAGCCATTATTTTGAAAAGCCATCTGTATGTGTGAAAATGTGACAGACAAAAGGCAGGTTTAGAAAACGCTAGACTTAAAAACTTAGACTGGAGAATGCCAAGAGAAAGTTTAACAAGGAGAAATCTTGAGGAAAACTTTTATGAAAATAATTAAGATTAAAATTTAAATAAATGAGCACTTCATGGTATGACAACCAATAAAGTTTGTCTGTTTACAATAATTGAAATTTAAGTTTTAAATACTTGTGAAATAGCATCAACTTTAAAAGATGTTGCGTTCATTATTTTTATAATGACGTGAAAAATAACACTTTCCATGCTTATAAAGTTTTATCAATTATCATAAAGTTAACTTTAACAGTCAATAACAATCACTTTGTTTACTTATTGGTAACTTAAGTTATGTTGATTACACCTTTGCCTTGTTTTTATGAAATTGAAAAAAGAGGTGTCATTTGACAATAATTATGATTTTAAACCGTTTTGTAAACACAAATTAATAGTTTGGACCTTGGGGTTGCCTTATACTAAAATGTTATTTATTGATATTTCTTACAAGGTGTACTTAAAAATTTTTAAGTTGGTTTCCACTAATTAATTTATCGTTCTCCTGTCCTATCCCTAATTCATTTATAACTTTATCGCATCTTTTACACAGACTGGATGGTCGGTGATTTGCGTGTGTGTGTGTGTGTGTGTGTGTGTGAGTATAGTTAGTTATAAGGATAGGAAAAGTCCAAAGAATCCATATTATGTCATAACTCTCCTCATTGCTCCACATAGCATGACACTTGATCCATAGCGTGACATCCAATTTCATCATCTATTTTACTGCATAATCATTATCGCTTTGGAAAATAAATCCGCCTGCAAAATCTTTAAAAATCCTCGCGCATTTTTGGCTACTTACAAAAACCCCTTACACAGCAAGCAAAAATAAAAAAAAAAATCATTTCCGTCCTCATAAAAGGTGCTTAAAACTTCTTCGTTGGAAGCGAGCGTGAACGCAGTTCGGCTAATATTTCATACTTTTATACTGCCTCTGAAAAGCGACGAGAAAAAATGGAAGGCAAACACCCTCAGGCAACGGAACATTCTGGAAAGACAGCACTTATGACGATAGATGGTACGCCCGGCTCATTAATCGTGCGTTCTACGTGGAAAAATTGCAGAAGTTTGTGGAACTAAAAGTCGGGTGTAAAGGATAGTAAAGACATATTGGTTGAAGAGTTGGATGTTTACTTATAAGTTGGGGTCGAGCTTTTTGAAATGCGTTGAATTGTTAATTGATCGACGATTTGAAACACTGTCTTATATACGTATGAAGCCAATCATTTTTGTAGGCTCGCATACACTAGGTGTCCTTACTAATATTATAAAAGCGAAAGTAAGTTTGTTTGTTACCTCTTCACGCCTTACTGGCTAAACCGATTTTGATGAATTTTGGTACAAAGATAGTTGGGACCCAGGAGACGGACATAGGCTTTTTTTATTTTTTTAAAAATATGTGGGATTTGAGAGAGAAAGAGGGAAGAAAAGGGAAAACTTAACTTTGCTATTACAAATCAATAAGGCGCAAGGGCAAAAACTACAGGTAGCAGGTACCTGCAAATCAGGAAAGGGGAACTGTGTTACCCCGAATTTAACGCGAAAGAAGCTAGACTAGCTAGCCAGGGCAAGAGCTAGTTATATTATAAACGCAAGATCTGTCGTGTAGTCACTTGGATCATGAAACTGAACAACTTTTGTTCTACGAGATCTTTAAATCTATACTTATAATAAATCTGTAGAGAGGTCAATTCTGTACATGAAATATATTTCCAAAATAACTATCAGGGGGTGATTAGTGATCGATACTGATGCCAAAAATGCAATCAGTAAAATTTTTGTCTGTCTGTCTGTCTGTCTGTCTGTCTGGATGTCTGTATGTTCGTTATAGAAACAAAAACTACTCGACGGATTTTAACAAAACTTGGTACAATTATTCTTCATACTCCTGGGCAGGTTTTAGTATACTTTTCATCACGCTACGATCAATAGGAGCAGAGCAGTGAAGGAAAATGTTGGGTAATCGGGAGAAGTTTGTTAAAGCTACACAGAAATCATGTATGACGGAAATGTTCTCCTTAAAATTATATAAAAAATATCCTACGACAGCATAGGTCTATCTTTTATAGTTGACTCACAATAACACGTGTAACTCCCGATAACTTAGCAGTTCGGAGCTTTCTGATTATATTTGTCTACTCTTACGTTTATAACACTCCCACTCATCTCTAATTAAAAACAGTTAACATTATTACGTATTCAATAAAAAAAGAAACATATAAATCGGTATACAAACACCAAAGTTATGCATGAAATACGCTAATAAGCCATCGCGCGTGAATACTGAATCATGCTTTAGGGATTATTTTTGTGTAATATTTGGCTGTTGATGCGAATAGATGTTCAGAGTGTTCGACCTTATTGACAGACAATGCTTTCAGCCCGACTTTTAGTCTTTAAATAATTTATATCTTTTGTTGTTATTTTATAAAATAGGTATTAGTTATTTTGGTAGTGTTTAAATATTCGTTCAAATTACAAATTATTCATAGTTTACATTTTATTTCTTTTTAGCTGAAGTGGTAGTAGGTACGCATAGATTTTTAGAAACCGAGTTTCGGCTAATTTATGTTCAGTTTTTTTTTTATACTATATTGGTAAAAGCGTAGTTCATTAGGCTATATTAGTCCACTGCTGGACATAGCCCTCCCCTAATGGGCGCCATAGCGTTATATAGTTATATTCTTTATTATAGTTACAGGTATTATTAATTAAAGTATTTATAGGTTTTTATTTTTAAGTGAAGTAGGTATACATAGGTAGATAGTATTGGACGGGTTCCCTCTATCTGGCAGAATCTTGATGCTCCGAAATTTATTTGGCAAAACACACTTAGCATATTTTTCTTTAAACGAACATTTTAAAGGCATAAAAATTATTTGATATAATTATCGTTTGGCATAATATTTAAAACTCCGAATTTACAATTGCATAGTTTTAAGATGGCAGAATTACATTTAGTATAATTACGATTGGCAGAGTTCAAATTTCGCTAATGTCGTTTAGCATAATGTTCATTTAGAGCGACGAGCATTTGGTATAATTTCACTTTTCATACTATGCAGATGGCAGAATTTAATTAAGAATAACTTTAAGTTTAAAGACTTATATGCCTAATAAGTCTTTAAACTGACATGGTCACTAACATTATTATTAACGGTTAAAACGGGATATTTACCATGTTTGTTATTTATTTTGAGTTTCCAATATTTTGGTGTGAACCGATACAGTGAGTTACAATTGTATACAAAAACATATTAAGGCAAAAATAAGATATTTTTGGAATTATATAGAAAAAAAAAGACATCGTTTTTAGTTACCCGGGACTCAACTATTAAGATTAGGTTAATTTGTTGAAAAAAAAATCGTAGGTTAGGTTAGGTTAAAACTGTGACCCCCTACGCACGAGCCGAGCGAGCGGAGCGAGCGGTGCCGCGGCAGCGGCCGGCGAGTGCCAGTAACGACCTGCATTGATAGAAAATGAGATTGTTTTTAGTAGTTTACCCGGAACTGAACTATTTACATTAGAATAATAATTACTTATGGAATTAAATGACATTATTACAAATTCAATTAAATAATAGTTAAAATAAATGATATTATTTTAAAGAAATAAATAATTAAAATAAATGACAACAAATAATAATAAAGATGATTCTAACTATAAACTTTCTGCGATATGACAATTCTGCCGTTTAATGATAACGATATGAAATATATGTCAAAAGACGATTCTGACTGTGAACTTTCTGCGAAATGATGTTTCTGCTTTTTGAATATTATGGATATGAAATTTATGTCTAGAGATGATTCTAACTTACAAAATTATGAGTTTTGAATGTATGATAAATGAGTGTCTGCCAAACAATTTTCTGCGAAATGAAGTTTATGCTATCCGTTGTTATGCAAAATAAAATTATGACATAAAAAGTTCTGCTATAAAGGGTGGACCCAGTATTGGACAGGCGTTTTAGCTTTATTTTAATTTCTTTTTTTGTTACAAGTTGTACTTACCTACATATTTCTGGGTATAATTCTATTAGAGTTATTTAGTTTTAGTACCTACTTTATTTGGTAATTAATAGGTTCTTATAGATAACAGGCATAATTAGATATATTAAAAAAAAACAAAATTTATATATATAATTTAGTACTTAAATTATTTTCAGGTTAATTATAAATTCAAATTATTATTTTTTAATTTATTTAGCTGTAGTTTTATTTAGTTGTAGCTGTAGTGTATTTAGGATCAGTTTTATTATTTAAGTAGGCACTTTTTTAAGTGTAAGGTAGCTACAGTTAGGACCTCTAACGTAGCTTATTTCGTTAGGTAAATGAATAGGCATTCAGTTACCTTCGGTTATTTTCATAAATCCTTACTAATATTATAAAAGCGACAGTTTGTTTGTTCTTTCTTTCTTTCTTTTTAAAAGACGTTGCCCCACACTAGGAATTTCTCCTGTATCGTGGGTGCGTTTACAAACATTCAATCTCACATACACAAACAGCCAGACCCGGAACAACTATCTGTAGGTCATACAAATATTTGTTCCGTGCGGGAATCGAACCCGCGACACACAGCGCAGCAGTCGTTCGCCCAGCCACTACGCGAACCGTGTCGTGTTTGTTACGGCTTCCGCCTAAATGACCCAACCGATTTTGATGCATTTTGGTACAGAGATAGTTGGGGCCCTGGTGACGGAAATAGGCAAGTTTTTTTAAAGTGAGGAAAGGGGGAGAATGAGGGAAGAAAAGGGGAGAGAAAGATACATTTTTCGGGTCATCACGCGGGTTAAAGTTAGCGTTAGCCCAAAGTAACTATGCCACGCGGACGAAGTCGCGGGCGGAAGCTAGTTCGTAATATAATTAATATTTTGGCGCAGGGGCTGAGCGATCGACTGCTGCGCTGCGTGTCGCAGGTTTGATTCCCGCACGGAACAAATATTTTTATGACCTTCAGGAAGTTGTTTCTGGTCTGACTGTTTGTGTATGTGAGTTTAAATGTTTGTTGTAAACGCACCTACGGTACAGGAGATATTGCTAGTGTGGGGTAATGTTTTAAAAAAAGAAAGAAAGAATAATAAACTTTGTATAGAACAGAACTGACGCGATCAGATGATCAACATGTATGGCAAAACTAAAAAAAAAAATAGATTTCCAAAAGTGGTTTAGTTTCATTGTTCGAGACCCGGGAGGTCTTGCGCTAGATCTGTTACACCCTGTAGTAGAAGATATCTTCTGTTCTTCTTCAAAATTGTGTCAAAGTTACCCGTTATTAATTCTGGGTAGAGGTTTGCCAAATTAAACAGCATTACCTTCTAAAATCCTACAGTTATGAAAACCTGGATTTATTTTAAGCGTATAATTTACATATATAAAGTTCTTCACAACTTTGGGAAGACTGGAAGACTCTTTGTCACCCACATTCCTACTCAATAAGCAAGTTCGTGAATCGTCGGGGAACTTCGAGTGGGCCGAGTAGGCGACGTTTAAGACAATTCAGAAGGGTGGTGGTTGTTAAGTTTTGAATTGCAGGATATCTAGTCTAAAATCCTGGATGTAAAACATGCAATTTTGCTCAGGAGTTTCTTTTATACAAAAGTGAGAACTTGGAATTAGGTTTTATTTTAGGTTCATCTTCAGGGTATGAAGTTTTTATGCAAGTTCGTTATTTGTCGCCGGCAAGGCTTTTATTGCTAATAAATCGTGTTAATATACGATTACACGTATACATTTATAATACACAATTACATTTATAATATATTTTTATTAAGTTTGAATCGTTTATTTATTTTTACACATAGTTTTTATATTTTTACATATTTCCTATTTAAATAAAATACAAAGTATATTAGTATCAGGGACAGGGTCCAAGCTACCGGCAGTCAGGGCTCCAGAGAGGGGAACCTCCTAATAAAGTTTAATTAATAAATTTGTATTTGATTCTAAACCAATGAAATACACGAGCACTTGTGTTACAATAACATTATGCAATATTTAACTTGCTCCCGAAAAACGTTGCTTACTTTCATCCACTTTAGCCAGTTTCAGCGTTACGCTTTCGAACGAAAACTGTTTACCTTTTTTCTTTTTCACCTTGTAAAGTTCCATTTAATAAGGTTTTATTTTTTACTTGGCAACTCTTTTGGGTTGAGCCTCTTTTGTTTCAGTTAACGTAACTGAAGCCTTGTTTGTCCTTTGAAAGAGTTTTTTTTTTTCTTTGGTTGGTACTGAGTTTCCGACACTTGTTACGGCTTTCTTGCTTTCAAGTGGTTTTTTGTGAACGACGGGTTAATTTAATTTGGCGATGGCTCGTAAAAATTTCTTGAAACATGAAAATAGGTTCCATATTTTTTCTTTAGATTTGGTAAGAAAAAAAAAAACAATCGAACTGATAGTCTCCTCCTTTTTTTGAAGTGGGTTAATGGTGGTGAGGTGACGGATATCTCATGATACAGTTTTTTCTCCTCAATATTGTTTTATTCAATACGTTCATGAATGCATGTTATGTGAATAAGTAATTGATGATAGGTACATGAACGTTTTACATTTGTAAAACTTTTACTAATAGCTCGTTTCATTTAGTAATATTGTTAAAAGCATACGCTTTAGATTTAATTTAAAAGCCGCAATTTATATGTTGTGATAAAACCAGGTCATATCCCAAAGGAGGGAGTTAACTCTATTTTACCAGCAACGAATACTGAAAAATGGAATGCTTGATGATTCGTGATGAAGTCACGAGAAACCGCGCTTGATTATAATCTTTGGCAGACGTTATAGATAGTCAGTGTCCCGAAAGTCTGACTACCAGTTTTACCAAGGGGTATCCTATAACCCAGTAATAACTGGGTTGTGGAGGTTAGATAGGCAGTCGCTCCATGTAAAATACTGATATTCCACAGCATCCAATTAGACTAGACTAAACGATGGTGTTTGATGACACGGTTGGCGGAGTGGGTGAGCAATCGACTGCTGCGCTGCGTGTCGCGGGTTACTCCCCGCTCGGAATAAATATTTGAATGGCCTACAGATAGTTGTTCCGGCTGTTTGTGTATTTGTGTTTAATGTTTGTAAACGCACCCACGATACAAGAGAATTTCCTAGTATGGGGCAAAGTTAAAAAAAAAAACAAACTGCAAGCAGATCCTTACAAAGTTGAAAAAAGTCTAAGCCTCTGATGATTCTGATGATATCGTTTCTATTGCTGGGACATCAGCACCCTCTCTGAGACACTAAGGATCATAATTCACCTCCCGGGCCCAGGTGGGGTTATACAGCAATGTGTTATTAACAAATGTTGCAACCTGTGTTTATTTCAGTATCATAATTTCTGTACATGATTTATGTGTTGTTTTATCTTCTATGGGCACTTATAATCTAGTCCTTCTCAATCATATGTGTTTCTTAAATCGATCGATTGTGTTATTTTCCAGTACGTTCCAAATTTTTTAGATGCATTCATCGTATTTTATGTTGAAATTGAGGAAAAGAATGCTCTTTCTTCTCTAAAAAAGATAGCATCTATCAATAAATTCTAATCTTCGAAATCTAAACTACGCCGATGTTTCTAGATCTTTTTTAAATAACGTGTCTAATAAAACTATTCTCTTTGTTTCCAGGTAAGCACCTACTCAGTACCGTAGTTAGGTGCACTGCATGGCATGATTGGCATGCTAAGTAAACGAGTGACATTCTGTCTGCCCCGGTAAGATGAACATGAACTTTTTACATGTGACGTCTTGTGGTGGTGGATAAAGGGATCTTCAGTGCTGTTTTGCTTTAACTCTTCGTACAGATGGCGACATAAAAGAATTGTGAAATTCACCTTTTAAGATTCGATGTTCTTTATTTAAATCGCTTTTTATATGACCATGAATAACTGTTTTTTTAATGCGACGATTGTCTATATTTCTTTTCACACGTACTGGCTGCCAGTAGCAAACAGGCTATATACCGATTATAATCTGCTGGTACGTGTGAAAGCCTTCACTCTAATCCATCGAATACTCCCGGCGACACACTATCCGTAAGTCGGAACGTGTGAAAGAGCCTAAAGATTTATACAATTTATATTTTGAACGAAAATTCAACTTGCTAGAATACATCTTTTATTTTTGGATCGAAGCAAGCTATATGTTTTAACTAGATATGAAAAATATAAGTGGTTATATTTTGATTCTCTCAATAAAGGAGATTTTGTTGGGTCAAAATGTAAATTGTACGAATCT
This sequence comes from Ochropleura plecta, assembly GCA_905475445.1. Taxonomy (NCBI): domain Eukaryota; kingdom Metazoa; phylum Arthropoda; class Insecta; order Lepidoptera; family Noctuidae; genus Ochropleura; species Ochropleura plecta. Next base: position 9,021,948 of record FR997738.1, on the reverse strand, counting down.
TAAAGCTCTAGTGCCACAATTTAAAATGAAATACGCTCCAAAGCGGCTTTTAAACGTATTTCATGGCAATTGTGACACTGCTCCTGAACACAGTCTAGATTTGATAATCGCATTCAGTTTCATCGAATTGACTTTCGAATATGGGATTCGATTATCAATAATTTTTAATGAACTATCAAAACTTGTGTGTAATTTTTTTTTTATGATTCACTGTTATGTTAATCTTGAAACCATTAAGGGTGCGCTTCTATTAGGCTAGTTTAGTGTTTATTTATTTAAATTTCATGTACAATATTGGTACATAGGCGGACTGCCTATGCCTATGCCATAAGGCATTTTCTATCAGTCAACCTTTAGGTTAAATACGACAAGTTTGTGATAAGGTACAAAATTTTTATCTAAAAAAACAACTATTTGTGTTCGATAACTTATATACTTATAGTGATACACATATACATATAAAATAAACTAAAAATATATTTTTAAATATATACCAGAAATAAAATAAAACGAGAAAATTACCAGTAATTACTATAACTTTCAATTGGGAACTATTTAGTCGGACCTAAATAGTGGTTACGTACTTTTCTTTTAAAAGTTAATTTGCTTTCGGCTTTTTTAATACCCAAGGGTAGCGCTTCCTGCGAGTCTTGCCGGGGTTGCGGTTTATTGGAAAGATGTACGGCGGCCCCGGAACTTAAGGGTCAAAAGAAGAAACATGGGTGGGTTTCAGTCAGTAAAATTCTGACACTCCCTCTTTCTCCGCCCAGAGCGAGAGAAATTAATTGATGATTTCACATCCGCAAAAACAGGGTAGCGCGTTCCAGTGAACAAATTTGACTAGACAATCACTAGACACAGTATCGACTACATTTTACTGCCCATTACCACCCGCTCGATTGTACGGACCGATAGTTAATGACTATATTTTACCGCTATCTCGACATTTTATATGCAAAATTTACGTCAAAATTCCTTATTAGGACCAGAATGAATGCGTTTCGTATTAACCTCTGTGAAACATGGCTTGTTGCTATTTGGTTAACAATTTCTAGTGATTAACTTTAGCTATCAACATTTCTGTGCAAGGGAAATTGGACTTTGTGTCCTTGTGTTAAGGTTTTGTTATGTGGTTGTTGAAAATGGCGTTTAGTACAGAAAGGTTGTTGCTTAAACCCTTGTAAGGGTGATGGATAATAATGACTATTGCATGTCGGCTTGTTATTCGTTGCTGTAGGAAACGCGATAGGTTCAACGCGATTAATTAATTCCTGTAATCTTGTTGTTAGATAGTAATATTTCACACGACTTTGTTAGATTATATTACTTGACACTGGTGAACTAATCGAGTTGGATCGAATTTTGTCAATTAGTTTCTATGAAAACAGGAAACTTATACCTAATACGCATAGATTAAATTACAACAACTAGAAATGTTTACTGTCAGCAAAAATATCTGATCCAAATTAAACATTTTTTCTGTCATAATAGAGCAATTACTCAATAAACGTTAATTTTAGTAAAAAATAAATAACAACAACAAACATTTGTAAAAAAAATATTGTGCAGTAGCTTTTAATAAACATCATAGTAATGTTATTTACATGCTAAACATCTCATTTTCAAAACAAAGCAATCATATCATCATTAATTCATCATATCCCATTCTATTTGGGGTCTGCGCAACACGTTTTCTTCTTCCATTCTTTACATTATCAGACGTCACGGCATCATTTACTCTTTTCTCCTTCATATCATTCCTTACACAATCCATCCATCTTTTCTTTGGCCTTCCTCTCGCTCTCCGTCCATCAACATTCAGATCCATCACAAAGCAATCATAAATATTGCGAATTGGTGTTTTGTTTTAGTATAGAAATAGAAAGAAAAAGTTTAGAAAAAATAAACTGTTAGAATTTTACTCTGGCATATCTGCAAAAACATTTCATAAGCATAACCATTGACAACCCTAATGTGTTTCGTATACACATTGATTCAATTTCAATTCTTATTGTGTATGGTGTAGGCTACCTTTTCCATTACACAGGTTCGAATTTCATGTATCACATTCGAATTGATACAATTCCAACTGTGCTTCGCAACGCTTAGGATTCGTTTTCCTATAAACGGCTGTTAAATAAATTATCAACAGTTATGATGTGCTGTTTATCCAAACTTTGCTTTTATGTCTTAATCTTGTTTCTGGTTTATATTTGTTAGGACTTAAGCGAGGATTTGAATGCTTTCATTATTTAATAGGAAGTTATAAGCTCTGTCTATTGTTTTGTTACTAAGGGGTAGGGGTGAGAGTATTTTCTTGTTTCGAACAAGCTCCTGAAGGCAAACACCTCTTGTAGCAATCATATTTTAGAGTGTGAAAGAGATGGAGTTACATATGCTGCATAGCTCTATCTCGCTCTTACACCGAAAGATTAAAATGCTACTGCTTTTAGAAGTGGTAGGCTCACGTTAATTTGTTTCTCAAATAACTCTTGACAGTTCATGAATTCTGTTTTGGCAAGTTGTCATCGCAAATTATATTTGCTAGTCAGCTCCTTTTTGTTTGAGTTTCGTCTGGCTTTTTCAGAACATTGAAAATGGGCTCTACCTATGAATGTACTATTGCTGTGTTTAGATACTTTTACTTCGTTTGGATACTGTTTTGCTTGGATACTTTGCTGTGTGTACAAAATCGAAACTAACGTTATCCACCCAGACATTAGCTAATTTTTTGATTTTATTGATAACAATAGAATTTATATTGTCCGTTGTAATGCCGACGCTTGACAAATCTATTGATTTTACAACGCAGGTTTAGAAAGTAGCAGTTTTAAAATGGGCTCATCTTATTATCTAATTGTGCATCTGTTCGCAAAATATTTTAAGGATTTTAAGAATAATATCGAGCTATCGACTATTTTAATTAACTTTTATGTATGGAAAGCTAAATATTAATGATCGCAATCCCTGCTATACATACAAATACACTAACTCCCAAACACATGAAATATTAATGCAATCTAGCTATCTAGCTGCACTAATAGATGCACTACACTAACCTACCTACCTACCCACTGCGCGTATAGCTACGAGTATTGATTCCCTTGCTCGCAATCACTGCGTTGGGGGTAACCACGGATATTGCATTTCCACCCCTTGCACGCTCGTATTGCTATAATTATAAACTGGGTACCACGTTCATTTGTTTTAATTTGGTATCTTGGGCTATTGTGTTTGCTTTTGGAGGTAATTTGAAATAATTTGTTTGTTAAGCTAACTTGTCTTCTCTATGGGTAGGTTTAGAGATGTCAGCAAATCTCAGGGTCAGAATCTCTGCTTTCCGGGGCTGCGGGTTGTTTCGAAAAGGGTACCGAGGCCCCGGAAATCCTTTGTGTTTCCCTTGGCAAAAGATGGAACATGGACGGGTTTTAGTCAGTACAAGTATGATCCTTAGCGGGCCTGTGGACGGTGAGCTATGGGTAGCTCATCGTACGTCCGTCTATTGACGACAGGCCGTGTCGACGGCGCGTTAGTGTTTCACGCGCGCTTCAAAGAGATGTCAGCAAAGCAGAGGGGCTTGCCAGAGCCTTCGCCTGCCGGGGTTGCGGGTTGTTCGAAAGAGATACCGCGGCCCCGGAACGTAAAGGGCAATAGAAGGAATATGGGTAGGTTTTAGTCAGTACAAGTCTGACACTCCCCCCAAAGTTATTTGATGATATCCCACCCCAAAAAAAAGTATGATCCTTAGACCTTCTGCTCCGCCCAGAGCGGGACAAGTCATTTGTTGATTTCCGATCTGAAAAAGGGGTGTAAAAGTTTGACTATTGTTTGACGGGAAAATTGTGGTTGCTAAGGACGAATTTCACTTTAACTTCCCCAGCTCTGGGCGGAGCGGGGGGGTGTCAGACTTGTACTGACTAAAACCCACCCATGTTCCTTCTATTGCCCTTTACGTTCCGGGGCCACGGTATCTCTTTCAATCAAACAACCCGCAACCCCGGACAATCATCGTCTGAATCATGAACAAGAACTGCCTGCGTTAATATTTCACAGCAATGATGCCACTGACGTTGTTGACGGCACGTTTTGTGTTCGTTTGTTGCTCCGCGTGTCGCCGGTTCTATTCCAGAACAAATATTTGCATGGCCTACACATCGTTGTTCCGGGTTTGGGTTGTTTGCGTATGTGAGTTTAAATGATGATTCAGGACACCAAAACTGAGCTATCAACATTTTTTTGACTATTAAGACGCAGTTTAACATGTGGCGAACGAAAAGTCCGGCTAAGCAGTATAATAACTCAAGAGAGTTGAACTGCGAGCGGCTCGGTAATAAACTTATTAGGTACCTGTTTAAAAACAACAGTTAGCCGATTAGATTGAATTCATAAGAAGTTAATCTTCATAGTATGGACACAGACAAGGCTTGTAAATATGTTAGAATTACCTAAGAAACCCAAGTTAACCAAAGATCCACAATAGGTACTGACAAATAAAAATATTTTCCCATTTATAACCAAAACCATAGAACGCATATAATAGACAAATGAGACAACACAATGAAACCATAATAATAAAAGAAATAAATAGAAACCGACGTGGGAATGCATCGGGATGTGGTTGCAGTGGACAAAGGCCTCACCCCGCTCTCCTTGGCTAAAGAGAATTGGCGCAAACCTGTAGTGCTTGACACTAACGACCGCAGGGAGGTATGGCAGAGTAAGGAGCTTCACGGACGCTTTTTCCGGGCCCTACATGGTCCTGATGTAGATCAACTAGCGTCCGTAGCCTGGTAACGATCCGGGGATCTCTTTGGAGAAACCGAGGGTTTTGTCTGTGCAATTATGGATGAAGTTATGATGACAAATAACTACCGGAGATTTATTGTGAAGGACGGCACGGTTGACATATGTCGGGCATGCCACCGTCCGGGTGAATCAATTCGACACATTATCTCCGGTTGTTCTCGTCTAGCTAACGGAGAGTACTTGCATAGACACAACCTTGTAGCCAGGATTATCCATCAGCAACTTGCTCTAAAATATAACCTTGTGGAATCGGAAGTGCCGTACTACAGGTATGAGCCCGACCCAGTTCTCGAACATGGCAATATCACATTGTACTGGGATCGATCCATCATCACTGACAGGACTATTGTTGCCAACAAGCCTGATATCGTGGTGGTGGATCGATCAGAGAGGCGCGCAATGATTGTTGACATAACAGTCCCGCATGATGAGAACCTCGTGAAAGCCGAGAAAGATAAGCAAATCAAGTATATTGACTTGGCTCGCGAGGTTGTTGACATGTGGGATGTGGACTCAGCGGTCATTGTGCCGATAGTCGTATCTGCCAATGGCTTAATTGCTAAGAGCCTCGACCAACACCTTAGGAGGCTCTCGTTAGGCAGCTGGATCAAGGGCTTGATACAGAAAGCGGTACTCCTGGACACGGCTCGTATTGTTAGGAGGTTCCTTTCTCTGGAGCCCTGACCGCCGGTAGCTTGGACCCTGTTCCCGATACCGGTGGGCTACTATTTTTATATTTTTAAATGTTTTTTTTTTTTATTTTTGATTATAAGAAATATTTAAAAATTTAATAATATGTAAGTAAAACAATAAATGGACTATAAAGAAATAACATTTTGCGTTACAGAATATCTCCAAAATCATATAATATTTCACAAGCGAATATTTTTTCAACAGTCGTCGTAAACAACGGGCTGTCAATTACTAGCGTAGAGTTGGGGAGAGGTCGATAGTGTGTGTGTTATTTGTCGATGTGTCGATGAAACACACCGATTGAGGATTGAGATGTTACGCCTGAGGCCATACGGTTTACGTAGGACTGTTTTATCGATAAAATTGGCTACCTATCTTTTTAAAAAACTAAACTGAGTTATTTTAGATTCAAAGCGCTAAACTTTGAAAATACCGAAAATGAAATGGCAGGATTTAAACAAAGCAAATGTTAGAGCTGTGCAGATGGCTACATACTGGTGTAACACAATACGAGTTTTATCAATACGAAAAGAAGAAAAAGAGCGGTATATTTTTTTTCTTTAGTAGAAACAGTCTTTTCTTAGAACCAAACACCAGGAGACATGTGACATCCACCAACACACACTGGGCACGCATGGTAGATGTTGGTTTGGCTTTACTGAATATTATGAATCTGTACTAATATAATAAAACCGAAAGTGAGTTGGAGAATAGCTAAACCGATTTTGATCAATTTTGGTACAGAGATAGTTGTGACCCTGGAGGCGGACATGGGCAAATTTTTTTAAAGTGAGAAATGAGAGAGAAAGAGGGAAGAAAAGGGAAAACTTAGCTTTGCTATTACAATAAATAAGGCGCAAGGGTAAAAACTACAGGTAGCAGGTAGCTGCAAAGAAGAAAGGGGAACTGTGTTACCCCGAATTTAACGAGAGTGAAGCCGCGGGCAAAAGCTAGTCCTATATAACTTGAACGATTCATACTGATACTGTTAGCTAGCGTCATCCCACTGGTGGACAAAGGCCCCTCGCCATGACTTCCAGTTGTTTGAATCTAGGGCTTATGTGGACCACCGATTGTTAGTTTTATCCAGCTCACCCCGCTATGTTTTACGAAGTCCTCGCCACTCCTTCTGGCTGAGTCAGAACTCATAACGAACGATTCACACCAATTTTAAAATGAATAAGATCCTGTATTGTTTCTCTAGATACAACAGAATACTTCATTTTCCACACTACTTCTTTTTTCGCACACGTCTCCCACATAAATGGGTCACAGCTTCCATATCTAGGCTACTATTCATGCACTATTGCAATTTTTAAGCTCAATGCGATTTATGTAACTTGAATCCGTGCCAACTTAATCCATTATTTACAGCGATGGGGGAACATGGGTGATTTAGAAACACATTCATTTTAACTTGCTTTTATTATTGAAATAAATGTTACTTGCATAACACTGCTATCTTGCAGTTCAGTGGAATAGAATAAAATAATCATTTATCACTATACAATACAACTTCATATGACACAGTTATAAAAAAGACGTATCATATAATTTACATTCTTTCCACTAATTTATATGAGCGGTAAGAATCTTTACATAATCGTCACAGCTCTGTCTAACCTACAGGAGATTACAGGTGTTATTTTATATTGTATTTTGTATTCATTGCAAGTTTTATATCACTCAAACAGCATAGCACCGCTCCACCAAATCAACGCTTTCTGCTCGATCATTATAAATTATAGTTCTCCTACCTTTATCTCAATTGATCTGATGTCGGCGCAGCTTGCTTTCCTCTTCCATTCCTCTCTATTACTCCTCAGTAGTCACCTCTTTTAACTTTCCACTCTAACCGATTACCACTCATCGAACATGGCGTCTCTTTTTTTGCGAATTTTCTTCAAATAACTTTCCCCGCTCTGGGCGGAGCGGGGCGAGCATCAGTTTCCCCGCTCTGACTAACTTCCCCAGGAGCGGGGGGATCGTCAGACTTGGACTGACTCAAACCCACCCATGTTCTTTCTTTTGTTCGTTATGCTCCGGGGCCGTGGTATCTCTTTTGAACAACCCGCAACCCCGGCAGGACCCGCAATCACGGCAGAAATATGGCATCTGATGGTATAACTTACATCAGGAAATACTCGCGTTTTTCATTTGTTTCCTTTTCTGTCGTGGTATTTCCTCCAGAATATTTCTTCTGTAATCACAGCCACACGCGTGTCACTTGCTGGCTTGTGGCATAGTGGTAGCATCGATACCCATATCTCATCCCTATGTATTGGTTGCGTAATGTCAGACGGCGCGATAACTTCGCAATGTCCGCCTACGCTTGATCATAATGTATCCATTGCTCTGAACTCGGCTCCGTGTTGTATTGAAATGAAATAAACAGTGATCAAAGGAGATCCAGTTCTTTTGTGGGTATTACCTGCTATATTCTACTGGTTTTTGTAAAACATTGAGAAACGAAACATGAATTTGGTCAAGATGTTGACTTTTATTAAAGGCCAGTTAAATTGGAGGACTTTAAAAGGCTTACACAAAAATTCCACCAGCTATAATAATGACGGTACTGTCAGCATTGTAGCCTTTAACATCACTTGAACTGCACACTACTGTATTTTTTTTTTGGTATTTTACCAAAATCAAAAGTCATTTATTCAAATAAGGCTGATAGTCAGCACTTTTTGAACATCAACATCACAAGAGACAGTCCCCTAAAACGCCCTCCCTTCGCCACTTCCTATTATTTATTATTAAGAAGAGGCGGAACAAACCCGCCAGCAACTCATCTGTCTTTCAAGTTAGAAGAACCAGATTTTATACAATTTTCACAAGTTAAATTTTATAATCCACTAGTTATTGCCCGCGGCTTCGCTCGCGTTAAATTCGGGGTAACACAGTTCCTCTTTCCTGACTTGCAGGTACCTGCTACCTGTAGTTTTTGCCCTTACGCCTGATTTATTATAATAGCAAAACTAAGTTTTCCCTTTTCTTCCCTTTTTCTAACACATTTCTCACTTTAAAAAAAGCAGTGTACAGATATAGTTGAGACCCTGGAGACGGACATAGGCTGTTTTTTTAAAGTGAGAAATGAGGGAGAAAGAACGAAGAAATGGGAAAAGTTAGCTTTGCTATCACAATAAATAAAGCGCATGGACAAAAACTACAGGTAGCAGGTGCTTGCAAGTCAGGAAAGGGGAACTGTGTTACCCCGAATTTAACGCGAGTGAAGCCGCGGGCAAAATCTAGTCTCTAATAAACAAAGTGCCGGGCCTAGATCAGTATCATATATCATTAGACAATTAGTATCACGTCATATGCTTATGAATCTCGTATCTCCTTGCGTTAATTAGATCCGTCAATCACCAATTCACGGACACATCATTCGACCCCATCCCACTCACAATCTTAATATAATCAATGCATTGATCCATCTTTGTGTAAAACTAAATTGATGTTAATGGTACAGATGTGAACCAGATTCGGGTTAAGAGAGATTTTAGTGTGTCTGGTGCATTTTCGTGTGATGCAAACGGTCGTATATAGAGTAGCGTTTACTAATTAAAGGTAATAAGACAGTTTTTGACGCCACGTGTAACGAATGTTGTGTATATTTTACTGGAGCGTTTGTGCTGTATGTTTCTAGTTTATTTCTTTTCTTGTGATATCCTTTTGCCTTTTATGTACACACGGTGAACAATCAAGTTATGCGGATCTTTCCTTGCACGGGATGTCTGTATAAAGCGACGCCATATTATACTGGAAATGTATAGATTGATGTGTTGCTGTGTGTACAACGGTTGCGAGGATCACACCTGTTGAAAAACCTAACTTTCAGCTCCTCTCTCTGCTATAATTTTGATAAAAGTAGGTAGTCCGTTAGAGTCGCAGCTCAGGCTAAAGAATCATCTCTCACTCGCTCTCATGCAGAGACATCAAAAACGATGATCAACATGCTTACATTTCTGTCAAAAATACGACTTGAATGTCATAGAATTATAACTTTTATAAGTCACGACAGTTTTTAACTGATTTAAAAAAGGAGGTGGTGCTCAATTTGACTGTATTTTTTTGTGTTTGTTACGCGATTTCTTCGTCCATAATTTATGAGTTACTACTAGCTTTTGCCCGCAGCTTCGCTCACGTTAAATTCGTTCGTTATTTTTTTCTCTAGCGCCTTATTTATTGTAAAAGCAATGCTCAGTTTTCTCTTTTCTTCCCTCTTTTTCCCTCATATCTCAATATTTAAAAAAAAAATAGTAGAAATTTTCGCTTTTATAATATTAGTAAAGAAGTAAGGATGTTCAATAACACATATTTTTCTTCTAATGTGGATATGATTAAGACGATATGCTAATATCTCTGTGTAGCAATGAAAAATGAATGCTCGATAAGAATTTGTGTAAGATATCATCATATCCCAACTAAAAGGCTGAAATAAAAAACGGTGACTTTTGTTCGATTCATAGATTTTTGCTCGCCGACTTCCGGAAGTAAAGTAAGTTCTGCCTATTTAGTGTTTTTTTGAAAGTCCGTTTTTTTTTTGCCAAAAAGTTGTACAGTAGGAAGTCCTCCATCGCCAACGGACTTGACCGTCACTTTGCATCACACTCTATGAATCTATGGAAGCAAGAATAATGCTATCGAAATGCTTAGACAATGCTGTGTGCCTCAAAAAAATGTCAGCAAAGCAGAGGGGCCTGTGATGGCAGGGTTACAGGGTTGAAAGAGTTACCGTGGCCCCGGAACATAAAGGGCAATAGAAGGAACATGGGTGGCTTTTAGTCAGTACAAGTCTGACACTGCCCCCTTGTTCCGCCCGGGGGAAGTGATTTGATTATTTCCCACCCGCAAAAAAAAAAAACTGCTTACCATGTATGTGTAGTCACGTTGAAACAAGACAAAAGCGTAGTCTAAGCCGGAAGCCACACTGCACGCTACAGTAAACGAAGTTCTACCTTTAAAGAGTTCAGCTCAGTTCAACAGTACATTATATACCTAAGTGTGTATCAAACCATTTACAAGACATACCGTGGGTGCGATGCAGCAAGTTGTTTGGGTAGAATTTTGAGGTTTCTAGGGTCATGCACTTGAAAATGTTATAAAGAGGAAGTAAGTAGATACCACTGTATGCTTACTAATATTATAAAAGCGAAAGTGTGTTTGTTTGTTACGTCTTCACGCCTAAATGGCTAAGCCGATTTTGATGAATTTTGGTGCACATATAGCTGGGACCCTGGAGGCGGACACAGGCTATATTTAAAAAAAAATTGAGATATGAGGGAGAAAGAGGGAAAAAAGGGTAAACTTAGCATTGCTATTACAATAAATAAGGCGCAAGGGCAAAAACTACAGGTAGCAGGTACCTGTAAATCAGGAAAGGGGAACTGTGTTACCCCGAATTAAACGCGAGCGAAGCCGCTGGCAGAAGCTAGTTTAAAATAACTAAGCCCATGACAAGAACGCAAGCAGTCAAAGTTTCTCAAACTACAGTTTCGACCCAAAAAAGTCGACAACATGAAGTAATGGTAACACATGTGTATAGATGCAACAGATGTTAACAATACTAAGAGTTTTTAATAAAATTGCTCGTCTCTCTGGCATAGCGCCAGCCGTGCAATTGCCCCGGCCATAGATTAAGCAAGGCTAGTTATTGTAGAAGGGACACTTCTTTGTCAATGATGTAGGTTTATAGATAGTAGGGCTTAAATTGCGTAAGAAAATCAAGTATTAAACGACTTCAAAAAAGAAGGAGGTGCTATATTCGATCAATTTTTTTTTTACGACCGTTTGATCTCGTGGTGGTCCTATATCAATTTTATTTATATTGCTTAAGTAGAGTTTATAAGGTATCGTCTATAATTTTTGTCACAATTTTCCCGTTATTAATTTGTCACTTGCCTAGCCGTATATGAATTTATTTAAACTTTACTTTTTCTTACATGTCTACATAAAAGCTATCATTGCATAGAAATTGTATGAAAGATGAAGATGATGAAGACCATTGAGATTAAATTTAAAAGAAAAGTATTCAATAAGAATGGTGTGCTAAGCCCAAATATTAGAATAGGGATAATTTTGAGGCACTATAGATAAAAAAGACGATTTTTTGCGTATGGAAATACGCAAAAAAACGTGTATCGTCTTTATTATAATCATCAAATAACTTCAGTGTCACACTTGTACTGACTAAAACCCACTCATGTTCCTTCTATTGCCCTTTATGTTCCGGGGCCGCGGTATCTCTTTCGAACAACCCGCAACTCCGGAAGTCGATACGATGTCATTGTTTAAGGCGTAAGACGATACGTCTTAAACAATTACATCAAAACGTTAATAAAACACAACCCATACCAAACTTCACCCATATCTTTCAAACTAAACCAATTCCAGCGATATTGAAACAGTTGCCCACAGAAAATGGAAAAACTTCAACTGGCCACTACAATCGAGTGTCTTATCTATAAACTTAGTCTTTATCCCGCGGTTATTGACCCCGCCTAGAATATCAGATGGCGACGCACCGATAATGTGTAGATTGTTTAGATTATCTATTGTTATTGTTAGTCTGATGAATCGATGTGTTGTATCGATCGAGCTCATTCGATGCGTTATCGAGTAATCGGTTATTGTTAATTGGTGTGGACATCCTTATCGCTTCTCGGGTTGTGATATTACGAAGATTATTATTGTCTTAAATTTGATACTGATTAGTTATTGGGGAATACTGCGATTATTCAATTTTAGTATCAGTAATCCTTACTAATATTATAAAAGCGAAAGTGAGTTTGTTTGTTACCTCTTCACGCTTTAATGGATTTTGATGAATTTTGGTACAGAGATAGTTGGGAACCAGGAGACGGACATAGGCTATTTTTTTAAAAAAAAGTGGCATGTGTGGGAGAAAGAGGGAAAAAAATGGAAAACTTAGCGTTGCTATTACAAATCAATAAGGCGCAAGGGGAACTGGGTTAACCCGAATTTAACGCGAGCGAAGCCGGCAAAAGCTAGTATGATATAAAAGAGGTGCGCAAAAGCTAGTAAATCATAAAATAATAGTAGTATTTAAAAACCCCGAAAATGTTTTGATTGTAATATTTATATTTTGATATCGATTTCAAATCCGCGTTCAATTTGTTTGAAACCATAGGCAGATTACATTTAAATTCATAATCAAGTTATTTGAATAAAACCATATTGATTTCTGTTATGACAACAGATAATGGGTTATTGTTAGTAAAATATTCATGACTCTGTTGGACATTGTTGTTCAATTGATTTAAAATTGTCAGCTTCCATGATTTTTTGATCAAGCGCTTGTCTATGGTAACTAAAGTTTGTTACTTCTTGGGTCTTTGTTTTACCCGACTACGGCGATGCAAAAAGGAGGGTTATAATTTTGTATTAAAAGCGACTTGGATTACCAAATAATAATTGTCAGTGATAGTAATGAATGCACAACAGATTGTTTTGGATTCCTGTTCGTGAGAAATAATATCAGTTACTTCGGTGAAGTAGAACATCGTGTATAATGTATACACGCAGTTTTTAAGTTATTGCATAGCTTCTATCGCGGGCCGTGAGCGTGGAGACAGAATCCAGAAATTTCGTAACGAAAAAACCTAACACTTTCATTACGAATACGGTCAGTTATTTCAATCACGATTCCAATGTTTTATTAGTGTTTGGTAGAGAATCGTATAGTCAATCGATATTACGCTGGATCAAACCCAAGGACTTGTTTTTCTTTTTGCGACTTCATTTCATTGGAAGTACTTTTTAAATTTTATTATTTTAATTTAGATTTTTTTATTTATTGCATAAGTTGACAAAATCTGCTATGCAATAGCTTTACCGTGGCAGTCCCCGAGTGCCACACGTATTTTTTTTTTACAGTATAAACCAAACCTAGAGATAATTCTCGAAAGCATAATTAGCTAAGTCCAGCAGCCAAAGGGCGGTATAAAATCTCTTATACCAATTGTGTCTTACCTGGTCTAAACACGCGAAAAATAAAGACCAAATGAGGCAGAACAAGTCCAAAGATGTGACATCTGAAAAGTCTCATCTAATTTTTTTTTATATTATGGTTATATTTTTTTGTCAAAAAGTTATTGCATGAACATTATGCCCATATGTTTTGATTATTACGACATTCAAACAATAAAATATAAGTTTGTATCACTACAAATTTTCAAAACCAAAGTCAACGGATTACCATAAAATAAACTTTATGACAAAAACAACTGAAGTAGGGTGACTATGGTTTGATATCAAATAGATTATTGTAATAGAAAAATTCCTTGTCGAGTTTGTCTCCAAAAAGAAATGAGTCGAAAAAAAAAACAGCGATCAATCAGTCCAGTCTTCTATTAGTGTCCACTGCTGGATCTAGAGCTCTCCGAAGTTAACCTTACCCATTATATCAGGCCCAGCGACCTCGTCTTTCTGACACCAATTGGTTTTTTCCAGTAAAGAATTGCCACCTATCAATTCATTATATCACATACCGTATTGAGAATATCCGTCATTTCTCTAACGGCTGGTCACGGCAGACCTTGGCATCGTGTGAACAGCACCACCATCCAGTTTCCGATAGATTCTCTATATGGTAACTGAGTCGTGCAAGCTATGTTATGTGTAGCTCTGGGGTTATTTATATTAAGGAGGTTATTAACAGGGATTAGCATAATCTCTGGAAGGTTTGAAACAGCTTGGAGGTTTGTTCTTGTTTTGCAACTTCTTCTAAGCGTGTCTATGGCAACCTCAGTTGTGTCCCAGAACGGAATTTATGAGGTGGTCGCCTTCAGTAGCGTCCATTAGTTCCTGTTATGAACAAACAGCAGTGCACGAGATTATTAAGTGTCCTATCGTTTGTGGAAAAGCACCACATTTACACTCCAGGGCAGATTTATCCGGGCGCCCGGCACCACGAGACGACACCCGGCTACCGTAGGTCCGCATTTACGGTACAAAGCCGCGTCTGTGGACGGTGAGCAATGGGTAGCTCACCATGTGTTCAATTAATTATTATATAACATTATGAACTTCAATTTCTAAATAACAGAGCACCTTATATGTAATGACGTAATCGTATACCTAAGTAATCAAACATATTTGTTAAGTGTTTTCCCCAAATCGTCACTGATTACTTATTAAGAAAAATGTCGGGGAAACATGTTTATATTATTGTACGTAACGTAATCAAATGTCATCATTATCGTCTCTCGAACGCACGTGGACTATTCAACCGATGTTTCCTCGTATGTATTGACAACTTAATTAACCAATATAATATTATAAAAGCGAAAGTGAGTTTGTTACGTCTTCACGCTTTAATGGCTAAACCGATTTTGATGAGTTTTGGTACAGAGATACTTGGGACCCTGGAGACGGACATAGGCAATTTTTTTTTAAAGTGAGTAATGAGGGAAAAGGTGGGAAGAAAAGGGAGAACTTAACATTAATATTACATTAAATAAGGCGCACGGGCAAAACCTACAGGTGACAGGTACCTGCAAATCAGGAAAGGGGAACTGTGTTACCCCGAATTTAACGCGAGCGAATCCGCGGGCAAAAGCTAGTACATTATAAACCTTCCTCTTGAATCACTCTGTCTATTGCTGCATAAAAATCCGTTGAGTAAGATCTAAGCGAACAGACAGCTGAAGTGACTTCATTTTAAAGTATGTAAAGATACGTCACGGACTCACGATTATATTTCCCCAAGTGGGCCGTTGTATAGTTTGGCTATTTTTTGCGATGACAGTGATTAAATTTACGTAGTACGACGAACTAGATTTAGTGACGATCAGCTTCATAGCTTTTCGAATGTTTACAACTTTCTACAGGATCGATATTAACTTTTCGGTAGCTTACGTAAGTCACACTTATGATGACAGTCATTGTCGCAAGTCGGTGACTTGTTAGTTTCATTGACGTTTTTGCCAACGACTTCCAATAGTGGTTTTTTTTTATTTTTGGCTAAAAGTATTTTTTTTTCTCTGAACGATCTTAATCGATCGTGGTTAGGCTTATTCGAATTTTCTAATAATTATCTAAGGAGGATCTATTGCAAACATACCATGCTCTACCTCAATACGACTACTACATAAATTAAAAAGAAACACTGCTCAAGATAATCTCGAACAAAATCTCCATTATGTATGACACAAAGTCATTGTTCCGACTAATTGCAGAATGATCAGTATTCGTTTTTCCTCTCAGTCTTAGGAAAAACATGACAGTTACAGTTCCACGGGATCTTGTAATTAAAGCAATCGTGTTATATGCATATTCATCAGCTGATTTAGTTGAATGGAATCGTTTGTGTGGTGTACTAACGGCGGTGTGTGACACAAGTGGTGTTCAATTGAAATGGTTTAATTTTCCGTGTTGCTTTGAATAATTTATTTAATTAATTACACAGAAGGTGTACAGACTAACAAACCAATACTATAATATAAGAATATATAAGAGTGTAATATTAACAAATAGCTTGTTTCCGGAATGAACATAATAGAATTCATGTATTTGGACAAAACAACGTTAATATCGGCATTTGTAATTCTATTCTTGCCTTTCCAATGTCCGAGAAAGCAAAAGAATTGTATAAGTTAGTAATAAGTAGATCGTAAGTTAGTGTTAAATAGATTATAAATAGCTTTTCCTGCACTGGGTGATGTGGGCGCTAAGCGACAAAACCCTTTAAATAAATTAAAAAAAAAACAAATAGCTTATTAAAAGTCTCCGTACATAGATAAAAAGAAAACAAAAGAAGAAAGTTCAAAATTCGAATTGCAGATGGATGTCGATGTTTTATCGGCGGCGGCGATCTCTCGCGTCCGGCCCTGGTTCAGGCTATGGTCCGGAGCGAGAGGGAATGGGAAGCGGTCACCTCCTTCTGCGAAGCAGTAATGCTAGCAAAGGAGGAGGCCGGGCGTTTGAGGGAGAGAACATCAGGCCAACCCAGCCGCCGCGGGAGACGCCCAGGGCGCTGGGCGCCGCGAGACGACTCCCGGCCACCGTAGATGCGGGCCTGTGGACGGCTGAGCAATGGGTAGCTCACCGTCCGTCCGTCTATTGTCGACAGGCCGTGTCGACGGCGCGTTCGTGTTTCACGCGCGCCTCAAAGAGAGTCAGCAAAGCAGAGGGGCTTGCCAGAGCCTCCGCCTGCCGGGGTTGCGGGTTGTTCGAAAGAGATACCGCGGCCTCGGAACGTAGAGGGCAATAGAAGGAACATGGGTGGGTTTTAGTCAGTACAAGTCTGACATGCCCCCCCGCTCCGCCCATAGCGGGGGAAGTCATTGGATGATTTCCCACCCGAAAAAAAAAAGGCCAAGTTTTAAACGTTTGTGAGATAATTTCGTTTTTACAATATATTTTGATCTTAAAGTATAAGAAACCTCCGGGGTTGCGGGTTGTTCGAAAGATATACGGCGGCCATGGAACATAAAGGGCAAAATAAGAAATATGGGAGGGGTTTTTTCAGTAAAAGTTTCACACAACCCCGCTACGCCCAGAGCGGGGGAAATTATTTAATGATAACCCATCTGAAAAAAAGGTATAGGAATATTTAAATAGGAGTTAGAGCTCTGCCTCATTAATGCATTGCGTTTTGTTTTTTTTTATATATTTTAATTGATTTGCCACTATAGCGTTTCATTGTCGCGGGCGACAACGAAACGACTGCTGTCTAACCGTCTAACGACTTCCCTCGTGTCCCACTGTTATGATAAGATAACAGTTTTACTCGAAACTTCATCAAAAGAACCTTCCAGACAATCTTCCTTCACAACAAAACCTCATTGCTGTTTCGTTCTCCAGTAACTACATCCGTCTGTACGCGCCCTCCACAGGAGACGGCGAAACGTCACCCGAATACTAATCGTGACTGCTGATACTACAGTCCTTTCACAGTTATTATGGCTCTGATATCTGCAATCAAACACCAACCTTATTGCAACAAGAATAGAACACTATCATCTTTGAAAGTCCCGTGGTAGCAACGCTAGCCTAACCTCACCAATTACTGTGATTTTGACAGTTGTGTTTTTTTTGCTAGCCTATTTTATGTCCCACTACTGGTCAAAGGTCCCCGTTTCTCCTTCCAAACATCTGTAGTCTCTTTGGCCATATTTGGCCCACAAACGTGATCCTGTCAGACCACCATCGCCAACGTTCGAAGTCCTCCTTTGAACGTCCAGTAAGTGACGATCTTTACCTACCTCTCCAAGTGTTTGAGAAGTCAGGGAGGTAAAATACTGTGAAACGACTGTAGTAATGTCTAGGTTGGACTCTCGTTGACTCTGGCTAGACTCGGGTTACTCATGAGTGTGTCTAGACTTAAAGTTTGACCTGTAGGGAATGACGAGTAATTAGATTTGTTGATACTTGATACTATTTTGGGACGTGTTAGCTTTTCTGCAGCGCTAATTGCAGTTATTTTAAACCGACTTCTCAAAAGAAGGAGGTTCTCATTTCGACTATTATGTTTTTTTTGTGTGTGTTTGTTACGCGATTTCTCTTTTTTTTCTAATCGAAAGGGTATATTACCGATAGGGGTTCCATATGAATCATCCGTCTTGATAATGTTTTATTTAAAGTTGGTTTTTAATATCCTTCTTGGGTCAGTATCTGGACACTGACTATCTGTAACGTCTGTCAAAGATATACAAATGACAGCTGGAACCAACAGCTTGACGTGCTTTCCGAGACACGCAGGGAATTCGGTATGTAACGGGTGGTCAAACACAGACCTACGCAAGCGCGACTTAACCTGTAATCCGGACGGCTGTTATTATTAACCCACGAACTCCTCAATTCTGACAGCACGGTTGGCGCAGTGGTTGAGCGATCGACTGTGCGCTGCGTGTCGCAGGTTGGATCCCCGCACGGAACAAATATTTGTATGACCTACAGGTAGTTGTTTCGGGTCTGGTTGTTAGTGTATGTGAGTTTGTGAGACACAGGAGAAATTCCTAGTGTGGGGCAACGTTTTAAAAAAATAAAAATTGTTCTTCCTTTATTCTGACTCTCCGCTCTATACACTATCAGCAGCCTACATTTAAATTCGAATCAGTTCGCTTAAACCATGCAAATGACATGATTTAATAGACTTCCAGTCCTTCGCAGACAGTCGTCATGTGTTAATATGGAACATATACTTAGTAATTTTAATGACGTGTGACCAATCAGGTGGAACTTGATGTCATCAGGAGATGTTCTCGTTATTTGTGTACTAGGTCGGTTATCTAGAAACTAGATTCCTTACTTATATTATAAAAGCGAAAGTGAGTTTGTTTGTTACGTCTTCACGCTTACATGGCTAAACCGATTTTGATGAATTTTGGTACAGCGACAGTTGGGACTCTGGAGACGGACATAGGCTAACTTTATTTAAAAAGTGAGAAATGAGGGAGAAAGAGGAAAAAAAAAAGGAAAACTTAGCATTGCTATTACAATAAATCAGGCGCTAGGGCAAAAACTACAAGTAGCAGCAAATCAGGAAAGAGGAACTGTGTTACCCCGAATTTAACGCGGGCGAAGCCGCAGGTAAATGCTAGTTTATCATAAACTAGTTGTTCGACGGAAATGTATGGTGTAAGTTGCATTTTTGATTAGATAATGAATTGGTAATCAAATGGCATTCGCCGCGTGGGGATTTGCTTCGCATTTTGCTTCGTAAGTGGTTTCCAATTGCTACGCTCGTATAGAATCTCAATCACCATAATTGCCCTATGGGGATCAGCAGAAAATTACAAAGTATATGAAACTTTCGTTTTAAGTATTAACATCGTTGCATTTTCAGTTCTAAAGATTTAGTGATGAGTGAGTGGTAGACTTCTCAATCTGCGAATCCTAAGTTAATATCTAACGTACAGTTAACAAAACATCTAACTTACTATGCTCGTCAGATAAGGTCGAAATTTTCTTTAAAATCCGTGAATGTTTTCGAATAAAATTACATTTGTTTGGTAGATAATAATAGTCCATTAAATAACATTGTAGACCGTACCTTAGCCTGTGTAATTCTTTGTTTTTTACTTTGACTGGCAAATACAGTGCCAGAAATAAGAAAAAAACCGCCCAAGAGCGTGTCGGGCCACGCTCAGTGTAGGGTTCCGTAGTTTCCCGTCCGTCACAATAAGTGTTCCCACAACTTTTTGTCTTTTTTGTACAAAAACTGTTGTGTCAATCAAGTTCAAAATGATTTTCCTAGAAAGTCCTTATAAAGTTCTACTTTTCAGATTTTTTTCATATTTTCTAAACTTATGGTTCAAAAGTTAGAGGGGGACACATTGTTTTTTACTTTTGGAGCGATTATTTCCGAAATTATAGACATTATCAAAAAATGATTTAAAAATGAGTAAACCCCTATTCATTTTTAAATACCTTTCCAACAATATATCACACGTTAGGGTTGAAATTAAAAAAAAAATCACTTCCCACTTTACATATAGGGTGGCTACCCTAATAAAACATTTTTTTCCAATTTTTATTTTACCACTTTGTCGGCGTGATTGATATACATATTGGTACCAAAGGGGAATGCCCATTCGAGGCCCACAGTGGACAACAGACTAGAGAAAAAATAATGAATACATAAATTTTAGCATATTAAAATATGTATTTACTTTCTTCCATTTATGCGCCACTACAATCCACATCAATTCTTTTAAAAAAGTAAGTTTACTGATAAAATAAACTGTATTTTCCTATTTAACGCTAGCAAATATTGCCAGCAGCAAAAACATATTTTGAGTATTACGACTAATGAATCGATTCGAATTGATTTATGAAAAAATACTATAACCCCAATATCATACCCACGACACTTTACGGGTATTGTAATTACTTGCTTTAATAAAACCAACATAAGGAAATATAAAAAAACAGTTTGTACCCTCAAAAAAAAGATTGAGGATAATAAATCAATAATCGGTTTAGAAAAAAAAAATCGGTTTAATGTTTTTTTTTCGTGGTAGTGACAACACTGAACTGAATTTGATTCTGTCTGACACTGACAGTGTGCTTGTTGCTTCTGCCCAATGTGGATGTTTTGATTTGTGAACAAAATAGCAACCTACCAAGTGAATTACTTAATGCGAACTGCTATCTTTCTCTTAACTATAATTTGATAAAAATATATTAGGATCATCCCTCCTATTATAATTAAATTACCAAGTGTTGACAAAGAGAAGTTTTCTTATTATCTCACACTCAAAGACATTATTATATGGAAAATAAACCCCAAAATGTTATTTGTTTTTAATATTTCTAAATAAGTGGCGTCAATTTGAATATATTTTTTAGATATCTAATACAGTTAAGATTTTAAAACAATCAACTTTTATTGTAATATTTGATGTCCACCTTGGGCCTAGGACACCATGGAGAGTGGGCATTCGCTTTTCAGCTTTCTAGTGCTAACGGTCACAGAGATTAAGCGAGGACGGACGGACGGACGGACGGAAACGGACAGACACACATGGCGAAACTATAAGGGTTCCTAGTTGACTACGGAACCCTAAAAACATCAGACGAACAAATTAATATCAAATAATTAAAACTCAAAGTCAAAGTTATTTATTTGTTAAACATAATATGTTAAAACTTTTTAAATGTAAAAATATGTAAAAAATAATAAATAATGATGTAAAAAAAGTTTAATCACTATGTCTTGCCTCGCAAGGCGTAAAAATTAGTTATAAAAAACAGCTGAATTAATAAAACAGAATAATATGTAGATCGAACAGTTTTGTTGTACTTTTATTGTCTTTGAACTCATGGATTAGTGAAGTATGCCTTTTCAATTATGATTTTTTTAAGATGCATACAATAAATTATGTTTATTTTGCTAATAGGTTTTTACATACACTTTTAAGTCTTTTTTTAGTATATGAGGCTGGTGTTTCGTGCCAGACTACTCTAAGAAGAAACAGACGAAACAAACTCAGAGGTCATAGTCTCTTTTAAGGTCCGATCAAAGATCTTGGTCAACTTACAGATTTGTGTCTGAAACGGTCGTTTTAAGAAATCACCACTCAGTTTAAGTGAACCAGTCCATCCAGTCAGTGCAAGCTTTTGTCAGCTATCGTGTAGCACGATTCATAACTCAAGGAGCTTAATAACACGACGAACAATACCAAAAAGAACATTTCTGGAGGTCGCTTATAGTACTCAAACTGCCAGATAATTGTCAAAAATAAACAAAACAAAAACAAGCAAAAGATGAGATTTAAAATGGGTTATGCTGGTGAGACTTTTTAGAGTAGGTAATGTATTAACTCGCAATTCCAAATCTATATCTCACAATTGTAGTTGCAAAGTGAGGATAATTTACAAGGAAACACACAAAACCACAGACAATGTCACCAAACTCCACCGCAAGCTGCACATTGTGGCCTCATATTATTCAAGTTTCTTACAGAGCAATAAAACACGGCTGTACCATAAATACAAGGCGGCGCCAAACTTCGGCACTTCAGGACACGACACTGTCCGAAATAAGCCGAGCGTTCTAGTGGCCCTAAAGTTTGGACCACTTGAAGAACGATCACCTAAGTTTTCCAATATAACTGAAGATTTGTTACCGGTTTGTACTGCAGATATTAAGATTAAGGAAAGGGTGTTTTGCGGTGACGGCGAGGTAAAATCTTGGAGAAGTTAGAAGGAAAATTTTGGAGAGATTTCTTTTAGCTTATCTACTACTTCCTTGACGAATGACGACATTTATAACAAAATGCCAAATTTGCTACCTTTAACTTTACACCAATAAAACAAATACGGAAAACATGGACCAGCGATACCTTTTTGACACGGCGGAAGAATCATCATCATCATTTTCCTGCCCTTGTCCCATTATATTTGGGGTCGGTGCAACACGTTTTTTTCTTCCATTCTCCCTAATCAGACTGACGTCTGATAAAGGAGTAAATGATACCGTGACCGGTATCATTTACTCCTTTCTCCTTCATATCATTCCTTACACAATCCATCCGTCTTTTCTTTGGCCCAATAAAAGAATTATTCATCATAAAAGAAGAATATAGCTCACTAAATGTTGCTAAATCTAAACTTCTAAAAAACGGATATACAAAACATCAAGCCTGCAATCCTCGACCTTTTTGCGTATGGGAAATCATGAAAAAACTTCCGGAGTGTTAGACTTTTACTGACCATGTTCCTTCTTTTGCCCTTTATATATGCCTTGGTATCTCTTTTAAAAAACCCGCAACCCCGATAGGCAATACTGCTTGACCTGGAAACGAAACCCAGAACCTTACGCTCAGTAGTCGTGTAACCACTAAATCAACATGGCATTCGGATAATCAAAATAAAAAGAAATTCTATAAAAAAAAACTATAAACATAACCACTCGCTCTAAAGACCTCAAGGCCTCATCATGGCTGCTCAATGATCTGTTAATTCAGCCGACTACATATCAAAACAAACCTCGTAAATCAGACTACAAGTCGGAAATAATTAAAAGGAAAGTCAAAGCCTAGCCGCGAGCGAAGCGGAATAAAAAACTATTAATTTACACACGTATGTTCAATGTACGTTTGTAGGTATCGCCTGTTTAAAGGTGGTCACGACCTGGCAGCACGATTTGAATCTGCTAGTGATGCAGGAAGAGCGATGCTAAAGCGCTGCGCAAACGTGGACACTACCAGTTTCTGTATTCCCACCATAGTCGCTTTGTCCTGTAGCGACTGATTTCTTAGTGCTTAAAAAACGAAGAACAGATTCCACCAATGACTGAACTGACCACTCATGAGCTTGAATGTGAATATTCCATAGCAAATTTTATTTATTTATTTGAGAAAACATGTATAACATAACAGATAGATCCAAGCTATTGCACAGTTAAAAAGGATCATAATTAGATATAAGGAATCCTGCCGGGGTTCGGGTACCTGCCGGGGTTGCGGGTTTGCCTGGGTTGCGGGTTGTTCGAAAGAGAAACAGTGGCCCCGGAACATAAAGGGCAAAAGAAGGAATATGGGTGGGTTTTTAATCAGTGCAAGTCTGACACTCGCTCCGCCCAGAGCGGGGAAGTTATTTGATGATTTCCCATCCGCAAAAAGAAATGATACAAAATAAAAAAATAGATTTATCTTTCGTTTATCCTGTGACAGAATAATTAAATTAAATTAAAATTCATTTATTTGTGATGACTCGATCCATACAGTCCCAATTAAAAACACATTAAATCAAAAATAAAATAAACGAAAATCAAAACAAAAATGAAATCTAATTAAAATGTTATAGAAATGAAAACAAAATAAATAATTATATCAAATCACAAATGATAACTAAATGATACTGGCAGCTCTTTAAAAACCGGCCGACCTGGCAATCCAACCAAAGACCTCGTTCGCAGAGGGCCTGCCAGGGCCACCGCCTGCCGAGGTTGCGGGTTGTTCGAAAGAGATACCGCGGCCCCGGAACGTAAAGGGCAATAGAAGGAACATGGGTGGGTTTTAGTCAGTACAAGTCTGACATGCCCCCCCGCTCCACCCAGAGCGGGGGAAGTCATTGGATGATTTCCCACCCGAAAAAAAAAAAAAAAAAAAAGCTCTTTAACGAGGATTACTGGAGTTGATCACGTTCAGTCATGGTGGAATTCGTCTTAACTCGTTTCCTGTCCAACGAAAGACCGGAAAGGAAACGTTTGCACAGCACGTTCAGAGTCAAAAACACATTTTTTTGATTAAGCAAAATACACGTACGTCAGAAACATTCCGCACATGATAACAACAATTATTGTTGAAAAGGTCAAACGGTTAATCTTAATGTGTTTGCCATTTAAAACAAGAATTACGTCAAAACTGTAAACAGCGCAAATTTTCTGTGTATACTGCCTTTCTTTTTAAAACCATTCAGTTTCGCAGTGACAGCCAGATTATCTTCTGCCCATCCCGTTGAGTAACTTAATGTTTGGTTTATTCTATTGTTTTACTTTACTGAATGAGGTATCTTCAAGATGCGTCACTTAGTCTTTTTTTTTCTTGCTTTCTGGTCCTGAAAAAGGAACTGGGACTGGAACTGGAGGATTACAACTGAAATAAGGCATTCACTTTATCTCGTTCTTCATTTGTTTAATTTCCAACAGTATAAATATCGCTTCTCCTAGCTCACGATGCGCACACGCATAAGTAAAAAGTGAACGTTCGTCATGATCGCACTGGCAATGTTTACATGAGTCATTAGTACCGTCATCTACTTATACCATTTACTGTTATCCGTCTAGGTCGAGCCTCTATGGATTATTCTTGCACTATCTGTCAGATTTTTGTTTGCTTGAGTCTGTATGATTGATATCTTCGTCGTCTGGCTAGCTTTTCATAGCCGTGGTTTGTTTGGCTTCCAGTCTGACTGATGAAACTTAATACTTCTTTCTGATGTCCGCAACCCAGTAACTTGGCAACACTATTCTTTTGGAAAGAGGTTGCCAGACTTTTAGGTTAACCGTTAGCGTAACCAATGTCTAAAATGTACCAATGACAGTTGGGACCAACTTATTGTCATCAATAGTTTTTTTTAATAGCAGCCTGCTGTTTGTCATTAGGCTACTTCAATCTCACGTTTCTAAAGTATATTGAGCATGCAGTAGATACTTGTTCTACTGCAAATCAATCTCGGTCTTGTAGTCTAGGTATTAATCTATTTATTAAAACTAATATATTTTAAAAAAAATAGAGACAAAAGAGCAAAAAGGTACTGCTTATTTCATTTAGAAATCTCTTCCAGTAAACCAGACAGAGTGAGCAAAAATAATAAATTAAGTATAATAAACTAAATCAATATAGAAAAACATACATACTAATAAAATAATAATTAAAATCTATCTACGTTTAATGAAACTAATCTACGCCAACAAAATTTTCAGATTTACTCGATATGATTATCGATACGAGATTTACGGAGGAGCTCGTGGCTAAATAATAGCAGCCGCTCGGGTCGATCTTTAGGTTAAGCCGCGCTTGCCTAGGTTGGTCTGTGGATGGGTGACCACCCGTTACATACCGAGTTTCCTCCGTGCCTCGGAAAGCACGTTAAGCCGTTGGTCCCGTCTGTCATTTGTAGATCTTTGACAGTCGTTACAGGTAGTCAGTGTTCCAAAAGTCTGACAACCAGTCTTACCAAGGGGTATCGTATTACCCAGTATTAACTGGTTGTGGAGGTCAGATAGGCAGTCGCTCCATGTAAAATACTGATATTCAGCTGCATCCGGTTAGACTGGAAGCCGACCCCAACATAGTTGGGAAAAGGCTAGGCAGATGATGATTATCGATACGAGATCCTGTTTAATCTACCTTTGTCATACTACTTCGTTTTCCATTCTGCTGTCGGAAGATTCTTTGCTTTTAATTAGCTATGAAAGCGAGCTCGTTCGCTGTATGCTCATTAACGGGCTTACATCTAGCGACATCGTCTATTTTTATTTTATGTTCACTGCTTTCGTTGTTTTTCATTTGTGAAGAAATAAGGTTGAAAATGATTCAATGTTTTTCTCTAATGGTTCAATACTAGTATCTTTATAGTCTGTGTAATTTCAGAAAGTTTTGGAACGAACCAATGAATCATTTGGTCGTCCAAAGTGCGGTCGACTTTATCAGTTATTTCCACTAATCCTACGGTATTAAAAGGGGTACCTACCTAACACATGGCAGGGTCAGTAGGTCTATTTATCTCCCTCCCTCTTCTTCTCTCATTTAGTGTTACACCGCCACTTTCATTAAGAAAAATTGGGTCATCATAATTACTATTTCTTGTCCCGTAAAATCACTATTCAACGCCTCTGGAATATGCAAACTATCCAGCATGTTAATTGATGATATCCCCCATGATGTTCTGTTCTATTCTATTGATATTCTAGATCTCCCACTGGAACGTGCAATCGAGATTAAAGTGTCCTCTTTCGTTACCCAGAACGTAGTCGAGCAGTGTGCTCAAATTTCATCGGAATTTATTTAGTCCTTGAAAAGTTATGGACTCAAAGACAGACAGAGATACTTTCGCATTTACAACATTAGTACAACACCAGATCAAATATAGTACATTAATAAATAATAATCCATAATTCATATATTAGTACCTACACGTCTTGAGTAACGGCCTCTGGTGTGAGGTTGACGTTCGCGATCAGTTCCGTGTCCGACTGTTTATGCAGCTAAATGAATATCTGTTATACTTGCATAGTATTACTTTGCTCTATATTTTTTATTATTTGTTTTTTGTTCTGCGTATTTTTATTATTGTCCGTTCACATGCTTCCTGTACCGTAATTTGGTTTTACGAAGATATCTTTATTTAGTGGTAATATTATTTTTATTTAAGCACAATATTCATATCCTGCTTAATACAGATAATTTTCCGTCATCAGAATATCATTATTAACAGTCCCGTTAGCTGACCTCTTATTGGCTTTGATCGCTTCCATGTGATCCATCTTATTTATAATGTCATCAATAAGCTTTATTTTGTGTGCAGCTTTTCTATAAGCATAAGCCTGGACGCCTTTTTTTGCGGATGGGAAATCATTAAATAAGATGAATAAGTGTCAGAGTTTTACTGACTAAAACCCACCCA
This sequence comes from Ochropleura plecta, assembly GCA_905475445.1. NCBI lineage: Eukaryota > Metazoa > Arthropoda > Insecta > Lepidoptera > Noctuidae > Ochropleura > Ochropleura plecta. The sequence continues at coordinate 8,994,843 of FR997738.1, read as the reverse complement.
TGTCCTTTTGTTTGCCCTTTATGTTCTGGGTTTGCGATATCTCTTTCGAACAACCCGTAACCCCGGCAGGCGGTGGCTCTGGCAGGCCTCTCTGCATGGACGGATACTGCTGGTATATCGTAATCATATTATGTCGAACAATATCCGAAGTTTGAAATATCTTATGACTTTTAAATTACCTACTTCTGAAACGACACGAACAAATTGTTTGATCACTCCAATTCAAAACCATTTAACAACAAATTGCCGTTAAGTCAATAAAATATCCTGTTAAGATCAAATTACCCCCTAATCGTTCGATTGATCGATACCAAATACAGAAAACCAGAAAAAGCACACGTATATCGTACAAACGGTAGATCAAGTACATGAATAAATAATGTAGATGGATGGTGGATATGAGCTAAATATTAACTGGACGGAGGTAACCTCGCATACCTTCGGTTAACGATGGATTAATTGCATTTTATTGATATAACACTCGCCCTCGTTAGCATCTATTGTCAAATGATAGGAAAAATAGTAGTTCAACTTATAAAGCACGATTAAGTCCATGATTTATAAGAACAGAAGTCCGCGGTAATTTACTGATTTAAAAAAAAGAATTGTTTTATATTTTTGGCAGTTTATGTCAGTCCATTAATATAATATGTATATTTGAAGAGCTCGTGGCTAAATAATAGCAAAGTAAATAGAGGGGAAGTAGGTTATCTCCGGCCCAATTCGCGATATAATTGCCTACTGTCATAGGGTTGTCACTTTTAAGTTATAAGCTTTTAAGTTATAAGCTTGTTATTTAACCTGGCTGTCCGTACAAAAACACGGCCACGGAGCGGCACAAACTACGCCGCACGTAGGTACTGTCGCTTTGACCTGCCGTGACCTTGTTGCGCGCCGTATGATTTCGTATGCCTACTAAGTGTCCAACTCGTAACCTTTTATTAATATTTTTGGGACAAAATATAACATGGTGTAAAAACTATTGGAATCGATTCAGTTACTTATTCTGAACAAACTATATTCAGGTTTCGCATATACTAAAAATAATGTTGTATATAATTTAAAATTAGTCAATAACTTATTTTTAATTACGATTTCATAACTGTGGGTAGTTAGGTACTTAGTTAATATACCTACAATACTGAGAAATCGGCACAACTAAACGTAAACAAAGCAATAGCGGTAAATCAGTTGACAGATCAAAAGTACAAACATTCTAGTGGGAAAGTAGACCTACCTACCTACCTACTTCGCGATAACTCGCGGTACTTCTTAGCGATAAGACCGCCATTGTAACCATAGATTTAACATCTTTTTGTAAAACAGTTTTGTTTCGTAGATTTTGGTGTGCAATAAAGTATATTCTATTCTATTCTACTTCCTCTGTGTGATAGAAAACTAATATGCTAATACAACAAAAAGAAGTCAGTAGGTAGGTAGGTATCTCATTATGAAGTAAAAAATTGAATTATGCTAGAATAAGTGAGTAGCTTACCTTTCCTGTTCAATAGGTAATTTGAACTGAGACAATTCTGGAATTGATGAATTATTAAGACACCCAAACACACAGCAATACTTTCTCCCGCGGTTATCAGACATTTTTTATTCGTTTAGCGGTGCCGAAAAGCCGTGACGCGCGAACCTCGTGCAGTGTTAGCCCCGACTGGCGCAGCGCGAGAGGAGCCGAGATTTTGTTTAGTGTGCGTGCGGCGACGCATAGATACTACGGCGCACACATACAAGCCGCGCGCTACGCGTTTGTATGAAGTTATCGTACTTCCCCTCTTTATACTATGATAATAGCAGCCGCTCGGGATGATCTTTAGGTTAAGCCGCGCTTGCCTAGGTTGGTCTGTGGATGAGTGACCACCCGTTACATACCGAGTTTCCTCCGTGCCTCGGAAAGCACGTTAAGCCGTTGGTCCCGGCTGTCATTTGTAGATCTTTGACAGTCGTTACAGGCAGTCAGTGTTCCGAAAGACTGACAACCAGTCTTACCAAGGGGTATCGCATAGCAACTGGGATATGGAGGTCAGATAGGCAGTCGCTCCATGTAAAATACTGATATTCAGCTGCATCCGGTTAGACTGGAAGCCGACCCCAACATAGTTGGGAAAAGGCTAGGCAGATGATGATTTGAACTTTCTGTAATCGCCATCGCTGATGGAATGTCTTCAATGCCCATTGCCACTTTGCAACTTTTTTTTGAAGAAATATTGCCACTAGATGACTTTAAAAACCCTGTTACTTTGGCCACCTATTTGTTATACATATAACTCTGTACTGAATAGGGCTACTTCAGCTTTGCAATTATGCCCAGAGAGTATAGGGACTTTCGTAGACCTATACTAAGTGGGTTTTCTGTATCGATTTTTTTTGTTGGTTCTGCTCAATATGTGCAAAAACTTGAGCACAGAGCAATTACTTTTAATGTCGTATCGTAGAGTGTATTGACTTTATATGGAGTTAAATAAAAGCAGTTAAAATGTTGCACCTATTAAATTTAGGGAATGCAATCTCGAGGCGAGATCGCAAATTCGAGATCTCGCGAGATTAGAAATGTCAATCTCGCGAGATCTCGGGAATTTCGAGATCTCGGCTGAAATTTAAAAAAATATCGTTTTTCTTAAGTAAGTAAAACGCAAAGAAAACAGCTTAGTTTTCTTTATTACGAGAGTAAGATACAGAACGAATTGGAAAATAAAACCCTCATTTATTTAGTAATCATTTACTATTAATAATAATTAAGCCATTAATGAACATACGAATCACAATTAAGTTTTTGAAATTAAAATTACCAGTCTTTGGTTTATAAAGATATAAAAATTAACAACATCTCTCACGGTAAAGAATTTTAACAAAAAATAGGCTCTTTATTGCGCAGTAAACCGTTCTTATTTTTCATTTAAGAGCATGGATGGCGCTCCTTCGCGCAACAGAGATTGACATCTCTGTTGCCAGTCAGCGCGTGGCCGCGCGAACGAACTCATGCGCAAATTGCGAGCGTAATGCGTCCCTGACTGCCGCCATTCAATCTCGTCAATCTCGGCCGAGATCTCGTCATTTTATGCTTCGAGATTAATCTCAAAAAATAAGGCGAGATCTCGCGAGATCTCGATCTCGCGAGATCGAGATTGCATTCCCTAATTAAATTATTATATATGAACCCGTTTTTATTGATTGTGATTTTATTCATTCTTTTAAATTATTTTAGCAATATTTTTTTGCATAAAACGGTTAAAATTGGGATCGGCAACAGTTTTTTTTAATATGAATATTGATATCGTTATCAAATAAATAATGCGTTAGTGGAAAGAGGACGAGTTTTTCTTTGACCTAGGTAGGCTAATAAATGACAGGTTGCGTTAGCCGAAATCTGCTCAAAACTATACCATTACTATAAACATTTAGTTGTATTTATTTACTCTTGTATCTAACTACACATTTTTATCACACCGTGGTGATTCCGTAACACTGTCGTCTATTTAAATAAGTTAATTTGTCCATAAAGTATGTGTTAATAGGAAGGTACGACACGACTTAAAAATAAAAGTAACAGCGCGCCTACATACCCACCCGACTACTCACATAGTCAGCTGACATTTCACATAAAAAGAATTCACATTTTATTTATATTAACTCCAATAATGTTTTGTAAATCGTCCTTGACGGTAAAGCCTTGCGAAATTACGCCTCCGCAAGTCCGCACGTCATCTCGAGAAAAACTACTAGCTTTCTCCTTTTCCTCTTCTAACTTCAAAAAGCTCTGTATGTGTGAAAGAGACGGGCGACAAAGGTGAATGATGCGATCGGTGAGCTCCGACTCCAGCCAGTCTCAGGCCGCTGCGCACGCGGCGCGGACCGCGCGTTCGATATTTGAAATAGCGTACCGTCGCGAGTTCGATTTTCGAAATATAACGAAGTTTTTCGATGTGCCATTGTTCTGTGTTTTTATGTGAACTGTGAATTTATGAGAGGTTATATTATTTTATTTATTTATTGCGGAGCTTTAGATTCTCAGACCAGGTTGCCATAATAGTCACTTTTTGTGACCTATTACCTTCCTGTTTAAGCATTTGATTTGCAACTAAGAATGCTAGTGAAATAGCCATGGATTGAATTGCCGACATAAAAATCTTAAATGGTATAAAGTGCCTATTTAATCTGAATGGTCCGTTTATATTGCATGTATCGTTACAATATCTTAACACAACAAAATCCAAGATTTTCTCAATTTAACAGTTTCACAACTCGTCAAAAGAAAATGTCTTCCATAAAATCATTAGACGAGCTTTCCACTATAAAAATTTAAAACAAAAGAAACCTATTAACTAGCGAAAGGGCCATAAAAAACGATGACAATAAAATGACGTAAGCAGAGAATTTCCACAATTTTCTCTATTTGTTTGTAGACAGTCAGTTCTTTGTATCAATATTTATACGACATTTACGAACGGGACAGTTTAACTGCTGCAGACGACACTGTCACCCTTCACGAACATTTTTATTTAGATCTCTCTCCGTTTTATTGGACTTTTCAACGTTTGGACACATCTGTTGCGTCTGTATTTATTTTGATGAAATGTCGGATGTTTCTGTTGTAAATATCGTTAGAATCTTATCTAGAATAGTAGTGTTGAGTATTGATATTGAAGCTACAGGTACTAGGTAAAATGATAGAAATATTAAAGTTATGTTTAAACTAGATGCGCCCCGCGGTTTCACTCGCTTGGTGATAGAATATACAATATAATATCTTTACGAACTGTAGCCTATGTGTTATTGTATGTATTAGCTATATTTTTGTTAAGTTTCATTAAAATCTATGTAGTAGTGTTTGCGTGAAAGAGTAACAAACATCCATACATCCATACAAACTTTCGCGTTTATAATATTAGTAGGATGTAAAAGAGAATATGGCAACATACTGGTATAACGCAATATAACTTTCATCGACACGAAAAGAAGAAGAATCTACGAGTAATGGAGAAGTATGGAGGAACAAGACATGCTGCTCTGACCTCAATTGACTTCAAATTAGGATAAGGATAAAAGTCATTTTTAAAAGTAATGTGGACATTTTGTAATGACCCTGATACGGTAAAGGATGCCATGATTCTGATTTTGATTGTTAACTAAAGCTGATTAAGTTGGACAATAGAGGAAACAGCGCTGTTGGAAAACAAAACAATCAAAAACATGTCTAAAATAAATGCGCCAGAAATATTGTCCAAAATTAAAATATATCCTCGTAAAGGGTTCAAACAAATGCCACGTCCACCAAATTGTGACAAGATACCATCAATCTCGTGCTCTTGTTTGAAGCCCCACTTCAGACGCACAGGAAATGACGACTTGATCTATTAGTAGCAGAGACCACCCAGCACTTGACACCCATACCGACCCGACTGTAAGCAACATTACAATTCTATCGATCGTGTTGTAAACACTGCTGGATTTATTTGTAACAGCTGATTAAAGTTGGGAGACATTTAAACTTTGGTTAAGCAGATGTTAGGTTACCTATGTCACTCCACTGCCCTTTTCCATCTTCCGATTCAGGTTGTGAACCTCGTCGCTTCATCTTCTACGAGGTCTGCCGCGACGACTTCTGGTTGCGTGAAGCCTCCACCACATACATCAATCTGAGCTTCGGTTATAAAGACCAATGAAATAGTACTGTGAACGGATATCGAGGAATGCACCAGAGGTCAGATAACGTTGTTTAAACCTGTAAAACAAGACAAGTCATAAAAATTATATGTTACGCAGCCTTAGGTCTCGGTTGATAACCTAGACACACTTAAAATTGAAGTCTATTGCGTAGTTTAGATATTACTGCAAGATATTTGAACATAAACATTGGTGAAGATTACGAAATCAAATGACAGATAAATTAGTGTCTAAAAGCTTAAACTAAAGCAGCAAATTAAACATTAACTGATAAAGATTTTGATCAGGATGACGATGAAATCAATATGAAAGAAGAAATCGGAAAGATGTAGGTGTATCTGGTAAAAGAAATGTAGGTATATAACATTGGTCTAATAAAAAGCTTTCGTTTACATTTATCATTATCAGATTGTTTCTCTCCAAAGATTTATAGAACATGTTACTTCACAATATTTACCTAATTCCATGTGAACTAAATTCTCGACCAAAACGGGGTCATTCTACAACCTCCCAGAATCTCTTGCTGGTTTGTTTAGTAGTCTTACTGACAGATATAATAACAGTTCTATCTTTGCAATGAATCTTTTGTAAATATTACTATTCGGCCATTCATCGTTGATGTTAACAAATGGGTAGCCATTGGTTTCGTTCCAATTGTATTAATTTAAATCTATGGCTGAAATGAAAATAATGGCAGAGGTAATCAGTTTGAAATTGCAGTTAAAATGGTCGTTTAAATTAGCTTTGGTGTGCCATTTAATACTTTGGTTTTATTTATTGTAAGCACACCAACAATTTAGCAAGGTTTATAGAATTGTAACAAATAAAATAATAACGGTTAATGGTGTTAAAGCACCTGGTTTTGGTACAGAATATGATGAAAAGGTAAATAAAGATTATGAATAACTAATTAACAACGATACAACTTCACAAAATTCTTAAGTTCACGAAAGTGGTGACAAATTAAGAAATACAGGAAGTTACATCCAATAAAAAGAAGTTTTAAATTGCTAAAGGATGTGAATGAGATCATGAATACTGTTAAGATAATTTTGATATATGTAACTTTGTAAATCAGGAATCAATCCTTACTAATATTATAAAAGCGAAAGTGAGTTTGTTTGTTTGTCACGCCTCAATGGCTGGTTTAGCCATTGCGGCGTGATTTTAATAAATTTTGGTACAGAGATAGTTGGGACCCAGGAGACGGACATAGGCTAACCTTTGTTAAAAAAAATTGAGAAATGAGGGAGAAAGAGGTAAGAAAAGGGAAAACTTAGCATTGCTATTACAATAAATAAGGCGCTAGGGCAAAAACTACAAGTAGCAGGTACCTGCAAATCAGGAAACGGGAACTATGCTACCCCGAATTTAACGCAAGCGAAGTCGCGGACAAAAGCTAGTGTTTATATAAAAGTCATGTCAAGTCATCTACGAGGCGTAATAAATTGTGAGGTCAGGTCTCACGATAAAATTCCATATCGGTGGTATTTCCTGGTATTTAGAAGTAAACCGTGACTAATCCGTTTGAATATATCATAATCAATTATAATTTACTTTGAAGTGTCAATAACACAGCCTTAATTTGTAAATTGTGTTTAAAAAAATTTGAAACGACCACACTTTTTGTTAAACAAAACGTAACAATATCTCACTTGCGTCCCTTTGGGAATCATCCTCATCACGGTATCTTCCTCTTACAGATCATGTTTTGATGCGCTAGATCTCAGTTCAACAATCTAGAAAAGTAAATATTTAGATCAAACACTTAAAATTTACTGCGTGAATCTAAACAGATGAATTCATCCGAAACTTTTAGAATTTTCTCTTCGAACCACTCAACATCTTTATTTATATTTTTGTCGTAAACTGCTTTACTATTGGTTCTCTGTTTGATGACGTTATTTACTCATATTTATGCGTACACGCAGCCCGGCTGTTGTTAAACAAATCGTCTCGTTCCGTTTTGGACAGTTGACTCACGCGTGCTAGGTTTAAACTTAGATTAGAACTGAGTAAACCGCGGTTAGTGTCGCGTTACATGGGACTTCTTTTCTTTGTTTGTATATGTGTATTTTAGGTTAAAGTTCGTTTCTTAGAATAGACTGGGATTTTACATTTAACCCTTCGATTGGCTGACTAACCTACTTTTTAGAATTATTATTCGTCGTTAACGACGAGTATTATTAAATAATTCTAAAACAAGATCAACATTTTCATTTCGCGTGTATTAAACAATTCAATTTGTAATTTAATTTTGCATAAATTCTTCGCTTCTTTATCCACAATCTCCAACATTTCCTTAATTGTCAATTTCGTGGGGCTTTCGAGCGATTTTATCCATAGGCTTATTATACTTTTCAATATTCTTTTCTGTTTTCGCCACAAAAAACCAGACTTTAGCTCTTCCACGAAGTAAACACGTAATTATGATGACTACTTATTTATTTACTACAAAAATTAACGACCGCAAGAATTCAATTTTTCAATTATCCCCGACCTACCACGGTTTGGCCTCCAGTCTTCGGAATAAAAACATTACGGAAAATATGTGGCTATATTAATTTATCAGCGCATTATTATCATAGTTCCTGGGCATTAAAGCGAAAGGCGTAATTATAAAAACGAGCCTATATGATAAGGACATCGACTTGTTTACTTAAAGAGTGCATATTTACGTTCGCGAACAAACTAGTTGGGACAAGGTATAATGACTTGAGTATACGTTGCTGGTGTAATAACACCTGTCCTCTTGTTATTTCCTTTGCGGGATGAGTGTAATTACCAGCGTCATGTTGAGAAGTATTTAGTGTCAACTGCAAGACTGGTTGCGTATTCCAGAAACAATTGGTGTCAATTTGCCAGTAGCTGATGTGTCACTCGACAACTTGACACTCAGGTCTCAATTTAACGTCTCTGTTCTTAAAACAGTTAATCTTTCAAAAGAAACGATTAAACTCGTCATGCTTTTGAGTATCTGTTTCAAGTTTTCCTTTGTCATGTAACCATCTGACATCTGCGTTGGATTATTATATTTCATAATCACTCCTTTGCCCTCAGTCTTTCACTATTCTTCGACTACTAAATATTTTTTATTTTCATTAAAATTTTAATCGCCAAACAGTCGTTTCTTACTCTGAAATGATTGACAAGCTTTTCTTAGCTCCCGTCAATTTAATCCTCTTTTTACTTTTCAAATATGTATTATATTGTAGAGCGGGTTGGTACCCGCAAATCCACGTCCAAGGTGCGTATATTGCGGTTTTGCGTAAGATACTTTTCATGTGTCGTCATGGCTGGCAAGGTGTCCCTTTATAACCTAGCCTTTCAAGTCACAGTTGTTTCCAAAATGTGTAACAATCTTCCAAGAATCAGCAGTGACATTTTATTTACCGTCTTGTGTTGGCGTAAATAATGCCCCGCAGGTTCGTAGTGCATCGCTTGTATGTGCCGGCTAACTAGTTTTACTCGATTGATTCCTACTATACGCGTGGGATGACGAGTTACTAGATATTCCTACATTCCAAGATAGTAAATAGACGTGAATTAATGCATTGCTATAAGTAATAACTGTTTTGAACATAAACTTGGTATTTGTGCGATATTTGTTTTTAAACGGTTGTGCAGTGGCCCGTTTGCTTTGCTGTCATCTCTTTGACGCGCACGTGGACCACTAACGCAAAGTCGACACGGCCTGTAGACAGACGGACGGTGAGCCACCGACCCACGTCCGTCATTCTTGTGCCCTCATCTCAATTTATTTGAGCCCGCAGTATATTTGCTTCTGTTTCATACTTCTCTAATACTTATCATCTCACTAGCCACCCCGTTTCGAACCATGTCATCCCACACAGACCACCCATCTTTACTTTGCTCTTCCTCTACTATCCACATTCGTACGCAAACTTTTCTACATACTTAAAAGTTTTGGAAATAAACTTGGTACCTAACTATTTGTATATTTTAAAATGGTTGTGTAATATAGTTCTGCGCACTCGCATACAAGTTGCCTTTAACTAGTGATCGTACGTGGTAGATAAGCAGACAATTATTGATATGATATTCATGCGTATCCTTTGATCTCTTTTTAAAGTTTGGACAATGATGGTTATCATCTGTCGATTGGCGGTAACTATATCCTTGTTGTATAATTATTTTGAAGTAGTCAATACTAACAACATCTTTATCCATCACGTTTCGAGTTTGCGAGTACATCCATCGATGTATTCGTATTTTCTTATCTCAAGTCCGCTTTGGAGAACGGATATAACATTTGACATTTAAACTAATAAAGCACAAGGCTTTTGTAAATCTGTATTTACTTTATAATTGACAAGATAAGTGCTTCACGTCAAGATACAGATATTGTATTAAATTCTACGTTTGCTAGATAATGTATTTGTATTGCGTTATAGTATATTGCTGTTGAATAACTATTGTCTATGGTTTGTTTAGTCTTAACCTCATTAGGTTTTGCATAGATGAAAACTTTATTTGTATCTCTGTCAAATTCTTTGTCGAATTTGATTGGCCGGTGGCGTGCCTAGGAGCCAATAAATAAGGCATGCAGATAACATAAAATTTCTTTATTTGTTTAAACATTGGAAACAAATAAGAGCATGCAAGATATAAATGCAGACTACATGAATTATGCAAGCAGACTGTTCAGAAACCCTTACATCATAAAGAGTAGGTTATAAGAGCTAGACGATATGTTTGGCTTGTATAAGTACTGCTGCCAATTGACTATAGTTAAACTTCCAGGACGGTTCCTGGGAGTTCCACGCCGGTGCGTGATTCATAATGCTCGGTCGGGGTTAAAATCTTTAGAGATTTAACAATATTAAACCTTTGCGCGACAAAGTGTTACGACGACGAGCAAAACGAAAGGAGTTACCAAAACATTAATGAAATAGGTACATAGTGCCATCTAAAACCCGAATAATCTGTTAATACTCACATAATCCGCGTTCATTGTCGGTCCTGCGATACTGATCAAACAAAGGTTTGCATTTACATATTATGTAACACCCTGCCAATGTTCAGTGTGTCATGCCCGCGGTTTTGTCTGTGTAGAGTTCGGTCTTTTTCCCACGAAATCGTACTGCCAGGATTTAGGATCCCATCTGTTAATCCAGATTATAAACTGTCTGAGTAAACTTCATCCAACTTTTTTGGTGACACGGTAGGCGCAGTCGCTGTGCGATCAACTGCTGCGCTGCGTGTCGCGGGTTCGATCCCTGCACGGACCAAATATTTGTATGGCCTACAGATAATTGTTTCGGGTCTGGCTGTTTGTTTTTTGAGTTTAAATATTTCTAAAAAATCACCCACAATACAGGAGAAATTCCTAGTGTGGGTCAAAGTTTAAAAAAAACTAGTCTTTAAGCTTATGCTATATATCAAAATGTCCTCACAATCATTTACATTTTTAATAGTATATATGTAGTAGCAAGTAAATCATCAAGTCCATTACGAAAGACTTTCAAATGAAGTAATTCAAATAAAAATAACAAAAAAACTAATTTTCCTCAAGTCGCTGTAACTCCCATTGACGTAAATGAATGAACATAAGAAAACCCATCTTTAAAATAAATGTCTCGATCCTTCCGTAGGATAAGCTCCAATTAAGAGGTTTTTTAATAGAGCCTCCTTGATACGATAAAATGTAATAACGTTAATTTTGAAGTAAAATTATTCTTTGTGGGAAAAGTTATTATTAATTTTGATCGTTGTAATTAAATATTTTTGTAGTATACCCAGAGACGCTAATGACTCTGGGGTCGTGCACTTGAGTCGCTCATTTTTTTATGAGCATTTCGAAAGGTATTTGCAAAGTAAAAATGTGAATATAAATATTATACTAGAGTCATGATTATGAAACAATTTTAGCAACCTCAAAAAGAAAAACCCGAACGCAATTAATCAATTTCGAAATGGTAATAATGGGTAGAAACATTTCCATGATATTTAAAACAGTTTTAATCAAAAAAACATCGATACTTATAGCATTCTTATCTAATTCGTCTTCAGCCATTGAATCTACCTTTACAACAGCTTGACTATTTTCACTGACCTCTAAGATAAACCCGTTTCAAAAAGTAACACTACATAATTATACAATTGTATTCGATTCTCTCTCATTCTATAACATTAATTAAAGTTACAAATATTGCCATCGAAATCGGCCTACTATGAGACTTCAACTGTGCTACAGTTTCCATTTAATCTTTTACCATTTTGCACTGTATTGTCTGTAAATGTCCTTTTACCTTCCAGTACATTGTCCTTTTATTGTTTTGATTTTGAACAGTGACCTTTATTGTCGTAGCCATAAGGTTCATGTCAAAAGTAAAATAACTGTTTTGTTGGCTTGTCAGCATACGTCGATGAGTCACCGACTCAGTGTGTCAGTTAACAATGTGATTAACTTCAGTGTTTCGTGCGCTAGGCCAATTTCGTGGTGATGTTCCACTAACTCAATTGCCGCGTCTATGCGGTGGGCAATTTTGTTGTGGCGGACACTTTTGAAGCAGGTTAGGTGAATTTGTGTTTGTTTAGCTTTAAGGTAAAATTTTCAAAATTTAAAAATGTTTTCTATTTCTTTACTTGTTGCAAAGAATTGTGAATAAACAGCCAGCAAATAACATCTCTATTGGCTGAAATCATCTATAAGGAACTGTCTTATAAAGAAAACCTTTTCCTTCATCAAATAAATTTCTTACTACAATATTAATTGAGTCAAAAAAGAATAAAATTCAATTTCATCAGACCATTAGTTTCTCCTTGTTATTATTAATTTCTCGTGGCACATCATGAACAATGCATCCCATTAGCAAGAAACGGTCACCAAGGCCTTACAAATATTTGAGTATTCGCAAATTCGCCTATAACTCTAATAAAAAAAACCTTATCCTCCTCTAAAGAAACCTGTTCCTTCGATAATTAAGTAAATTGTTCTCCTAAACGAAGAAGTCCAACAACAACATTCTCAAATCAGAATTCAATTTCGTCGTTCCCAGCGTTCGTTCGTCGATGTAAATATTTCTCGTGGCTTGCCATTTGCAGGGCATCCCATTAGCTAAATGGTCCCGGCTTTCGGTCCGTTCAGTTGGTGGTCTCCTAGACGTTGCTCTGTTGATGTTAAGTGTAATTGCTCTAAGCTTTTAGACTGTATTTGGCACTGTTACTGTGTTGTAGCTCTGTAGTGTCTTAGGTTTTTCTCTGGAGTAACAATCTACGAATATTCTTGTATGAAACATCTCTTAACTATGTTTTATTTTTTTTACGGTACTCATTATGAACTTCACACAAGTTTGACGTGACACTTCTATGAAATGATATTTTTTATTCTCATAGCAATCGACAATCTTTATCATCTTCTTCTTCTTCATGTGGACCCCGCTTCTTGGTGGGTCCGGTTTCCGCCTTCGGCCGCCGCCGCCGGTCCTTCCAATTGGACCATTGTTTGTACACAATCTCTATCAGTTAGGGGTCTACTTATAAACGCTGCCTAAATTTAAGCAATGGTTATCGTCTGTTTAACTATAATATAATTTTGTCGATGTTTCAACGGCTTTCAACTTCTATCGGTCCATTAGTCTATTGTGTTTAAGTTTTCCATCTTCGATTTTTAAACAGTCTTATTCATCTTTATCCCATGTTATGTTTCCTTTGTCTAACTCTTCGTCGTCAGTCATCTTATTTTCAAACAGAAATATACCCTGAAAATATCGAGTTACACATCTTACATCATTATTATAAATAAAACCAGGAAACTGATGTTTTTATACGAATGTGATTCATTCAAATTGTGGCAATATTATTTTGAACAAAATTTAAAACGAGCTGTTGAAAACGAAATACCAAGTATTTTCTTCATTGGTTCTGTTGACATCCTTTACTTTTTAACTCTTTTGTATGAATCATATCTACCCTAATCTGGACCAGTTAAGTTATTGCACACACTCGCATTACTAATACTTTTGATTATTACAATTCAAATTTCAATTCTTTGATTGCGTTTTTACGTTGTCAACCTGACAAATCTTACTTAGAATATTATAAATGCGAATGTTTGTGAGGATGAATCGATGGATGGATGTATGGATGTTTGTTACGCTTTCACGTCAAAATGGCTGAACGGATCTTATGAAATTCGGCACAGAGGTAGATTATAGTCTGGAATAACACATGGGATACTTTTTTTTCGATCATCACGCGGCTGAAGCCGCGGGCGCCAGCTTTTCTTCAAAATCCTTTTTAAAGGCATAATATTTTGTGTTAATTAAATGAGGTGCAGGTAAAATTTACGTTTCATTAACACCAACTATGAAATAATGTCTCACCCGACTAGAAATGAAATCATTAACGCCTGCTTTCGCCTCTATATAGTTATTTATCTATATAGTGAGGATACTTCAATAACCCAACTATTCATTAATTATCGGTACTCAAAATACCCCAGCTCAGTGACATCAGGCGCTTCAGGAATTCCCTCCTAGGCTGAGTCATCGTCCTTTGGACCCGCGCCAGGTCGTTAGCGATCCTCAGTCATAACAGTTTTTGTTACTACTATTTATAATTATTGTAGTGTTTCAGTCAAAACAAAGAATTTGTGATGATTTTTATATCTGCGTTTGATAGCCACGTTTGCTAATTGCTCACAGTTAATTTTAGACTGATGGGTTTAGGTTACTTTACGTTGTTTTGTAAGTGTTTTTATTATTCTAATGTTGTGCTAGATTTAAGCTGACTATATTGACGTTACTTAGTGCTTTAACTTAGACAGTGTCCCGTCTCTTTGTTGTACTTAGTAGTTTAATAGTTGAGCGACAGTGGTTGTAATAACGCTTTGCCAAAGTGAGCTTATTGTCGTTAATAGATTTTATCTTTGAATTTTCTCTATCTTTATCTTGAACTAAGATTAATTTTCCAGCAATTAGGTCAACCTATGAGGTTGTTAGCTGCTCAACCGGGCTATCCTATAGGTGCCTTTAATTTGAGGCTCCCAGCCAGGGGTCCAGCAAACATACACAAGGAGTTGATTTTATAAGTACCTGACCCATTGCCATATTCATAATGTTCCTGCCCTTGTTCCAGTCTATTTGTGATCGGCGCAACACGTTTTCTTCTTCCATTCTCCCCTATTAGACGTCACGGCATCATTTACTCCTTTCTCCTACATACCATTCCTTACACAATCCATCCATTTTTTCTTTGGCCTTCCTCTCTCTCCGTCCTTCAACATTCAGATCTATCACTCTTTTAGTCACATGTGCTTCGTCCCTGCTCATTACCTGACCCATTATCGATATCAATATTTGCTGTAATGTTGGTATGTCTGGTTGGCATACTGGCTGGTGCGTGATACGTCTGTACAGACGATTCTTTGTTCGTATGAATGTGACACTTAAAAAAAATATATGAAAACTGAAACAATCTTTAAGTTCGCAGCCAGTCTCTTACTTAAATTACCAGCTGACAGCGTTGAGGAAGATTTTTCTGATTCATTTGATGCCCTATTAGTTTGTTTGTTAGTTTATTTAATTGTTATAATGTATATGAACTTAAGGTAGCTTTAAGTTTAAATAATCTTTTTCAATAATATTCAAGACTATGATCCCACTGAACCAGACAGGTTGTTTAAACGACCAAATTACATACCTATAGTAGTAGCAGTAGATATTTCTATTGTCTATTCCTAAGCACCAAGGGAACCGAGGAAAAAATAAGTCTTTGTTGTTATTTTAATTTGCCAGGCTTCCGTTTTATAGTCATTTGTCATATAATTATTTGAGTTGAAGGCCGACTGTGATGAGCAGCGAGATAAAAAGCTGTAGTTATAAAAAATATTCAACTACGTACAAATGATGTGTTTTCTTACTTCTCCACTGTTATTTTCTGATTCATTTGATAATGGCGTTGGGTTATCCGAGGGAGTTAAATCTTTTCTCCTAGATTTGTCGAGCTTTATTTGCTCGGCGTTTTTCTTGAGTCTAGCTTGCATTAGTTGCAGTAGTTGGGAAAGAACTGAAATTGTTCCTAACAAAAAAACGGCCATAATTTTTTTTGCTGCTTAGACTTGGGAATTAATTTTTCATAAAGTTTTAATTTCAATTCGATACCCTCACGCGTTCCCGGAATAAAGGGTCTCTACAGACAGCTAGACGAACAACGACGGAAGACGGATCCTATAAGGGTTCCGTTTTTTTCATTTCGAGGTACGGAACTCTAAGAAAGAACTCCACGTTTTGACAATTATTTGGATAACATTGACCTCCCTCGCTTGCTTCCCTCTGCACCTCATTATACTTTGCCCTTCGTATTCTTCTTTTGGGCAACCGTTTCCTTAGGGAAGACCGTAATAGGCGTTGGAAATAACATAAAAGCAACCAAACAACCCCTATTTTAAAATTTACTGATGTAAACAATTTCCGTGATTTTTTTGACAGCCTCGTTGGTCCAGTGGTCGCAAGCCCGACCCATGGGTTCAATTCCCAGGTCGTGGAAAGTGTTATTGGGCTTTCCATCAGGGATTACTCAGTTTCAGCCACAGACTCTGGATTTGTGTCCGGTTGTTGGCAATAGGCTCGGCCCCTGCATGCTACATGGGGTTTAAATAATTATGACTAGTGGAATGTGTTTGTCCTATTAGGTACACCTTAGGTACACCTCTACCTAACCCTTTAGTTACGTTCCTAAACCAAAGGTTCCTACTATGTTCTCACACTAAATCAATTCTTTACTTTAAATAGAGATCCTGAAATAAATTCTACTATTTCAGTAATAACAGGTTAACAACAAAAAGGAACGCTTTTCCGTGAGATGTGGACGAACTCGGTTGCGATTCTTAGCTCAATAATATCAACAGACATAGAGTAGATAAGTGCAGAAGGATAAGAAATACACGGAAATAAAACGCACACACCCCTAATTCACGCTTCACACACTGCGAGTTTCGCACGAAATACCATATTCAAACTTGTTTATAATCGTAGTTGTTGTTGATGTTACTTCATGTAAGTGTAATTGTTAATGTTGTTTTAAGAATGACTAGACTCAGAAATCATTCGCCCCAAACTGAATAAGCTAGGAGATGTAATAGGCTACTAATTGGCTCATGCTTGAATTTTGTGTGGGTGGTATTCGAACTATTAATGAAAATACCGTGTACTCTTGTTTACATTTTTAGAAATTACGTTGCAAACGTAGTATTGCCATTTACTCATGTGCATTTGTTAGGTTCCACTTGTAGTACGCGAATGTTTGCGTATGTGGAGTGAGCTTTCTGTTAACCTATTTATTTTGTGCGACAGTTTCCCCGGGGACACGATTAGGACCTAACAAGGATGTTCGCCATCCTCATTACTATATTTATATATCATTTACGTCGCTGGATATTTATTTAGTTGTCTTTATTATTTTGCTTATGATGTCTCTGTATCTGTTGCGCAGCAATCGCGATGTCAGTCTATTGTACACATTGGATAAAGAGACCGAAAACTGATACTAAATCAAACTAAATTCACTAGCGCAGTTTGCAGATTAGTGACAGATTGTTTGTTTAAATCTAATTATTAAAAATATAGTTATATAAGTCTATAAAAAAATTGTACTTGACAATATGTGGTTTTTACCACAATTCCCGGAACACAGGAAAACCATTTAGTTTTTCGTGCCGTTACTTTGTAATTTTACTGTCCTTAATTGTCTGAGCGGTCAATTAAAAAATGAGTTGACATTTTAGTGTGTTGGAATAATATTGCTTTGGTATCTTTCTAGCCTCGCTTGTTAACAAGTGAATCAATAGTTAAACTTAGTTGATGTTCATATAAATCAAACCTTTATTTATCATTACAAATACGTAGTAAAAAATAACTTCTGCTTCTGTAAATTATTTGACAATGTGCTTTTCTAATTTATCATCCAAAAAAAAAACTGTATTTTTTTGCGTAGAATTACTTAGTTTGATGTACAGAATACTGAAAGAGCTTGTGTCTAAATAATAACTGCCGCTCGGGTTAATCTTCAGGTTAAGCCACGCTTGCCTAGGTTGATCCGTGGATGGGTGACTACCTGATATATACAGAACTAGCTTTTGCCCGCGGCTTCGCTCGCGTTAAATTCGGTAGCGCCTTATTGATTTGTAATAGCAACGCTAAGTTTTCCCGTTTCTTCCCTCTTTCTCCCTCATAACTCACTCTTTTTAAAAAAATAATAGCCTATGTCCGTCTCCTGGTTCCCAACTATCTCTGTACCAAAATTCATCAAAATCGGTTTAGCCATTAAAGCGTGAAGAGGTAACAAACAAACAAACAAACAAACTCACTTTCGCTTTTATAATATTAGTAAGGATGACCTCCGTACCTCGGAGAGCACGTTAAGCCGTTGGTCCCGGCTATCATCTAGATCTTTGACAGCCGTTACAGGTCAGTCAATGACTCGAAAGTTTGATAACCAGTCTAACCAAGGAGTATCGTATTACCCAGTTGTCAATTTGTGGACGTCAGATAAGCAGTCGCTTCTTGTAAAATACTGGTAGTTAGCAAGACTGGAAGCCGACCCCAACATAGTTAGGAAAACGCTAGGCAAATGATGATGTACATAATACTTGGTTGACGGGTTCTTGTAAGGTCTGTTAACACCTTTTTTTGCTAATGGGAAATCATCAAATAACTTACCCTGCTCTGGACGGAGCGGGAGGGAGTGTCATACTAGTACTGACTAAACCCCACCCATGTTCCTTCTTTTGCCCTTTATGTTCCAGGGCCGCAGTATCTCTTTCGAATAACCCGCAACCCCGGCAGGGCCGTTTACACCTTGTATTTTATTATCCCATCCTTCTATATTATTTTAAATGCGAATGTTTGTGAGGATGTGGCTAAATAGTAGTAGCCGCTCAGGTCGATCTTTAGGTTAAGCCGCGCTTGCCTAGGTTGGTCTGTGGATGGGTGACCACCCGTTACATACCGAGTTTCCTTCGTGCCTCGGAAAGCACGTTAAGCCGTTGGTCCCGGCTGTCATTTGTAGATCTTTGACAGTCGTTACAGGTAGTCAGTGTCCCAAAAGTCTGACAACCAGTCTTACCAAGGGGTATCGTATTACCCAGTACTAACTGACTGGGTTGTGGAGGTCAGATAGGCAGTCGCTCCATGTAAAATACTGATATTCAGCTGCATCCGGTTAGACTGGAAGCCGACCCCAACATAGTTGGGAAAAGGCTAGGCAGATGATGATGTTTGTGAGGATGTATGGATGGTTTGTTACTCTTTCACGTCAAAACGGCTGAATGGATCTTGATGAAATTTGACACAGAGTTAGATTATAGTCTGGAATAACACATAGAATATTTTTTTTTCCGAACATCACGCGGGCAAAGCCGCGGGCGCCAGCTAGTTGGGTATATTTCAATACGGAAACCCCACGATCTCGTTCCGCGCGTGTTTGTGCAACACTCCAACGGTTAGCTCGTCGATTCAATTTACGAATCTCGCACCAACTGTTTGTTTTGATATGTGTACAGCGTTTTCGCTTTGAAGAGCTGAGATTCTAGTCCAGGAGTAGTTATAAGATAAACACGTAGGAAAGTTTGTAATCTTTAAACTGAATTTAGTGAAGAGAAGAGACAGAAAATAGAAACCCAAATAATGTGTTGCACAATTAGTAGAGTTATATGTAAGACTAGCTTTTGCCCGCGGCTTCGCTCGCATTAAATTCGGGGTAACACCTGCTACCTGTAGTTTTTGCCCTTGCGCCTTATTTATTGTAATAGCAAAGCTAAGCCCTTTCCCTTTTCTTCCCTCTTTGTCCCTCATTTCTCACTTTAAAAAAAAATAGCCTATTTCCGTCTCCAGGGTCTCAACTGTCTCTGTCCCAAAACTCATCAAAATCAGTTTACCCATTTAGGCGTTAAGACGTAACAAACAAACTTACTTTCGCTTTTATAATATTAGTAAGAATGCTTTCGCTGTAAATGATTTCATTTGCGCATTGAGTAATTTATCGTCCGTACATACATAAACTGCGCTATTTTGCCGTTAAGGTAGTCAGAAACTACAGATTGCTGAGATCCTGAAATAATAGGATCTTCCTTTCAGTCAGAGTCGTGTTCGACCAGGGTGTCGTAAAATGGTCACAAGGTGACAATTCACAATATTAACTGCGTCTGTGACCATTTTAAGAATTTTAACATAATTCTTATTAATACCCTATTTCGATTCTGCTAAAGTAGCCATTTTAGACTCTCTGATGTTTGACGGGGACATGGCGTCCACGTTATATATCTGGTCATGTACCCCCCACACCGGTTGCGAGAAAAGCGCATTTGCCAGTCGTCTTTTAAAAACTAAAAATCATTAAAATCTTTCTATCTTTCCTTTTAAAAAAATGTCCCGAATTTTGGCAATTTTAATTAAAAAAAATCCCTAGGGCTATTACAAAAAGGTCTTGTTTCTTTCGGATCAAATTAATCTATACTCATTGCACTTAGTTTAGTTACTTTGTCGTCTTGATTAATAACTGTCTTTAATGTCTAGCCATAATCATTTAAAAAAAAACTCTGTTTCGAACACAAAAGAGTCTTATTTCGTTCGTATCAAATTAATCTGTACTCACTTAATATACTTATTTTTCCGCCATTATTAAAAATTATCCCCAATTTTAGTCAATATCAATTTAAAAAGATCCCTGTGTCTAACACAAAAGAGTCTTCTTTCCTCCGACTTAAATTAATCTGTACTCGCCAAGTACGGTTACTTTGTCCTCATCTTATCGCTCGCAATAATATGATGAACAACATCCCTCTCAGAAACGTTTTAATATCGCAAATGTAGGTTAATGTAATTGTGATTGTAGTACTTATTATTGTGACATAAAAGGTCATGTCTATTTATGTAGCTATACTATACTATAGCACCCTCGTCTTTCTGTCTCCGGAAAAGCCCCAGATATTTCTAAGACGTCTAGAACTTTCCAGAAATAAACAATTCGGATGCTATTTATCAAAAGAGTAGGTATTTCCTTTTGAATTTTCGTATAGGTTTATAGTTATGCTTATTTTTGCTGACTTCAAAAAGGACCTGTTCCATGTTCGTGTGTTTTTTTAGTTTAGTTAGAAGTTGTAATACTACTAAGCCTTGTTGTTGCTTGTTGGGTAACCGTCGGACTGCCAAGTCAAAGTTCGAACCCAAGACACTCACCTCTGAAATTTTCACTTGCTTTTGCGAAGGAAAACATCGTGAGGAAATCAAACATGCCTGAGAGAGAGATTTGTGACCGTTTGATAGCAATGAATCGTTCTCTATTACAAGTTACTTTGTTGTTTTTTTTTTATAAAACGTTGCCCTTCACTAGGAATTTCTCCTGTATCGAGGGTGCGTTTACAAACATTTAAACTCATATACACAAACAGCCAGACTTGAAACAACTATCTGTAGGTCATACAAATATTTGTTCTGTGCGAAGATCGAACCCGCGACACGTAGCGCAGCAGTCAAACGCTTAGCCACTGACTTAAACATAACTGGAGAAATATGTGTGTACAATTACTGGCACTCCTCTGCCTCACCCCTCGTTAATTTTACGCGTGATGTTATGTTATGTTAATAGTTTAGTATTATGGTACACCATATCATAAAATTCTGGAGCCCCTACAGCCACTAATGCGTCCATCCACTATTACAAAACAGCCAATATATAAATAAATCTTACGAAACACAACAAGCGTATAGTTTTTCTTTAGAGTCTGTAACATAATCTTCTAATTCCTTTAGTCTCGACCCACTTAATCATACAAACAGCTTCACATCTTTGACTTTAACGTGAAAGTAGAATCAGCATTTTTTTTTAACTTTGCCCCACTCTAGGAATTTCTCCTGTATCGTGGGTGCGTTTACAAACATTTAAACTCACAAACAGCCAGACCCGAAACAACTACCTGCAGGTCATACGAATATTTTGTTCCGTGCGGGAAACGAACCCGCGACACGCAGCGCAGCAGTCGATCGCTCAGCCACTGCGCCACCCGTGCCGTATTTCAACTAGTTACCTAGTTTCTATCGTTGACGGGGCTGTTTATCAAGTACAAATATGTTATATTTGTACTTGAAAATACTTGTACTCTTTGTTTTTTATCATGTTTTCCTGTGTTTTCTCTTGTGTGTACATAAACTATTAAATAAATAAATAAAACCACTTTTTTGCGGATAGTAATATACCTCAGTCATCATATAACTTCCGCTCTGAGCGGGGGGAGTGTCAGACTTTACTGACAAAAACCGACCCTTATTTGCCCCTTATGTTTCGGGGCCGCGGTATCTCTTTCGAACAACCAGCAACCCAGACAGGCAATGGCCCTAGCAGGCCCCTCTGCTTGTCTTTCATCACGCTTAGAAGTACATTCAGAACTTCTGGGGCAACTTGCACTTTTCACGGCCTACTTTAGTCTACGTTTCATAACACAAACTAGTAACAAGTACTAAGAGGCACGCTTTCGACTCGTTTTCATAATGTTTACAACCATTTAGTGTTTCACTGTTGGTCAGCTACATTACAAACTAACATTACAATGAAACATTTGGTTATCTAACTTGTTTCTATGTTACTAGGAGAACATGAAATGAGTGGTGGACATGCGAATCAAACGTTTTGTAGTCGTTGATGTAGTGAATTGCAAAACATTTAAAGAAAATATTAAAGTTTTTAGATATCCTTGTCCCTAAGACAATTTGTAGAATTAAGTAGGAGTACACTAAAATCTATAAGGTATGCGATCGTGAAGGAATGAAAAGACAGGGAGTTTTTTAGGGTTCCGTAGTCAACTAGGAACCCTTATAGTTTCGCCATGTCTGTCTGTCCGTCCGTCCGTCCGTCCGTCCTCGCTTAATCTCTGTGACCGTTAGCACTAGAAAGCTGAAATTTGGTACCAATATGTATATCAATCACGCCGACAAAGTGCTAAAATAAAAATTGGAAAAAAATGTTATATTAGGGTAGCCACCCTATATGGAAATGAATAGGGGTTTACTAAAATCATTTTTTGATAATGTCAATAATTTCGGAAATAATCGCTCCAAAAGTAAAAAACAATGTGTCCCCCCCCCTCTAACTTTTGAACCTTAGGTTTAGAAAATATGAAAAAAATCTGAAAAGTAGAACTTTATAAGGACTTTCTATGAAAATCATTTTGAACTTGATTGACACAACAGTTTTTGTACAAAAAAGACAAAAAGTTGTATTTTGTACAACTTTTTGTCTTTTTTGTACAAAAACTGTTGGAGCGCCTGCCGCGCTCCACCTTTAAACTCATAAGTGGGAACACTTATTGTGACGGACGGGAAACTACGGAACCCTACACTGAGCGTGGCCCGACACGCTCTTGGCCGGTTTTTTTAATAAAGTTGTCTATGGTTTTTTTTAAGCTATAAGCCCTCCATGCTATAATAATAAAAAAAAATGCACTTCAAAATAAATATCTATACAGGAATTTTATAAAAAGCAAATACGTTTTAAAAAAAACTTTTGTCAAAGAGGAATATACCTTTCTAAATAATTACAAACTGAAAAACAGGACTTAAGACTGACACTGACACTTGGGTGTTAAAGTACTCCTCCGCATCGCTGTCACCCGGAAACAGGACCGAAGACTGGCAGCATTGCCACGTTGAATAACTGTGTATTTTTACAAGTAAGAATGAACCAGAAGCTTCTAATTTTTATCTTTTCCCTACAAATAAAATTTCATGGTCAAAAACTTTCATAATGAACCAAAACCCGAACACAAAATCTTCCTACCCATCTTTTCAAACACCCAAACTTCTAATACTTGGCACGCTCACCGAACTTGGCAAACAAACCCCCTCATTGGCCTATTAACTGCCGTTACGAAGCAGTTCCCATTCAGCACATTCACTAGTGATGATATTACCAAGTTTCGCTTCAGACTTTGCCAAGTCCACAGATTTTGGTTTGATAAACTGCTAGCTAGCGAAGTTTGGCATCGTTAGCCAGATTTGGTAGAAGTTAATGATGTACTTAAATTAGTGATTGGGAGTAAAGGTACTCTGAAAGTTAGGAGTGGTAATGTAAGAGCGAAATAGAAAGAAAACACTAATGGAAAAGTTGAGTTTGTCTAGCTGTGAGAGTTAGTTTGTAAGGAACATGGAAAAGGTCTTATTGTCGAACAAAATATAAAAGCTATACCTATATTTTCTGTAGACCCCATTGTCCATCTTGAATTCTGGATTGGTTGAAATTGAATTGGTATTTGTAGGAAAGTAAAAAACAGATGTTTTTTGTGAAATCAGTTTTCGTGCTGAAATACTAGAGCTTGAACACAATCATGTGACCATAAAAGATAAACGCACAGATTTTATTGTACAATTTTCATCCCCAAAAAGGTTTACCCCAATACTCAAACACATAAAAACAAAAGACTGATACAAAATCGCTTTCGTCCATAATCCCTCGGGAGCTGCCAACGAAAGCGGAACAAATGACAATCGAAATCCGATGATATACGGAAACACGTAGATAAATCAGCGCCATGATGGATGTCAGCCATACGTCAGACTTGACCATGCGTTATGGGTCCCCCGGCTTGCGGGCTTGTGCCCGATAAGACCGCACCACAGCGTATATGCTTGAATTATTACACCTCATTTGCGTGTTGTGGAGCGAAATTATAGCTCTTATGAAGTCCTGAGGCAAAAAGTAATCTTATTTGGTATGAGACAGGTCTTTATGACTTTCACTTCTTGAATGATAGGTGTTTTCATTTCTACAGCCCTTAGGCAAAAGTTTTTTTTTCTGATAGTCTGGTTCTTTAACGACAGTTTTAAAAATAATGTGGGTCATTAAAACCACTTCATATTTGCACCAGATTTTGATCTATCATTTTTGTGAGTGAGTTATTTTACAAAACCATGAACCGAATAGTCGGTAATAGAGTATACAGTAATATTTATATTGTTTATTAAATGAAACGAAATCCGTACATTCTTCAAAAAGTACGTCTTAAAGAAAAAACACGATAAGCATAGTCTACATATACAACTGAAATCCGTGCACTAAGCTAAAATATAAGCAAAACAAACTCATTTGCCAGCCTTTATGGGCGTCGCGTCGTCCCAAATCAGAACATTTGCAGCTATTCCAAATATCTGGCACACTGTGCTATGCAACCCAAAATGGCGTCTACCGGATTTCACTGCAGCTTGACAGGAGACAGCTGCTCTACGAAAATAATGGCAACCGGAATTCGCTTTTTGAAAGTCCTGTTGAAATTTTGGTCAGAGGAATGTTAACTCGTTTATACTAATCGTCCATTTCCAATTTCCAAACTAAAAATACCTACTGTGAACATTTATTGAAATGCATACTTAGGATCAATTGAGACCACGATAGAGATCGTGGTCTCAATTGTTGACGATTTGTATTAATACGGGCTTTATTTTTAGTTAATAGTACAGAACTTTGCATAAGAGTTAAGGCATACGGATTTCATCTATGCTTAAAATTTTATGAGAAACACAAGTCTTCGTTGATGATCCTGACAGATCTTCTCTAGAATTGTTCTTATATTGAAGATACAATTTAATACCATAAATGAGATTCCAAAACAATTTCAACTGAAAAATCTAAATCATCCTTCAAACTGCACTTCACTGCATTCCAAAACGTCATCACTCAAAGTCACATCAGCTCATAATTCCCAACAGAGAGCGACCACCACTGCATACGGTATTAGGGCTCCTTGTATGGCTCCAGTCACATACGGTGTCGACGTCTTCCGGCTATTGTCACTCACAATGCTTGCACCAGGGTTATTTACAGCTTTCTTAGGACCTCTCGTAGTAGTTGACGAATTTTCTAGAAAAGAATATTCACTGATTGCTGGTAATTCATCTTTGTCTTATACCACTAATATGTAATCAGATTTATTCTTATATCTGGTCTTTGATTCTGTCTTGTTTTTCACGAAAATGAACTCTAATGGAACTGTGCACTTTGATGGCAATAAGCTCGCCCCTATTACATGAGACGCAGAAGATTATAAAGATGATATTCAAATTTTTATTCTCAAATTTCTCTTACAAAATTCGCAATACAGTTATGAACAGGTGTCCGGTTTGCCGCCTCTCCGCGAAGTCCATTAAAGTCCCAGAGTTATTCTCAGACAAAAGGATTACTGCAGTGCAAGTTGTAAGCCCATAACTTGCACAAGTGCGCCGTGGGGAGATACCATCAGTCTGCGAAACTGCCTTCCTTGTTACGCTTATGGTTGCTGTAAACAGTGAATGGCCAATGATAAAACGAGTTATCACTTGGTTTTATGATTTACTATGCACTTCTGAATTTAGAATATCATTTAGAGTTGAAATTACTTTGACAGTAACCGTGGTTGATATACATTTGTGCAATTATTCCGTTTTTTTTTTCTTTTAAAGAAAACGTTGCTCCACACTAAGAAATTCTCCTGCATGGAGATGGGTGCGTTTACAAACATTTAAACTCACATACACAAACAGCCAGATCCGGAACAACTATCTATAGGTCATACAAATATTTGTTCGGTGCAGGGATCGAACCGCGACACGTAGCGCAGCAGTCATACGCTTAGCCACTGCGCCAACTGTGTCGAGCTGCTAAATTGAGGAATTCAACTAATACGAAGAAAGATATCAAATATATTTAATGATAGTAATCAAGTCATACCAACAGCATTTTCGGAAATACAACAAGATTTCCGAAAAAAAAGTCTGATTAATAGAAGGAATGTATTTTAAATGAGTTGGAAAATATATCAATTGGGTCAGAATTTATAGAACCGAAAAACTATAACTATCGTGGCCTGTAGGGATCTACGAAAACGATACTTATTCATAATAATGCGTCACTTTGACGTAATTTCTTTTCTGATAAGTATTTTGTTGATAATAGTCATAATTTTTCAAGTAAAAACAGTTAAACCTTTATCCGTGTTCATGTCTTTATCATCATCTATTATTATTATTACCAATCTTTCGCTAAATAGCTACAAAAATTGATACCAAAGTCAAAGATGATATGTATTATAGAATCCCTTATGAGGACTGTATCAGCATACTATATTAGCAGAAATTAATACAAACCTACACATTTTAACCAAAACAAATAATACTATGTTAGTACATACTCATAACACTAACAGTATTAGTGAAGGATTATATTGATTCATAATGCGTTAATCACCGCGCCATACTACGTGGATGTCGGCACGCAATTCCGCTGCGCATACGCATCCTACACATTGACACGATGCTGTTGACCTAGCGGTGCCAATAACCGTTAGTGTTGTTACAGAACTATGTTCTTTTATTTATAAGAATTTCATCATAATTACAATGTAATGAAGATGATGCCATCGAGCTGGTTATGGCCACAGCGACAGCATTCAATGGCTTTCTAGGGTAGTTGTCGAAAACTTTACACTTACGCTTTTAGATTTCTAGCAAAATAATAGTAATAATTCAGCCTGTATTTTATGTCAGTGCAGCAAAAAGTTTCTTACCGACTTTCACCATTATCTTTTTAACTGTGTTGCCTTTTATCTGTATAGCCAAAGTTAGGGTACTAAACAAACTCGCTATGCAAGGGGACTTCATCGAACGTCAGCTGATTATGTAGATTAGATATTATTAATCAGAAACTTCCGTTCGGGAAACTCCTCACTTAATATTACGAAATATTGCAAAGGATTTCCCCGTAAGTAAGGTGTGCCGTATATGTAGACAAACAATATAAAACTAAAGAATAAAATTAATATGAGCGAACTGCTTACAAGAATTACTTAAAAGGACCTTGAGCTAGTTGCAGGAAATCCCAATATTGACAAAGATGATTTGCCGGCTGCCATTTCTATAAAATAACTGACTTCTATAAGTGAGTTTGTTTGTTTGCTACCTCTTCACGCCTTAATGGCTAAACCGATTTTGAAGAATTTTGGTACAGAAATAGTTGGGACATAGGCAATTTTTTTTTGAAAGAGTGAGAAATGAGGGCGAAAGAGGGAAGAGAAGGGAAAACTTAGCTTTGCTATTACAACAAATAAGGCGCAAGGGCAAAAACTACAGGTAGCAGGTACCTGCAAATCAGGAAAGGGGAACTGTGTTACCCCGAATTTAACGCGAGCGAAACCGTGGGCAAAAGCTAGTAATAACTAAAGCTGTAAGCATTTACTAGAACCAGAAATTCGAAGGCGTCTGTGACGTCTACCAACTTTCACCCTGGTGGTAGATAATCAGAACCTACTCCTCATAGACAGGAAACCTGTATCCCCGCAGTGGGTGCATTATAGATTTGATATGCTCGTGACTAAATAATAACTGCCGCCCGGGTCGATCTTTGGGTTAACGCTTTACACATCGAGTTTCCTCCGCGATTCGAAAAGCTCGTTAAGCTAGCCGACAGTCGTTACAGGTAGTCAAAGGTATGTAAGTCTAACAACCAATGGATATCGTATTACTCAGTACTAACTGGGTCGTAGAGGTCAGATAGGCGGTCGCTCTATGTAAAATACTGGTAATCAGTTTGGAAGCCGATCCCAATATAGTTAGGAAAAGGCTGATATATGCTTGCTATGCTAGGCTATAACTAAGAATCTCCGTCGCATCCAACACGTCGACTACACAATATCAACACGCATTGATTTCGAATCAATTTTAAGAATTACTAGCCGCTGACTCAGTCCTATTGTTTTAGTAATGTCAAACGCATCGAATGCTTCCGTCGATTCAGACCATGGAGTCCTTTCATTATTTCCTGCGTTCCTTACTTGGGCTTCGGGGTTTTGGTTTCGTGTTATTGTCTAAGTACTATCTCCGTTTCCGTTGAATAGTGTTACGTAAGTATTGTTAGGAGCTGAGAAATGTGTTGAAGAATTTTAAATCATTTTTGAGGGTTTTTTCCTCGAATGCAAACGGTGACTCAGTTAACGCAAAGCGGATGGAAGTAACTGATAAAGAGATTTTAGACAGAAAATTACATAGCTTAAGATACCATTTTCAACTTCTGTAATATACAAATTTTCTGTTTCCTGGTATAAACAGTCTAATGTGGTGAAATGGCCTTACGTAATTGTAATGTCAAAAATATGGTTGGTGATTCGGAGACTAATTTGGCAAAAAACTAAATACATTCATTATAAAAGTGACAATTTCCATTTTCCGAACGCGTACCCATCTCCAATTCTTGCAAGTCCACGTACAAAGCTCTAAATCCACTTACACCCTATCTTAGTACTACATCAGTACATTAGCATGCCTACACGCACATATATCAGCGTCCTGTCGGCTGCTTCCTGAGCTAGCATTTAGTATGCAACGCTATTCGGCGACATCCGATATCTCAGCCATTACGTCTCCTCGGCAGTTTATGGCTATCAGTGCGATGTCAGGAGTCGTCAACGGATTGCGATCCCCCGGCAGTTTATGGCTATCAGTGCGATGTCAGGAGTCGTCAACGGATTGCGATCCCCCTTAAAATGCTAAAACGCATTTTTTCCTTTATTTGGGTCTCTCACGATTTCATTTCCCAAAATGGTAATAAAACTTTTTAGGTTTTTGAAGTCCCAGAACAAGAGCAGGAAAATATAAAACTATTGTTTCCGCGAAAATATATAACTATAATTTACAAGCAAATGCTGTCGTAAAATTTTAATCTGTTTGTTTAAGCCATTTCCGCACGGAAAGTGCAACAATTTTTTAAATTACGCATTTAACGATATGTAGACAGGAAAAAAGCCATTAAATCTGCGCCAAATGTATACAGATCCTGTTATAGTTGGTAATTTGGAATGAATTGTAATAAAAGACAAAAACAAGGTTCTTTATTGCTAGCGCCGCTTGGACATAATGGCCCGCGATTTGTCGGTCGCTGACCTTAATTCCACTAATTGATGTAGAATTCACAAATGATAGAAATTGATAAAAATTGTCTCATTTCGGGTCAAACACGTTTAAATGGTTAAAGTTCATTAGGCCGTTTGTAATTTGGTTTGACATCATTTTTCTGCTTTTACAAACTAACATTTATATTCCTGTGTTGTTATTAGAATAACATTTATTCATCGTTTTTTATCCTTTTTACCTCAAACGTCTCAATATAGAAAACCAAACATTACTCGTAATTTGTAGAAAAATATTACTCTCTTTTGATACCAGGAAACTTTTTATTTACAGTTTAGTTGAGGAAAATAAAAAATATTCCAAATATATTATTTCTAATACATTTAACGTCAATGGTACTTCTGTTTGACTCATCGAGTCATTGAAGTAGTCACTCCATCTTTATCTATGGTTCCTGTAGACGACTCGCATGATTGATTGCGTGGGCGCGCTTGTTATGCACTTTTCATTTCAACTACGTTTAGTATACGAATAGCTTACGGATGTAACGGACGTGTTCAGTGTTAGTCTTCAATATTACCAACGTTGAGCTCGCGTTAGATATTTCACATTTTGAATAAGTGTCTGAGGATTTAAAGCTTTTATTTTATAAATAATTCTAATTTTAGCATCGATAAAGTCTGTGAATATAAGTGAAGTGATAAAATTCCAAAATGGTGATGGAATCTGGACAACAAAACGGCCGGTTTTGGCCACTCTCGCCTCGTCTGTGGCGTCGAAGTAACGAATACTCCAAAGTTGTATTTGAGCCAAGAAGACCTCCACTGTCTCCTATTGAAATAAGGAGACATGATAAAATGGATACAACTCCAGACTTGATCCGAACAAGGAGTTACATCAAAGAGAGGCTGGATCACTTAAATTTGGAGGAAAAGATTATGGATGAGCGCAGATGGAGTGTGGACTCAAAGAAGCCGCCACTCAAAGAGGCGAAGAAAGAGAAGAAATTGGAGAAGTTAGAGGTCGAAGAAGTGGTGAAACTACGAGTGAAGAAGCAGAGGCAGCCGAGACCGAACAGTCTTCAGTTGTTACTGTGTCCGTCCAGTTCAGGACATTACAGCAGCAATACTTGGAGATATACGAGGGTCCGGTCTAAAAGGTGCGTAGTTTTATAAATATTTTGCATAATAGACGCGTTATCTTTAAAAAAAAAACATGTGGACTCTAACTGATTTCTGAAAACAACACAAGATAAGTTGTTGGTCTGTCTACCTACATGATGTATATAGCATACTAGCTGTGCCCAGCGGTTTCACCCGCTGCTCACTTAGGGGTATGAAAAATAGATGTTGGCTGATTCTTAGACCTACCCGATATGTACACAAAATTTCGTTTAAATCGGTCCAGCCGTTTCGGAGGAGTATGGGAACGAAAATTGTGACACGAGAATTTTATATATTAGAAGATTAATATGATTAGTATGTTCTACAAGTTTTTTAATTCATCAATATTCCTTTGTAACGTCGTTAATCTTGCATTAATTTCTTTGATAAATATTACAATACAGATGTTTCTAAAGCCAGTTTGTTAGCATCTTTTTTAATTTGAAATCTCTTAGTTAGTTTAACATAATTATTTAGATCGACATTTATAGTTTTTTGACCAACTGCCAAAACCTCTTTAGTTCCAAATCAATGTGTTAAAAATGCGTGTCTCCGGTGATAAAAAACCTACAGCCTGAGGTGTGGGTTTACGAATCAATTCAAGGCGTCCAACTTTAATGTATTTGTGATGCAACTTAAACACCTGTTAAGTTTCAAATGATGCGTTTTAAAAATTCTATTAGCAATGCTGCCCTTTTTTGGCGAAGAATGCTGGCAGTGTATCATTGTGATTAGTTTATTTATTTATGTTACTATTGACTCTATAACTTAAACTCTGCTTAGCTTTTGATTTAATGGGTTCATTTTGTAAGGTTAACGAATTGCGTAACAGATAACAACTTGTAAGATTTAGAAGGAAATTTTTAATCCATTGTATCTTATTGTTGAGCAATTCGTCTGCTCAAAAGCGTAACTAACATTGTGAATATTGGTGAATTCTCACTTTCATTACCATCAAAAGCATGTTTATCAACTAATAAACGTCTATCTTCTATCAAGTTGGCTAATCTGAATGGTTTTCGTGAAGAATGTAATTTTATATTATCATAGCTTATCCTTTAAACCCTCAAAAGAATGAATGGTTTTCATAAGCCTTACTTTCATTCATTCTGATAGTTTATCAAACTAACGATGTATATAGCGTTGCGTTTGATTCAAAACATAATAATATGCAATAATCACTTGTCGATGATTCACGTTTATGCGGTCTGAAGTTGCCAATTATTTTTCACTTTCGTGCTAAATGTATGACTTTAGCTCTTAATCGATCTTCGAGTAAATTGGCTTAATTATCATTGAATTGCTTTCTCGCATATTTGATCTTGTAATGCTTCATTGGTTTTATGATTCTTATCGCGATTGTCCAAAGAAAACTTCTAATTCATGAGTCCTAAAAATAAATTATCGTTATTAAATTGTCGCTTACATTCTGTGTAAAATCTGAAAAGAATTTGATTTTAACGCTTTTCCACGTACACCTATGCTATAAAAGCGATTGTTTTTCGAATCTGTATGTAAAATTTTTGTCAGAAAGGTTTAACCGGTTTTGATTCATCATTGCCGCATACGATGCCTTCCAAGATTTTCTGGTTTTGCAATGACAAGCCTGATCCGAAACTTTTGACTTAGTTTAAATACGAACAAATTGTTTACCACTTCCGACATTTCGGGGACAGCCATACGGCGACCCTACTTACGCCATCTTGGTCTGTGGGTGTCGAGTGGGTGTAGTGATGTTGACAACACCCCAGCATATGTCGCTTATCTGTTGAGGCACTGTTCCACAGTCCACAGCTAAGCTTAGCTATATCCGTGTACATACTTAGCTTCGCTTTGTATCAAAATGTAGTCGAGAATATCCACTGGGACACTCGGCCAAGCTACGCAAAAACCAAATGAATCGCGCAACTAACTTGGTATACCTCTCCGTAAACATCCTACGGTTTTTTTTTTTATAAATGGCATCTCGCAGGTCTACTTAGGTCTACCGGGCAATCCTGTGGGTGCCTTGAGAACAAAGTCACAAATTCGTAAGTGTTTCTTCTCCAGCAAAGGCTTATGAATTGAGCGAAAACACGCTAAGGGGATACATACCCTATGGGCACAGAATAATAGTACCCACGTAATATGGGGTACGAACCTCGGCTTAGAACGTTGCCAGGAGAGGGAAGCATGGGATCGACTGGATAGAAAGTACTAAGTGGTAGTGGACTGTCGACTTTATATACAAGACCTTTAATGTTAAGCAACTTCTCGACATAATAATCTCGCAACTTTCTGATATACAACTCGGATTTCTTAAAAGCCGGAAAGCTTTTAATAAATAACATTATCAGTGAGGTAAGCTTTGAGTGTTTATTGGCGTAATATCGCTATTTAAAGGCGTAAATAATGTTGGTATTGAAAATTTTAATGTTATTCATTTCTGAAGAAACGAAAAATGTGCGGTACAGTGCGAAGTAAACTGTGATTGGCGTTGCATTGCACTTTTTGTAATAACCGTGTAAGCTGCAATTCTTTTGCATGAAGCCTATAATTTATTACCTCGTAATTATGTTTGCATTAACCATTTCATTATCATGAGAGTTATTTCTAACTGTGTATTTAAAAATTAAACTTTATTATTTATTCTAAACACTAAGTATTAATTTTCCATTGCTACTATATTAGCATATCGTCCATACAGAAAAACTTATATGGTGTTTTCATTGATGCCATTGTTAGAACTGGACTAAATTGAAATGGGACTAAACGGGCAGCACCAGCTTTCAAATAAAAAAAGAATAATAAAAAAAATATTTGAGAACCTCCTCCTATTTTTGAAGTCGGTTAAAAAGTATATAAACACTAGATTACATATACTTTTTGAATACACAGACTGTTGTCACCGGTAAAGCCGAAAGGGAGAGTATTTAGTTGTACCAAATTATTGTTCGGCTTGTTTCTAAAATAATATTGATTTTAATTGTTTCAATATTAATGTAAATCAACAAACGTAATTTCGTATTGTTTATTACTGTACTAAAAGCATTTCCTTAGATATTTATGAGCTCAGTTGAATCATAACCCATTGTGATTTACAGCTATTTCAAACTTAATGTTACAATCACTGACATTACGATTGTTATTATGAATTGACTTTTATATTTATTACGCTATGCTATGCTACGCGGTTTTTGAAGTGTGGGCGACATAAGGTTGTTTATAGTTTCATAGTGTTGGGTTTTTCAATTTCGGTTAAAAACACCCGAAACTTTAGCGACACGAAATAATCTGGGGGTTTAAAATGGCCGCTTAAGCAAATTCATAATAGGTTTATAATATGAACTAGCTTTTGCCCGCGGCTTCGCTCACGTTAAATTCGGGGTAACACAGTTCATCTTGCGCCTTATTGATTTGTAATAGCAACGCTAAGTTTTCCCCTTTCTTCCCTCTTTCTCCCTCACATACTACTTTAAAAAATAACAGCCTATGTCCGTCTCCTGGTTCCCAAATATCTCTGTACCAAAATTCATCAAAATCGGTGTAGCCATTAAAGCGTGAAGAGGTAACAAACAAACAAACTCACTTTCGCTTTTATAATATTAGTAAGGATTACTGGAGTCTTCTACTACAGGCATTATTTGTCTAAAAGAAGGTCAGAGAAGTCACAATATTAACTGCGTCTGTGACCATTTTAAGAGTTTAAACGTAATTCATATTATTATCCTATTATGATTCTGCTATTTTAGACCCCCGGTTTTCCTTGCTATGCTTAACTTAGTTGGTTTACTGGAAGATGGGCCCGCCCAATCCTGGTTCTGAAGTTGCAGAACAAAACGACCCTCACGCGATTCTTTTTCAGATAATCTTAAGTTAACTAAACCAAAAGTTATATATCAGAGAAGTTATATGTTAATTATGTTCCTTTCAAAAATTAAGTTATCTTTCACATAAAACCCAGATGCCTTTTCAGTGTTGAATTCTCTACATAGGCTAGAAGCAAGAATATTTAACCTAAACAAAAAGTAATAAAGAACATTTCTCACTTAATAAACTCGACAAAATTATAAAGTTAAATTGTAATTAGGCTCTTTCGGCCTCTGCTATAAAAGCCCTCATTTCGCACAACACTAATTGTTAATACGCCATGACAGTTTTTATACGTTTTAAGGCCAATAAGATTAAAATGCTTTATTATATTTAATTATGAGTCGTCGCGTCGAGCCGGGCTGTTTTGCATAATTTTGCTCGCTATGGCAACTCGAATAAATATGTAAATGACTGACGAATGATACATGGAGTAATGATTAATTGTTTCATACGTAATGAACGTTTTTTCGTCCTTATGTAGATTTAATTAGAAACAGTTTGATTATGCTGTGAGATATGCCAAAAAAAGACAATGATTTATTTTTTTATTGTGTGATTTAGGTGTTTTGTTTAAGAAAGTGTTCTAATTTATAGTCTAATCAACTTCTTTTTTCGATGATTAACATAATTATGGTCACTGCTTTTTCATTTCCACTCTTATACATGGTTCATAAACTCATAAATAAATCAGTCACCGTGATTGGCAGACAGATTGTTGGTGATTTTACGACTTTATTGTTGACAGTTAGTTACGACAATACTGCCCACGCTTTTAACAGGTTAGTTGTATTTTAAAGACACCCACAATAATGAAGGTGGACATTTATTCCTCATCCACCCATCACTTTACTTACAAAATAACCTCAAATTCCATACTAAATCATGGCGCCAAATTCCACATCCACGTAGTTTTGAATAACAACTACATACTAAGAATTAACTGTCAAATCTATCGGTGCAATACTCAGACTGCCTACAAATGTCCTAGAAGGTGCCAAAGATATCCTAGTGTTAACACATTATGGCACAAGTGTCGGAATGTGCATGATTCACAATTTGTTGCCGACTGGCGCCAGAGGTTGCAACTGTTGATATTTTTGGGTCGTTACAGAGATATCGTGGTTCAAGATGATTTTGGATTCTTTTTTTTATTTGTTTCACCAATAATTGAATACACTACAAGGGTATGATATACATTAAATAAACTTTTAAACTAGGCTACCAATTCCTTACAGATACTGAGTTAAAATTAAATGAGTTCTGAGTTACTCACCGAACATAATTATGACATATGTAACAAGACTGTTTAAAATTTAAATTAAACCTGATTGAAAAAGGGTTTTTTTGCTCAGCCGTATATTTTTCATTTTTCTGAAGTAAATGAAACATTGTATATTTGTACGATAGACCGTCTGAGATAAAAAGCCAGTGTAACCCTAAGTGTTACCAACCACAAAGTACAATCGACAATCATAAACATATTAACGCACACAGCTGCAATCAGCATATTTCTTAATCTCACAAGGATCAAAAACCCTGCTCCAAACTAACAACAATTATATATTATAATAGCAATAACGCTACATCCCCACATAACATACATGACCATATAAAATGGCGGCAACACGACGACACATATTCATGGGGCGCTCAATATATTACCGCGTTAAATGACGCTGTGAACATTACACCCGTCTCATACACCAGAGACAATTTCTCTGTTAGGCTGGGGTTACATTCACGCACTTTTAGCAAGTAATGTTATCTTGCCTGGAGTCTATGCAACGTTTCTATCGGCTTATGGAATAGTCTAAATGATAATACTGTTGAAATTAGTTTCAGAAATAATAGGAAACTTTTTGTAAGTAATTGTCAGTGTATTCAGTTTTTTTTTTTCGCTGACGTTTGGATCGTGTAAGTAAACGTTTGGCACTTAAAAGGGCTGAGAAAAGATTGATTAAAATGAGTAAATATGGCCCAGAAATGATGGTCAAAATGACTCACTTTACAAAACAAGAAACAATTTGGAGTGCTGTTGTCGGTAAAAAATAAATGACGATCACTTAAACTCGGTGGTCATTATAACAACTAATTTGACAAAAAAAGGAATCATCTGTTCCATAAACGAAATCATCTGTTTGAAAAATAAACAATTATATTTATTTATTTTAACAGATTTAAATCAATCAAATCGATTTCATGTTTTTAATTTGAAAAAACATGAAATCGATTAAAGAATTCGCAACAACTCACATTCGACTTAAGTCTTTTACTTCTTCACCACAGTTTACACGACAACCAACAAAAAGCCTGGCTGAAAACACGTAGTGCCGCGCTTCCAATGAATACCATTACGGAGAGAAACAATTTTCAAGTTCATTGAACACAATTGTTTGTGAGAGCGTCAACGTCAGCCTGGCCATGCCGGTGTGTTTTTCTTTAGTCTGTTGTATGTAGGGAGGTGCCTGAACTTGTGTTTTCATAAAATGTTCTATCTAATTAATGTAGGTGTGAGTGAGTTGGAAATATTATAGGATTGTTTTTTTTTTTAAAGAATGTAGGTCTTTTTAATGGATATAAATCATGTTTATAGAATGGTTTACTTTTTAAGAAGTTAGGCATATGTTTAGAAAATAAATCGTTTTTTTTAGACTAATAAAGCACGTGCCATGGTATCTAGTTTATGTATAACAGGCTAGCTAAACTACAGTAGCAAATATGTATAATTTACCGTTTTTAGATAAAGGTGTCACAATTCTCATTAGTATGTAGATTTAATGCAAAGATACCGGTAAAAGTAAATGCAGAAAAAATATCAATATAATTAAAAAATAAGTTATTTTACGAATATTTTCCTCACTCGACAAAAAACCTAAATAAGGTAGAATCTCAGTGTTTTGCTTACGTCATACATTTAGGATGCCTATTCTGTGTAGTGCATGTGTCCAATCTAGATCCAAGAATTTATTCGAATATTCGTGAATCAGACAAAGACGTTTGTTCTTTTTTTATCAATTCCGCTTTGGCCGGAACACCACGAAATATGTAGCGAATATTTCTAATATCTGCCATGTTTTGATAGAATGTTGCACAGTTAACAAATATTGTCCTGCCTAATAAAATATATTCATAAAACTTCAGACAGACGAGATATCATAATAATCATGATCATTATTTTTTGCAAACTTGGGTATTCTTGATTGATTTATCGAACAGAAACCTTAACAATATTTCAATCGGATAAAGTGAAATAAGAATAATATTAAATAACATTGTTTGAAGCTCGATTAACTTTAACGTCCTCCTCCGTAAACCTCCATTTAGTTGCAAATGAAATATATGTATACAGCCCATCTTTTTTTAAATGATAGCCAAAACTTTCTATGACATACCAATATCAAAAGCCTATTGAATTAATCACCAATAACATATGCTGAGCACGAAGCCTAAGTAATTCACACGCTATTTCTCATTATTACACAAATTCCACCAATGACTTGACTGCCTTTGGTTACGTCATCTGACATTTTGATCTATGCTAACGACATTTAGATATCTGTTAAACATTGCAATAGACTAATAGCCATCATAAAAATAAAAAATAATTGAAAGCATTCTTTAACATGGAGCTTTTAGGGCGTGGCCTTATTTGGAACTAATGCCGCCATTGTTTTTCGATAACTTTTCCATAGACAACTTTGCGAATGTTTTCTAATAGCGCCGTTTGTGTCAATGTCATTCCAACATCAAAGCGGCCACAGAGTACCGTAAGAAAAATCTTAATCAATCTTGAAAAGCAAAAAACTATGAAAATGTTTTAGCTATTAACTTATTAAATATGGGTTGTGGTAATATGTCAATCTCTATGCATAACTTTGTGCTTGTTTAACATACTAAACGTAAAATATATAATAAACACATACATTTGCAAGATTAATTATGTAATCACACAACTGACACTTCGTACAAAGATTGATAGTTTCCATTTAATAACATTTATTTGACCCAATTACTTGCTGTGATACCGCAATAACAACCGAACATCAAATCCTTAACGATGGCGTTCTCCGAATAAATTAACGGCCTGCATTGCACCAAATTATTGCCAGACGAATAAAGTCGTAACTTTACTTATTACCAAACTAGTGTTTGGCCAGGGCTTTGCTCGTGTGGATGTTGGGATTATCACAAGGCCACGTTATTATTTGCCAAGCCTCTTTCCAATCACGTACGTTTTTTTTCACCCGCTGCACGTTGCACGCAGAGCGGATGGGGGCAACAGACTTGTACTGACTAAAAGCCATCTACCACTACCTACCTGACCTCCACAACCCAGTTAGTCATAGACAATTTCACATAATTACCAACAGCGTCGTTTACATTTTTCCGCTTATTTGACATTGACAGGAGCTGTCAATTTCAATTAAGCGGTAAAAGAATATTGCAGTAAATCTGCAAAATACTTTTATTGTTTCTATATTATTTAATTACTTGCTAAATACTTATTCTCCAGCGTTTGATAGTTTTTTAGATATTGGCAAAATTGTGGTATCTCCCGTCCACAAAAGCCATTAATGAAGAGTTGAAGTTGAATATTGCAGTATTTCAGTTTGGGTCGTAATTGCAATACGACTTTATAAACCGGACCGGTGCAGGGGGATGATCTAAAATACATCAAAATAACGGCGGCTTGCCGTGCTCTGAATATTCATAGATATCACTTATTGCATTGGTTATTCGCGAGACCCGCCGAGCCGATTCAAATGAAAATATACGGCTACGTTTTATGAGCGGACGCGTTACGGTTTTAGTTTTAACTAGGAGTATTTCAACACTACTTCCAAAGATTACTTCGTGGTTTAACTGCGTAATCACCGCTCCTCTTGAGTTAAAAGCTGTAAAAGTCGTCTTCAAACTTCGGAAAAGTATTGAAATGTTTCCTTAAGTAAAGTTATATTGTACCTATTCTAACGTGGCTTATCTAAGTTCATTATCATATATGTGACGGGCCTGTTGGTCTAGTGGTTAGTGGCCCTGACTGCTGAGCCGGAGGTCGTGGGTTCGATTCCCACCCAGGACAAACTTTGTGTGATGAGCATGATTGTTTGTTCTGTGTCTGGGTGTGATTTATCTATAATATGTATGTATTTATAAATTATATAAGTATGTATATCAGTCTCTTCACGTTTTAATGGCTACACCGATTTTGATGAATTTTGGTACAGAGATAGTTGGGAACCAGGAGACAGACATAGGCTAATTTTTATTTAAAAAAAACTGGGATGTGAGCTCCCTCACATCCCAGTTTTTTTTAAATAAAAATTAAAGAGGGAAGAAATGGGAAAAGTTAGCGTTGCTATTACAAATCAATAAGGCGCAAGGGGAACTGTGTTACCTCGAATTTAACGCGAGCGAAGCCGCGGGCTAAGCTAGTCTATTATAAATTGAAGTCACTTTCCACGTCTTTGCGAGTGACGTTGGGGTCGGCTTTCAGTCTTACCGCTTTCAGCTGAACACCAGTATTTTACATAGAGCGACTACCTATCTGATCTAAACAACCCAGTTAATAAATGAGTAATGTGTTAGTCCTTGATAAAGCCGCGTATCGACTTCGCGCTCCAAGAGGACGAACATTGGCGCGCGTTCCGGCCGCGCGAAATTGTTACCATTTTGGAACGCGCGCCAATGTGTTTGTTGGAACGCTCGAACATGGAGTGGCCCGTTCCATCTGGAGTCGGTTTTTTACCGCGCATCAAAGGACGCTCAGTTGTGGCGCGCGCGCCAGTTGAGACGGACATGATATATTATATGTGTTCGTTGCGTTCCGAGCGATGGATA
Organism: Ochropleura plecta; assembly: GCA_905475445.1. Classification (NCBI taxonomy): domain Eukaryota; kingdom Metazoa; phylum Arthropoda; class Insecta; order Lepidoptera; family Noctuidae; genus Ochropleura; species Ochropleura plecta. The sequence continues at coordinate 8,954,432 of FR997738.1, read as the reverse complement.
ATCAGAGTTGTCGTAAATTAATTCAACTTTATGGTACAAAAGTTCTTTATATCATAATAAATCGCTCAGAGAAGACGCTTGGAGAGATATAAGTTGTGAAATGGGAGTCCCTGTGCCAGATTTGAAGAAAAAAAATCCTGAGCTCTTATCATCTTATAGACGAGAAAAATGAATTACTAAAAACCCTGCTGCTGCTCAACATGCAGGCCAGTCGTGTATGAACACGACTGGCCTGCATGTTGAACGACCAAACACTGGAACAGTTGCCACGCGCGCCGGGCGCGCTTAGTTGATACACTTCAAATCTTTGGAACGCGCTCCGCGGAACGCACTCTCGGCGCGGTCATTCATGGCGCGCGCGCCAGGAGCGCAAAGTCGATACGCAGCTTGAGACTGGTATTTTTGCCATTGTATTATACATCGATATTTTATTATAATACGAGAAAAGATATTTTTGTTTGTTTACACGCGGCACGCGGGCGAAGCCGCGGGCGCCAGTACTTAATAAAGTACCTAAAAACCGAGTTGCTAGAATAATATAATAAAATAAAACAGCTTAATTACCATAACATTACTGACATTGACATAAATAACTTTTAAATAAGTAAATAACATAGTGAAGGTCACTTCACTCACAAACAGATAGTTTCAAATTTATTTGAGGTCATTGCACTGTTAATATGAAATCATTGTTATGCAATACATGATAATCTGTGATAGATAGGATACAGTGCAATACTGATAAGTGATAACGTAAGCTAAAATTACTAATAACTGTCATGATCGTCTATTGTTGCAATTCATTATCTAAATTGCGAACAAATGCACTGATAGAAAAAAGCGTTGCGCCATTGATGATAAATTACGCGAAACTTAATAAAATTTACGCAGAATTTGATTCAATTCATGAAAACATCTACCAACCCCAGAGATTTGACAATCCTTCTAATATTATAAAATTAAATGTAAATATTATGTTTGTTGCTCTTTCACGCAAAAACTACTCAACAGATTCGGATACACACAGATAGTTTACACATATAATTATTTGAATCCCGGTAGAACAATCTCGTGGGACAATTACCGAACTACACGCGGGCAACGCCGCGGGCATGCAATACAGTGCAGATTTCAAAATCAAGGCAAAAACCAAGAGTAGTAACCAAGTTACAAATTAACGATAAATTTTAAAGTAAAACAAATCCAGACGTCTCTATTCTTTATATTACAGCAGAGTTGATTAATTTTAACCTTGACTAGATTTAGATTTATCGGTCGTTAACAAGCCAAAATTACGAAAAATTGAATCAACAAATAGAATCTGAAGAAAACAACTCTGTAAGAATCTGACAGATCTTATTAACCGTCAAAACACATCATATCTAGCGACAATAATATCCTTCCTATCCTACTTCCTACTAATATTATAAACGCGAAAGTTTGTGAGTACAGATGTATGTTTGATCCTCTTTCACAAAAAAACTACTGCTCGGATCTTGATGAAATTTGGCACAGAGGTAGATTATAGTCTGGAATAACATATAGTCCGGTCAATTTAGACATTCGAAGTTACCTAAATTCCCACCTAGCTGAGAATCGGTAAGATTGTTTCAAATATCGTTAAAAATAAAATTTGAAAGTTCCCCATCTTTCCCCTGTAAGGAAAAAAAAATATTCAAGGTCAAAGGTAAAAAAAATGTGTTTTTCGCGATTTTCAGCAAAACGGTAAGTTTTATCATAAAAATACTTCAGACAAAAATTGTAGATCATAAAATTATATACAAAAAATTAATTAATACTTTTTTTCTACGAGCCACCGTTTTTGAGATATAACGATTCTAAAAGTTGTAATCGTCTTAATCGAGCCTCGGCTTAGGGCGTCGCTGAGGGACAACAAGGGACAGGCTGGATCTGAGTGATATTACTTTGGGACTGGTTTAGACTTACTGGCTCAGCATCGCGGGCTGGCTCTTGCAATGGACGGGTGGGGCAATTACCGGGACGTCGCGACGGGCCTCGTCAGCGAGGACGGAATGACGGCGCTTTGCGTCTGACTTTTCGAAGGGTACGAGGGTATGTCGGGGACGACGAATTTTACTTATTCGCGAGGGATCGTATCGAGCGGCCGATGCGATAAGGGGGTTGCGATGTTTTAACGCGGAGTCAATAAAGCGTTTGGAAAGGCGCTTCATGAATTGAACGACGGTGGGGATTCTTAAGTCTAAGTGAAGACTATCGTTACGGACGTAAAAAGGGGCTCCCGTGATTTTACGAAGGAATCGGTTTAGCAAGGTCTGCATCTTATGAAGGAAACGAGGGTTGGGATGGGCAAACACGACACATGCGTATGTCATGAATCATGATGTGACGGATGACCGCGGTGTATAAACGCAATTTGCACTTAAGTGACAGTTTGCTTTTTGCCTGAATTAAAAAGTGAAGCCTACCCATAGCAAAGGCAGCGCGCGAACGAGCCGCTTTGATATGTGCCGCGAAGGACAAGTGGCTGTCGAGAATGACACCTAAGTATTTGGCTTGCTTCTCCCAGGGGATAGGCTTGCCGTACATAGTGATCGGACTGGACCAACTGGCGTTCAAGACTAACAGTATTTCATTTATTATAGCAGGTATAAGACCTAGCCACGCACACAATTGAACAGGGGACAGATGTTTTCTCAAGGTTACGATGGCGTATAAATTAATTGACTGGTTTTCATTTTACCTGATATTCTTATAGTTATAACTTATGTATATTTTATATAAGTAGTGTAAGTTACAATGACCGATAGAAAAATATTTAAACATATATTACAACTATAGATATATACGTGGCGTACTCATGCATATTATGACGATTACAACTTTTAGAATCGTTATATCTCAAAAACGGTGGCTCGTAGGAAAAAAGTATTTATTAATTTTTTGTAGATAATTTTATGATCTACAGTTTTTGTCTGAGGTATTTTTATGATAAAACTTACTGTTTTGCTGAAAATCGCGAAAGACCTATTTTTTTTACCTTTGAACTTGAACATTTTTTTTTCCTTACAGGGGAAAGATGGGGAACTTTCAAATTTTGTTTTTAATGATATTTTAAACAATCTTACCGATTTGCAGCTAGGTGGGAATTTATGTAACTTTACTCTTATTTTTTGGTCTAATTTGACCGGACTAATATGAGATACTTTTTTTAATCATCACGCAGGCGAAGCCGCGGGCGCCAGCTAGTTGTCAATAGCCGAGAAAATCTCGCAAGCACTTCACGACTGTTCGCTAAGGTTTTTCACAGAACCACTTAAAACGAACAGTCGATAAAATCCCCGAATGGTTCGAGCAATTAATTTATCTGCTTAAAAACACTGTTGTTTCACAATATTCACTCGTGCCACATTTAAATGGCAATGCCACCATAATCCAATTCCACGATCCTTTTAAAACCGCGCGTGTGGCAGCAATTTGCAGAATTTAAAGGATGCGTGGCATTTTGCGTTGCATAGCAACTGGTATGGTAGTATTGTAACTGGTTGTCAATTGCAAGCCGTTGTATAAAGCATTTGATATTCGATTTTAATTAAGGCTTGCATCGGATTAAATTTAAACACGCTTTTTTATTTAATCCTCTGTTTGCCATTACCACATTCTGTTACTAATTTGGTATTTATTTGTCGTTTTTTAGTGCATAATACAAGTATTAAAAATGTAAACATTTATGTTTTTCTGAATATAATACATGCATAATTTAGCACATATTCTTCAACTTTTAATCATTTTTAGGGTTTCGTGCCTTAAAAGGAAAAATGGAACCCTTATTGGATCACTTTTTTGTCTGTCTATCTGTCAAGACCCTTTATCAACACCCTCCCTTTAAGATCACGTGGAGGTATCGAGTTAAATAAACCATAAACTCAACTCTGTGGTCTCTTTGAGCAGTGAAAAAATACAAAAACAACCATCTAACTCTACGCAGTCAAAAGATATGGCTTTTATGTCGCAAGTTTATACGGAACTCTCGGTGGAGTCTGACTCGCTCTTGACCGGTTTTTTTTTATCTTTCATGAAGTAGATTTCATGGAATACTTAGTCAAAGGTAATTAATGATAATATAACCCTATAACTTAAAAGCTCAAAATACAAACCCGTATGTTTTACCTCCACAATTTGAATACTGCTATAAATATCTTTAGTTTTGGCGAAACAGACGAACATAGAGCATGAATAAGGCGGTCGATGGTATTCGTCCATTTCAGTACAAAAGATTGATCGCTTATTAATGCGTGGAAACTGTTCTAACAATGACTCTGTCTGGATAGCAATGGTTTTTTTTTTTTCGGGTGGGAAATCATCAAATGACTTCCCCCGCTCTGGGCGGAGCGGGGGGGCATGTCAGACTTTTACTGACTAAAACCCACCCATGTTCCTTCTGTTGCCCTTTACGTTCCGGGGCCGCGGTATCCCTTTCGAACAACCCGCAACCCCGGCAGGCGGAGGCTCTGGCAAGCCCCTCTGCTTTGCTGACATCTCTTTGAGGCGCGCGTGAAACACTTCTATTTCAGTACAGAAGATTGATCGCTTATTGATGCGTGGAAACTATTCTAACAATGACTCTGTCTGGATAGTAATGGCTTTTGTCTAGATTTTAAACCGACGGCTGACATTGATAGTATTTTCCGGAGTTTGATGACATTTCACGCTTCGTTTAGCATGTACTCGTTGTTCTATAACAGGAATGGTCGATCTCGACTAATAGTCGACTAATACTATCGATCGACTATCGATCGAGTTCAGTACCTATCATAATATAGTATTTTTTTAAATTAAAAACCACACAATACCTCAACGTCATTTACGTTGCGCATCTGTTAGAAGTATTTATTACTAGCCTTTGCCCGCGGCTTTGCTCGCATTAAATCGAGGGTATCACAGTTCCCCTTTCCTGATTTGCAGGCACCTGCTACCTGTAGTTTTTGCCCTTGCGCCTTATTTATTGTAATAGCAAAGCTAAGCTTTCCCTTTTCTTCCCCTTTTCTCACTTTTTTTTTTAATTAGTCTATGTCCGCCTCCAAGGTCCCAACTATCTCTGTACCAAAATACATCAAAATCGGTTTGCCATTTAGGCGTGAAGGCGTAACAAACAAACTCACTTTCGCTTTTATAATATTAGTAAGGATTACATAGTATAGTAATGGTTCAGAATTTAATCAAACTGTTTAGGATTACTTCGATCAGATTTTTCCCCATTAAAATACACACATCAAAAGTATCTAGGGATCAACATATATTTTTGCAATAACTTTTCTCCTGATTGATATTAATTAAAATTTTCTTTAAGGATTCATCAAATAAAGTGTTTTCGTTTGTCACAGTAACGATAAACCAAGTCACCTTTGCATTAATAAAGAAATTTGCCATTTTCCTAATAAAGGGATTTTTGACATTTGAACCACTAACATTAAAGTTCGAAAAAAAGACTGAAATAACAGTTTTCTTTAAAATTTTATTGGGTAACTTAAACAATTAATAATCCGTGTTTCTACCGCGAACACTAACAACACAAGAACATCGGTTTGGCATACTCAAAATGAGTTCATCCAAATCACGCTGTTGAATGGCCGCCCATGTTCGTTGCAACAACAAAAAAAGGTCTTCTTGCGACTGGATACCCTCCATATTCGGCAGAGCTCTTCTCTGTAGCATATCCCATGCATGCTCAATCGGGTTCAAGTCTGGCGACTGAGCAGGCCAGGGCAGGACATTGATGTTAGCTGCGGCGAGAGTCTGTCTTACAACTCTTGCGGTGTGCGGTCGTGTCGTGCATTATCATGCATTAACTGAAATAAGGGACCGATTTGCACTTGTAGAGGAACGATGACGTCTGATACAATCGTCTCAGCATAAATTTGAGCGTTGAGGTTGCCTCTGATCCAAATCAACTCAGTTCATCCGCCGATCCAAATACCCGCCCATACCATGATGGTTCCACCACTATAAGGATGGACTTCCTGGCAGGATTTTAATCGCTGTTGGCGTCCAGGGGTTCTCCAGTGTCGTATACGTCTTGTATCCGGTCTCATACCAAAACGAGACTCATCAGAAAAGCACACGAAACGCCATTGTTCTTCTGCCCAATTTCTGTGTTCAAGAGCCCATTGATATCGAATCCTACGATTGTGCATTGCTATAGGTGGTACCCGTAGCGGTCTTCGGGAATGAAGGTTCACTTCATGCAAGCGGTTTCTGACTGTTTGGTCGCTAATTAAGTTCCCTGAAGAGTGATGTAGCCTCACGGCTAACATCATGGCGGTTATTGTTGGAGCTCTTCGAGTTAAGATTTGAATGTATCGGTCTTGTCTCCGTGTGGTGCAGCGATACCGTCCTCCATGGCGCTCAGCCACGGTACCAGTGCTTCGGTAACGTGTCCAAAGTCGACTGATAACACTCTGACTTGTATTCAGAGCTAAAGCTACACGTACGTTGCCGGGAACCAGCTTCTATCATTCCCACGGCTCTGAGCATTTCTTCCCTGCTTAAATGACGTCGCCGCTCCATAATAACGTTGGTTTTAATCAGTAGTAGGGAAACAGTAGCACTAATAATGTCTTCAATGCGTTGCATGTTTTTATAGGGAAAATATTGACAGCTTATTTTCATCTTTTACTCGAATTTGATTGAGAGTTCCTGATTCAAATTATGAAATGCACCAAAAAGGATCCATATAAATTTATAAAATCATAAATTTATTACAAAGCCACATCTCAATCTCAAGAAATCCGCATAAAAATGCTTGATCCCTAGACACTTTTGATGTGTGTATAACCGTCACAGTCGGACGTAAATGTCAAAATCCATTCTTTTGTGTCGGTAAAATGCAAGACACGCTAAAATGTGTCAAGTCTGGTAGTTTCTATAATTGGTGATTTGGCTATTTCCAAAAGATATAGTCGGCTAAATTCGTAATGGTCGCTTTACCATGTTGCGTTGACATATTAGTTTAGCAAGGAAATAAGAAACCTGCTGAATACTCATGAATGCATAATGACATGTCAGTAGTCAAAACAAATGTCAAAATATAAGTATTCCGAACAATCATGGCTTTACGAGACATGTTCTAATCACAATGACTTGTCAGTGATATGCCATCGGAAAACCAAAATGGCGCCTTTCAAAAAGACTAAACGGACAAAATTAACAATTACGATGTCTGTCATCTGCCATTTATTTGATTTATTTCAATAGGCATGACGACAGTTTAAAAAAAATCGCTGATTCAGTGATGACAGGGGAGAAGTCATATTAAAAAAAAAGTAAACACAGGTTTAGTTTTATTTAAAAATAACAGATTATTAAGATTTTCAATAAAATAAAACATTAAAATACTGCAATCGGCCATTTTGACTGAAACACCGATCACAGCGTATGACGTCACGGTTATGTGATTTATGGGACGTTGTTATAGAAACAATGTCATTTTTATTTAACTGTGACGTCATGCCGACGCCATGACACATGCGAGCTGTTTTCGGGCACTATTGAAAAATTATGAGAAAAATGGCTTCAAACTTTGTTAAACTTAAGTTTATTACCGAAATAAAGGTTTTTTTGTAAATAGTAAAAGTGTACCCACATTATGGAAGAGGATTTTAAAATCTTTCGTCACGCCTATTCAATTTCTAGCATAAGTATAAGGGGTCCAAAATGGCGGCGAAAGTATAAGGGGTCCAGAATCATAATAGGCTTATATATAATATGAATTACGTTACCAATCGTAATTTCAAAAACATTCCATGAAACCACGAATTTCTGTAATTCAACTCAATGGAGATGTCGCTTGAAAAGGTGTTTTAACAATCAACAACAGTCTTTTATTTTTAAAATCAGCTAGCTACCTACATTTAAAAATTGCTGAAACCTACATACCTACCTATAAATCAAATCTAATGCGATTTCTACTTTCATGTAGGATAGATGCAAACTTTTTTAAAACTTTTTGAAGAACCCGTCTTCGGTAGCCAGCAGCTGAAACCAACACACAAAAGAAATTTTAGTGAACCATTGGGGTCATAAACAAACTGTAGCTGAACATAAAAAAATAAATAAGCAGTCGACGAAAAACGAATAGCCGTCTATTCTTCGACGTTTCCTAGATAGCTTCAAAGGTATGGTTAAAAATACCTAATTCAAGTTCAATGACATTGACTGCTACGTCGCGTTGGTCTAGTGGACGCAAACTGCTAAGCAAGAGGTTCTGGGTTCGATTCCCAGGTCGAACAAGGTGAATTTCATGAAAAATTTGCCAATCATCATCTTTTGGCCAAATTGTGATAGTTAACACTTTCGCTGCCCAGAACTCAGCTTATGAGCACAATAGTATGAGTTCAAAATAATCTCATACGCTGAGTTCTGGGAAAGTGAAAAGTAATCGCAATAAATGCTACACAGTTTGAATTTGTGCCCGTTTGATGGCATTAGGCTTGCCCCTTATTACATAAGCCTTAAATATAACTAGCTGGGTCTACTAAAAGGTAAAAAAAAGATAGCAAGGTCTTTGCCTAACCCTGGCGGTGGGGCGTGATTCCATGCAAGTTCAATAACATATCGGTAAATCTTCTCGTTCGGCGATCCGATATGTCGTTCCACAAAATTGCAATCGATTCCCAATTAGTATCGGAATTGTACATTCCGTTTTAATGCAACGACGTTTAATTAAAACGATTATTCGATGTTCCGGTTCGTCTCCAGTAAACGAGAGATGTGCCGTAATTGATTTAGTGTCGTAACCGAAATCCCGGGAATCGGTTTTGAATTCGGATAGCTTTATTACTTGTTACCGATTTTGATTTTAGTGATGTGCTTTTGGTGTCTGATTTGCTTGATATTCGATAGCTTTGATCAATAATTCGACGTTTCTTGTAAGCAGACGTATTTTCTCCGTAAAATTCGTAACACTATAATCTATTCCCAAAATATGTACATACTTCAGATTGATCGTCAGAATTACCATCTACGTGAATGGCATTCTTATCGAATGTTTTGATAGACGTAATCGTGACGTTATCGAAATATATATCTATAGATTATAAATTATGTTCGACCCTTTTGAGTCACGATTTTGACACAGTTTCAATGTAACGCTGTTTCTTAAAACTTCTTTCCGTTTAGCATCTAACCACAATTTAGATTGTCATAAAATCGTAGCTGTCTGAAGAGTGCGCAAGAGTGTGCCATACTTTGCGCCATACCATGCTATGCAGGCGCCAGATAGGAACGAGCACCAAAATGCCAAATGTGAGAAACAATTTCCAGTGCAAATTAAAATATAAAATTAGAAAAATAATTTAATTAAATTACCGTTGGTAATTGAAATAACAGTTGATATTCGAAAATTCGAAATGTATTATTTATTTAACTTATTACTAAAATATAATTTATGTAAAGTTAAAAAAAAAACTTCGACCAAACGGCGCCTATAGACAATCTTGGTCTACATTGATCGCGCTGGCTGTGCTAACGTCTTACCAAGCTGAACTAGCTAACCATAGCCAGCCAGCTAGTCATAGCCATAATGTAACTTAAAAATCTTTTGCAGCAGTAGGTTTTTTTTAACAGCTACAACAATCATGCAAAGCTAAAAATGTACTACAAAAAATATACTACCTGCAGTATTAGCTCTCCGTTTTCCTGTAATGTATCCAAAGGTTGTCTTGAAAAGATCGCTTTTAGCGTTAAAACGCCGCAAACATTTCACAGGAGATGCCACACATTCTGCACCTTATGTGAAATTCTGTAATGATGTTATTTGTATGGTGTACCTAATAAAGAATATTCTATTCTATATTGCTTTATGCAACCAAAGAAGCTTTTCTTAGTCTTATTTAAAGTTTAAATATAAACGCTTCGGAATCGACTGTTACGTGTTTAGACGTTCAGTGTCAGGACAGAAGAATATATTCTTCAAAACGAATTATAATATAATTTGTACGCCTACTATAAGCATGTTCGTAATTTCTTTTTATGTTCTGTGTAACAACTTAAATTCTACACATCTATCATAGAAATAAATGGTTTCTTTCTTTCACACAAAACCAGCTCTAATAGTTGTCGCTTTCTTGGCGCATGTATTCAAAACTTTCACTAAGTATTCAGCTGTGGTAAGCATACTAATGATTGCAGCTAATCAATTTATCAAATCAGATATATCGGCATGTATTTCTGTATCAATCTTTGTTGTTACATTGTTACTTGTTGGTCATGATAAGAAAGTTTTTTTTAAATGAATGATTGATGGAGTATTATTGCTATTAACGAATAGTGTTTCCTAGTAGTAGGACTTTCTTTTCTAAATAAAGGTAACGGATACCCGGCTGAAAGATATTTAAGAAAAAAAAACATTGGAATTATAAACGTCAGGATAGCTCTCTCAACAAAGTAGAGGAGCCAGTCAAGGCCACTGCCTACCGGGGATGCGGGTTGCGAAAGAAATACCGCGGCCCTGTAATACAAATTACAAAAATTTTGTCAGTAAAAGTCTGACACCCGCTCCGTCCAGAGCGGCGGAAGTTATTTGATGGATGGATGAAAGGGTTGACATGCAATCTGATACCTACTGCACAGTGTAAGCATCAAGCTGTTTGCTAATTATTGATTGATGATAGATTTTACAAAAAAAATAAATATCAATTTTTAAGTCGGTTAAAAAAAGAGGTTGGTTAATAACGTAAGTAAATATGAATTTAGCTAAGCCTATCTCAAGCCCACCATATTAATAATGGTTCAACTAACGGATTCAAACCGACAATATCATTCATATAAATCTAACGGTACCAGCTAATTTCCTCATACAATAAAACTTTATAAATACGGATATAATGAATATGATTTATTGTCAATAAAACATTTACATCAATTATTCGCAATAAATCTGATGATTGACAGTGATCAATGTCTGTAGGGTTATCGACTCTACCTTCTTCATAATAGGGTTCAATAACACAAAGCTCGTGCAGTATGACACAGAGTAGATAGCTATCAGAAGGACCATTCCCGCTTGGGAAGCGATAAGGAATAGAAACGCATTTTATTTTAATCGCAGTTCCAATCGGACTACCGACAGTCGTGATTTGAGTGAACGCTCTTTGCAATATCTTTATTTATTGTGACATTAGCTTAGTATTATTAAAAAGAAGTTGTGCAATATAAAGTGAACTATTGATATGACTAAACTGCGATGACAAAGCAAAGTGGGTGTAGTGTGTGAGGGCTGAAACCTGAATGTTCCTTTCAATTTTTGCCATGGGAAATGAATGTTGGTATGTAATATAAAAGATTTTCTTCAGTTATGAAACAATAGGTGTTAATACTTCGAGGTGTGGTTAATCAGGTTGTGGGCGAGTCTCAATCACCAAGCTAGCCTAGTGTTTCCGATATTTTGTTGTTTAACTGGCGAAATGTGGATGGACCTATTGCTACCCCTTCGGGAATACATGCGTGATGTTACGTTACGAATTCCTTTATCTTTGCAATCTTTCATGATATAGCTTGTTAAGTGTTTCTTGTTTGGTTCGCACTTCGTATCAACTTGACCTTCTGTAATGTTATCTACTCTGCACACATATGAGTCAGCTCCCAGCCTGTTCGGACATGTTCGATGGCCTACATAATTGCGCACCTGTTCACACCCGCCAGGCTTACAGCTTGTTTATTTGTAAACATCTACTAACAGTTTTATGTTTACGTTGCTTTTTATGACTGCTTACTTGCTCAAGTTTTGTTAGTTTGTGCTGCTTTTAATGGAAAATTATGGTCCTTATATTATAGTTCAGGCCAATAAATCAATATTTTAGTATAACACAGAGCTAGCGTGAGTGAGATTACCGTTTACGGACATAAACGTGTTTATTCACTTAAAAGCAGCGTAAGGTTTGACAGCTATTTGTAACGCTATCAACTCTCAGAATCAATAATCCTCTTGAAGAGACTTCAAGTGCATAAACTTTCATGCTTTTTACTACTCCATCGCAAAATATCCTCAAAATATAAGTTACTAACTTCCGCCCGCGACTTCGTCCGCGTGGCATAGTTACTTTGGGCTAATGCTAACTTTAACCCGCGTGATGTAAAATTATCTTTCTTTCCCCTTTTCTTCCCTCTTTCGCCCCCTTACCCCACTTTTTTTAACCTATGTCCGTCTTCAGGGTCCCAACTATCTCTGTACCAAAATTCATCAAAATCGGTTTGGCCATTTAGGCGTGAAGACAAACTCACTTTCGCTTTTATAGTATTAGTAAGGATTCGAGTTAACGAACAAAATGAATCAGCATCATCATGGCTCCGAACTGTCTACGTCTTATCAAAAAGCCTGCCAATGATAAGGGGACGATGATAATACTACGAACAGCTATCTGATAAGATTGAGATAAGCAGCAGGATTCACTTACTGTTCCTGAAATTGATGAAGTAACTTTTGATAGCCATGATAATGACGGTACAATCATAACAAAGTAGAACGCAGGACGATTTTAATAAACACAAAACGTAAAGGACTTATACTCACAATTTCTCACGGGTTATAGGTAGGATCTATACCTACTTCGACCTTAACATTATGTACCCTTTCTGTTTTGTCTACATGCATACATGGGCGCCCGTGAAATCACTGCCATGATGTAGCTGAATACCATCATTTCATATGGAGCAACTGCCTATCTGACCTCTACCAACCGAGTACCTGGTAAGTGGTAACACCTTCGTTTATTACTGATTGGCAGACATTCGTTTTGCCAACTGAACTAACCCGTTAGCAATGTAAAAGATCGACATTCACTAATAACAGAAAGTTTTTTAAATAAGAATACGGTCTCCCAAACTAAGGATTTCTTCTGTCGATATAGGTTACGTTTACAAATATTTAAACTTACAAACACAAACAGCCAGACCCGGAAAAACTACTCAGCTATAAAACAAATACGTTCCGTGTGGAGATCGAACCCGCGACTGTGCTAACCGTGCCGTCAAAGTTTTAAGTCAAGTTCCAGCGCGCTTGCCCAAATAATAACAAAATAATCAAATATATTCTTGGCAAACACATGAAGTAAACTAGAACTACTCCAAAAGCAGTATCCAACGGTACTTACTGACGCAGCGCGCAGTGCAAACACTCCGGGTCCAAACAATGACACAATGGATCATTTGCATGGCACCGTATGAGCGGATCGAAGCCAGCGGCGCACGCGCGGGCCTGCCAAAATATGCAGGCCACTTTAATTTTTATCAGAACTGCGTGGCAACTAAAACGTTTGGTTTTACTGGTATTAATTTTCATTTCATTGTTATTGTTTTGAGAACTAAGTTGTGTAAATGGAGCAGCTTTCATTGAAACAACTAGCTGTACCGATCGGTTATACCCGCTGTTCAGACTACCCTTACCAGTATCGGCCATAGATGTTGGTCGATTCTCAGACCTACCTGAAAATATCTACCCGTTCCACATATGTTCATAATTTTAAGAATTTATTCATATCTATGGGAGATTTTGATTGCGCTTTTTGCAAACAATTTAACATAAAATAACATAGAATAGAATAGTTGTATTTTCGATTAAAAATGCAACGTATTTACGTTACATCTATACCGCACACTTCAGCTAGTGTCTCTGTTTTATTTAATTAAATAAAAGGTGCTAAAAATTCTTGGGACTTCGTCTTCCACATCCAAATAAGTGTGATTAGATAAAAGTAATACATAACATAGAGCAACGTTTATTTTCAAGAAAAATTTAAAGAGACTAATCAAGCATACCATAGTTATTACATGCTTGAAAAACACGAACCAAAGACAAAAATATTCTTTGAAACAGAACTTACAATGATGGCAGCAGACAACATAAAGAAATTGATTTAAAAATATCGCCAAGGTCCAACAATAGTACGAAAGATCACTAATTAGTAAAACATTGATTAGACAAGCAAAATGTAAACAAAAGCAAATCAACCGTACACAGACATAGTAACAAAAATTAGCAAACTGAGGGTTGGCTAACTGTAGGAAATAAGAGCTTATAGAACGAAGAACGTATGAAATTATATAAGCTGATTGATGCCCGCGGCTACGCCCGCGAGTGGTTGGATGATAGTCCCAGGGGATCAAAAGTCTTGTCTTAAACCAGGTTATAAATTATCAGTGTGCTAAATTTCGCTGTAATCCGAGGTGAGTTGCGGCCAAACGCAAGACATTTAGTAAAACAAAGAAATCCAATCAGTAGTTTAGCGTGAATGAGAATCAAACATCCATACATCCCCACAATTTTTCGCATTAAAGCTGCATTAAATCGGCAAACTCAACAATTCTTAATTCAAACAAAATTTTAAAATCTTCCTGTAAAAATCGTGAAAGCTGGGTTGTAAAAAAGATGAATGAAAAACGATGGCATGTAGCGGAGATGAAAATTGTGATATGGATGTGTGGAGTGACAAGAAAAGATAAAGTAAGGAATGAGTACCTATATTAAAGGAAGTTTGAAAGTCTGTTACAGAAAAAAATAAAGAGAGTCGTTTAGTCTTGGTTTAGACATGTGATGAGGAGAGACCAAGCGTATGTGACTAAAAGAGTTATGGTTCTGCATTTCGATGGATGGAGAGGGAGAAGAAAACCAAAGAAAAAGTTGATGGATTGTGTAAGGAATGATATGAAGGGGAATGGAGTAAATGATGCCTTGCCGTCTGATAGAGAAGAATGGAAGAAGAAAACGTGTTGTGCCGACCCCAAATAGAATGGGATAGGGGCAGGAAGATAATGATGATGATAATCTGTACATGAAATGACTTTTATATAAAGAAAAACAAAGCGTTGCAGTTGACACATTTAAAGTAAAAAGCCCTAACAAAAAACTACAGGCAAAACCTTGCCAACCCTACGCTAACGTGTCTAACTACCCGCACGGCCTATTCTGAATGCAAGGGGTATTGTACATTTGCATGCGCCGAAAGCCGCCAATCGATGCGTGCGGGGGTGAAGGCGGGATGTAGAGGGGTAGGCTGGTCACCCTCGGACAGGGCTTGTTGCAATAATTACGACTACCTATGGCCATGTACTGGAGATTGGGAAGCCTAGATTTGGGTTTTGGTTGATTGGGACCATAATCCACTGTGGATTATGGTTAACAAGGATGTAGGTAGGAACAAATCGTTAAGATAATTTTAGCATTGAGAGAGTCTCTCTTTCTTTCTTTAAAGTGACTTTTTGATATTTTACTTGTAGAAATAATTTGGAAAACTTTTTGCTCTATTGACTATTTGACTTAAAAACTGTAACTGGCGAAACGTAATGTACTATTACGTACAGACGCCTGCACATCAAGCTACTACAATCTGTCAGATTTCTTTGATAGATTTTCGACTTTATTTCTAAAGTAACTATTAGGTTCAAGGTTCATTGGGAAAAATTTACAGTTTCGGGTAGCTTGACCTGCTGGCGTCTGAACATCTCTGCTAACCCTTCATAACCCTTTATTACAAGGGGGATGTTACATGTTATAACAAAACATTTTACTACTCATTCTGAAGCATCTCCTGGGATTTTACCTAGTCTATATACAGGGTGGACGGAACACAGAAGCCAAAACCGTCCTCTTCACCCTATCTTTTTTTATTTTGCAGATTGACAAACATCAAATAACTTCCTCCACTCTGGGCGGAGCGGGGGGGGGGGGGAGTGGGAGACGTTCACTGACTAAAACCCACCCATGTTCCTACTTTTGCCCTTTATGTTCAGGGGCCGCGGCATCACTTTTGAATAACCCGCAACCCCTTTTCACCCTCTAATTAAAAAAACAACCTCTTTGTATGCACCTGCTTAACTTCCGTAAAGCAAACCTCGACTCTTGCAGTATGTTTACTCAAACTTCTATCCACTTTACAATAATACGATTCTGTTTTTACAATATTAGCTTTTAGCCTGAGCTTAACCCGTCTTCATTTTCCTCATTCTCATTTTTCTTTGCACCTCGTGTTTGGCTTGGCTTAAGGTAGTCTGTATTTTAAGCTAGGCTTAGCTTCGGATTTTAAAATTGAACACAAGAATTATTTCTAGCCATATCTTTCCACGTTCTTTCATTATTCTTGGTATTTTTTTATGTTAATTTATCTGCTAGCTTTCGCATTTTTTCTTTTGCGTTTATTTATTGGGTTACTTAGGGACGTTACCTTTTGTGATAACCTTTTAAAAGGATCGTTTAAATGTTTTAGTGATTTTATATTTGAGTATTCACTGCCGGCTTTTATTTTCCCTGAACATTATTATTTGTATCTTTTAGAAGTTCGATTTCTTTTAGGCAAGCGTGCTCCACCCTAGGACGCACCATCGCTTCACATCTGGCGAGTTGCGTCCTAGCGCAAGCCTATTTAGTATAAAAAGTACATATACACACATCAAAAGTATCTAGGGATCAACATATATTTTTGCAATAACTTTTCTCCTGATTGATATTAATTAAAATTTTCTTTAAGGATTCATCAAATAAAGTGTTTTCGTTTGTCACAGTAACGATAAACCAAGTCACCTTTGCATTAATAAAGAAATTTGCCATTTTCCTAATAAAGGGATTTTTGACATTTGAACCACTAACATTAAAGTTCGAAAAAAAGACTGAAATAACAGTTTTCTTTAAAATTTTATTGGGTAACTTAAACAATTAATAATCCGTGTTTCTACCGCGAACACTAACAACACAAGAACATCGGTTTGGCATACTCAAAATGAGTTCATCCAAATCACGCTGTGGAATGGCCGCCCATGTTCGTTGCAACAACAAAAAAAGGTCTTCTTGCGACTGGATACCCTCCATATTCGGCAGAGCTCTTCTCTGTAGCATATCCCATGCATGCTCAATCGGGTTCAAGTCTGGCGACTGAGCAGGCCAGGGCAGGACATTGATGTTAGCTGCGGCGAGAGTCTGTCTTACAACTCTTGCGGTGTGCGGTCGTGCATTATCATGCATTAACTAAAATATGGGACCGATTTGCACTTGTAGACTAACGATGACGTCTGATACAATCGTCTCAGCATAAATTTGAGCGTTGAGGTTGCCTCTGATCCAAATCAACTCAGTTCTTCCGCCGATCCAAATACCCGCCCATACCATGATGGTTCCACCACTATAAGGATGGACTTCCTGGCAGGATTTTAATCGCTGTTGGCGTCCAGGGGTTCTCCAGTGTCGTATACGTCTTGTATCCGGTCTCATACCAAAACGAGACTCATCAGAAAAGCACACGAAACGCCATTGTTCTTCTGCCCAATTTCTGTGTTCAAGAGCCCATTGATATCGAATCCTACGATTGTGCATTGCTATAGGTGGTACCCGTAGCGGTCTTCGGGAATGAAGGTTCACTTCATGCAAGCGGTTTCTGACTGTTTGGTCGCTAATTAAGTTCCCTGAAGAGTGATGAAGCCTCACGGCTAACATCATGGCGGTTATTGTTGGAGCTCTTCGAGTTAAGATTTGAATGTATCGGTCTTGTCTCCGTGTGGTGCAGCGATACCGTCCTCCATGGCGCTCAGCCACGGTACCAGTGCTTCGGTAACGTGTCCAAAGTCGACTGATAACACTCTGACTTGTATTCAGAGCTAAAGCTACAGTACGTTGCCGGGAACCAGCTTCTATCATTCCCACGGCTCTGAGCATTTCTTCCCTGCTTAAATGACGTCGCCGCTCCATAATAACGTTGGTTTTAATCAGTAGTAGGGAAACAGTAGCACTAATAATGTCTTCAATGCGTTGTATGTTTTTATAGGGAAAATATTGACAGCTTATTTTCATCTTTTACTCGAATTTGATTGAGAGTTCCTGATTCAAATTATGAAATGCACCAAAAAGGATCCATATAAATTTATAAAATCATAAATTTATTACAAAGCCACATCTCAATCTCAAGAAATCCGCATAAAAATGCTTGATCCCTAGACACTTTTGATGTGTGTATGTATAAATTAAAGGAGTTTAGACGATGAACTCAGATAACTGTTTAAATGGATATCCTTACTAATATTATAAAAGCGAAAGTGAGTTTGTTCGTTTGTTACGTCTTCACGCCTAAATGGCCAAACCGATTTTGATGAATTTTGGTACAGAGATAGTTGG
Source organism: Ochropleura plecta (assembly GCA_905475445.1). Taxonomy (NCBI): domain Eukaryota; kingdom Metazoa; phylum Arthropoda; class Insecta; order Lepidoptera; family Noctuidae; genus Ochropleura; species Ochropleura plecta. The sequence goes on along the minus strand of FR997738.1, from coordinate 8,936,302 downwards.
GAGACGGACATCATCATCTGCCTAGCCTTATCATATAGGCTAATTTAAAAAAAACTATTCTACGCGAACGAAGTCGCGGGCGGAAGATATTTTTTCATAATTAACTACATTGACACATTCTAACTGACGCGTAAGCTGTCTTTTCTTCTATTATTCTAATTAGAACCTTATTTTTTATTTCCGTTCACTTTACAACGTGTCCGAGGTAATTCCTAAATTACCTGAGTTTTGTAGGGTTCCGTACCTCAAAAGGAACCCATATAGGATCACGTTTTTGTCCGCCTGTCTGTGTGTCTATCTCGGGAACGCGGGAAAGTATCGAGTTGAAATTTAAGGCCGTACCCTACGCAAATAACCTTGAGTATTCGCTTCCCTCTTTGCCGCGCAGGAGTGAGTGAGTGAGAGCAGTAGTGAATTTTGCCTATTTTTTGGAATAAAATTAAGTATTGGGTTTTTGGAAAAAATATTTCTACCAAAATGTTTACTATAGAATTGTGTATCCATTAGTGTCAGTAGCAAAATTAAACAATGTTTACTTTACGAGGAGATGCATTTTATTGATATTTTTTCTCATTTCGGGGTCTTTATTGTAAGGAGATTTACTAAATAATGACTCAATAAAAATAAAAACTAAATCTACAATAATGGAATCAAGATTATAAAGAAATTTAATGTATTTTTTGTTACTTAGTTCGTTTTAAATAACAAGTAGATAGCTCTAGAAAACTGTACAAAAACGGCTTGCGCGGCGTTTTGGTCGGGGTGGCGCCTTAAACCATATTCTTAGTCAGTTCTTTAGTCCCTTGAAGTTGTAAAAAAATAACCCTCTTAGTCTACGCAGTCAAAAGATATGGCCATTTATGTCGTGCGCGAGTCTGACTCGAACTTGGCTGGTATTTACAAAAGGATCCTACAAGGTTTTTTTCTGAAATTTTGACCCTTCGCCTCTGGTAGTTACGGAGTCCCATCAAGTAATCATCATTATTTCTTATGACCCTGTAGAACGTCCCTTCCAATGGTTTCATGACCATTATCCCTACCCTTAGCGAATTGGTAATTCTGATAACCCCTGTAGTTACTTACATTATTTAGTTTATCACTTTTGTTTGTGGTGTCTGTGTTGTCGGAAATTATATCAGGGGAACCTACCATCGATAAGTCATCAGTATTTTCTTTTAAAACAATATATATTGTGTAGAAAATAACAATTAAAAACCGGCCAAGAGCGTGTCGGGCCACGCTCAGTGTAGGGTTCCGTAGTTTCCCGTCCGTCACAATATACCGGACAAATCAAAATCAAACCTCGACGACTAATTAGGTTATGCACTCATAAATAAAATTACGAATATATTTAAGTGCAACTTACTTTACCACGGTAGGTCATGAAAGCACGGAAAATCTTAACATCGACTTTTAAAAAAATTACGTCATTACGCAACGCCATCTATAGAACCATTTATGAACTGGTTTTTACCTTAACATTTTGATGGTGTTAGAAAAATGAATTTTAGTTTTGTTCTAAATTGCCTTAGCATGTTCTTGATAGAAGTTTTATGTAGTTATTAGATACCGCCAATGCCAAGGAGAGACCAACCGAACAATTCGGTAATACCCGATCCAATGTAATAAGTACCTACAGCGCCATCTCTCGGGGAATTGGGTTACTAATTAATATAAAGACGTGCAAGAAGTTTTCGGTGGTAATTTTCGATTGCGAGAACCGATTTCAATAATTCTTTTTTTGTTTGAAAATAGATACGTTCAGGATAATAAAATATGTAAACGAAGTTTAAAAAAATGCTTGCATATACGATTATACTACAAACTTAGTCCAGAAATTATTTTGTACAACTTTTTGTCTTTTTTGTACAAAAACTGTTGTGTCAATCAAGTTCAAAATAATTTTCCTAGAAAGTTCTTATAAAGTTCTACTTTTCAGATTTTTTTCATATTTTCTAAACTTATGGTTCAAAAGTTAGAGGGGGGGGGACACATTGTTTTTTACTTTTGGAGCGATTATTTCCGAAATTATTGACATTATCAAAAAATTATTTTAGTAAACCCCTATTCATTTTTAAATACCTTTCCAACAATATATCACACGTTAGGGTTGAAATTAAAAAAAAATCACTTCCCTCTTTACATATAGGGTGGCTACCCTAATAAAACATTTTTTTCCAATTTTTATTTTACCACTTTGTCGGCGTGATTGATATACATATGGGTACCAAATTTCAGCTTTCTAGTGCTAACGGTCACAGAGATTAAGCGAGGACGGACGGACGGACGGACAGACAGACATGGCGAAACTATAAGGGTTCCTAGTTGACTACGGAACCCTAAAAATTACAATAAGGAAACAATGTAGATTAAAATATTATTAAATGTCAAAGATAGAAATCGAATTACAAAAATAGGATATCAAACATACATAATATGTCAAAATTAGTCGTACATAAAGGATGTCAAAGATAAAATAGATAATAAAACCTACGATCGAGATAGGAAGCATCTTTGTTCCTAACATAGGTCTTGCCATGTGCCAAATTTCACTTAAATCTGTTTTGCTATTAAGGAGGAAAAAGTTAATACAGGCCAAAAGACAGAGTTATAATAGTCTTTATTGCTGTCATCTTTCTTACTAGTAATAAATGCCTTCTTACTAAACTATTTAAAACTAAACGATTTCATCATAATTCTAATTTGTATTAAAGTTATTGGCAACTGGATGATTCTATGGAACAGCTTGTCGGTCGACAAAGCCCTCCTTTAAAGATTTCCACGTATTGCTGTCTCTTGCTGAACATGTCCATACCGAACCAGCTATTTTCTTAAGGTCATCTTTCCATCTTTTGATTTGTCTGCTTCTATTTATTTTGCTGTCTCTTGGGTACCATTTTATTATTAACTTTTCGTTTACTTTCCCCTTAGTGTATATCCAATCCATCGCCATTTTGGATGTTCATAGTATCGGTAAAAAATAAATATCATATAAGATTTTTGACATAAATAAACAGCCAAATACCAAGTAATTTATCAATTCTTCTGTTGTTTTGTTGTTTACAAAAAAAAACGGCGTTTGATTGACGTTTAAGGTCATCCTGGTCGTAATTTGTAATCCATAGATCTTCCTCACATTTAGTTAACTTGTGAAGGTGAGCAGACGACTTTGTTCCTTCTTGGAACTGATATAAAAACTTGTTTAAATTAAATGTCTGTATATCGTAAGCAATGGAGTTCTTTTGTATTTATCTTTTAAATAAGACGTCAGTACTGTTTATGGAAATAGTCCCCTTCATTATTATCATGGATTTTGGCTTTAGTATTCTTAGGATCCTAATTATTTATTGAAATGATCCCCTTTTTGGTTCAATCATTTTAATTAATCTCGTACTTATTCATTCCGTACCTGATCTATAGTCGCCGTTATTTTGTTTTCTACCCATTTGTCGATTCCACTGAATTTTAGTTTTTATCAATCATCAATCCATTGCTAGAAATACTCATGATAATCAATTCTCAGTATCGAGCCTATTCGTAGAATCTATAATCTGAACAGTAGGCCTACCATGACGTCTTAAAGCAGAACTTATTTCACTGAGGGAAAGAGATGGTGCTAGACACCCGGTATAGCTCTGTCTCTTTCCCTCAGTGGAATAAGTTCTGCTTTAAGACGTCATGGTAGGGTAGCTGTATTTAGTTGATATCAACAAAATCATAGATCCGTTCACCTGTTTATCTTTCCTAGAATCATGTGAGAGCCAATTGATAGAAGCGATAACATATTTTTTAATGAATCAGTATAATTTTCAATTAAAAAAATACATTTGAAAATTATACCGATACCATCACTTCCGTTGGTTTTCTGAATTCATTGTCTGCCATTAAGCATTGGGCACGCATTGCGGCAGAAAATATGAATACATGCATGCAAATATTCGTGTTAGAATATTACAGCCGTGCATTGCTGCGATAAAACCGCCGAATAACTGCTATCAGTTAAATAACAAAGTTAACATTAACCAGGACTCGGACATATTTATGTTGCGTATGGAATTGTGCATCAATTATTCCCACTCTCTTGTCCAAATCGTTTGGCGTTTTCCACTTCAAAACCCATTCGAAGCTTTCATAGCAAGGTTCACTCATTTTTAATCAGAGTTTATTCTTAAACAAACGTCTTTTAACCTCTAAATCCGCTTCGTTCACACTTCGCGTTACCCAAGGGCTGACTTTTTCGTTGGCCAGAAGCTAAGTTGCCATTAACATGGCAACGCGACCAGTATCTTGGGCACATAACCAACTGACAGCGTTAAGGATTTTGATGCCTTTATAAAAGGGCATCAAAATCTTTAACGCTGTTACTTCAATTGATATCTATGAAAAATATTTTTTGTCTGATGGACCATCTATTACATACCCAATCAAACTTCCAAAACTATGCTTCATTTACAACTGGCGTAAAAATCTCCAAACCCACCATTTTGAACGCTGAAACACTCACTAAACTTGCTCCAAGATTCCGCTCCCATGGTATAAGATCGTTTGATGCAAGCCGGATAAGGTTTGCCGCTTATCACACTAAATGCCGGCACTAAGTTCCGTTAGCTTCATAACAATGTCTTGGTAATGTAAGAGGGGAAACTTGGAGCAGGAGGTTAAGCTTAGGATACGGCAAAAGGATAACCAACAAATCTTTGAGAATGAGATATTAAAAGACTTCGGTCAATAAAATCGAACAAAATACAGGAGTCAAATTATTTTTCCTGATAAATTTTTCAGTTTAACCGAATTCGGCAGAAAACTTTAATTTTACATGTAGCGACTGACATTGAAAACTCCTAAAACATACTTATTTCCAAATACCGAGTATCCATGCAAGCATAGCATGGTGGGCACTAAGGCTGGTAGCACGCCCACGAGTGCACGAAATGCCTGCGAGTTGTGACCATCACTGATAAGAGTACATATTGACGAAATGCACTCACACATATATACCCTAAGGCTCAATCTCATTCGCTCATTACATACTCTCACCTACACACTTACAAAAACACTCTGAATACATCATGTACACACACTTTCACAACCATATTATTTAAGTTTTTGTAGATTAGTTTATTTTTATTTTTTGATTATTGTTTTATTATAAACAAGTTTATAGTTAATACCAACAGTGTATAGAAGAGCGGAGTCTTCTAATACAGCCTTTTTTAGCTTAAAAGGAGGCTCCAATCACTACTTAGAACATAAGAGAACTTGTCGAGTTTAATAAACCATTTTTTTCATTTTCATTTCATATAATATCGTCTTTTTGTCCTTGTCCTAAACTTTTTTTGTGTGAATTCTGAATGACCATGCTGGGTTATTTCGTGTGAATTCTGACTGACCCATGCTGTCACCCACGCTGGGTTACTCACACATATCGTCTTCCTGTCCTTGTCCCAAACTTTTTTCGAAAAGTAATATTGTGATGTCACTCAGAAATTTGAAGCTAAATGGTTGCCTGTTTTGTGAAGAAGTGGGCATTCTGCCATCTTCCTTGGTTGTGACTAAAGTGGGTAAACCACCCTTAGTTTATTAAAGGGCTCGGATGCCTTGCGGTCAATTTGATTGGAACCAATCGAGGGTCGGATCGGGTCGTCTGATCGGTATCGAAACAATATGAAATTGTTTGAATGTTTGTATAATGTTCCATGAAATTCTGTATGGGTTTAGCATTGAGAACTTTTGGGGATGTTTCGGAGTTTCCGATTTTGCCGATTGTATACAAATCCGGGAAACTAATTTGTAGTATTTGATAAGGGTTAATTTACTAATTGAGTGGGTAATAAAAGCAAATGTCTCGGTAAACAGGGATTGTAAGCATCGTAAATTACAAACATGTTGAATTGATTCATGATTGAGAATTTGACGGAATCGACGGCACGTTTGGCGCAGTGGCTGAGCGATCGACTACTGCGCCGCGTGTCGCGGGTTCCATCCCCGCACGGAACAAATATTTATATGACCTACAGGTAGTTGTTTCTGGTCTGGCTGTTTATGTACGTTGTACGCGCACCCACGATACAGGAGAAATTCTTAACATGAAGCAACGTTAATTTGTGTAAAAAATAAAAACAAAAGCAAACAAAATATAAAGGGGTGACTATAAACGCAAGTTTTTTCACCCTGCTATTCTCGTAACCGTTTAGAGATAGAACAAGCAAATACAGGGTGTAAAGGAAACCTTCATGAACATGAACATCAAAGTAAAAAACTCTTCTCAATAATGATTGCTGGGAAACTATTTTTTTTAAGTAAAAAATCCCGTTTTACGTTAGAACTGAATGTTACTCACTCAAAACAGTTTAGTCTTGTGCTGATGGATACATTAAATATTATAGGGGTTGAAGAGGTATTTAAATAAAGTTATTGCATTAAAATATGAAAACTTTGACCCCCAATATCTCTGCAACTAGAGGGTTCTTACTGTTCCCAGGTATGGTGTCGAACAAAAAAAAGTTACGCAATGGCGAGGCAAACAAATGACTCTCAGCATCGTCAAGGGTACCTAGAAATACACTAATAATACTCCACCTAAAGGATGAGAGCAGGAAAATGATGATGAAATACAGGAATCATGAATGCGGATATTTTATTTCATGCAATAGACTTAAGGACCACTATTGCTTGCATTCACTTATAACTTGACTGACTTAGAACCAATTCTAGCCATCTACATAATGCAAGCTAGGACAGCTAGGTAATAGACAGATACAGTGACTGATTGAAACGGGTCTTTGAGGAGAATTGAATGGTTTCAGTGATTAACTGCAGATCCTTTTAGTTAAATGTTAACTGATTGGTGGGTTAATGAATAAACTTTATTTCGGGTGGCATAGACCCATAGAAGCCTTAAACTAGTATATTATTGTCATACATACACAGACATACATTAAAACAAATAAATTATGATTAAAATTAAATTAAAAAGTTTATTAAAATGTAAAATTCATATATTAAATTAAAATGGTCAATGAATGTTAAAATTAATAGAGTTTTCTTGGCTGGTCTATTGGGTGTAAATTAAATAATAACACCACAAGTTTTGCGGCCTAAAAGAGCCCATGCATAAACTTTACACCTCACGCAAAATCTTTTGTTCTACAAACCTTCCACACAAATAAAAACAACCATTTTAGCGGTTAGAACAAACACAATTTAGAATTAATTTCAACCAATCCTTTTTGTTTTCGCTCATTCTCCCTTACTTTTAATAAAACACGAGGTACGTGATACGTACAGTTACGAACAAAAATATGTATACATTTGCTAAATCTTTTTTCTAGATTTCTAGATTATTATTGCTACTAAAATAAGACTTCTTAAAACTATAATAAATTCACAAGTTTGTGTGGATGGATCAATGGATGTTTTTTACTCTTCGACGCATTCACTACCTAACAGATGTTTATGATTTTATTACAATCTTATGCTTATATTATAATAGAATAACTTATATTTACTATATAGAGAATTGTATATAATTACTGGCTGTGCCCGGAAATTTCACCCGCTTCTCTGGTCCCCTTCTGAAGAGGGGGACCATATCACTTAGTTAGGGGAATAAAAAATAGATTACGACCAATTCTCAGACCTAACAAAAAAAAACATATATTTCGGTCAAGTCGTTTCGTAGGGATCCTAAAACTGTGATCGAGAATTTTTATATTCGATTTATTATATAGGTACTTTATTTTAGTATAAATTAAGTCCTTTTTTGTCATTTTTGTTTGTGTTTAAGGTTTTTATAGTATTTAGTAGATTTTTTAACAAAATAAATAATATATTGCAAGAATATCGCCAAGTGCGTAGTATGGTTGGTCGTGACTGTACACTCGTATTTTCGCCAACCCAGCATACTTTTTCCCACACAAGTATAACATTATGTACCACGCAAGTAATCCTCTTATGCTGTAATTCGCTACGAAATAAAACATCGTATTGCTGGGGTAAGTCTAAGTAAAGAAAAGTTTCAGGAGAATGTGTATGTGTACGAAGGTATTTCTTTTTTTATTTTATTTTGTGCGTTTTAATCGATTTGCCATGATAATGTATAATTTTGCGTGGTATCTGTCAACAGAAAAAAAGGGGAAATGTATATCAAAAGAAGATAAAATACTTAAAAGAGATTAATTCCTATTTCACCAATACATGTCCCACACTTCATAGTTCTATTCTTTTCTTTTTTAATTCATTATTTAAAAACCGTATTCGAAAGTCTTTGCAAACCAGCCTGTACTGCCACAGGTTTGATCAATGTTATCAGACCTCTACAGTACACACGTCAAAATAAATGGAAAATCGCTAAAAACTTTTGCGAAAGTCAACCTTTTTTCTTCATCTTTTTTTTAGTAAAAAAACACACAGCATTTTTCCCAGATTTACCCGTTATGAAAAGCCGGACCTCTGTAATAACGCTACTCTATGTACAAAGAAACCCAATATTTCCTAAGTACACTATTTGCCCTTGGATAAAATGGCGAGCGTGTCGGCACCATATTGCCGCCTTTTGTCAAACCTTTTTGACCAAAGCTTGACCAATTCTGTAAAGCTGAAACTATTTGGTATTTTGCTATGGTTATTTTTCCTTTGCAAGTTTCGGGTTAAGGCCGGCCATTTTGTTTTTTTTGTGGGCAAGAAACAAAAGGCTGTTGGCGTTTCCTTTTATTGTTTGAGGTATGGTGCCTACTTTTGTGTTAAACTCCTTTGTTAAATTGAATCGTTATTTTTTTGCTATTGTTTGCAAATCCTGCCAGTGTTATTGATTTGTCAACTTTGAGACTGGGACTGACTGAATAAAAACTATTTCATGAGTTCATAAATGTGGTATGATAATTGTAGAACTGTTCCAGATACCTACATTTACCTATGCGTTGCTGTAAATTTGGATATTATATAGGTCCATATTTTTGATTTTCGGTGCTCTAATGATCGGGAATGTTCCTACTTATTCTTAATTGTCCTATTAAAAAAAATACCTTTTCTCAATTTTCATCAGAACTATTTTGTCTTTGCTTCCTTTACATATTTCTGACAAAAGACCTTTTTTCGTCGCTGAAGTCTTAAAATAGAAGAACAGAACTGTCATTAAAATTCGTTCAGTAGTTTTTGAGTGAAGCTCCCACTGAGAGTTAAAAAAACTTCCTTCCCCTGTTGTATTATGGTTCTAAAATAACTTGAAAGAACCGATATGTTTTATTCACGTAGTAAAATACAATATTGTGTTAACAAATCATAAATATTTTGTTAACAAATCGTGATTAGACTAGTTACATTTCACTGACCGAATTTACTCGAAATAAGATAAAAATACTTAGAAATTAGAGAAGATTTTTATTTCAGCATCTTAAGAAATGGTATAATGGTGTCTGGCACAGATTTTTGTCGAGTATTCATTTTCCATTGTTACTAAAAGATTAGCAGATCACCCATATAGACATAGAATAAAAATGAATTATAGGCGATAACTCATAAACTACCCAAGCAATTTAAATATAATTGATATACCACCTCGGAATTTTACCCTTTCGAACAAAACAAAAGATATGAAAATCGGTCCACAGTTGACGGAGTAATCCGTGAAAATACATTTAAAAAAAACGGTCCAACATAGACAACCTTCCTTTTTTTGGAGTCGGTAAAAAAATGTCTAATCACTGTAAATCTCTCCAAATATTTACTTTTTACGTGTAATTATATTTGTCATTAATAGCACTTCAATTACCAATCGACCAAATTAAATTGGCGTTTGTGAGAGTTAAATAAACATTATAAGTTTGAAAATACCAGTCATTACTTACATTACCTCGGCAAATAAATATGGCCGAGTTTCACCAATAAAATGATCGCATCAGTACACTAAACAGGCGTTCAAGAGCTGTCATTGTCATTATGACACTAACAGCGCTTAATAACAGTGATAGCCTGGTGATGTGACCATTGAGATTGCCAAGTCATACGTCTCGAGGTTGAACCCTAGATAACCACCTCTGATATTTAGGATTCATGTACCTATTGTATAATTATGACTTGCTTCAATGAAGGAAAACATCGTGATGTCACCATGATTGACAAGTATTTTACGACGGCATGCTAAGCCAAGTTTTTGTAAAGTAAGCAATGACTTATTGTTGGGCCTACGCTGTCTTCTCACACTTAAGTAGGTACTAACGCTGTAACAACAACATTGTAAAACCAAAAGAGTAACCATGGAGTTTCTTGCCGATTCTTCTACAAAGGAAACGACCAACCCGTACTGTGTACCTTTTCTCGACGTTTTATAAGTGCCCATGTAGGCCTACCTACTTATGTGAAATATATAATTTTGCATAAAATTAAATAAAAATCAAAACTGTCACCAGGTTAGGCACTAATTACACGATAAAGAAAGAAGAAGAAACGATTAAACGTAGTTTTGCAGATTGCGTTCGTTTTGTTTGATGCAATTCGCCTTATGGCAATGGCGTCACTAAAAAAGCTGTGAAAGTAGTAGCATGCCTGCGTGTAGGTATGTATAGTACGTAGATTTAGAATTGTGTTATCATCCTCATGAATAATAATGTGTGTGCCAAGCAGAGCGCTGCGAAACGTTTACAAAGTTAATGGACTGTGGAAAGGAGATTTTTACGCGGAGAATTAATTTTACATGTTTGTGAAGATAAATGAACGGGGTATAAGCACGCAGTGAATGTGTAAAGTTGAAGACAAAAACTGGGCGGGAAATCGTAGCGATTTTTCGTTCATTGATTGATGCATAAATAGTTTTCTCAATTTTTTATTAATATATTGTTTTCTATTTATCAAAAATCTATAATTACCTATTCATATAGTATTTATAGTTTTTCAAGAAATTAAATATGTCAAGGTTCTTAAGGTGTTAAGTCCAAAACTGTGTATCTATTTCTTGATACTCTATTTTCTATCCGTCATAAAATGGAACTGCCTTAATTTAATGGCAAACTATATCGTTATCAGACTAAAATAGTTACATATTCCGAAGATAACATGCTTTATGTTGTGTACGGTTATACTATAGTTATTTAGAAAAAACCTTTGCTATCTCCTATAAATATATTTACCATATAACTGACATATTATCTCTTATTGTTTCAGCCATGAGCCGGAAGGTGGCGGCAGGTGCGGGGACGGTCCGCTAGCGCGTGCCATGCAGCCCGCTCCACCGGGCGGCTCGCCCAAGAGGCACCAGTCATCTGCGCCTGCGCATGGTAAGAGGACCAATGATTTTATAGTGTTTCGTATTTTAGAGTATTTCTTCTCCTCAGTTTTTTTATTCTTATCTACCCAACACACCAAAAAATCTAGTTGATTTTGCAACAGATAAATCATGCTGTTTTCACCTAGGATGCTCAAAACTGGCTTATATTCAGTATAAACCCAATGACACGCAACCTTTACATTACCATCCATACACCCTCAAAAAAAATACAAAAATAAAAAAAGTACATATTAACGTGTTAATAAAATAAATGGAAATAACACAATCCATACAAACTTAGTAGTATCAGCAGTAACACCATTGACTACCCCTCGTTATCCTAAGGTTGTCTGAAAGTTATCGCTATCAGCGATAAGACCGCCACTGTAATCATAAAATTAGCAATTTCTGTAAAGCAGTTGTCTTTCAATTTTGGTGTTTGAAAAAAGTATAGTCTATTCCATTGCAGCGTCACAAGTATTTAACAAAAAAAAAACCAGCCTTTGTTTTCAGAAATCCGAATACACGCACACCTCTGAAAGAGGAAAGAGGAGGGATAAGGTCCTCCTCATGCCTCACTCCCTCCACCAATATATTACAGCTTAAACGTCGGACAGGCGTTTGTCCTTTTTTAATGAGACGAGCATTATATTACCTGTGCACACGGGGACACATCAAACAGTATAACATGGTCTCGCGTTGTACAGATTTCCCGTACAAAAAGAGATCCGCATAAAGTGGTTTAGTATTGCTCGTCGTGCGTACGTTGTTCTAGCAACACTTTTAATTAAAGCACGGACGTGTAACGTTTGTGAAAAAGTTTTAAGTAGTTACCACAGATTGCGTCGGAAACTTCTTTTTTTTAAGAATGGTTGTTAGAGTTACGTGGTTTTACCTTTTTCGTTGTATAAAAACTTTTTTGTAAAAAGAAATGTGCGAACGTTTTACGTACATTAAACGTGTTTAATGAATTTTGGTTTGTGAAGGCTTTATAGCAATTGCAGATTTTATTTTAGGGCATCGTATAATACATCCTACTAATATTATAAATGCGAAAGTTTGTGAGTATAGATGTATGTTTGATCCAGTTTCTCGAAAAAACTACGGAACGGAGCTTGATGAAATTTGCCACAGAGGTAGATTATAGTCTGGAATACCACATAGGATACTTTTTTATTATCACGCGGGCGAAACCGCGGGCGCCAGCTAGTGTATACATATATCAAAAGATGTACCTAAGTATGAAAAGAAATAAAAAATTTACCAGCACGCAGTATTGTTTAGGACAGGAAAAGCACTTCTGTAATCAAAACATAATTATATACAAGTAAAATAAATATCTATGGCAAAATATTACCTTCCATTCAACAATAACCATAGCAACCAATATTTACAGTACAATAAAACTACAGGGGTTGGTCTCCACACCCATAACGACACGCCTCGCAGTGGTTTTAATTTACTGTGCCTTTTATTAACCCCATTACTTAGTGACATCCATTACATTTAGTTGGTAAGTAGGCGCAGCTTTCGTGAAATTGATCTGTTTGTGAAAGGATGAGTTAACAGGCGATTTTGTAGAATTCTAGACTACTCTCTATGGTAAACTAGCTGCGCCTGGCGGGTTTAATCGCGTGCTGATAAAATATACAATATATCTTTATGAATTGTAGCCTATGTGTTATTCTGATATGTAAGTTATATTATTGTACAGTTTCATTAAAATCCATTCAGTAGTTTTTGCGTGAAAGACTAACAAACATCCATACAAACTTTCGCGTTTATAATATCCCTAGCTGGCGCCTGCGGCTTCGCCCGCGTGATATCGAAAAAAAAAGTATCCTATGTGTTATTCCAGACCATAATCTACCTCTGTGCCAAAATTCATTACGGTTCGTTCAGCCGTTTAGACGTGAAAGAGTAACAAACATACATCCATACATTCTCACAAACATTCGCATTTATAATATTAGTAGGATATTTAGGTAGGACTAGCTGTGATCTGCGGTTTCACTCGCGTGGTCATAGAATATACATTTTTTTTTATTATTTGTAGCCTATGTGTTATGCTGATATGTAAGCTATATTATTGTGAAGTTTAATCAAAATCCATTTAGTAGTTTTTGCGTGACAGATCAACACACTGTATACTAATATTAGTAGGATATTTGTAGGACATAATGGAACTTTTGATTGATTTGATTTTTGTTGCCAAACCAAATGCAGTTTAAAAAAACAATGATTGTATTTTTAAACGTTTTACTGACTGTTTTAATTACAGTTCTTTTGCTATAATAAAAATCTTAGAAATAGCAATTTTATAAGACAAAAATATATATTGAAAAGTCAGTCTCCCTTTTTTGCGGATGGGGAATCATCAAATTCTTAATTTAATTCCGGACCTCTGATTGGCCGAAGCAACTCTTATGGGGCCAGTCGTAGGCAGATACTTTCTCAGCAACTAAGATATTTTTGTCACGTACCTATGATTTATTTATGGAGAGAGATTTTTCAGAGAATCCATAATAGATTGAGTTTAAAATGAAAGTCAGGAAGATAATGTTTTATTTTAGCGCGACGTAAGCACTGGGGTAACGTTGTATTGATATGATAGCTTATTTTTGGTTTTTAGGGAGAATGCTTTCAGAGGGGCCACCGCCTGGCTTGCGGGTTATTCGAAAGAGATACCGCAGCCCCGGAACATAAAGGGCAAAAGAATGAACATGGATGAGTTTTAGTCAGTGAAAGTCTAACATTCCCTCCCGCTCTGCCCAGAGCGGGGGAAGTTATTTGATGATTTCCCATCTGCAAAAAAAGTTGAACTCTACCAATTTTTTCTAAATTTTCTTTCCATCTTCTCCAGGTGGCGGAGCAGGCGACCAGTCCACGCTCAAGGTCCACCTACCCAACGGTGGCTTCAACGTGGTGAGAGCCTCAGCAGACGAAGATGTGAGGTCTGTACTGCGGTTGCTGGCTGCCAGGCTAGCGGCCGGCGATAGGGTCTACACGTCCTGCTTCGCGCTGCGGGCTAAGAGACTAACTACTGGCAAGGTATGTAGACGAAGAGGCGTCATCGTCCCTTGTCCCATTCTATTTGGGATCGGCGCAACACGTTTTCTTCTTCCATTCTCCCCTATCAGACGTCACGGCATCATTTACTCCTTTCTCCTTTATATCATTCCTTACACAAGCCATCCATCTTTTCTTTGGCCTTCTTTTCGCTCTCTGTCCTTCAACATTCAGATCCATGACTCTTTTAGTCACTAGATGTGACTTAGTCACATCACTCACTCAATTAGTTTAGTCAGTAAAAGTCTGACATTCCCCCGCGCTCCGCCCAGAGTGGGGGAAGTTATTTGTGGGAAAAGGTGAACTCTACCAAGCAAGCCATCCATCTTTTCTTTGGCCTTCTTTTCGCTCTCTGTCCTTCAACATTCAGATCCATGACTCTTTTAGTCACATCTAATAAAAATAATATTTTTAAATTTGTTTACAGCAGTAAACCACTGACTACCCTTCATATTTTACGTTCTTACAGTCCATCCGAAAGTTAATGTGCTTTTGATTCCCATTTTTTAAATTCAAAAACAACTCTGTCATCACTAGACGGACAGACAGTGAGTTACCCAATGTTCACAATCCTCAAGCCATCGTGTGGGTCCTGACGCCCAGATCGTCTACCGCGGTGGCATTTTCAAGCTTGGGTTGCTGATGACCTTTAATGTCGTTCGTCCTCAGTGCCGCTGGATCCATCAAGACACGCCGGTGTCGGAGCTGCTGACAAAATGGCCGGCGAGCGAGTGGCGGCTGGAGCTGCGCGTGCGCTACCTGCCCGCTAACCTGCGGGACCTGTGCGACGCCGATCGAGTCACCTTCCATTATTATTACGACCAGGTTGGTATTCTTTGGGCTATACCTTACTGAAATAACTGCTTTTTGACGGCACGGTCGGCGCAGTGGCTGAGCGATTGATTGCTGCGCTGCGTGTCGCGGTTTCGAATCCCGCACGGAACAAATATTTGTATGGCCTACAGGTAGTTGTGTTGTTGTGTGTGTCGGGTCTGGCTGTTTGTGTATGTGATTTTAAATGTTTGTAAACGCACCCACAATACAGGATAAATACCTAGTGTGGGGCAACGTTTAAAAAAAAGAAATAGGATTAGATAAGTTATTTTTTGAGTCTCAATGATAGGGGAGCGCCTATTCTCGTTGTGGACTACATGAGTTTCAGGTTCAGACAGGAACATTGTTCTGAAGAGTTATACCCAGACTTCTAGTCAATGAACCTTTGCTGTGTCTGATGATCTCTTTATGGAGAGTGATCTAACTGTACATAAAACTTGCCTCTTAAACGACAGGTTTAAGAGGCAAGTTTTATGTACAGTTAGATCTTAAGCTAGGGGTTTAAAATGGCCGCTTAAGCAGAATCATAATAGGATAATAATAAAATTACGTTAAAATTCTCAATATGGTCACAGGCGCAGTTAATATTGTGAATTGTCACTTTGTTACCATTTTACGAATGGTAACGTAATTCATATTAGTTACATATAATGATTCTGCTTGAGCGGCTATTTTAGGTTCCCAGCTTTTTTTTTTCGCGTTGTAAATCATCAAATAACTTCCCCCGCCCTGGGCGGAGCGGGGGCGAGTGTCAGACTTGTACTGACTAAAACCCACCCATGTTCCTTCTATCGCCCTTTACGTTCCGGGGCCGCGGTATCTCTTTCGAACAACCCGCAACCCCGGCAGGCGGTGGCCCTGGCAGGCCCCTTTGCTTTGCTGACATCTTTAGGTTCCCAGCTTAAGATCTAACTGCAGTTAGGAATATCCAAGCTCGTGTCTGTTAAAACCTTAATCTATGGTCACAACTATGAATGATTTCTTTGCTTAATTATTTTGTTCTATATTCCAGGTGCGACACGACTACCTCAACGCCAATCACCCTATGGTAGACCAGGAGTTGGCGATACAAATATGTTGTTTAGAAATTAAGTGAGTACAAGATCTTACATATAAATTAACCTCAAACACAACTTAAACTTAAAAAAAAAACCAGCCGTTAATGCAATTTATTAGGTGCAAGCGTACTATGTGTTTTTTATGTATCTCAAAAAGTACGGACAGAAGGGTGGACAGATTGCAGAAACCGTGTACTCACAAAATAGATATTTTAATACATTATCTGTCAGAGTATGGTATTCAAAACTGCTTCCGCAATTTGTCCGTACCGATTTGACCGAAGCTTTATCCGCCATCTCAATTATTCCAACTTTATGCACATACTTGTGCATAAAGTGAAAATGTACAAAGGCGGACTTAATGCCTGAGGTATTTTCTACCAGTCTACTTTAGACCAATGCAGAAACAAAACACAGTAGGTGCAGTAACGGAAAAAAGGATATTAGAAAAAAAATACTGAATATATATAACTATAAATACTTATAAACTCGTACATACATAAAACAAAATTATATAAAGAGCCCGTAACAAAACAACAACTACAACTTAATTCTGAGACGAATATAACAACTTCTTATAAATAAACTTCTCAATTGTCGCCCGTATAAATATTTCTAATTCAATATTTTGTTAAATTCCAGATACTTCTGTAAAGATATGCAAATATCTACGGACAAGAAGTCCAACATCGAGTACCTGGAGAAAGAGTTTGGCCTGCACAAGTTCCTGCCCAAGTCAGTGCTCGATGCTATAAAGCCCAAGGTGCTGAAGAAAGCGATACAACAGCAGTTCAAAAAGGTTAGCATATCTTCATTCTTAAAGGAGTTCGTGGCTAATTAATAATAGCCGCTCCACGTTTACCTAGGTTGGTCAGTGGATGGGTGACCACTTAATTTCATACCGAGTTTCCTCCGTGCCTCGGGAAGCTTGTTAAGGTGGTAGCCTCGGTTACATTTTATAGATCTTTAACAGTCGTTACAGATAGTCGTTAGATAGGTTTTAGACCACTTTCATAGCCGCAATATAAGTATAAAAAGCGTTAATAGCTTGTCTGTACGTGAACCGTACAAATGCCGTACGCAAATTACGCACCTAGGACGTGGAGTTGCGGACACTAGACCGTTATACAATACAATATCATTGTCTTTTATATTCCCAGGTGGCGAACCTCAGCGATACAGAATGCATGTTGAAGTACCTGGACACGATGCACACGCACTACGGGTACGACCGGGAGACGTTCACGGGCGCGCTCGGGACCGGCTGGGCCATCCCAGTGGAACTCGCCATCGGGCCTTTTATAGGTAAGTCTTGAGTACCTTGTCTTACCCACTGTTTTTTTAAAACCCATAAATGTTTTCGAATATAGTTTTTTTTTGTTGATAAAAAACAAACAGTTAATTACCTATATAAATTAAATTTGAGTTGAAAACGTCCAATAATTTCTAAGAAAAAAATATTACATACGTACATTTTTGAAATTTATATAATTAAAAAACCTTGGGCGGCGATGTAGATACAGTTTTAAGAGACTTAATTTATTTAAAAAAAGAACTTCATTCTATTGGCCTTGATCTCAATCTTTCCAAATGTGAAAATATATTTAGCAGACAGCACCGACAAAGGACTGACTTTATCCAAATTCAACACAATAGCCCCTGACATCAAAATTATTGATAAAAGTTCTCTTCGTCTCCTTGGGTCTCCTATCTTCGAGAATTCCTTTCTAGATTTTATCGATGAATAATCCAAAAATTTAATGATGTCTCAGAAAGATTGCTCCAAATTAACATGCATTCGGCTATTACTATAATTCGTTACTGCTGTTTTGGCCCTAAATTAACATATTTCCTACGTGCTTCCCCTTTATGGAAGCACACTAATCTTTTGGACAAAATGGATCAAATTATCAGACATACTTTATCTTTAATTTTAAATGTGGCTCTGGACGACCGAGCTTGGGCTCAAGCCACTCTTCCCATTCGTTTGGGAGGACTCGGCGTCCGCAAAATTTCTAGTATTAGTCTACCAGCTTTCTTATCCTCGGTCCACGGTACTGAGAAATTAATCAGGAATATCCTGGCTTCCACACTGATTGATTTTGATGTGCCGTGCTTCTCCGAGGCTAAGGATGCTTGGAAAGTCGCTTGCCCGAGCACTGAACAACCCGACAAACCATTTTCCCAGAGACAGTGGGACGAGCCGCTCTGCAGAGTAGTTCAGAATAATCTACTGAACACGTCTGCTACTACTGCTGAGCGTGCGTGCCTTTTGGCTGTGAGCAAGTGGGAGTCGGGTCTTTGGCTTTACGCACTACCGTCGTCGAGCATAGGCACTTTGTTCGACGACACTACTTTCCGCCTCGCTGCTACCTTACGTTTAGGTGCTCCTTGTTGTTCTCCTCATCGCTGTCATTGTGGTGAAGTAGTCAACAGCCTTGGACACCACGGCCTATCATGCAGCTGAAGTGCGGGCCGTTTTGCGCGGCACGCGAATATTAACGACATCATCCGTCGAGCTCTTGTCACCGTCGGCGTTCCAGCTGTTTTAGAACCCAATGGCTTGGCACGCGAGGATGGCAAAAGACCGGACGGTATGTCTTTGTTTCCGTGGAAGTTGGGTAGGCCTTTAGTGTGGGACGCAACGTGCGTCGATACTCTTGCGCCATCCCATCTTCCTAGCTCTTCGTGCTGCGCTGGCGCTGCTGCTGCGGCTGCAGAGAAACTCAAGCGGCGTAAATATAGTAACCTTATTGGGAACTATATTTTCGAGCCGTTTGGGGTTGAAACTCTGGGACGGTGGGGTCCTTGTGCTCATAGCTTTTTTAAGGAAATTTCAAAACGTTTGGTTGACACTTCCCGTGACCCAAGGGCTGGCTTTTACTTTGGCCAGAGCGTTGCCATACAACGTGGCAACGCGGCCAGTCTCTTGGGGACATCGCCAACTGACAGCGTTGGGGACGAATTTTTTGACGCTATTTTTTAATTTATTTATAAGTTTAGTTTAGTTTAATAATTTTAGTTTATGTTGAATTTGAAAAATATAAAAAATTAAACCAAAAAAAAAAACTAAATAATAAATCCATAGTTGATTTTAACTCTCAACAACATACAACTCAAAAATACTACAACTAAAAAGCTATTCGAAAACATTCGTGGATTTTTAAATACTTAAAGAGAAATTTGAAGACATCTTTATTTTCTTGGCAAAAAAACGACGTCGCTATTACTGCTGCATAGCTACGTCTCTCTCAATACTCAATAACTTTATTTGCTTTACCATAATGTGTACTTAGGTGGTAGTTTATAATATTTACATCATTATGGACCCTGTAGGGCACAGCAAAAGAGTCTCTTTCTCACACTAATAGTTTACTTTAACTGTTAATACTGAAGTGCTATCACAAAAGTCTATATTTTCTTCCAGATATATCATACGTGTCGCACAAGGCGGGCGAGCCGCCCACGTACACGAAGATCGCGTCGTTCTGCGACATCGTGGCCGTGCAGACGCTCAAGTCCAACTGCACGCAACAGTCGCAAACACAGGTGATTACTACGACAGAGGTTTTGTTGATAGTGAAAAGTCAACTTTAATGTAACATGTATAAAGTATACAATTGAGTAAAAACGGCGTCTAGGCATGCTTGTTCAGTTTTACACTTTAAATCCTTACTAATATTATAAAAGCGAAAGTGAGTTTGTTTGTTTGGAAACCGATTTTGATGAGTTTTGGTACAGAGATAGTTGGGAACCCGGAGACGGGCATAGGCTAACTTTTTTTTTTTAATTGAGAAATGTGGGAGAAAGAGAGAAGAAAAGGGAAAAGGTAATTGTAAGTCAATTGTAATAAGGTTTCTTAATGCTGGATTTACTCAGAATCAATTCACCAAAATAGGTCGAGCTCTAGATATTGAAACGTCAGTTGGCCCGAATTTGGAAAGTAATGTGCGACAGTGATAGGACTTAGACAAAGTTCGTGCTAAGTAACGTTTATAGATTTCCGTCTAAAGCTAGAATGTTATTATTTATATTCCTTACCAAAGAAGATCACCTTTTAAAATCTGCGTAGTCCACCGAAAAAGTATTACAGTAGTTATATTAATTTCAGAGCGGGTCATGCGGTAAGGCTGCGCTACAGTTACGAGTGAAGGGAGCGACGGAAACGCTAACCATCACGTGCAGCAGTGTTGAGGTAAGCAGAACACTGTTCTATTATATTCTATTTACTCATGAAATTGATAGATATAGATATGGAGTCTTAATAACGAAACTACAGTGACAAGAAAAAGTGTAAGTGCCGTTAGAGCACAAGACACGGAACAAATATATGTATGGCCTTCATGTATTTCCGGTTTGGCTGTTTGTGTATGTGAATTGAAATGTTTGTAAATGGACCCACGGTACAGGAGAAGTCCTAGTCAGGGGCAAGGTTTTAAATAAAAAAGACCCCAGTTATTTGTATCGCCACCATTTTTTTTATAATATTTTGCCAAACACGCAACTGTCTCAAGGTGTATTCGTGTGCTGGCTCCTCGAACTTATACTACTGCATTCTTTTGCACTAAATACATCCTATCCTATCCTACTTAATATTATAAATGCGAAAGGTTGACTGGTAGAAAATGCCTACGGCATTAAGTCCGCTGCTATACTTTGTGCTTGTGATAAATAAACCCAGAGTTGCGGGTTGTTCGAAAGAGATACCGCGAACGTAAAGGGCAATAGAATCAACATGGGTGTGTTATAGTCAGTACAAGTCTGACACTCCTCCCCCGCTCTGGGCGGAGCGGGGGAGGTTATTTGATGATTTCCCACCCCAAAAAAAAGTGTTCAACATATAAATGTTTGTGAGGATGGATGGATGGATGTGTGGATGTTTGTTACTCTTTCACAACCAAACGGCTGAACGAATCTTGATGAAATTTGGCACATAGTTAGATTTTTCGATATCACGCGGGCGAAGCCTCGGGTGCCAGCTAGTATTTAATAAGTTAGAGCATGCTTAGTGTATACCATCGTTTAGATTTGTTCTTGTAAGTTTTTGAACCTATCCTGTATCATATACTAAAGAAATTATTTATATAACTGTTGCAGGCTGCAGAAAGTTTAGCAGATTTAGTAGATGGATACTGTAGGCTGGTCACAGAGTCACAAACGTCTCTATGGAATAGAACAAGTAAGTATATCAATAATGTACGCACGTAGTGTAGACGGCACGGTTGGCGCAGTGGCTGAGCTATCCACTGCTGCGCTGCATGCCACGGGTTCGATCCCAGCACGGAACAAATATTCGTAAGACCTACAGCTAGTTGTTTCAGGTCCGGCTGTTTGAGTATGTATGTTTTAAATGTTTGTAAACTCGCCCACGATACGAGAGAAATTAGAAGCGTGGGGTAATGTTAAAAAGTTCATATGTTGTTCCCACATGTATTTACTAAAAATATCATAATTCAAAGTATATATTTCAATTAGATCGTTGCAGGCACTTTAGAATGTTAAAAATACAGAGATGAAGCTACAGTCCCAGTCACAAGGTATAATAACTAGTGAAAGTACTGTAGTTGCCCATTCCAAAGGGTTGATCGCTATGGAGATGAACAGGCAAGGAACTCAATGGGCACTGTTTTAAATCATAATATTTTTACATGATCATGGTTACATCATTCATGTCAAGATTTAGAGCGTCGAGAGTAAAAGTAGAAATCAATAATCCTTACTTCCTTACTAATATTATAAAAGCGAAAGTGAGTTTGTTTATTTGTTACTTCTTCACGCCTAAATGGCTTAACCGATTTTGATGAATTTTGGTACAGAGCTAGTTGGGACCCTGGAGACGGACAAAGGCTATTTTTTTTTTAAATATTGAGATATGAGGGAGAAAAAGGGGTGAAAAGGGGAATATTTAGCTTTGCTATTACAAATCAATAAGGCACAAGGGCAAAAACTATAGGTAGCTGGTACCTGTAAATCAGGAAAGGGGAACTGTGTTACCCCGATTTTAACGCGAGCGAAGCCGCGGGCAAAAGCTAGTAGTAGTTTCAATAATAAAAATGATTAAGATAAACCGTGGCAGCTGAGCGATGACCAGTCCCAATTGACAGCGCCCGTTCATATATAAATGTATATATGAAATTAATAAAACATATATGATAGTTAAGTGTTTTAACTTATTTGAATTTTCTTACAAGCAACCGTATGGAAACAACTCAATTGTCAATGTAAAAGTAAGTGATAAAAAACAAATACCTCTCGAATACTTCAGTTTTTTTTCTAATTAACGAATCATCTGCAAAATCAGTACCGCCGTTGTACCACATTTCAGTAATAAAAAAAATATTAAAAAAACCGGCCAAGTGCGAGTCGGACTCGCGCACGGAAGGTTCCTTACAAACTTGCTACATAAAAGGCCCCATTCTTGATTGCGTAGTCATAGAGGATTGGGCTGACAGCTTCTATCGCGGGCCTTGAGCGCGGAGACTGAATCCAGAAATATCGTAACGAAAACACCTAACATTATGAATACGGTCTGTTATTTCAATCGCGATTCCAATGTTCAAACAGCGTGTTTGGTAGAGAATCGAGTCGTCAATCAAAATTACGCTGGATCAAACTCTAAGTCTAATTTTTCTATTTGTGACTTCTTTTCGATGGAAGTACTTTTTAAATATTATATTAGTTTTTTTTATTTAATGCATAAGTTGATAAAAAATGCTATGCCATAGCTTTACCGCGGCAGACCCTGTGTGCCACACGTATTTTTTTAATTTCAACTCGATACGGGTACAAAGGGTTTTGACAGACATACAGACAGACAATTAAGTGAGTGAGAGAGAAGAAAAAAGTTTTTTCCTTTTATAAATGAATGAATCCTAAAACTCAGTATATTCAACTTAATACGCCGTGGACGCATCAGTGGTTATGTTAGTTAACTTACCATTGTATACCCAATTGTCCATTCGTGTAACCCACACTGACTTGTGCAGCGGAGATGAGCAGTAGTTCGTCAGAAGGCAAGACGAGCTCGTGGGAGGCCAACACGGCCACGCTACTGTCCGAGGACTACGCCGAGATCGTGGACGATGACGCAGACTACTCCACGCCCGCTGGTAAGAGCTCTGTACCTATTATTTCATTTGAATGGAAGATAGTTGAGATGCACGTATGTTATCATCATATTCCTGCCCTTGTCCCATTCTATTTGGGGTCGGCGCAACACGTTTTGTTCTTCCATTCTCCTCTGTTCGACGTCACGGCATTATTTACTCCTTCATATCATTCTTTAAAACTAACAAACTAACACAAGCAATTAATTGCTTAAAAGGATGCTCCTCAATCTAACTAGCATAAGCTATTTAAATTAATGAATAAATATTTAAATTTTACTAGAAATACAGTATTCAGTACTGTCATTTTCTAATTTAATCAGTTCATTTATCTACGAAGTTTCCTAGAAATACAATGTTATAAACGTATTGTGAACGAAAAATTAAAGCTGTTATTAAATTGTATTCAAAAAATGTTCGTGATTTGTTTCAGTTCGAGATTACGAGTTAGTACGAAATCAAATTGAACTGACTGGCATCATTGGTGAAGGACAATTTGGAGATGTGCATAAAGGTAGCTAATTCGTTATTGTATTTTCTATACGCTATTATTTAGGGGCGGACGATACTTACCTCTTGACCACGAACTGCACGACACTGTGACAGGCATCTTACGACGAAAAAATATAACGATATATATACAGGGTGTAAGGGGCACCGGCCCGAAAATGATTTCGACGTATTAAGTTCATTATTCTGAACCCTCCTACATAGAAGATTTTCGCCGGTAATTAAAAAAAAAAACCAAGACTTGCCTGGGTTTTTTTTTGTTACCGGCGAAAATTTTCGGCGAATTGAAAACCGAGGCTTCCGTCCAAACGTTGTGATATAAACGGCTATATATTTTGAGTGCGTAAAATTATAGGGACTTGATTTTATCATAACTCCTAGGAGAGACTACAGACATGAGTTTTGATTATGGTTATAATTTCAACTTCAGGGTATTGACAGAGACCGACAACAAAGTCATAGTATAAAGAGGGGAAGTACGTTATCTTCATACAAACGCACCGCGCGCGGCTTGTATGTGTGCGCCGTAGTATCTATGCGTCGCCGCACGCACACTAAACAAGATCTCGGCTCATTTCGAGGTGCGCCAGTCGGGGCTTACACTGCACGAGGTTCGCGCGTCACGGCTTTTCGGCACCGCTAAATGAATCAAAAATGTCTGATAATCGCGGGAGAAAGTAGTTAGTTAAAGTTTGGGTGTCTTAATAATAAAATTCATCAATTCCAGAATTGTCTGTTCAGATTACATAACTATTGAACTTCGCTCGGTTTATTTTATCTTTTTTTTATCACTAGGTACATAGTATAAAACAAAGTCGCTATCCGCCGTCTGTCTGTCCCTATGTATGCTTAGATCTTTAAAACTACGCAACGGATTTTGATGCGATAGAGTAATTCTTAAGGAAGGTTTTAGTATATAATTTGTTAAGTTTTTGTATTTATTTCTGTGTACATTAACGATATTTGTTGAAGATGTCGGCAAAAAGTATGCTGTCTGGGAGCTTTCAACGAAAACGCTGCCTAAACCCTTTAAGATATAACTAAATAATGTATGGTGTAATTATGTATCTTATATAGGTCTACAGAAAAGTCAGCGTGACATATGTCTATATCTTAAGGATAACATACTATATCCATTTTAATACTTTAACAAATGGTCAATTATAAAGCGCTAACTTAGAAAGCTATTTACACAAATACAGTATAAATCCTTATCATTTTAAATAGGTTGGTTGGCATGAACATTTCATGAAGATTATTTTTTCCCTTTACATCATGCAGATTAAATAAATACTTTAGGAGATATAGCAAAATCAAAATAACGCGCAACAAAATTAATTTCGTGTCGCCGTGACTGGGCTGGCCCGCGCGGGCGCGGTGTAGGGAACAAGTCGCTCATCGCTGAGTGCGCGACCCGAACACGGGCAGACGCGTGAGCACAGAGTACGTTGAGTTGACAGGTTCCTTACAAACTAAATTCAAATCCTTTATTTGTGAACATAGGTACAATAAGATCTAATTACATCAAATATAATAAAACATAGGTTTTATGAAGTTTTATAATACATACCTATTAGTTAGATCCGTACCATTACCTATGGACGGACGGACAGCGAAGACTTAGTAATAGGGTTTTTACCCATTAGGGACGTAACCTTAAAAATGAAACGTACCTAATTTTATTTATACTTCGATTTTGTTATTTTTGCTATAGGCTGCTTTTTATCAACACACCACGCGGGCGAAGCCGCGGGCGGAAGCTAGTTATAAATAATGCTGCTCTGTATCTTGAATACATTTCTATATTGATAGGAAAACCATTGTTGAATTTTATTGACTAATAAGAGATGTGTTATCTTTGACAGGGCTGGGCTTTAAACTAATGAATTTGTGATAGTACAAATTAGTGAGGCCTGACAAACCCTGTACCCAGACAATAAAAGTAAAAAATACAACTTCCCGACCCTTGCCAATTTATAGGTAAACTGAATTAATATTTAGCTAAAAGTGACAACCCTATGACAGTAGGCAATTATATCGCGGATTGGGCCGGAGATAACCTACTTCCCCTCTTTATACTATGACAAAGTGATCCTATAAGGTTTCCATTTGAGTTACGGAACCCTAAAAATTAGCTGTTTCCTATAAAACTGTAAACACGGTCAAAGTGTATGGAACAGCTGCGTTTTTATAAATTACCGACGAAAACATTCTGGATGGATTTCTGTTTTTGCGTTTTTTGTGTGTCTTCAGATTGTTTTTGGCGACGCGACTCAAGAGAAGAACTGCAAAATGTATTGAAAAACGCGCCCATATACATTTAGGCGTTTGGTACGCCTAACTTTGCCACTATTTAAATATGCACAATAACATGATCCATCACCCCGCAGGTACGTGCAAGGTGACGTCGTCCAGCCACCCGTCCCTGCGGCGCCAGCCTGGTGACGCCGTGGTACCTGTGGCCGTCAAGACCTGCAAGATGGACGCCGATCTCGACACCGCAGAGAAGTTCTTAGAGGAGGCCTGTGAGTACTCTGCGCTGGCTTAACACATTTCAATATTCATCGTTTATTAGTATTCATGTAGTTTAGAGGTAATTACAAGTATAATTTGTGTCATACAAGAACTCTGCCTAGGGCACAGCATTGAATACAATTTAATTTTTAATATGTTGTTATGTATAATGCCGATACCTTAAATAAAAACTTTATTGCTACAGTATCACAATAATAAATAAACCTGCATGTGCTTAATCAAAACATGCAGACTAACAATAATTATTTTAACAATTTGTTGTTTTGAAATGTGTGTAAAAAATAATGAATGGAAATAATGAATGAAAAAAGTGAATGTCATAACAAAATGTATTATATCATAGGATAAGAACCATTATTTGGCATAATTTCCATTTATATTGTGAATTAGATAATATAGTACAATAGTTAATAAGTGTCTTCTTTAAACAAAATAATAGTGGTCTTTCGAACAATAAAACTGAAAAATGTTTGCTTAAAATGATTTATTTTCAAAGTAAAACATGTTTTATTTGTTGTAGACATAATGCAGCAGTTCTCTCACCCGCACATCATCGGGCTGGTGGGCGTGTGCAGCGCGCCGCCCATCTGGATCGTCATGGAGCTCGCGACGCTCGGCGAGATGAGGGCCTATCTGCAGCAGAATGCACACAGGTGACTTCCGACCGGAAACTTACAACAACTTTTTACTACGTTTATTTGATAAACTAAACAATATACGAAGTTATTACGGTTAAAAAGCACATATTTTTTATAGGCTTCTCTTAAAAAAATTATGGAACTCTTTTCTACGCTTAAGTAAGACAAAACTAAAAATGACATAAGAGGTTTTTTATAGCTGTTGCTGCCATCCTATATTTTAGGAAGTTGTAGTATAAACAATCAATATTGTTTTTTTTTTTTTTTAATATAAATATTTTTTAACCTTTTTAACGCCAGAGCATAAAACTCACACGCGTGCCCTCCACGCCAAGCATCCGATTTTACATCAATTTATGACGCATATTTATGTCCTTGGCGTCCAGGGCACGCCCTTATTTGTCACATATATTTATCAATGGCGTTCAAAAGATTAACAAAAAATCTTTTTGGTAGATATTTCTATAAAAAGTAAGAAAAAAAACTACATAGAAAAACTAGTTTGTTATAAGGTATGACCATGTTCTTTTTATTGTTCCAGACTAGAAACATGTACGCTAGTCCTGTACATCTACCAGCTGTCGACAGCACTGAGTTACCTCGAGAGCAAGAAGTTTGTCCACAGAGACATCGCCGCGAGAAACGTACTCGTCTCCACGCCTACTTGTGTTAAGGTACGTCACTATTTGTGCATTGTTTACTATGGATGGTGGATTTCTAGACAAATCTGCGTTGGAGTGTAAATATGGTCCTACCGGAGTTGCGGGTCGTTCGAAAGAGATACCGCGGCCCCGGAACGTAAAGGGCAATAGAAGGAACATGAATGGGTTTTAGTCAGTACAAGTCTGATACTCCCCTTCAGTCTTGTCAGCCTTGTTAATTTAGTGGTCGCAAACGTTACAGCTGAGAGTAAGGTCCTGAGGTCGATTCCCGGGCTGGCCAGTGTTTAAAAAACCGTCAAAAGGGGTCAGTCAGATTAGCTTTGATTCAGGACTACTATATTATGTCGTTGTTCTAAAAAAGTGGTGTTGGGCATTTTAGAACTTGTCTTTTGAAATTTTTGACGATTTTTAACCTACTTTGCCATTTATCTGGTTCCTTAGTTGGCAGATTTTGGATTATCAAAGATGGTGGAAGACAAATCTTACTACAAGGCATCGCGCGGCAAGCTGCCCATCAAGTGGATGGCGCCCGAGTCCATCAACTTTAGGAGGTTCACCTCGGCCTCTGATGTATGGATGTTTGGTAAGTGTCTCTGAGCATCATCTACATAGCCTTTTGAACTGTTGTAATTTAAACCATATATGTACTCAAGTTTAAGGTTTTAATTTCAACTCGATACCTCCTCGCGTTCCCGAGATAAAGGGTCTTGACAGACAAGCAGTTTTTTTAAATGTAAGTATCAATAGATATTGGTTTCATTCAAAAGTTCATAATGTCTTTAGTAAAGAATTTTCTTTAAGAATTTCTTCAGCTGATATAAGTGATGAAGGGAGAGATTTCGTTATCTCTAAGGGGATTTTCGAATAGTCTCAGTTTAAAGATTTCTGACTTACTTATCCTTAGTTTGAGTACCGTCGTTAATCCAAAAGGAGCGGTTATGATTTCAGCATTCTTAAGTTCATACATTTCATTGTCTTGTTATCTCTCTACAGGCGTATGCATGTGGGAAATCTTAATGCTGGGCGTGAAGCCCTTCAGTGGCGTGAAGAACAACGACGTGATCGGCAAGCTGGAGAACGGAGAGAGACTAGCGCTGCCTCCCCGCTGCCCTCCCCGCCTGTACTCCGTCATGTCGCGCTGCTGGGCCTACGAGCCCAGTCAGCGACCCGCCGCGCACCAGCTGAAGGAGACGCTCTTGTGAGTATCTCTATAACTTTGCTACATATGTACTTCCACCTGTCTATGGATCCAAAAATCCTCTTTTAAAAAGTAGAGACTATAGTCTTATATTAACTCTTCACTTACTTGCTTTATAGCCTAACTACTCTGCATGCGCAGCACTTAAATAACGACATTTATGGGGCTGATTAAATTCTCCTTGTTACGTCCCACCACAAAAAATTGTTCTTAATTTCTGTTCCCTCACAGCGAGATCTTGCAAGAGGAGCGCAGTTCGGCGTGGGAGACGATGCGGCGCGAGAACAGACGCGTGGCCGCCGGGTCCTTCAGCGACGACCCGCCGCCCAAGCCGCAGCGACCGTCCAATAATATTGCAGGTACATAGTTTATTAGAGACAGATATTTTATGCCGAACTAACACAGGCGGCGTAAAAATGAAATAGCGTCTCTATTTCATCATTCATCATCATTTTACAAAGAAACTAACACGCTTTATAAGGTGTAAATGCCATGTAGCTAGCCGTAAACATGCAACAATAGTCACTCGAAGCTTTTAATGCAAATTCTAGCGCGACATTTTGGTAAATGTCCAGTTTTTGAAAGAAAAATTTGGATTTGAAACAAATAAGCACAGTAGTCATTAAACTTAACTTTTTTTTGTCAACAGTAAGCGACACAACACCACAACCAGCCGGTGGTAACGCGGCCCAAACTTACATCGTAGCCCAGAACCCGCTCGTCCTAGCTCACCTCCTCCGGGAGAACCAAGCGCGAGCGATCCACCCGCAGGCCTACACCACCCCCGCCTCGGTATTCAACACCGTCTCCGTAGATTTCGCCGAGACCCTCCCGGAGACCCAAGACATCGTCGAAAAGATCATACACCCCCGACCTGACGAGAAAATCGATATCCCTCTCCAAACCGCCCCCATTCCTGCAGCTAGCTTGCAGAAGCTAGATCCTATCGTCCCCGCTCCCACCTCTTCCGAACCCTCCGATGAGACATTGACAGTAGTGGTAGGTGCAAGGGAAAGTTGTGACAATCTTTGTCAGAATATTCCCGTTTCCCCGCGCGAGACTTCGTCGCCTGCCCCGGCCGTTGAGCCCGAAGTGCCCGAGACTTATGCTAGCCGCGTTCGGTCTTTAGAAAGGAACACTAGAGGCACATTGTCTAGTGCTGAAAGGGCTCCTATTCGTATGGGGTCTTTGGAACGAAATGCTAGGGGAAGCGTGTCCCATCGTGGTTCACCTGTCCCAATTGCTCCGTTCACTCGTCAGCATTCGGTTCCCGCGTCTCCTCCTCCTAGGACGCGTCGAGATCAAGATGTGGGTCAGTTCGCTGTCCAGGGAGCTCTTAACGCCCAATTAGCAGCCAGCGTGATGAATAAAATGCGCACACAACCTGAACCGGCTTTGGTAGAAGAGATATATGACTTTGGAGGTGATAATGTGAAGAGTTGTGTAGCCGTAGCAGCGCAGAGAGCGATGGCAAGGCCCCAGTACCGACGTGAGAGTAGCATGGCGGCTTCACATCCTTCTTCAGCTTACGGTGTCCCTGTAGGAGTGGTACAAGGAGTCCCATACTCCCCCGGCCAGGCGCGACCTTCGAAAGTCCCACCTGGTTTCCTACGCTCAGCAAGCCCACAGCCCTTCGCACCAGTGCAAGGTTTTGCGTCCCAACCAATGGGCGTAGTCCCTCCAATGTCGTATGGAGGTCAGCAGATTTATACGCACAGTGTGTCTGGGGCACAGCCGATGATGTATAGGGCTCAAGTGGCGAGTTCCCAGGCGCCACAACTTGGACCAGCATATCGTCCGGCAATGGTACAGCCGGCGGATGCGTCCGTGATCTTCTCTTCACGGATGGAGTGTCAGCCGGCCGTGGTACCTGCGCCGGCAGTATCCGGTCCGTCGGGTGCCGTACACGGCGTGATGCCCGTACACGGTGCCGTACAAGGCGTCTCCACCGGAGTGTCCCATGTACACGGAGTGGCACAGCCCGTGCAGGTGAATGGATTTTTCGCGTAGATTTTTATTTCTTTTGGAAGGCATGTTTTTGGTGTTATGGTTAAATGCAAAACTTATTTTGGTCAAGACGTAAACATTATGAGGATAACTTTCAACCAAGATATCTTTATACATATTACTATAAAATTGCTAATTTTGAGCTACCAGCGCAACTATTTTTTAACAGTACATATAGTTGCATATTTCTTTCTAGTTAATTCGATCAAGTTTTGCATTTCTTACCACGAATACCATATAGTCGAAAGTATTTAGTACGTGTGTGTAGATATTAGAGTATGCATGCTTGTTACGACTAGTAGGAACGCGTGAAGACTGATGCATAAATGTGGTATATCTATTACAAGTAAATTATAAAATATGTGCAACGGGTTTCTCATTTTATTTATTTATTTTTCTAACACATTTTAAATAAACAAAAACAAAAGCATTTAAAAATATATAAAATTGTGGTCTACCGGTGTCGGAAGCAGAGTCTAAGTTGCCCATGGTTAGTGCTTCAGAGACAGCAATCTCCTCATAATGCGGACCGTTTCAAGGAGTAGAGTAATGCCTTCTGAATCAGACCCTTGATCCAACCGCCTAAGGAGAGAGCCTCGACGGACGGTCGTCGAGGCTCCTGGCCATCAGGCCATTTGACTTTACTACACAATGAAAGCCGAGTTCACACTCCACATGACGACAACCTCGTGTGCTCGATACCTCTACGCGTTCCCGAGATAAAGGGTATTGACAGACAGACAGACAGACGGGCAACAAAATGTTGCAATAAGGGTTCTGTTTTTTCTTTTTGACGCATAATGAATGATCGCGATTCGGTCGCGTTTTTCTCAACCAAAATCGAAAAAGAGGTTAATACAAATATTCGTTCCATGTGACATTGTAAATATCCAATCCTATTTTCTGATATTGAGGTGTGTGACGGGTGTATGTGTAAATATTTTTTTTGCAATTTTATTCCTTTTTTTGTCTTGATTTGTTTTTTGGTTTCAGATTTTTTGTGTCATTTGGGTTTCTCCGGTAGAGTGTCGGTTTTTATTTATTATTTTAATTTTATTTTAGAATTCAATTGTGAAATAATCTTTTGTTTTATTTTTCACTATTGATTTCATTGTTTATTTTATAAATAAATTGAACTAACATTCTGGTAGTAAATATCAAAATTTCTTAAAAAAAACTATATGGTATACAGTTGATAACATTTTACTTTTATTTACTAAAAATATGTTAATATTTGTACAAAAACTGGAAAATGGCGATGTCACTAACAGCAATGTTAGTTCAACAAAAAAAATATAGAATTATGTCCCTCAATGCACGCTTAAGCTTAATTATCACAAATATTCTTTTAAAAAGGTTTATATTTCAATCAAACCTTTTTCAACACCTATTTAGTACTTTATGTGTCATGTCACAGTCGAATGTAGCTCTTATTTCGTATAAAACAGAGTCCAGAATGCGACAGCGAACAAGCAGTCGAAAGGCGACTGTTGGCCGAATTAGCGCGACAGCAGCATCAGAGTGAAGAGGACAGACGATGGCTACAGATGCAAGAAGAAAACTTGGTAAATATTACACTAAAGATGTGTGTAAAAACTTGAAAAAATTACCCACCGATTTCTAATGGAATGAATAATTTTCATGTTCTAAACATTTAAAAACCTTCAATAGCGAAAAAACTCAATAACAATCAATCTTTAATAGACACTATAAACTCCCATTTAAAACTATATTTTGATTGCATGATACAACTAATAACAACCAATCACAAAGAAGCTGATTTGTAAACCGGCAAATAATAAATATTCAAAAATCATTCTTAAAAAGAAATACAACAACCCTTTTGGATAAAATTTCAAAAAAATATGCTCTAATCGAGCATATTTTTTTGAAATTTTTGTAGAAAAAGAAAAAAGTTTCGTATGGAAACAAAAAACTAACATTGTGGTGTGTTTTTTGTTTCAGAATAAGCGTCTATCCAACGTCCAACTGTCAACCGAGTCTGAACCGGGAACCGAACAGAAATCAGACAGTATCAATGAATCGAGAGTGTCTAGTCAACCACATTCAGGTAATTATTATGTTTAACCAAACCGAAAAGGTTTAAATGCTGTGTGCACACTAATCATATGTTATAATTAAATAAAAATATTATACTTAATAAAAAACAAACACGTTTAAGTAAGGGTATTTATTTTTATAAGGCTGGTAACCCTATTTTATACTTGATAACAATTTGATTGACTTAAATGTGTTATAATTTGAATGTGTTGAGTTCTGTGCCAGCACTTTTTGTGTGGGCAAACCAACTTTTATGTAAATGATTGGAAGATTAGAATAACGTGAACAAACTAACCATGAATTGTTTAAAATTTCAGCTCAAACGAGCTTCTAAGATTTTTTTACATAGTTTAGTTAGTTATGTATGTATGTTATGTTAGAGAAGCTAAAAAAATTGCTAAAAATAACATTGGTTTTTATTTTACAGCGGCTACCTCAGCTGAAACGAGTCCAGCGAATACTGTGTCTAAAGAAAGACCGCCCAGTGAAGAAAAGGTGAGCACGTTTAATGTTTTATCTATTTCCGCAAATAGTATTGTTAGATCTATATTATGATATTTGTCTGTGTTTATTAAGGTGTGCATGTCCCCACTATATTCAGTCGCAATAAAACAGTCATAAAGCATACACGTATTTTAACTTACCAAATTCCTGCTAAATAAAAACCAACCTTAATTACATCTACATAGTGGTCCTTCGAGCCGGATTGTAGAGATCGTTGAAAATGTAAACAACAACCGGTGGTTTCATGTCTCATCTGAAGATAATCCTGCAGACATTGGGTCTCGGGGCATGTTACTAGTTCATCTGAAAAAATCTGATTTGTGGTGGAAAGGTCCAGCTTGGCTCTCTGAAACAGAAATAAGATTAAAACAAGAAAATGCATTTACGGAATTAGAAAAGAAAAGGGAAATACAAACAAATTTAAAAATATAACTGGAAGAAAGTCATAAGATACAATTCAAAGAATTCGAAAATCTAAGAGAATTGATAAAAGTGATAACCTATTGTAGAAGATTTTTAAATTTTAAAAGAAACATAAAACACGGAAAAGGGTTTTACTACAAAGGAATTAGAAAGGTCATTAATTAAATGTATAGAATTAGTACAACAAGAATAATTTAAAGAAGATATACAAAGACTAAAATTAAATAAAACTGTAAAAGGAGACAGTAAAATTAAAACCTTAAATCCTTACCTGGACGGAGACGGTATCCTCAGGGTGGGCGGCCGTCTTCGTAACGCAAACTTGGATGAGCAGGTTAAACATCCTATTATATTGGGAAACAAGAACGAGTTAGTACCTTTGATTATCGCTGATGCACATGCCCAAACATTGCATGGCGGTGTTCAACTTATGTTAAGTTGCTTAAGCTCCAAGTATTGGATTGTACGAGGAAAAGCACTTATAAAATCCTGCATACATAAGTGTCTAGTATGTGCTAGACTCAGAGCAAGATCAAGAACACAGATAATGGGTGATCTGCCTAAAGCGAGAGTAACACCTGCTCGAACTTTCCTACATACCGGAGTTGATTTTGCAGGCCCGTTTCAAATAAGCATGTCTAAAGGAAGAGGCATCAGAACTCAGAAAGCATATATTTGTGTATTCATATGCATGTCAACCAAGGCCTTGCACCTTGAACTTGTTAGCGATTTATCGTCTGAAGCTTTCATCGCTGCATTCAAGCGGTTTGTTTCCAGAAGAGGAAAATGTAGCGACCTATGGAGTGACCAGGGCCGAAATTTTGTTGGGGCCAACAAAGAATTGGTGGCCGCATGGAAAGAAGCAAATCTGGTTTTTGAAGGTGAGATATCAAACACATTAGAAGGAACACAATGGCATTACATACCAGCATACTCACCAAACTTTGGAGGCTTGTGGGAGGCGGGTGTGAAATCTATAAAACACCATCTGAAACGCGTGCTCACCGCCAACCTGACCTATGAAGAAATGGCCACAGTGCTGTGCCAGATTGAGGCTTGTCTCAATTCTAGGCCATTGTGTCCTATCGATGACAAGGATCCAGACTGCATAGAAGCACTAACACCTGGACACTTTCTTATCGGCGAAGCTCCTATCGTTGTACAGTCACCTGATTTTAAAGATACAAGAATTCATTCCTTGTCCCGATGGCAATACACCCAAAAATTACTTGGCGATTTTTGGCGACGCTGGCAAGAAGAATACCTGACACGATTGCAACAACGTCCCATCTGGTTAAAGAAAGCAGAAGAATTCAAGGTTGGGGATGTTGTAGTAGTCTTGTAACATCCACTAGTAATGATTGCTTTAATTCAGTTATGTTCTCTGATAGTTTAGGTAGAGGGTTTGGTAAATTAATCAGTAATAACCTGAGTTATTGTACCCAAAATTATTGTGTACCAGGGTCAACCTACAAACAGGTAATGGCATCGGTGACAAAGAATGTTTGTAATCCTAATACCACAATTACTATTTGTGTAGGTAATAGTTCAAAGATTAAAAAGGAAGACATCACCGACTGTGTGTCAGAATTGTTAAAGTTAGAATGTAGTAAAATCATATTGTGTGCTTTTCCTTATTTTAAAAATGTAGGTCATATAAAGAACAATTATATACACATGCTTAATAAACATGTGCACTTTTTAGTAGGTCATTATAGTGACAAACTTGTATACTTTGATGTCAACAGTTTTGTTGATAAAGTTAAGTCGACTCGGGGTATGGTGTATCTACCTATTAGATGTAGACACAAAATAGCTAGGCTATTAGCTTTTAGTATTAACTCGGACATAGGTAGTATGTCTAAGTTTAGTTTTATAGTTAACACTGCAACTATTAGTAATACTACTAATATACCTTTTTACAAGGAAGGCGGAGAAGTCTTGGGGCTCACTCCGGCTCATTTAAACTAGTTAGTAAGACAACAGAAGATACAAATAACTTCAATGTTATACCAGACAACAACAAGGTACCTTCTTGCTCCCAAATATTTAATTGTGTAAAAGGGGCTAAGCAGAATTCCTTGAAATTATTCCATCAAAACATTCAAGGTTTTTCTTCTAAGTTACTGGAAATTGAGTTATTTTTAGAAAAAACGATGTTTGATATTGTTTGTTTCACCGAACATTGGTTTAAAGACTATGAAATGATAATTAATTATGAAAATTACACAGTAAGTAGTTGTTTTAACCGTAAATCTAAGATGCGCGGGGGTTCACTTATCTTAGTTAAAAATTGTATTAAATGCAAGAGTCGTAATGATATAGTTGATCTTTCGGTTGAAAATAGCATTGAATTGTCTTGTGTTGAGCTAGATAAGCATGTAATAGTGTGCGTTTATAGACCCCCAAATTATCTAAATTACTCTATTTTTGAATCAGTAATGGAAGATACTTTAGCAAAACTTGTAACTGGTAATAAACCAATAATTATCTGTGGTGACTTTAATGTCAATATCTTAGAGGAATTATTACTATGTAATTTTATTGACTCGACGGTTGCCCTGGTGGTTGAGAGATTGTCATGCTCACTTAAATGTCTCGCTGATGGTGGCGGGTGTGTCGGGTCATTTAGCTCCCTTCAAAATGGTCGAGCTGAATGGGGCTGATCCATACGTCATGTTCGTGAACGGGCGCTGTCAGTTGGGACTGGTCATCTCTTAGCTACCACGGTTTGTTTTAATTCATCTATTAAACTCTTGCTAATTATTGCTTTTACTCTGGACGCTCTAAATGTGCTCGTTTTTCTACATCGTTCTCACATTATGTATAATCTCAACATGAATGATGTATCCATGATTTTATAAAATATTATGATTTAAAAGAGTGTCCATGGAGTTTCTTGCCCATTCTTCTCCATAGAGATCGACGCTTTGGAATGGGCAACTACAGTACTTTCATAAGTTATTATGTCTTGTGACTGGGACTGTAGCAGCATCATTTTTTTGTTCTTGTTTTTATGACATTCAAAAGTGCCTGTAATGGTCTAATTGAAATAAATGCTTTGAGTTTGAGTTGAGTTTGAGTTGAGTTGTTTTAATAAAAACCGATGGATTACCGCCTGGCAAATTTTCTCTGGGTCGTGTTGTAGACAAACATCCTGGACAAGATGGCATAACCAGAGTCTACAGCATAAAAAGTGGCAACAGTGTTGTTAAGAGATGTTGTTCAAAGTTGTGCCCTTTACCCATTGCTACGGAGTAAATTAATTTATGTTAGAGTAAATATTTTTAGTTGTTAAAGTTTAGTTAAAGTGTAAGAATTATAAAAGAACTATGTCCTTTTGGTGGGCGGCATGTTAGATCTATATTATGATATTTGTCTGTGTTTATTAAGGTGTGCATGTTCCCACTATATTCAGTCGCAATAAAACAGCCATAAAGCATACACGTATTTTAACTTACCAAATTCCTGCTAAATAAAAACCAACCTTAATTACATCTACAAGTATTGTAACACATTTGTAATCAATGTACAAATCTTTTTTAATTTGTTTCGAGAATAAATAACTACCTGTATATATACCATTATATATTTGTGGAGGGGTTAGGAAGGGTAGCCTATAATCTCACTCAAAGGGGGCGTGTTTTAGAAAATGCCTAAACCTAAATGAGCAATGTGTATACCCAGGGTCGGTCGAGCACGGCGGACCCGGTGTACGCGGCCACGACGGGCGTGGTGCGCTGCGTGATGCGGCTGGCGGGCGCGGCGGCGGGCGGCGCGGGGGGCGCGGGCGGCGTGCTGCAGGCCGTGCGGGCTGTGGGCGGCGAGCTGCGGGACCTGTGCGCTACTGTCGACAAGGTCGTCGTGCCCTTCCCACAACATGCGCAGAGGTACCTACTCAACTAATTTACTTTTTTACTACCGAGCTGGAAAACAAGCCTTCCGTATGACCAGTAAATAAAATTATCGTAAGACGGTATTTGTTACCAAACTCCTCCGAAACAGCTGGACCGATTTGTATGAAATTTTGCGTGCATATCTGGTAAGTCTGAGAATCTGCCTACATCTATTTTTCATATATTATTCTTTTTTTTAAACTGATGCCAGTGTTTCTCACCCGACTACTCTGAAAAAAGACAGCCGAAACCAACTCAGAAATCATAGTCTCTTTTAGGGTCCTCATGTAAGTTGACCAAGATTTCTGTGTGGAAAATTACTTGACCGTTACTATTAAACCCCCATTGTTCTTTACCTCTCTATATAAATATTTTTTTTGTTTCCTAGGGAAGTGGAGATGGCTCACCAGGTGCTGAGCAAGGACATGGCAGCGCTGGTGGAAGCCATGCGGCTCGCCATACAGTACCACAACACCACGCTTACGCATGAATACACTAAGTAAGTACACACGCACATACAGTCCACCTTGTACACTCTACTATCACTCTTGTTTCTGAAAGCCAGATTCATTCATGTTGGACTCTCAACTATAATTTTTTTGAAGCTTAGGAAGACCCAGGACCAGTATCGAAGAGGCCCATTTCCAATAGACAGTGATAACCAGACTTTGACTGTTGCAATTTGTCGTTTCTTGTATAACAGGTGCAGCTCACGAAGTTTACGTTAGAGTCCACTGACACCAAAACTCACGAAATACCAGTGTAATCATGTTTTTTTCTTTTCCATATTCAAATAATATACAGCGATGTTTTAAATACGGTTAATGTTAAACATTTGTGTAAGCGGGCCTCAAATGTTTAGATTTAGAAGGGCAGTCCAGAATCAGACCAGACCTTAATCTTGTCTAGAGAACTGAATTGAGGTCGATGATGGGACGAATTTACACAAAAGCAGGCTATTTTTTTTTTTTTGTTTTTTTTCGGGTGGGAAATCATCCAATGACTTCCCCCGCTCTGGGCGGAGCGGGGGGGCATGTCAGACTTGTACTGACTAAAACCCACCCATGTTCCTTCTATTGCCCTTTGCGTTCCGAGGCCGCGGTATCTCTTTCGAACAACCCGCAACCCCGGCAGGCGGAGGCTCTGGCAAGCCCCTCTGCTTTGCTGACTCTCTTTGAGGCGCGCGTGAAACACGAACGCGCCGTCGACACGGCCTGTCGTCAATAGACGGACGGACGGTGAGCTACCCATTGCCCACCGTCCACAGGCCCGCATCTACGGTGGCCGGAAGTCGTCTCGCGGCGCCCAGCGCCCTGGGCGTCTCCCGCGGCGGCTGGGTTGGGCAGATGTTCTCTCCCTCAAACGCCCGGCCACCTCCTTTGCTAGCATTACTGCTTCGCAGAAGGTGGTGACCGCTTCCCATTCCCTCTCGCTCCGGACCATGGCCTGAACCAGGGCCGGACGCGAGAGATCGCCGCCGCCGATCGCCTCCACGAGGGCACGGCGGTGCTCCGCCCACGCTGGGCAGACCGCCACTGTGTGCTCCACCGTGTCCTCAGGGCGATCGTCACAATGGTGACACCCGGGCGCTTCCTCCCGCCCGATGGTGTGCAGGAACCTCCCGAAACTTCCGTGTCCGGTGAGGACCTGCGTCAGGCGGTAGGTGAGGACGCCATGACGCCTCTCCAGCCACTCCTCAAAGAGGGGACTTACCGCCACTATTGTGGCGTGCCCTGCACGGGGTTGCGACAGTCGCTCTCTCCATGCCACCATGAGATCGCACCGGAGGTCCGCCCGCCGAGCAGCAACTTGCCGCGGCAGCGGGTTTTCCCCCCGGTGTAGTGCCTCCGCGCGCCACTCAAACAGGCGCGCGAGGACTATCGCCTCCAGATCCCACGGTGGCAGTCCGGCAAGGAGGCTCGCTGCCTCGCCGGAGATCGTGCGGTAGCCCCGGATGAGCCGTATGGCCACCACCTTTTGGGGCGCGTTCAGGTAGTGGGCGGCGCGCCGCCCTAAAGAACGCGCCCATACCGGGGCCCCGTAAAGGGCCATGGACCGCACGACTCCGGCATAGAGCCTACGGCAGGAGGCGTTTGGCCCCTTCAGATTGGGCAGGAGCCGCTTGAAAGCAGCCCCCGTCCGCTCGAGCTTGGGAGCCAAACGTCGGAAGTGTTCGACGAAGTTCCACCGGCTGTCGAGGACGATTCCCAGGTACTTCACCGTCGACCCGACGCCGATGCGAACCCCTCCTACCGTCAACTGGGATCCCGACGGTGGCGTGTTTCCGCGGCCACGAAAAACCATGGCCTCGGATTTGTGCAAGGCCACCTCGAGACCCAGTAGCCGGATCCTCTCTGCGACTATCGCAACCCCGCGTGTCATATTGTCGGCCGCCGCCTGGTGCGACCCCCCCTGAGCCAGGACGAGCGTGTCGTCAGCGTAGCAAACTACACTGACGCCGCTGGGGAGGTCGGCGCGCAGCACCCAGCAAAAGCAGGCTATTAGCTCGTGACTTGAATAGATCCGGGGCTGAAGGAACTGGGGACACAGACGGAGACAGAGAAATGCGCATAATAAAGGCAAATTTGTAGCAAAGTGCTTCGTACGAATTTGTGAAATCCTTACCTTCTCCCTTCCCAGAGATGATGAAAAACTTTCAACCAACACCTTAACCTACTCAAATCTCTACAGAAACATGCTAGCAGCAGCGCACATCCTCGCGATGGACGCTAAGAACCTGCTGGACGTGGTGGACTGTATCCGCGCGCGCCACCCGCAGGTGGACTGGCGAGCTGCGCTGGCGCCCGACGCCTGCAGTCCCAGTGCGCAGGTTAGTGTCGCATGCTGACGCACGGGTAAGTTGGAAATTACGTTTTTGTTTTCTTTTTATCGAGTTTAGTGCGATTGAAATGGGGTTG
The DNA here is from genome assembly GCA_905475445.1 of Ochropleura plecta. Taxonomy (NCBI): domain Eukaryota; kingdom Metazoa; phylum Arthropoda; class Insecta; order Lepidoptera; family Noctuidae; genus Ochropleura; species Ochropleura plecta. Next base: position 8,895,623 of record FR997738.1, on the reverse strand, counting down.
CGTTATGTAGCCCTTCCGTTCACAGTTGTTTTACCCCTTATTTTGCAACAAGATGTACCTATGTATAAAATAGAAGTGTCTGTTTGTAATTTAGCAACTACATTTGTTTACTATTTGAACATTGAAGTATATTATACAGTATTTATATCAAATTAATTGTCCGTCTATTTGTTTCGGATAATCTCTTTTGACTTTGGCAGATAGCTGATGTTATAAAGAATAAGTTTTGATTTTATAAATGGATTAGAGTTTCCTGTTCAAAAATTAAAACCCATGAACTTGTTAACAAAATCCGATTCAAATAAGGAAGTAATATTGTTATAATAATTTCACGCGAGGTATTGGATACTCGGTTTGGCAGAAGTATATAGTATAGATACCCACGAATTTAGCCCCTACTTCACCCCTACTATTATACATGAAATAGAGAGCAAGTTTATTGCCATCAACCGAATGTCTGAGTCGATTCTAGAAGATGCGCATTAGTGATGAAATAATATACACAAAGTACATACCTTACATATCGCTTGTGTTCGAATAAACGACAAAATCAACGTCATTTTTATTGTTTTTTGACATAAGGTTGCTCTCATATGTAAAACAATTGTGAACGGACATACATAGTATAATTAGTTTTTCAATGTAAACAAATCTCTGAAAGATTTTGAAATATTTAATTTATGCTGCACTTCAAAAAAGTGCAACCCCTTTTTAATCAGTTCAGTAACAATATTGATAGGGCTAAAAGTAGTTTGGATATTTTATCGATACGATATTGAAATGACGTCTTGGTAGAAATTAAAATTAATTTAATTTTTCATTAATCTTATTAATTTACATCTTTTAATTAAATTTCTATATCAAAATTGACCTGCACGTTTTAACATTTTTTAATATATGTTTTCTTACATTTGCATGCAGCGTTTCCTAAGTATCTAGTCGGTAGTATGTAGTCAGTATCCATTTTTTTACTAAACAGGTATAAGACAAGCAAGTTTAAAAAAATCAAAAGGGTAAATAATTCTTACAGGTCGCCACTCCACAGAATCAGACGCTGACTTCACAAAACCAAGTCTTCGCTGCTCAAAACCAAATATGCGTCCCTCAGAACCCGGTACTGAGCAACCAGTCATCGGTGCAAGAGGATGAAGCTCCCCCTCCGAAGCCAGACTTCAAGATCAACCAACCAGTGACCACCAGCCAGCTGACTGTCACCGAGCAACCGGCCAAAGAACATAGTAGTTTACCTGCCGCACCGAATAGAGTATCCACCCTCATACATAACTATAACCTCTATGGTAACGTGAGAGAACCACAACACATATATGGCAACACTGAAGCCTCATCCTTCCAATTCTCCTCATCAAGCTCTGACGATGTCAAAGTAGATTCAGCTCCCATGGAATCCGTCAAAAGTCGAGTTCAAGCCTTAGCTGGCAAACTGGACTCCCCACCTATTTACTCTGTCAGCAAAAAGATGATCCCGCTAGATCAGAACATTGGTCATACCGACCAGGGGTGAATGACCTATTGACGTTTTTTTGCTTGTAGTGGCAATTTTTTATTTTACGTCATTCGACGTCGACAGCTTTACATAGGCTATGACCTAATATTAGTATGACTAGTGTACTTACCCGGATATGCTCATAGATATTTCGTTTGCCGCTTAAATTCTATAGTACGACGCTTATTTGGAAAAGACAAAGGAATGCTCAATATTAACTGTAGCGAATTAAGTGAGCCAAATAAATTGTCGTGTATCGATCCATTCGCGTACGTTTTAAATTGGAGTTCATATACATAACCGTTTATTAATGTTGTATTCGTGTAAATAGCGCTTCACTAGAACTTTCGACGGTGGAAACGCAAAATAGCTAATAGGTTAAATGATAACCTACTACATAAAAATATAAAATGAAATAATGTATCTCGAACGTTGCAAGAAGTCAATTTAACTTAAAATCTAAATTAATTAAGTAAGCTAAGCTTTAGCAATTGATGGCCTAAATTAAACTAACATTCTGCCTTTCCACTGTTGATAACTTGAATTTGTATTTAGCTGCGATTCATCATGAATTTCTGCTTTTTAAATAGAATTGAAACGCTTTTCTCTAAATTATTTGGCAAAAAAAGAATGCGCTATTTACAAGAATATTTAAAATTCTATAATATATACGGTGTAAGGTAATATGACACAAACTTTTTCCATGAATTATTGTCGGTTATTAAAAAATATTAATTATTAAAAAATCGTCTGTTTCATACAAAAGTATACCTACCAATCTACTTTCCATATACAGTTAATTTATAAACGTAACAATGTTTTATTTAAAAAAAAAGGTGATACTTTTAAATTTTGGATTTAACTTGAATCATACAGATGCTGAATTCATTGTAAGAGTTTGTTATAGTGTCCCTTTCACCGTATATGTTGATCATCTAGTGATATATCTATTAACATATCATCTGCATTGTTGTGCTTCAAATAAATATGTCGTGTTGCCTATTCGTGAATATTATTGTTCGACATATCTCTGTTCGTTCTCGATACATCATACACAGTGTTACTAGGATCTTTTGGTTTTTGACATTGATAGGAGGCTGTGGACCGTGGTATACATTTTGTGAAATTGACATTACAAAACACAAGATGGCGACGTATGTTCCGATTTGTACCACTCGCTAAAGGATCCGTGTACACTTTTACATCTCTCATACATCCACATAATAACGTCACTCAGAACTGTTGATTGTGAAATCATGATAATATTGATTTGTGATATTATTGCCAATAAAATTTGAATACTTTTTATAATAAGGACGGCTATGTAACGCAGTACAGCGAGCACATTCCTCAAACTTGCACCTAATGAGTAAGTTTTGTAGTTATTTTCATACAAATTTTATATTTTTGGTGTAACGGTGTTGCAAATTTTATACTCAACCAGTACTGGTGCATATGTGTAAGAATGAATTCTTCCATAGAACAATAATTGTCGTTTGAAATTGATTAGAAAGTATTATTTTTTAATGTAAAATGTATTATTGCGATAATGTGTATATTTTTCGTTAGGTAAGGTGCGTTTACAAGTCACAACTTATTGTAACATTGTGCATTTAATTCCTTATACATTCTCACCCAGTATTCAGCCGGAAATGATTAGTTTTCTTTTGTAAAAATGTACAAAACAATTTGTCAATAATTATTTTTATTGTTTATCCAAAGTTTTTATTATAAGCTTAGATCTCAGATGGAATTTTTAGCGTATGAGCGTAAGTTTTGTAATTATAAAATCAGAATTTATTTATTGATGTATCTTCGGTTTATTTGTAAAGTTGATTTTCCTAATGTGTTTAGTGTTAAGCAGGATATCATTCCAAAGTGTAATGGTTATAGTAAGCAGTACGTAGTCCATATTATATTATTGTAGTGAGCTGCCTGAGATTATTTTCCAAATATCTGATAATGGTGGACCGGTTTTTGTTTACGCATTGAATAAAGGACAAGTCAATCATTTTTTTTTTGTTTTATTTCCTCACATTTACACTAACGGACCTATCATTGTCACAAAGCTACACTACGCTACCTACTAGTGACGGAAGCGTTACTTCCAAGCTTGAAATCCAGAGTCTTAGCTCTGGTCAGTCAAATATTATTAGGTTTTATCTATTTATTAAAACTTCATGCACAAGTAACAAAAACATTGTACAAAGGCCTTGGGCATTTTCTACCAGTCAACCTTAGGGTGATGCAGAGACAAAGACATAGTAGGTGCAATGTGACAGGAAATATCAATTTTATTAATAATAAATACCTACTTATATACATACATAGAAAATACACAAAAGTAACGAGGTAAAAACTACTAAATATGATGAAAAACTGTCAACTTTTTAATTTTGAGATGAGTCTGCTAACTTCTTACGTAAGTGTTCGCGAGCTTTTATCTTAAATGTAAACCGACTGGTAGCCGTCCTGATATTCAGAGGGAGCGCATTCAACAGGAAAACCACCTGGACAAAGAAGGAATATTTAAGGAAACCAGGTTAGCTTTTCCATCAGAGATTACTCTGTAGCAGCACAGATTCTGATTTCAGGGCCCGATTGCGAGCCCTGGCATTACTGCATGCAACTTAACTTGTGCTATTTTACAAATGCAGTCAGACTCCTATCCAGCACTACAAACTCTTCACAGGCTTTTTGTGTGTCTCGGACATTTTTTTTACTAATTCTGGAAAAAGTAGAACTTTGTTGGTACATGATCTGGTGAGTACGGTGGATGACGCAAAACTTCCAAACCAAGCTCGTGTAGCTTGGAGACAGCACTACTTGAAAGCTTGTAAATTGGGGGCATACCTACTTACAGAGTTACCGTGACTACCTACAAAAACACCTACAGGCGCACAAAATGGCCGCCATTTTCGTTCAAGAAAACAACTAAAAAGTTTTAGCGCGGAACAATTTGACATCAAATTTACTACAAAACTCGGACGTAAGACATGGCGATACGGTCACGCAAGGATGAGTAGGTATAATGACGTCATTTGAAACCGTTCCCAAAATAAGCACTTGACAAAATTGTTGTATCCCTTTTCTTATGCAACTAGGTACTGCTTTATTAATAAAGAAACAAAACTAATTTTCACATGTGTATGTCAATATCATAGACATGTGTAATGACTATTGTTTCTTTAATAAACTATGCCATTTTCAACGGTATTAAACCATGGGAGACAGCCTGTAGTGCGGTGTGAAGTCGAGCATTATCGTGCTGGAGCAGCGGGTACGAACGATGAATCGAAGATTTGCAAACTTCTTTATCGTGTCGTGTGAACATCCCGAGTTAATCAAGAGAGAAAATAACAAAAGCATTGAAAACAATCAATAAACAAGGCTTCATTTAAAAAGTGATAAGGATTCGCGCCTCAAGCTTTATGATAATATAAAAGTTAATTAGGCACTGGAGTCTTAAATCAAAGGAGCATAAACAATAATAGCACACTAAAAATTGTTTTCTTTTTGCGTAGCAGGATTTCAAATATAGCTTCCATATTCGAAAATTTCCGCAACGAATAGGTACATCCGACAGAGAACCAAAGTTATCGACAAATCGACATAGCTCAAAGAATCAGCAAGCTGAAGTGGCAGTGGGCTGGCCATATCTCACGAAGAACCGACAACCGTTGGGGTAAACGTGTTCTTAAGTGGAGACCGCGACTCGGCAAGCGTAGTGTAGGACGCCCTCCGACCAGGTGGGATGACGATCTAAGAAAGACTGCAGGCAGATGCTGGATGCGGCAAGCTGAAGACAGGGCGCTATGGCGCTCATTAGGGGAGGGCTATGTCCAGCAGTGGACTAATATAGCCTGATGATGATGATTCGAAAATTAAGCTTAAGAAATTTAATACAAAAACACAACCGTTCACATCTTTCGTCTAACTAACTGAAGGGGGTCAAATGTCTTTGGGTTTGAAATGTCCAGGATGCGCCAGGCATTTGTAATCCCACTACAATACTTTGCCAGTGGCAGTTCATTCAGGTAGCAGAGAAAAGTGTGCAGTGGCACATGATTGACTGTTTTAACAATTTAAAACGTTCTAAATATCAATATTATCTACCAATACACATGCCTTAACTAACTGACGTTGTAATATCTGTATATAACAACGTCAGCCAGTTTGTCTTGTTGCTTTCGTCGAGATAAAACTATCGATAATTATCAAATTATCAATAGTTTTGTATCACATCTCACCTGGGCTAAAACCTATTAAATAAATAAGTCCTTAATAGGTACGATTTATTTCAAAGCTTTTTAGTAGTACATTGTGTAACTGCGAACAAAAATACCTTTACCGACTTGCTAGAGCTAGAGAGAGAAAGTCGAAGGATTTTTGTCGGATAAAATGCGTAAAAGACGAAGCTGGAATGGTTATATCAGATGATGAGAAAATTAAGGATAGGTGGAAAGTTTACTTTGAAAGACTGATGAATGAAGAGAATGACTGGAATAGTGTGCTTGAAAATAAACCAGTGAATGAGGGACTAGTAAGAAATGTAAGTATGGATGAAGTGAGGATTCCAGTGAATGTAATGAAGAATGGTAAGGCATTAGGACCGGACGGAATACCGGTGGAAGTATGGAAGTTATTGCGGATGGACGGATGGACGTGGTTAGCTTTATTCTTCAATAAACTGTTGGTGGAAGAGGCCATACCTGACGAATGGTGTAACAGTTCGCTGGTGCCCATCTTTAAAAACAAAGGTGATGTGCTGGAGTGCAACAATTATAGAGGAATAAAGCTAATGTCACACAGTATGAAAGTTTGGGAGAAAGTTATTGAAAGGCGACTGAGAGAAGAGAGCGAAATTACACAGAGCCAATTCGGTTTTATGCCTGGTCGGGGAACGACGGATGCCATTTTCGCTATCCGCCAGTTGTGCGAAAAATACAGAAGTGCACATAAGAACTTGCACATGGTGTTCATCGACCTCGAAAAGGCATACGACCGGGTACCGCGCGCGGTTTTGTGGTGGGCTCTTAAGGAGAAAGGTGTGCCTGGGAAGTATGTGCAGTTGATCCGTGCGATGTACAGTCGATGCAGTACCCAAGTCCGGTCCACAACGGGCACTACCTTCAACGTGGCTGACGGCCTGCACCAAGGGTCGGCTCTTAGCCCTTACCTCTTCCTGGTGATAATGGACGCTCTCACGTCGGACATCCAGGAAGAGGTTCCCTGGTGCATGCTGTTTGCCGATGACATTGTGTTGGTTGCCGAGAGCGGCCAAGAGGTCCAGAGCAGATTGGAAGTGTGGTGGCAAAGACTGGAGAACGTTGGCCTGAAATTAAAAAAAAACTAAAACCGACTTGTTCCGCGATTTCGGGCTCTCTAGTCCTGTGCCTATAACCCTTGCCGGAACGCCTATACCGATCTGCTCCAACTTCCGGTACCTCGGGTCGCTTGTCCAAGGGGATGGCGAAGTATACCGGGACGTAACGCACCGGATCAACGCAGGATGGATGAAATGGCGACAGGTCACTGGTACAACTTGTGACCCACGGATGCCCCTCAAGTTATAGGGGAAAGTATATAAGTCCGTGATTTATAGACCTGTTGTACTGTATGGGTCAGAATGTTGGGCTGTAAAAAAGGTGGATGAAAAATGATTGCATGTAGCGGAGATGAGAATGTTGAGATGGATGTGTGGAGTGACAAGAATGGATAAAATAAGGAATTAATATATTCGAGGAAGTTTGAAAGTTGCGCCTGTTACAGAAAAATTGAAGAGGAGTCGTTTACCTTGGTATGGACATGTAATGATGAAGGATGAAGGACATTTGACTAAAAGAGTAATGGATCTGAATGTTGATGGACGGAGAGCGAGAGGAAGGCCAAAGAAAAGATGGATGGATTGTGTAAGGAATGATATGAAGGAGAAAGGAGTAAATGATGCCGTGACGTCTGATAGGGGAGAATGGAAGAAGAAAACGTGTGATTTTTTTAAATAGGAAATATGTAAAGATATGTGTAAAAATAAATAAACGATCATCATGCCCTAAAAATACGCCGTACCGCCCGCCCTAGGTGGGTTGTTAGGGTAGGGATTTCTAAACACAGCAATCGAATTTTCACGCTAAATATGGTGTCTGCAAAACCTCTAGGCTGCACTACCAATATTTTTAGCTACTCCAGTCTAAAACGACAGCATCAGATTCAATAAAAACAGCACGATAAGAATTTACGCTTTATTAACAAAATAAAAAGCAAAACATTGCGATTTGGTTAATGTTAAGTGACACTTGACAAAATAAATAATGAAATCCTAAAAACTTAAGTTTATACAAGCTTTATTTGAAAAGAACATTTTAGGTACAAAAAATATAAAATTTGCTAACTAATTTAAAATATACTTCCAGACCGCGTCCTAGCGATACTGGTAACGAAGGTCATGCGATCGATCGAATCGAATCGATCATTCATATCACTTTTATGTTCGACGAATCAGAACGCGTGATTCTGTAAATAGAGTACATATCACTCGATCGCTCGATCGATCACCTATATTTTCTGACTTACAAGATACTTACACGTTTTTCTTCATATAGCCTTATGTAGACAAAATTGTATTAGGCTATTTTCTACTCATTCCAATAAACGATTATTATTAATGTTAGGACGCAGGGTAAGAAGAATACTTATTGCAGAAACTACTGAATGAATTAAAAAATAAACTGTTTACTATAAATGCCGTATCCCGAACTACAGAGTAAATATGAGAATTCTATTTTTTTTATAAGTTTTTGTATTATTAAATTCACTACAAGAAGATTATTGGAATTTAAAAAGGAAAAAATATCACTTATTAATCCATTTTAAATAAAAGAAACAAAGATTCACAAAATGTTTCTGGAATTTCATAAGTAATGATCCAAATGTCCGGATTCCAAATGTTTCAAACATTTCTGTTTAACTATCATTTTTATAAGTAATTGCATGTCGAATATACCCACTTGTTCAGAGAGACTTTATAAATACTGAAAGTGGAACGATTTATTCCAAAATAACCTTAACTGTATGTACAGTTGGCATTAATTACAAGCGGCTCCAATTATACATTTAACATCAGACTTTTAGCCACACAAATTTATAGGTTAATTACAATTCTTCATTACCTTAAATACTTTCATACTCTTTACATAGACAATCCTTTTCTGATATCATGTCAACTATGACACTTTTTGGATGTCCCCCATTTCTGACAGCTGTCAAAATCTGGTATCATAAGTACTACTGTCTAGGTTGACTATACAGGGTGGAAGGGAAGAGTGACGCATAAACGATTACCACGACATCACAATATGTAACGTGTCAGTAAAAGAGATACATACACATGATGGAGAGGACGCCAAATCACAAACAATTACCACATATTCCGGTCATTGTGACCCGCCCCCCCCCACCTCCACATGTCGATTTTTATATAGGTAGTTTTTTTTTCCATACATTTTGACTGTGTAGGTATTGCACTTTTGTAGAAAAGATGTGGGGATAAGGGGGATTCAGATTGATGTACTGAGTACGAGGTAATCGTGTGTGCGTCGGTTTACCTTCCACTCTCTATTAATAGTTGTCTGTCATTCACACCGTAAGCGAGAAGTCCGTCAAACAAACAACTGATTTTTAGTTGATAGCTCTGCTTGTCTCACTTCTCGCATGCGGTGCGACAAGTGCCTAAACTTGACATTTGGGAAAATAGATTTTTAAGAAATAGAGGGCCAATAACCATGGCCCCTTATAGCAACGTGGGTGGTAAATGTATCTTTGAAAGAGGTCCGAATGTAGTGATAAATCAGATGTACAGATCAATACAAACAAAAATGTTTGACGTTTTATTATATTGTAAGACCTCGCACAGATTTTACGTCACCAAACAATTTAAAAAAAAATACCAAGGAGTTTTCGTGATAATTTATGGTCATTACAAAATTTGAATATCACACTGAATTGCAGATGTGTGATCAATGATCTATGACTGATCATTCGGTTTCTGATCACTGTGGCGCTAGTGAGACTAGGTTTTTAAACTATAGTTATTTTACCTCTGATCGTAACATCCCGATTGAATATACAAGATCGTTAACCAAATATTCTCTACATATGTATAACTTTATGCAAAAATTTCTTGTTTGGTGTGAAAAAATACTTTCTACGGTAGGACGCACTCAAAACATTGTGCTGATGAATGCATTGAGTAGTCCAGAGCTTATGCAGGTATTTTAGGTAAATTAATAACTTTCAAAACGTGTGGGAAAAAAAAGGGGAAAAGTTGAAACTTGACCTCCATTATCTCCTACAAACTAGAAGTTTCCCAGGCATGATCCATGCATCCCAGGCATCTTGAAGGATGAGAACCTACCTTGAAGACTTGTCAGTGAGTGCAATACAATAGCAACCTTATTGTTACAGCACTAAATGTCACTCTGACTATGATAGTAATGAAAGTCAGAGACAATATAACTATGGTAGGACAGTAATTGTCTTATGAAGAATGAGCCAATCTAAGCTTCGTATTCCTAACAATTATACTTCTCCTTAGTAACCTCACATCACACTAGCGCCACCTACCGGTACATTGCTGTACTCTTTAACAGTCAAGGAAGTTGGCGGCCATGAGCAACTCAAGCGCAATTTCTGGTGCGATCGGGAACTCGGGGATCTCCGTCGACGAGTTTGTGTAACGTACCTTGTATGTAAAGTACATGCATACTTTCTGAAGCACGTGAGAACTGGAAAAGAGAAATTTAATTAATTATTTACCCTAATATTATACAAAATGAAAGAGTTGTCCATCCTTATCCTTACTAATACTTATTATTGAAGAGAAAGTGAGCTTGTTTGTTTGTTACGTCTTTAAACCTACATGGCTAAACCGATTTTGATGAATTTTGATACAAATAGTTGGGTCCCTGGAAACGGACATAGGCTATTTTTTTTTAAAAAGATTGAGATGTGAGGGAGAAAGAGGTAAGAAAAGGAAAACTTAGCATTGCTATTACAATAAATAAGGCGCAAGGGCAAAAACTACAGGTAGCAGGTACCTATAAATCAGGAAAGCGGAACTGTGTTACCCCGAATTTAACGCGAGCGAAGCCGCGGACAAAAGCTAGTTTATTAAAAACTTTGCCTGATTACTAGGTATTTTTCGTGTTGACTGACTGATGTTTATCTTTCTACCTTGAAAACTGCGAAAAGTCCAATATAAAATATCAATCCTCTTTAAAGGGGTTGGGGGCAGATTTCAAAAAAAAATTATGCACGATGTTTTTGTTAGTGACAAATAGTCCGCACACCAAGTTTTAGCTGCCTACCTTGAAAATTGCGGAATACTCCATACAAACTTCCACCCCCTATTTTAGGGAAGTGGGGGGTTAGAAAGAGACAAAAAGTAGCCTATTTCCGTCTCCAGGGTCTCAACTATCTCTGAGCCAAAATTTATCAAAATCGGTTTTGCCATTTAGGCGTGAAGATGTAGGTAACAAACAAACTCACTTTCGTTTTATAATATTAGTAAGGATGTATTGAAAAAAGACCTTCAGGACTGTGGGTTTTTCGAAAGAGATACCGCGGACCCGAAACACAAAGGGCAAAAGATGGAACATGGATGGCTTTTAGTCAGTAAAAGTCTGACCCTTTTCCCCGATCCGCCCAGAGTGGAGAAGAATGTCAACAAATGACTTCTTTTATTTTTTTCACATCTGCTACACGACATCGTTTTTCATCCATCTTCATCTTCTTTAGAGTTGTTTACAGCCTAGCATTCTAACTCACACAGTATGACAGGTCTAATCATGGACTTTTACATTTTCCCCATTAACTTGAGGAGCATTTGTGTGTTGCAAGATGTTTCGGTGCCCTGTAGCCATTTCATGCATCCTGCTCTGAACCAGTGCATAAATATAATATAATAAATATAAGGAGGACTAGTTATAATAAATACCCATGGCATTAAGTCTGCCCTTGTAGTCTGTGCTTCAAGTGTTAAATAAATAATGTATATTTAAGTACTTAATTCCACTAACAAGAGCAGAAAAGTGAAATAAAATATTAAATTATCACTATCAAATACTTACGGAATCTCCCTAAAATTGACCTCATTGGCTTCATTCTCAGCGAACTGCCCAGGTCCACTCAGCATAGCCTTGATGGTGCCAGAGGTGAGCGCATGCTCTCTCTTCACGATAAACTCGTGACCGTCTGAAGAGATCAGTTTCACGTACATCGCGTTGGGACCTTCACAGCCCCCATAGAGCTTCTCTTCGGAGATGGCTGACCCGCCTGAGCCGACAGCGGCGCTGCCAGCAACGCTTCCTGAAAGTTATTTATTCAAATTAGACCATTGGCCTACTTAGGCTAGTGGTCGCAAGCTCGTCTACTGTTCATTGCCAGGTCGGACAAAAAGTCATCAAGGGATTTTCCGTCAAGAATTGCTCATTAGCAGCTGCTGAGTCTGTGTTTAACAATAGCAATAGTTAGCTGCATCTCTGTCTAATCCTTCATTATTTTATGAAAAAATGTAGCGTCTAACCAGAGCCGACAACGCTGCCAGAGCGCTGCTCCTCAGCCACGCTCGTCGCGGCCACAGAACCCACTGACGGCGCAGGTGCCACTTGCTGTTCAGACATGTTCCTGCAAGCAAAAAACATAATCCAAAGTAGTAATTATAATAAAGTTACTTTTTGAAACAAATAAGAGCCAAGAAATAAAAGTCTATCCATCATAGTACTTAAATACTTCCATGCATCTTTTTTAAAACTTAGCTTATTTTTTTTTTACTGTGCTACCTATTAATTTCTATCAGTTATGAAAGTTTTTAAAAATGTATTAATCTTATAAATTGATTTATCAATAATGGCTAAATTGTACTTGTGTAAATGCTGTCACACAACATTACAAATACTGAACTGTAGAAGTGTAGAGGACCTAGAAAACGCCACCGCCACCGCAAATGAAGTGCCCATATACTGGACAAAAGATTTTTTTAAGAAGTTGGTACCACCAACACGAGAGACTATACTCAGTAGTTAAGCTACCAAAGCCAATGCACACCTGCAACCTCAGAAGCATTACAGGTGTGTTGCTATTTTCCAGACTAAATTATGTCTACAGCAACTGTAATTATAAACATTCATATACCCTACATATCCATTTATTTGTTAAAGTAGTGTCAGAGATAAAGTTTTTGCATCAGAACATTAACACCCTGTACTAACCAACTGACATTTTACTTTGGCCACCTCCAGCCAAATAACAACTTTCAACTTTAGCCAGAAATCATCTTTATGGACACTAACAACAAGCTTACGACAAGGTTTTTCAACTTTCATGTGAACTAAACAATTAAACTCTATGGTGATATTTGTTATCTGTGGTCAAATCAAAGGTGGTGGTGGCATTTGATGTGCCAGTCTTTTTTTCTGCAATCACTCAATCACACCATTAACTATCAGCTAATGTGTAGATTGAGATTTTTATGGTTTTATTCATTAATATAGGTACCATTATTTTTAGTATAGTGTTTGTGTACATTTTGTTATATATATATATATTTCTTCTGCGTTAATTGAGTTGAGATTTATTTAAATTAAACCATCATAATCTTGCTTTTTTTGGTGTCTGCACAACCCATTTTTTTCTTACATTCTCCCATGTCAATCTATATCCCTGTCCCACTATAATGCACTTATTTTTACTTCATATCATTCCTCACACAATCTATCCATTTTTTTTTTGTTTTTCAACTTCCACTCCATCCATCAACATTTATATTCATCACACTCGTAGTCACATAAGTTGATCAGCCAGAAAGACTAAAATCTATAATGATTTTACTTAAATATAAACAATATTTAATCAGTTATTCTGCATGAGGATTATAATATTATCAGTAATGTTACATTTACATGATTCATTTACAGATAATCAGAGTGCAATGTACAGGAAATGAAAAATGATTGATGTTCATACAATTTTTGAAAAATAAATGTTTTTGCATCATATACAAACTCCTTAGGTGATCCTCTGACCTACAACACAATATTTGTTTTCTGTGTGTCTACATTAAACCTTTGCGCGACAAAGTGTGCAGACGGGTGCAAAGTTTACATACATTGTTACCCTACATTTTTGTAAACAATCGTGCAACGGGTTAAGATGAATGTATGCCTGGTTGGCAATAGGTTGCCCACTCTTACATGAGATTTAAACCTAATCGGTGAAATGTAACTTAAATAAATGAAACAGCAACATAACTCATCAGGGATAACAAAGGAAAACAACAGTGCACATCCATCTAAATCATAGGCAAAAATAACTCTTTGTGTACTAGACCTACTTAAAAGAACATGGAGAGATTGTCCACTTAGTACACTACTATATTATAATAATCTTTACGAAATACTCAAATAAATAATCTTGAGGTATAAACACTAATATTAATTATTGAGTCTATCATCTATACACAGCCATTCTAAATTTAGAATGACCTCCCGACACTAATATTATTTTAATAATCAAGCGATTTAGTACTTGTAATCATACCAATGTTAATTTACAATCAACATCGAAAATTAATTGAGAAAAATAGTCCTCCAAATAAAAATGCAAAGGACACAAGAATCAAGAATCTTGGATGCCAATAAACTTTGACGTCATTACAGAGTGACTGTGCATATATTAAACATTACCTGGTTTATTTAATTGCTTCTAGAATTTACGAAGTAAATATTTAACTGCTGTTATGGCTCGAAATCGCCAAATTTATTAAATAAAATCTGAAAGTTAGGTTATCAGAATTGAGAGTGATTGACAATTTGAAGTTTTGACTGACTGACATGACAGTGAATGAATCAGAGAGACTGAGTGAATGAAATTGAACTTTTCTGTTTTCCCAAAATATGATTAGATAAGAGTCTTTTAGTAACTGATTAGCAAAAGCGTCAAACATTTCATGAAAAAAGCATGCAAGAATGCATGCATTAAAGCATCTAAAAAATGTTAAAATGTTCCGGAAATCAAAGTTGCTCAGGTTTTGGTTCGAAATGAATACAGTATTCATGTGCTAGACATAATATTGTTACGGAGATACAAGTCAATAGAAAAAAGCACTTTTGCCTGCCATTTTTGAAAAAAAAATGTAACAAAGACGTGAAGTGATGCAGGTAATAAGGGAGTAGGGTCTGCCCAAATGTACTTTTGACTCCTCCCGTATTCCTTCTTTTGCTCTTTGTGTTCCGGAGCCGCGGTCTTTTGAACAAACTCGCAGTTCGACCAACTCGCAGTTCGACCAACTCGCAGTTCGACCAACTCGCAGTTCGACCAACTCGCAGTTCGACCAACTCGCAGTTCGACCAACTCGCAGTTCGACCAACTCGCAGCCCGCCAAATGTACTTAAGAATGGAAGCAAAGCGCTAGGCTCTCGTTTAACTTTATCAATACCAACGGATGAAATATGTAATTAAATAGATAGTTAACTACAACCACTATTATAGCAATTAACAAAACTATAAAGTAAATAGAACAGCCTTTTTTACAGAAAATTATTTGTTGCGTTCCAGAGACATTGTATATGTATTGCATAACTTTGAAGCATCTTCAAATCATAAAATTTTGATTGAAACAAGAAAAATAAATGAAAGTAACACTGGAAACAACACCAAGCCATTACTTGTACAAAGTTTGAGTTGAAGCTAAAATATTCTACTTAACAATTTTAGTCAAATCGACTAATAAAAGCTGAAAATATTTAATACACTTGTGATTCTGAAAGCACTCGATGTAGGTCAATGGACCACAGCTGACGAGTCGGCGGACTTTTTTTGACATGGCTTTTGGCTTCATTTCATTATTTTGACATTTCGTGATTTCGATGTCAAGCGCTACGTATTTCTTTGAAAAAAGTAATTTTTCCATCCCTTTTCAATCTTTAATCAGTTTTTTCAATCGAAAAGTGTCTTAGGGACGCGGGTGGAAACCATCGCTGTGTGAAAATCGACTGCGGATACGAGAAATTCCGCGAGAACCATGTGACACGAATACGAAAAAGGGCTTCCAGACCGTCAATGTGACAGAAATGTTTTCTGCCATCGCGACGGGCCAGCGCCACCGCGGAGCCGATACGAGCACGACGCGAGATCAACGAACGGCGATATAGGGCAAGCGCGTCAAAAATGTGCGCGAGATGGCCAGCCCGCCACCGAACCCTAAGGAAGGCGAGGAGGGCGGCTCCGAGTTCAAAGAGGAGCCGAGCGGGGAACGCCCGGCCGCCCCGCAGAAGACGTTCATAGCGCCGCCCGCGTCGCAGCTGCCCACGAAGCTGCAGTACGTGACGCTCGGAGCGTCCGGCCCCAGCGGCATCAAGCAGTTGTTCCGCACGGTCAAAGTGGCGCGGCGCATCCCCACGCTGCCTCGGCGGCCGCGCGAGGGCGAGGGCAGCGCGCCCGGCCCCGCGCTGCCCGAGCCCCGGGAACCGCGCGTTCGCAAGGACCACAAGCGCCATGTCTGCGGCACTTGCGACAAACGCTTTTCCAGCCCTGGCAAGCTCAGCCAACATGTCCTCTCGCACACTGGCGAGCTGCCCTTCTCCTGCGACCTGTGCGACAAGCGCTTCAACTCCAAGTTCAAGCTTGTGCGACACAATCTCATACACAGTGAGGCTCGAGCCTTTGCATGCAATGTTTGTGGTAAGACTTTCAATCGTAAGGATCATCTCACCAACCATGTCAGAGTGCATAATCCAGTTAAAAAGCTTTATACATGTGAGAGGCCAGATTGCAGGAAATCCTACACATCACTTTTGAGCTACCGAAAACATGCTGCTCTGCATTCTGCTGAGGAAGGTAATCTTCAGTGTAAGATATGTGAAAAGAATTTTACCACCCGGCAAGATATAATATATCACTTAAAAGTCCACACTGGCAGCCGCACTGTTAAAAATGATTCTGATAAGAAGTTCACTTGCAACTATTGTGATCGAAAGTTCTTCACAGCTAAAGATGTTCGGCGTCATCTCGTCGTGCATACGGGAAGACGCGATTTTTTGTGTCCATATTGCCCTCAAAAGTTTGGACGTAAGGACCATTTGGTGCGGCATGTCAAAAATGCGCATCCTGAGGAATCATGGAAATCTGCAGCTGTAGGTACGTCTAGTGAACCCCCACCTGAGGCATCTGCATTTGAAGAAACATACACTGAGTACCCGATTGAAGATACGGATTTTGCTATGTGGAAATCACCCTCACCCAAAGAGAGTACATCAGAGGGAGGTCCAACCAGGGTACCCTCCACAGATATTATTGTTGAAATTCCACCAGACCTTGATATAAAAGTAGAACCTATAGAAATCAAATTGGAGGAATCCTTAGATATAAAGATAGAGCGGCCAGGGTCACCAGGATGTACGCTGCTACCAGTTGATCAGTTTCCTATGATGTTCATGGTAGCTCCGCCATACTCCCAGACGCCGTCCGACTTGCCCTTTTTGTCGACGCAGGAGCTGCCAGACGCAATGGAAGCGCATTTACTTCATTCAGGGAACGTAGAGTCCCTGTTGATGGACCCGGGCGAGGGCCCTTCAGGTTTGTCAAGCGAGATGCTAGGGCTCTTAGAGGATAGTGAGCCAACGTTCACAGGGGAGGAAGGTCGAGTCCAGCAACGACTGCCAGCGTTTACGCAGGCCTTCCAGACGGCGCAGAGCTCTAAGCCCCCGCCGCCGCCGCCCCCACCACACTAACCTCGCCTCACCAACACCTCTATGCCATTTACACTTTAGTCTTCTACTCGAGGCTGCCTAGGAGGGAGCAAGCAGTTCTACATTAGACTGTGGATGGCATCAGAAGGTTGTAAAGGGTGAGATTCCTGCATTTAGCTTATGTGAATACCGAACTACCTCACTAGGTAAGGTTGATCTAAGCTGTAAATAGTCTTGAGTGCAGTTAGTAATGCAATTTGTAATATTGTTGGACTTGTAATATTTTCACCTTTTAAGCATATAGGTACGGAAGCTAGAGGGTGCGCGCCCTCCGGCTTATATTGCCAAATTGTATATTTGTATGTCTCGGGTATACCAAAATTACTTCCGAATTCTACATGAATATGTGATCTAGTCGTGTATGTACTTTCGGAATTATATATTGTTTATTTATAGCGTACATGACGTTTATGGAGTATAATTGGGACCAACTCTGTGAGCTATTAGGTGGGATACAGTTAGTGCTTAGTAGAGACGAGCCGCGTTCGCGCCCGGCCCGGTACGAGTATAGTAAGCAGAATACAAGCAGGGTGTATGGCTCTTGGAAGCAGTGAGCTATTATAATATGTTTTAGAGAGGCTTGCTGCTTCCGACGCGATAATGTAATACAACAGAGAGCATATTCCTTTCGAATCAATAAAGTGAATTTAATATTCTGCCGGAGTAGATTAACATCAGATCTGTCTGTAACTAGATTGATATATCATCCTTATGTGTAAGTGCTAAGTGTTCATAACAGAGTTAAACAATTGAAGGCTTTATATTGTATGGTATTAGGGTTCCATTTCATTCTATTGTACAGAATGATATCGAAGTCCTTACAAATTAGCAGACTTGAGCTAGAAACAAAATGCAATAAAAATGATCAATATACCTCAGAGGCACTCGTGCTTCCTATAGAATAATATAAACGATACAAATTGAGTGTGTCTGATGAGCAAAGTAGACGACTTCGCGGTCGTAGGTAATGTACAGCGTTATCATTTTCATTAAAACTAAAATGTGCCAAAAGTGATAGGATTGTGGATAAGTGAATTCGATGTTCGTTACCGAGATCGCGATCAAAACCCTGGTTTCATTTGCTCGTTAGACTCGCGTGTGCAGGAACTAAAACTCATTCTTACGGATCTTTCAATCGATCTGCCGCTAACGACTATATAGGTATGCCAAAATTTCATTATATGACCACAATAAATTTTAATTTTTCATACAGAAATAATTTTCACAACTTGTTACTTCAGAGGAACAATTTATTTTCTTGGCATACGTTTTAGAATAATGAGCCAAATTATGTAATTCGATTAGTGATGTGTAGGTAAGTGTCAGATGGTTGATGTTATAATAGCGAGAATTTAAACATTTAACAACTTGTTTGGTGCGAAATGGAAGGATATTATAGCTTGGATTAGGTGCCTTGCATTTTCAAACAAAATATGTTTTATCGTATTCAACGCGTGCACAACTCGTAAGGTGATTTGCTTGATGATTCTTTCTTCATAAAACCGCATCTGCCTAATATTGTATAACTACGTTTCAAATTCTTATTTGTTACTTTTATACAAATCTTCTAATATACAATTTGAAACATTTCTTTGTCGCTGCGTTTTTTGATCAAAGGTAAGTCTTAAACACCTTGTCTGTTATTTAATGAACTAAAGAATCTTAACAATTTAGAAATAAGATCCATAATCTAGAATTGAGCCTAAGCAAACCTCAATTACCCATAGACAACATTCTGGAATTGCAATTCACCCATATCTATTAGCGCGGGCGAAACTTAATTGATTCCCTCATCCTCATGGTTCTGATGATTTTTACAATAATATTAATATTGATTTCGGTTATTTAATTAGGTTTTAACGGCTTAACGCGTTGTCTTATCGCGAGTTGTGCACGTGCGCTGTTCATTTCAGTTTCTTTTAGAGCGCTGTCGAGATTGGAGCATCATTATAATAATATTAGTCATAAATTACATCGTTTCTTGTCTTAATGCTAATGTAATAAGTAATTTACTTTGCAGCATTTAGAACTTGAAATCTTTGAAGCTGTTCAATAAGCTTATAAAATAGAAAGAAAAGGAACAACTACCCACGTTTGATACTATCCTTTTATTACCGAGCTTTCTGTTAATTAAACGTAATTAATATTGGGATAGTTTTAAAGTGAGTGGTGTTGTCTTTTTAGTATATGCACTCTTTTGCTTTCTCTGAATGTGGTAAATAGTACAAAAGTAAAATTCAACCACCCCAATTTCGATAGCGCCCTAAAGTATAATGAAAAAGAAAGTCTCATTCCTGACACAAAATGTTAAAAATATATTTTAAGTTTAATAATTTTCGGTAATGTAAAGGTTTTTAATAATAATGGTCAATGTTCGGCGTCTAGTAATTCGAGGAGAGAATAATGGTGAGATCATGTACACGCTTGATATGTAGAATATTATGTGAATATTTCTAATCTATTAGGTTAATAGGACTGTAAAAAATTTAATCTACCTCAAATGCAACTTATTCTGTTCTAGAAATTTAATTGTACTATGTTAGGTTAGTGAGAAAATTAGTTTTTTTTCTATTTGAGAAATACACGACCATAGGGCTGGTTGAATCAGTTAACACCTGTTGTCTTAATTTAATGTATAAGAAGTGTGTGCTGCATATCGAAATCTTTATTGATATACAAGTAAAATATGTATGATTATTATTAATTTCGCTTTTTATTTTATTGTGCTCTATAAGAGTGGCCTTTGAGTTCAATGTTGGATAGTTTTCGGATCGAGTTAATACAAAGTTTACAATCGAAAGATCTGGAATTTTAAAGTTAATGCAAGAAAAAAATAAAAATAAAAAAAAGTTTATCTATAATAATGTTAGGACCTTTCCTATCGCACATTTGGTATAAGTAAAAATAAGAAATTTTCATATATTTTGTATATCGATTATACATATTTCCTTTATGCAGATATCAGAAAAGATTTCCGCAAAAATGTTTTTTATAAATACAATTTATATGAAACTGTTAATGTTTAAGTTTTTTAGACTGTTGTATGTATTTGTTGGAAATATTTTTGCTAAATCCTTCCCGAGGTTGTAGACTGAAAATCAATCGGTTTGTTGGTTTGATTTGTGTGTATTGCTTTGGCTTAAAATTATGTTTGTGCTACCTATACCTTTAAACAACTTCGGTTTATGTAGATATTCGTTATAAAATTCAGTCATCTAAATTCTTACTGGGTAAATCATATATAGCCTGCTTTCATCATTTTGAAAGCAAGCACATTCATACATGAAGGTTATGGTTTATAATTTCTACTTTTCAAACTTCGAATGCTTCTATAATAAAGCCAAACCACAAACCGAATTCCCGGATTCAGTCTATGCCCTTAAACCACTAGTCATATACAATAGCAGTACATTAGATTCTCAAATAGGCAGTTATACTGAGTGATATTTACCTATCTGACGATTTACAATAGTTTTACAGCAATTGGTGCAAACAATAAGTACAAAATGTTACACATAGTGTATAAATACCGCCGGTTTCATCGAATTATACCTATCAATAGAATTCCCGACATTTGTCATAACAGGATAACGCAGTTTGAGAAAAAAAGAGCTTTATCATGTAAGTTCTATAAAAACGTCTAATATACGTTCGAAACAAAGAAAAAAATGACCATTTAATTTACACGATAAGGCTAGTAGGTAGGCCCTAATTAGATGAAATCGGCGCTTATACTTTTTCCTCATATTTTATTATTGATACATAAATATACAACGACACAATGCAATATATTTTTATAAAGTTTTTTTAGATTGTAAAATAATTATTAAAATAGTTAACATATCAAAGACTACCATGTACGGCCGTTTTTGTTGTCATGTAACTTGAATATTTAATATTAAAGTTCATTACCTGTATTTATTTATTTAACATTTTATAGTTAACAGATGTCAATTGACGATAAAATCTATCTGTTTTGGCGACACTTTAAGTGTTTACCTTTTTATTTGAATTGGGGAATATCTATGCATAATTGTTAACTTTTTCATGTACCCCCAGTTTTTTTAGTTTTATATTTAATGAGTGTAACTCATTTGTATTTATATTTTTGTAAAAACGAAATTATGTTGTGTAATACCAAATACATAATTATTATCATATTTTTTATTTTGTGCTTACATCTGTAAAGTTTCGAATATTTTTTTAATTTCTCTATGTTAGTTTTGGTTACAGCAACGAAGCTGCTGTGAGTGATAGAATAATATTGTTTTTAAATCATGTTGAATTTAATTTACGATGCCTATAATAAATCTGCATTTTTTTCGCTGGAAGATGTTCTATAAATTTGCATGAGAATCTTGTAATAAATGTTACATTAAAATTGCATCTGCATCACCTAAAAAGTGGTAGAAATCTGCACAAAACAATTTTTCTATTAATATTCTCTTACTCGTAGCAAAAAAATTAAAATTAAAAAAAAATGATCAATAGATATACGATATACGTAATTTTGGTACATACATAGGGGCCTTATAATAAATTTAAAAAAAATGTAGAAGATTTATTGATTTAAAAATGAAAAAAAGTAAATATTTTTAGGAACGTATGATATTTTAATAGAAATGATCTATTTTTGTTACGCTTTTATGGAGTAATACATAATAAATGTTTTTGAAAAGAACGTAACGTGTCAGATTTATAATATGTTAGAAATCAAGATTTACGAATTAGGATAGTGGGTAGCGCAACTTTGAAAAACAAAAACAAGTCGTGATGTAATACGGTCAGCAACCCTAGCCTACAAATCTAAGGGTTCTCGACATTTGTCGCCGAGTATACGTACCTTTAGTTTCAGCACTCGTTTTGGGCGTTAAGAACGTAAATCTTGATTTTCAGCGAACAAAACCGTATATTGACAGTATCTACTAACGCAGTTTTCTCTCGCAGGATAAATGATAATAAATTATAAACATTGTACCTGGTTTATAATAACATGATGTAATATGGTCTTCATTGTAATAAATATTTGGAACATCCATTTTGTTTTGTTTTCCCACCCACCTATTTATGCCGCATAGCGATTTTTTTTAAGTTATGGTTCCGGAGCAAATATATTTTATTATAATTCTTCTCGCAAATCACAATTTTCTTTTAACTGTATTAGTTAAAATATAGACAGTAAGAGTAAATAATATAATAAGAAGAAAATATATTGACGCTAAACACTTGTTAGCAATAAATCATGTTGTCATTGTATCATTAGTCTGATTTTACGCGCATTTACGACACTACATTATTACTCAATTGTCGGTATTAAATGGCCATTATTTACCATCCACAGGAAATAAGAAAAACTATGCGCGCGTCAGCTCGACGTAGTTACGAGGAAAAAATAATTTATCAATGACGTTGCTAGTTCACGGGTCAATGACCTTTGAATGTCTAGTTTTTTGGTGGATTTCTAATGCACTCGGCTAGACATTTGTGTTGGTTTTCACGTGCCGCCGACGATGCGTCAGAGTCTATAGATACTATTATACTGACAGTATAACTTCAAAAGAATAAAACAAGTATGCAGCCAATATAGATGAAATATATTTTATTGCTGATCAATTCTTTAACAAATAACACATAGACTTAGAACCAGAAATAACAAAATAAATACCTAATCCACGGTAAACAAGAGGAAACGCAAGAAATGCAGTCAGGATAATTATTAGTCTATCTATAAACACGAAATTTCTATACACTTACAGGTGTTATGGTTAACTTCAATTGAATTTTACACAGATATACATTCATTATTGTAAATATACAAGTTCGATGATTACTTCACATATAACATCATTTCATTCAAGTATCTAATTTTTCTATACCTGAATTTGAACTAAATTAAAATTGTACTAAAAATACTAACACCCTCCCGGTAGCCGGGCGCGGAGGCCGCAGATTTAAATATTATAAGGCTTTAGAAAAATATCGTTTTTACGAAACAGACAGAGACTAAAGAGTCCCATAGTTTTAAGGTTCGTCCAACCTATAAATGCACGTATTAAACACCAGTCACCGAAAAAAAAGGAATGTTCGATTATTCAGACGTTACTAAACGTAGTCTTTGCTAGCTGACGCGACCCGTCGCCTCAGTCTGTTAACAAACTGGCAAGCGAGAAAGAATCATTTCACTGTCCGTCTTTTAATTTTTCTCACTTTGCCGCTTTTAGAGGGTTTGCTCTTAAGCGATATACTATCTAGATTTGGTAGTTCAGAGTCAGTATGTCTGTCAACGTTCTTGTGGAGAACAGGGTTGTCGTTAGCATCGTGGTCGGAGCTGTCGACTCCATTCTCCATTCGCACTGTGTTCACGTAGACGGAGTTGTGTGGGGGGCTCACGTCCATATCATCATCGTCAGAGTCCTGATAGTTCCCGTTGGGCTCGGGCCGTTTGTACTGGAAGCTCGTCCGCCTGTATGTGACATCTTCGTCGGATTCCGCGGCTGACTTAACTTTGTATCGTCGGTTAATGTTTTGGAGGGATTGGTTCTTCTGCAGTTCGCCGTGTAAGCTATCTCTGATGTTCATTTCTGAGGTAGATTTGGTGCAGTATTCCTCTTTGTCCGACTCTGAATATTTGCGGGAAAGTCGTCGCGCGTCGAAGGTTTTGTCTTTGTCGGTGAGCGAGACGGGTTGTGCGGTGTTGGTGGGAGATTTGAGCCGCACTTCGGGCCCGCCACCGTAGATGCTGGTGAAGAACCGCCATAACTCCTCGCTGAGCTGAGCGTGGTCAGAGCCCGGTTTGATCGTGAGTGTCGTGGTGCCGTCGATTTCCTGAAAATTAAATGTCACACTTAAAATCACACATATACGGTGATTTCACATTTTACATGAAAAAAATCCTTGTACATATATTGTGCATATCTACGACAGGTTTTGTTGTTTTAAAATTTAGTTTTTGTTATTACCGATGAACTGATGAATGGATTGTGTAAGGAATGAGATAAAAGAGAAAGAAGTTGATGATGGCGTGACGTGTGACAGTGGAGAATAGAAGAAGAAAACGTGTTGCGCCGACCTCAAACAGAATAGGACAAGGGCAGGAAAATGTTGATGTTGCATTGTAAGTATCAACTTGAGACCTTGGAAAAAAATTGGCAAAACAAAACAGTCAAGTTATCACAAAAAAACAGTCACTTCTTAAGGGCGCATTTACAATTCGGACGAAATTATGCTGTTTTTTGGTACATTTTATGACTAAACTGAACCAAATCAAATGTAGCTTATAACTACCACAAATAGATTGGTTCTTTAGCTTTAAACGGAGGAAACTGTTTTCTTGTTAATAATAGTTTTTGATACTGTAAAAACGATCGGCCGTTGCCATTAACCACAATTTTTTCGATACCGGGTTGTGTTTAGGTACATTTTTTGTTCTACTAAAAACACATTTTAAGATTTCTAAAAATACTACAAGTAGGCAAATATAGTCTATTTTAAATCTAGGAAAAAAAAATATGTCGCAGTGTCATAAATACTCGCACAAAAAATAAAATAAGAAACTTATTTTTCCATATATTTTGCTATTATGGGTGAATCCTAAGAGATTGCAATAAGGGTTATTTTACTTTTTGTTCCTGTTTTGATTTATTGCACAAACATTCCGGATGAAATCTCAATCCGCACTCGGCTGCCGTTGTGAGTGGACGCTGTATCGCCTGTCAGAAGCAGTTTGTGTTGAAAAGATCGCTGTATAAATACGAAATATTGGATAAATCAAATTTGATACTTGACAAGATAAGATTTTTCTAAATGACAATATTTTATTTCGCTAAAACAAATGCTTATTCGTCAAGAACTTGTTGGAGTGATCTGAAGTTCTACTTCGGTGACTGCTACTAGAACTCTTTGACGGATCAAACTAGATGTGTCGAGTTTGGGCTCGTTTTGTTAGTTATGACGAAACCTTACCTCCGGACTTGATGGAGTGACCTGAAGGTCTACTTCGGTGACTGCTACTGGAACTCCTCGACGGATCGAACTAGATGTGTCGAGTTTGGGCTCGTTTTGTTAGTTATGACGAAACCTTACCTCCGGACTTGATGGAGTGACCTGAAGGTCTACTTCGGTGACTGCTACTGGAACTCCTCGACGGATCGAACTAGATGTGTCGAGTTTGGGCTCGTTTTGTTAGTTATGATAAGAGCTTACCTCCGGACTTGATGGAGTAACCTGAAGGTCTACTTCGGTGGCTGCTACTGGAACTCCTCGACGGATCGAACTAGATGTGTCGAGTTTGGGCTAGTTTTGTTAGTTATGATGAGAGCTTACCTCAAGACTTGATGGAGTGACCTGAAGGTCTACTTCGGTGGCTGCTACTGGAACTCCTCGACGGATCGAACTAGATGTGTCGAGATTGGGCTCGTTTTGTTACTAATGATGAGACTTTACCTCCGGACTTGATGGAGTGACCTGAAGGTCTACTTCGGTGACTGCTACTGGAACTCTTCGACGGGTCGAACTAGATGTGTCGAGTTTGGGCTTGTTTTGTTAGTTATGATGAGAGCTTACCTCCGGACTTGATGGAGTGACCTGAAGGTCTACTTCGGTGACTGCTACTGGAACTCCTCAATGGATTGAACTAGATGTGTCGAGTTTGGGCTCGTTTTGTTAGTTATGATAAGAGCTTACCTCCGGACTTGATGGAGTAACGTGAAGGTCTACTTTGGTGACTGCTACTGTAACTCATCGACGGATTGAACTAGATGTGTCGAGATTGGGCTCGTTTTGTTACTTATGATGAGACCTTACCTCCGGACTTGATGGAGTGACCTGAAGGTCTACTTCGGTGACTGCTACTGGAACTCCTCGACGGGTCGAACTAGATGTGCCGAGTTTGGGCTCGTTTTGTTAGTTATGATGAGAGCTTACCTCCGGATTTGATGGAGTGACCTGAAGGTCTACTTCGATGACTGCTACTGGAACTCTTCGACGGATTAAACTAGATATGTCGAGTTTAGACTCGTTTTGTTAGTTATGATAAGACTTTACTCCGGACTTGATGAAGTGACCTGAAGGTCTACTTCGGTGACTGCTTCTGGAACTCCTCGACGGATCGAACTAGATGTTTCAAGTTTGGGCTCGTTTTATAAGTTATGACGTGATCTTACCTCAGCGGTGTGCGCTGGGTCTAAACGTGTACTGTTTTGAATGCTTTTGCTAACTGGTATAAATTCTCTTTATTTTTAATTATCATCGAACTAAAGTGGCAAACACATCATTATAATGGCGTCTGTACATCCTCATGTCAGTGTATCGGTCACTCCGTCAAGTCTGGAGATGGGGTCTCATCATAACTAACAAAACGAGTCTAAACTCGTCACATCTAGTTCAATCCGTCGAGGAGTTCCTGTCATCTAGTTCAACAAGTCCGGAGGTAAGGTCTCATCATAACTAACAAAACGAGCCCAAACTCGACACATCTAGTTTGATCCGTCAAAGAGTTCCAGTAGCAGTCACCGAAGTAAAACTTCAAATCACTCCAACAAGTTCTTGACGAATAAGCATTTGTTTTAGCGAAATAAAATATTGTCATTTACATCACATCACACACACCCCACATCTAGTTCAATCCGTCGAGGAGTTCCAGTAGCAGTCACCGAAGTAGACCTTCAGGTCACTCCATCAAGTCTGGAGGCAAGGTTTCATCATAACTAACAAAACGAGCACAATTTCTACACATCTAGTTCAATCCGTCGAGGAGTTCCAGTAGCAGTCACCGAAGTAGACCTTCAGGTCACTCCATCAAGTCTGGAGGCAAGGTTTCATCATAACTAACAAAACGAGCCCAAACTCGACATATCTAGTTTCATCTGTCGAGGTGTTCCAATAGCAGTCACCGAAGTAGACCTTCAGGTCACTCCATCAAGTCCAGAGGTAAGGTCTCATCATAACTAACAAAACGAGCCCAAACTCGACACATCCAGTTCAATCCGTCCAGGAGTTCCAGTAGCAGTCACCAAAGTAGACCTTCAGGTCACTCCATCAAGTCCAGAGGTAAGGTCTCATTATAACTAACAAAATGAGCCCAAACTCGACACATCTAGTTCAATCCGTCGAGGAGTTCCAGTATCAGTCACCGAAGTAGACCTTCAGGTCACTCCATCAAGTCTGGAGGCAAGGTTTCATCATAACTAACAAAACGAGCACAATCTCTACACATCTAGTTCAATCCGTCGAGGAGTTCCAGTAGCAGTCACCGAAGTAGACCTTCAGGTCACTCCATCAAGTCTGGAGGCAAGGTTTCATCATAACTAACAAAACGAGCCCAAACTCGACATATCTAGTTTCATCCGTCGAGGTGTTCCAATAGCAGTCACCGAAGTAGACCTTCAGGTCACTCCATCAAGTCCAGAGGTAAGGTCTCATTATAACTAACAAAATGAGCCCAAACTCGACACATCTAGTTCAATCCGTCGAGGAGTTCCAGTATCAGTCACCGAAGTAGACCTTCAGGTCACTCCATCAAGTCCGGAGGGAAGTTCTCATCATAACTAACAAAATGAGCCCATACTCGACATATCTAGTTTCATCCGTCGCGGAGTTCCAGTAGCAGTCACCGAAGTAGACCTTCAGGTCACTCCATCAAGTCCAGAGGTAAGGTCTCATCACAACTAACAAAATGAGCCCAAACTCGACACATCTAGTTCAATCCGTCGAGGAGTTCCAGTAGCAGTCACCAAAGTAGACCTTCAGGTCACTCCATCAAGTCCAGAGGTAAAGTCTCATCATAACTAACAAAATGAGCCCAAACTCGACACATCTAGTTCAATCCGTCGAAGAGTTCCAGTAGCAGTCACCAAAGTAGACCTTCAGGTCACTCCATCAAGTCCAGAGGTAAGGCCTTATCATAACTAACAAAATGAGCCCAAACTCGACACATCTAGTTCAATCCGTCGAGGAGTTCCAGTAGCAGTCACCAAAGTAGACCTTCAGGTCACTCCATCAAGTCCAGAGGTAAGGTCTCATCATAACTAACAAAATGAGCCCAAACTCGACACATCTAGTTCAATCCGTCGAGGAGTTCCAGTAGCAGTCACCGAAGTACACCTTCAAGTCACTCCGTCAAGTCCGGAGGCAAGGTTTCATCATAACTAACAAAACGAGCCCAAACTCGACATATCTAGTCTCATAATATCTCAAAAATATGAAATATTTTTTGATGGTACGAAGAATTACGAAAAAAAACTATTCAATGTATCAAAATGAGTTCACTTGACTAATATTTCCGTGCCTACTTTAGTGTGTGTGACTTTGTCAATGTAGTAGTTCGATTCTATGCCTATCAATTTTGCAAATTTCATTCGCAGGGACTCATCATCAAACTAAGTAACATTAGTATACCACGGCTGATATTGGAACGAAGTTCCTTTTCGCGCTAGACGGAAAAAAATAAGACCAAAAGTTGTAACGACACTTTTTGCTATAGTTGTAAGCCGTGCGGCGTGCGCGTGTTTCTCTATCTCTCTCTCTTATAGAAAGCAAGCCAGTTATTTTCGTTTTGTCTTTCAATTTCGCATTGAACAGTGTGGTGTCGCGACGATTATTTTTGTTGAGTGTGCACAGGTTTTTTGTACATAGTAAATAATAACTTCATTCCACCCGGTTGTCCCTTGACACCTATCAAGTTTTTTTGTAATACTTTTGGATCACCTTCTACAATAACCACAGTTTGAATACAACAAATAGTTGTAGGTACCTGTTTGCTAACGATGCCGGAGTTATCGACGGGCGGCGGCGGCTGCTGCGTCTTGTTGCGCACGAATGCTTGCCACTGCCGGAACCAGTGCATGCTGATGCCGTAGATCGCGTGGGGTCGTTCTTGTTCCTGTATTTTACATGTTGGTTTCGTTACAATAATCACTTTTATAACAAAATAACTTAAAACACGAAATTTTTTTTATTTTGCTGGTAACCCTATTTCATAAACAAAGACAATTTGATTGACATAAATGTAAGTAACATCTTCAAACAATTTGACAAAAATATAGTCTTGCAGACGGTTTTCGGCCACGGGGGCCAATCTCAGCGGAGATTAGTCATCTGCGCGGGAGATGTTATAGTGCAGGCGAGTGTGCGCACTCTCTGTTCCCTCACTGTCATAATCCGATGAGACAGCAATCGGATACGACCGGAGAGAGATCAGCCACAGGACCTGCTTAACCTGCTTTCTGGGCTGCTACCGTGAAATTCCTAATGGAAAAAACCCAATGACACTTTTTGCCTGGCCCAGGAATCGAACCCAGGACCCAATGCTCAGCAGTTGCGCTTGCGACCGTCAGACTAACGGAGCAGTTAAACAAACAGAAATAGAATGTAGTTGAAGGCATTAATATTATCTATTAATCTTGCCTGGCAAGCAGCATTCTTTACCCATGAGTGGAATAGAGCAGGCTATAAATAAAAAAGCAGCATTTATTATACGATCAGACACTTAAGGTGGAAACTCCGGAGTAGCCCGCAAAATTCAAATTTTCTTATTTTTTTCTTGGTTGTTGTTTACAATATAATAAGCGACCGTAAAAAAACATTGTTTTATGGAGTTTTATCATTAAAACCCATCAATGAAGCCCTAGTTGATTGAACCATGTCATTACAAAAAATACAAAAACAAATAAATCCTTACTAATATTATAAAAGTGAAAGTGAGTTTGTTTGTTTGTTACGTCTTCACGCCTACTAAACCGCTTTTGATAAATTGTGGTACAGAGATATATATGTAGATACATAGGCTAACTTTTTTTTTAAAGTGAGAAATGAGGGAGAAATAGAGAGAAAAAAGGGAAAACATAGCATTGCCATTACAATAAATAAGGCGCTAGGGCAAACACGTGTAAACATACCTGGAAGCTGGCGTGCAGCTCGCAGAAGGAGGCGAGTTCCCTGGCGCGGCGCGTGCGCAGGCGCTGGGCGGCGCGCGCGCACACGCCGCACTCGTGCACGTGCGACACGGCCGGCCCGCCGCCGAAGCTGCAATACATACCACACCCTTACTCATGACACCTTCGCAGTAACTCTGACAACAGCATCACAACATGAACCTTATTGTTATGGGAATAAAAATCAATGTTATTGACACTAAAATTCCTCCGTACCAGGAAAAGCACATTTTCATTTATCTTTTCCACACACTGTGTCTACATATCTCATCCAACTTTCTTCTCACAGGTCTGCTGGAAGAAATTTCTAATGAAATAAGCAGTAACTTTGTGCTCTTCTGTCTTAATGTAATGTCCTGTCATGTATTTTGTGTGTGTGTGCTTAAATAAATAAATTAAGTGTTAAGCTACACAATGCGCCGCCGCGGGAGACGCCCCGGGCGCCGCGAGACGACTCCCGGCCACCGTAGATGCGGGCCTGTGGACGGTGAGCAATGGGTAGCTCACCGTCAGTCCGTCGATTGACGACAGGCCGTGTCGACGGCGCGTTCGTGTTTCACGCGCGCCTCAAAGAGATGTCAGCAAAGCAGAGGGGCTTGCCAGAGCCTCCGCCTGCCGGGGTTGCGGGTTGTTCGAAAGAGATACCGCGGCCCCGGAACGTAAAGGGCAATAGAAGGAACATGGGTGGGTTTTAGTCAGTACAAGTCTGACATGCCCCCCCGCTCCACCCAGAGCGGGGGAAGTCATTGGATGATTTCCCACCCGAAAAAAAAAGCTACACAATGTCCTTTTTTTGGTATTTTTCGTCGTGTCGTTGAGCTATTTGAGTTATGAGTCGAGCTACACGGCTATGTGGCTTAACCCTTAACCACCTAGCGTCGGTCACAGTGACTCCATTCGATATATTTTTTCAAATATTTCCGTTACTTCGCGTGCCACAAGCCTGTGACTCTGTGTACTTTTTCCCCTCCCTCTCCAGTTTGCGCTCCGCGCCCGACCAAGCAACACGTGCGCGCAGTGATAAGATTCAGGTAAATATATTTCGTTTGCGGTCATGGTGACCGACGCTAGGTTGTTACGTTACTTTTAGTGTTAACATTTTCTTGTTGTTTTTTTGGTTTATTATGTCTCAACGTGATCAAAATATAAGTAGATGGTTAGAAGAGTGTGACTCGGATTCCGAGGATCAAAGGGACGTGCCGGAAATACCAAATGAAGATTGCAGTGACGTTGAAGATGTACCAGTAGACCACGTCATTGATGGTGATTGTCAATCAGACTCTGATATTGATGTTGACGAGTTAAATGAAGACGTCGATAATCTGCCAGTTGATAATGATGATCTGCCAGTTGATGATGGTGCATCTTCCGATGATGATGTTCCATTGGCAAGGTACCGGAACTACTTTGGAAAAAATCGTTGGTCGTCTCAAGCTCCAGTTTCGCGATCAAGGACTTTGCAACACAACATCGTTTGCCAACCGCCAGGATAGAAAAGGAACTTTATAGATGTTTTGAACAGAAATACAGTACCAATTGATATATGGCAGTTATTTTTCACTGATGATATGTTAGAAGTAATTGTTAAGCATACAAACGAAAAAATTAGAAAGATAAGACCTAACTATCAAATTCAGACATGTGTTCAAGACCTCGATGTAGTGGAACTAAAGGCTTTTATCGGTATGTTGTACTATACCGCAATTTTCAAAGAAAACCACACACATTCCATGTGTGTTTTCAGTGCAAAAATCCAATTTGCGTTGAGTGTTCTCAAAAAATGTGTGTAGACTGCCGCGAAAAATTGTAAATGTTAGGGAGTTGTAATTTTATCATTATTGTGATTTTATTGTGCCAATGATAGTTTTATATAAGAGGTTATATGTTTAAGTTATTAAAAAAATTAAAAATTAAGAAGTCTCATTGATTGTGATTGCTTAGATCTCAGCTTAATTAAAAAACTTAAAATTTGTTAAAATATTTGTAAGTCAACTTTTAATAACGATAGTAAAAAGTAAAAGTGTTAATTTGAAGAGTTTATTAAAACAATTTGAATAAAAACAATTGAAAAATATAATGTAGTTTTGATTTACAGCAGTTTTTGAGCTTTTTACCTTCCTATTAGTACTTATAGGCAAGCGGTCACCATGACCGACGTTAGGTGGATGTGTTACTAGAATACACGTTAGGTGGCCAAGGGTTAAAATGACCATCGCCTCATGCAAGTTTACCAAGATTTTTGTCTGGACCTTAAAAGAGACGACAGAGTTTCGGTTGTCTGTAAAATGCTAAGCAGATGAAAGTAAGATATACTCCTTGCCGGTAAACGAGTATCCGCAGAGGTTGTATACGCATTACACTGCAGGTGGACTACCATGAAGTCCTACAGCAGTTTTAGTTCAATCTGATTCCATTGTGGGGAAAGAGATAGCTCTATAAATCTTGTATAGCTTTGTCTCTTTCCCCCACTGTAATGACATATAAATATTACTGCTTTAAGACGTCAGGGTATCCCCACAGGTTGTATACTCACTGCAGGTACAGGAACTCCCACAGGGGTTGCGGAACGAGGGCGGCTAGATGATGCAGATGCGGCGCACGGTCGGGCCTGACCCCACCGTGCCAGCATACAAAGTCGCTGTTGTCTATGGGACCCGGCTCCGCCCATGTGTTGAATCTAGCGAGGAAATTACTTTTACTTTACTTTTTTTTTTACTTTTTTTAAAAAAACGTTGCCCCACATTAGGAATTTCTCCTGTATCGTGAGTGCGTTTACAAACATATAAACTCACATACACAAACAGCCAGACCCGAAACAACTATCTGCAGGTCATACAAATATTTGTTCCGTGCGGGAATCGAACCCGCGACACGCAGCGCAGCAGTCGATCCCTCAGCCACTGCGCCAACCGTGCCGTCAAAATTAAATATCGGGTGAAATAAAAAACATTGTTGTAAAATTTTCGCCTTTAGAAACATATGCATGTAATTTGTTATAATTCGTTTATTTATTTTTGTACACTTTTTTATATTTTTAAATATTTCTATATAATTAAAACAAAAAATAAACATTAAAATTAAATTAAATTAAAAGTAGTCCACCGGTATCGGGAACAGGGTCCAAGGTACCGGCAGTCAGGGCTCCAGAGAGAGGAACCTCCTAACGATACGACCCTTGTCCAGAAGTACCACTTTCTGTATCAAACCATTGATCCAGCTGCCTACCGAGAGCCTTCTCAGGTGTTGGTAGAGGCTTTGGCAATTAAGCCATTGGCTGTAACGACTATCGGCACAATGATCGCTGAGTCCACATCCCACATGTGGACAACCTCGCGAGCCAAGTCAATATACTTAAATTGTTTATAATTAATGTTAGTTTTAACTTTAATCAATTAAAAACAGTACTAACAACCAAAGAAAGGGGGGCCACCCTACCGGTGCCACACGACGTCAAGTAGGTTATTACTTATTTACATGATAATTATATCGTTATTTCACATTTATATTATTCGTTCATTTATTGATTAATTTACATATTATTTACATTTTTAAATATTTCTTACTAAAAAAAAACACGAAAAAAACATTTAAAAATATAAAAATAGTAGCCCACCGGTATCGGGAACAGGGTCCAAGCTACCGGCGGTCAGGGCTCCAGAGAAAGGAACCTCCTAACAATACGAGCCGTGTCCAGGAGAACCGCTTTCTGTATCAAGCCCTTGATCCAGCTGCCTAACGAGAGCCTCCTCAGGTATTGGTCGAGGCTCTTGGCAATTAAGCCATTGGCAGATACGACTATCGGCACAATGATCGCTGAGTCCACATCCCACATGTCGACAACCTCGCGAGCCAAGTCAATATATTTGATTTGCTTATCTTTCTCGGCTTTCACGAGGTTCTCATCATGCGGGGCTGTTATGTCAACAATCATTGCGCGCCGCTCTGATCGATCCACCACCACTATATCAGGCTTGTTGGCAACAATAGTCCTATCAGTGATGATGGATCGATCCCAGTACAATGTGATATTGCCATGTTCGAGAACTGGGTCGGGCTCATACCTGTAGTACGGCACTTCCGATTCCACAAGGTTATATTTTAAAGCAAGTTGCTGATGGATAATCCTGGCTACAAGGTTGTGTCTATGCAAGTACTCTCCGTTAGCTAGACGAGAACAACCGGAGATAATGTGTCGAATTGATTCACCCGGACGGTGGCATGCCCGACATATGTCAACCGTGCCGTCCTTCACAATAAATCTCCGGTAGTTATTTGTCATCATAACTTCATCCATAATTGCACAGACAAAACCCTCGGTTTCTCCAAAGAGATCCCCGGAACGTAGCCAGGCTACGGACGCTGATTGATCTACATCGGGACCATGTAGGGCCCGGAAAAAGCGTCCGTGAAGCTCCTTACTCTGTCATACCTCCCTGCGGTCGTTAGTGTCAAGCACTACAGGTTTGCGCCAATTCTCTTTAGCCAAGGAGAGCGGGGTGAGGCCTTTGTCCACTGCAACCACATCCCGATGCATTCCCACGTCGGTTTCTAGGAAATATTCCCTTAGACTGCATATCTCGCGATTGTGGAGAGTCTTAGCGTTTAAAAAGCCTCGACCTCCACAACTTCGCGGGATATACAGTCTCATAACCGAAGAACGTGGGTGATGCATAAATGCCGTTAACAATGTACGGACCTTCCTATCCAGGGCGTCCAGTTCTGTTTGAGTCCATTTGAGTATGCCGAAAGAGTACATCAAAACCGGCATGACCCAACCGTTGAAAGCACGCACCTTGTTTCCGCCTGATAAAAGACTATTAAATACTTTTCTCAGGCGGCCAAAGAAGCGTTCCTTCAACGATTGCTTCATGTCAGCAACATTGATGCCCTGCGCTTCCGACATCCCCAAATACTTGTAGGTTTCGGTTGCTGAGAGGGATCTAAGGTTTATGGAATCTGAAAGCTGGGTTCCCACAGATTCCACAATTTCCCCTCGCTTTACATGCATGACCGCACATTTGTCCACACCAAATTCCATCCTGATGGAACTACTGAAGGTAACCTTCAGTAGTTCCATCAGCTGCAAATCGTTGGGGGCAAAGAGTTTCAGGTCATCCATGTAAAGAAGGTGAGATATAACCTGACCACCTCTCTTCAATCGATAGCCCAGACCTGAATTCTCCAGCAACGTGCTTAGAGGATTCAAGGCTAAGCAGAACCAAAGTGGACTCAAACTATCGCCCTGGAATATACCTCGCTCTATCCTTATCGGTTCACTATTTCTCTGAATCTGCCGACATCCTGGATAGCGAAGGACTGTACTCCATTGCCTCATACACGAGATCAGGAAGGTGCGCAGAGTTGCATCAATTTTATACAAATCTAGCACCCTCATGATCCATGTATGTGGCACGGAGTCATAGGCCTTCTTGTAGTCTATCCAACATGTCGAAAGATGCCTTCGGGAACGGCGAACCTGTTGACTAATGGCCATATCAATGAGGAGCAGATCCTTAGTACCGCGGGACCCGTTCCTACATCCATTTTGAGAAGCAGACATGATTGAATTGTCATCAATGTGTTTAGTGATTTTAGCTCTCAAAATGGATGTAAGAACTTTATAAAGTGTCGGAAGACACGTAATTGGTGTATAATTTGTAGGTTCCGCCGTACTACCCGATTACCTAAATTAAACGATGATTTGAAAGATATTAATCACTGTTTTATATTATACTTGTGGGTTTTACAAATTCGAACACTGCGTAATGCACAGACAGAACCAGAGAGTAATAACACAAAAAAGGGCGTAACCATAAACAGGATACATGTGGAGTTCTCTATGAGCTCTTACACAAGGCGCCAAAGGACATTGCTCTGCGTCGATACATTGTTGGCCCTGGAGCCAAGAGCATTGGATAATTATGTATTGTATTCTCTATCATTAGTAGACTCCTAGAAGATCTTGTTTTTATAGCGGACTAGCTGCAGAAAAGATATATTTCAAAAAAAGTATCAGATTTTGAGGTTATAATCTAACCATAACAACGAATATTAAAAGCAGGTATAATTGCTGGCTATGATTTTTCATAGCTCTGAGTAATTTTTAAGAAACTGAAAAGTATTATCATAATACCTACCTAGATAATTAGGTACCTATGCAGTTATTTTTCTAACGTCCCAAAGGCCGAAAGTCACCAAAACACCGAAGAAAAGAACACAGGAAAAGCACAGCACAGGAACTGTAACTCTGCCAAAGTGATAATGACGACGTTCACGGCAAAACTAGGGATGTAATACGACACCATTAATCGATTTTTTCGATTAAGATTTACTGTGGTCTTAAATTATTACAAACTGTCTGTTACATCAACTTTTGTCATATAAACATTACAAGTAGGTATGACAATGGTTTATTTTACATATAACAACACTCTTCTATACTTGTAATAATAATATATAATAAAATCTGTACTTACCTAGTTTGTAATATTGTTTTTTAAATAAAACATTAGGTAATTGTGATTTGTTTAGTAAAAACAAGTATTTTTTCGTTTAATGAACCCCAAAAGGAGGGTTATTTTTGTATTAATTGTCGTAAATAATGAATTAGATGTTTGAATGATTGTATAGAAATAAAGAGGTTTTGATTACTGTATAATATTATTCTTACTACCTATTTAAATTGGAGTATGACTGCATTCATAAAGTATTCTTATTAGGTTTTTAAAAATACACTTTAAAAAACACAATCGACCGATTAATAATTCAATCGATCGATTATAATTGATATATATATTTGCAACTTATATAATAAAATAGGCGATTAATTATCGTATATTCTGATACTCTTTATTGCACAGGGCCATTTTGGACATTGTCCTTTAAAATGTATGCAAGATTAATTTATTATGAACAAAATATAGTTTTTAGAGTTCTGTTGCCAAATGACAAATGCAGAACCCTTAACGATTAGCTCTGTGCTTCGTCTATATGTCCGTATATCGCAGTTATTTTACTCCGAAACTTGTGGCACTACACAGTAAAATATAATATTCAATGTTTATTTAAGTGCCCCTGAAAAATGGTATGGTGGTTTCCAAAACCATTTTTAACTAGAATACAAACAAATTATTAAGCACGTGGAATCTGGGAAGCAGGTTGTTCGAAAAATATACCGCAGCCCTAAACACAAACTTGCATGGGTTTTAGTCAGTACAAGTCTGACATTCCTTCCGCTTCGCCCTGAGCGAGAGAAGACTTTTGATGATTACTCAACCGGTAAAAAAAACATGTGGAATCTAGTGAAGGAAAAAAGGCGTTTTTTTTCTCTTGAATTATAGATTGACTTTTTTGCATTTTCTACCAGTATACTTTAGGGAGCAATTGAAATTCAGTTTACTTTAAGAATGACTTGTTCCACTTACTTGTTGATCCACTGCTTGGAGATGTAGAACTTGATGTCGTTGGGCTCAACGCTCGTCGACTCTAATATTTCAGCCGCCTTCTGTCGTAACGTTACCATTTGGGGGTTCACTTTCCTGTAGGCAAAACCGTTTGATGAATTGAAACGTGTTTTAAAAAAAAAACTTTCTTAAACATGAAGTTTTTGTGAATGTTATTTCATAGGACGTGAACTACCGAGAACGATTTATACCAAATATGAGATCTGCTGCATCCATCGCCCCCATAAACCACTATATTGCAACTTTCATCGGAATCGTTACAGCCGTTTTTAATAACGTGATTATGCTCATTTAATTGTTAAGTTTTAAATTGTTTTATTCTTAGAACCGATGATCGTTTTCCAACTTAAATTTTATTTATTTATTGAACTGTTTGTTTTCAATCAAATATGTTGAACTTAATTTGAAAATATTCATTGATTTTTAAGAAACTTTCAACTGTATCTGACAGGCCTGGTCACATTGGTACTTGAACCTACAAACTGAGGTGTCTGACCTTACATTTTTTTTGGTGGTGGGAAATCATCAAATAACTTCCCCTGCTCTGGAAGGAGCGGGGCGAAGCGAAGTGTCAGATTTTTACTGACTAAAGCCCACCCATATTGATTCTTTTGCCCTTTATGTTCAGGGGCCGCGGTATCTCTTTCAAACAACCCGCAACCCCGCCAGGGAGCAGCCCTGGCAGGCCCCTCTGCTTTGCTGAAATCTCTTTGAGACGCGAGTGGAGCATGAATGCGCCGTCGACACGGCCTGTCGTCACTGGACGGACGGACGGTGAGCTACCCATTGTTCACCGTCCCGCAGTCACATTGGTACCTACTTGAGCCCAGTTTTAGTAATAAGCCACCTACATGTGGCAACTTGCCTGCCCAAATTGCATTCTATTATTTTTAATTTATAATTTAATTTGATCTCATTTGTTTTTCCTTTTGTGACAAGTTTAGTTTTTTTGTCTTCTGTTATACCCTAAAGAAATTGTATTTTTTAGTATTTTTATTATAAATTCATAATTATTATTGTTATTACTCACTATGTAGAAATTTTGGTTAACATGTAGGTAATTGGCAACTGTGTAAGTTCAATGCTATAATTTTTATTTTATAAGATATTTTTATACAGAAGTTGATGGTGACCTTTTTAACCTCTAGAGTCCCCGCGGCACAAAAACGTGCCAGTAAACATGTATTACCGTTGAGCCCCGCTGGCACAAATTTGTGCCACCAAACCCCAACCGATTTAAAACTGTATTTGTAATAAAGATAAGTCTTAAAATCAGATTACGCTTACGATAAGAGCCCGCCCGGCGGTGCTTGACGGATAGTTGACGTAAACAATGGCGGTCATTGAGAGGTTAATCCTTACTAATATTATAAAAGCGAAAGGGAGTTTTTTTGATGAATTTGGTACAGATATAGTTGGGAACCAGGAGACGGACATATGCATTTTTTTTAAATGAGGGAGAAAGAGGGATGAAAAAGAAAAACTTAGCGTTGCTATTACAAATTAATAAGGCGCAAGGGCCAAAACTGCAGGTAGCATGTACCTGCAAATCATTAAAGGGGAACTGTTTTACATCGAATTTAACGCGAGCGAAGCCGCGGGCAAAAGCTAGTAAACAAATAAATAAACAACCTAGTGTCTAACATCCCCTAAAACACAAACGGAATATAAAGACGTACCTATAGAACAGCACATAAGCCTCGCAGTGCGGCAGGTGGTGGTACGGCAGCGGCTGCACGCAGTGGTCGTCGAACGTGTACCACGCGCGGCCGTTGCGCGCCACGCACGTGTAGTGCCCGCCGCCCGCCGTGCCCGCGTGACAGATCACGGCACACAGCTCGTAGCGAGTTATTTTTGATGTGCAGTCTGGGGAATTGGGTAGTTGACACCATTAACCAATAATTTAAAGACACAATTTTTCTGAAAGAACACGTTATTCTAGACCTGAGAACTCCATTCATTTCAAAATAACTTTAAAATTCGATTTTTAGTTGCTTTTAAATCAATAAATAGTTGCGTCATTGACTTGACAAAATAGTGACGTCATCGTTTGCGAGTCCCATACAAAATCTACGGGGGAATCGCGTTTTGACAGCTCATAAAAGTATGTCAATTGATTGGTGGTGTCATCTACCCTATTATGGTTTAGTTTTAAGACTAGTATACAACCAAACACTAATATGTATATACGCTGGAATTTTAAACATTTGAACGCCAGAGCACAAACGCACGCGTGTGCGTTCCACACCAAGCCATTCATTTTACTTCTATTTTTGTCATATATTGGCGTGTCGTTGGCGTCTAGGACGCCCGCTTATCTATTTTTTAAAACGTTGCCCCACACTAGGAATTTTTCCTGTATCGTGGGTGCGTTTTGCGTGGGTAACGTTTTATTCAAAAAGAAATGATTAGAACAAATTGTGGTAATTCTTTTCACCACCAAAGCGACGATATACCCCGGATTAACACAGGTTACTTTTTATCCTGGTCTGCACGGGTGAAACCGCGGAGCGCAGCTAATACAAATATAATATTACCTTTATGCGTATAAGGCGCCATGTTAAGATCGTTGATAGGGAAGGAGACCCGTGCGCCGACCTTAGCGCTAAACATGAGCTCGTGCCGGAAGCGCTTCAGGTGCACGCACAGCACTTCCGGTAGACGCACCACGCCCGACATCTTCACGCCGTTACGGAGTTTATTGCAGCGGGAACAACTGTTGGAGAAATATGTATGTAAAGTAAACGTATAGATAGATTAAAAGAGCATTACCTTTCCTCTGAATTGTGAATATTTATAATTTTGTATTTACATATTATCTAATATATAAAATTCTCGTGTCACAGTTTTCGTTCCCATACTCCTCTGAAACGGCTCGACCGATTCTTATGAAATTTTATATGCATATTCAGTAGGTCTGAGAATCGGCCAACATCTATTTTTCATAGCCCTAAGTGAGCAGCAGGTGAAACCGCTGGGCACAGCTAGTCTGTTTATATATTTTAGTGTTATGTTTTTATACAGGTATATATTAATATACTTATATATGTACTTATATTCAGGTTAAGACATTCATATGTATTTTAGTTACTATTCTGTTCCTGTTCTCAGACACTACTGTCTACGTTTCTTTCTTCATATTTCCTCTTGCAGGCCTGCTGGTAGAAATTTCTTTAGAAATAAGCTGTCCCTTTGTACTCTATGTTTTTTTTATGATGTTTTCCTGTGTTTTCTCCTGTGTGTACATAAATTAATAAATAGTTAAAAAAATATATAATAATAAATAGTTTTTTTTGCGGATGGAAGATCCTCAAATAAAGACTTGTAATGTTCCAGGTGGAGTTCAAGGGCCGCGGTATATCTTTCGAACAACCCGCAACCCCGGCAGGCGGCGGCCCTGGCAGGATCAAGCAGAGGGCGCGCGTTCGCAGCGCACGTGACAGTCGATGTTGACATATTTTTTCGATGTCTCTTCGTCACTCAATAAATTGCAAAGTTTAATTTCATTGACATACCTGTACATATTATCGCCTTTTAGTTCGTCAGCACTGAAGAAAGCCGCGAGACAGTCTTGTAGGGACACAACTGGCCCATAGAACCACGACCGCAGCCAACTCAGTAGCCACCACACCTGTTGGGTATAAATATTGATTTCTTTAACATTTCATTGTGTCATTGCCATAACACAAGCTCTGCTTAGCTTGGGATCAGATAGCCGTGTGTGAGTTGTCCCAAGATATTTATTTATTTATTTGTATCTAACAATTATTTAATAATACGTTACTAGTTAACAATCTTTTTGATATAATCAATCTTGCATGATTTAAATTATTGCCGATCTACTTACTTACAAGAAACAGAAGGCTTTTTTTATTTTATTTATTTATATAAAAAAAAAAACTAATAAAAAGTAACGATATTTTTTATGACTTTGTAACCGACTCCGTTTATTATTAAGCCACTAGTTGTACCCAGCGGTTTCACCCGCTGTTTAGCTCCTAAGTATTCAAGCGTGAT
Source organism: Ochropleura plecta (assembly GCA_905475445.1). NCBI lineage: Eukaryota > Metazoa > Arthropoda > Insecta > Lepidoptera > Noctuidae > Ochropleura > Ochropleura plecta. The sequence goes on along the minus strand of FR997738.1, from coordinate 8,853,907 downwards.
GTTATACAGCCTATTGCTGCTCTCTGCTGTTTCCCCTCTTAGACTGGGATAAAAAGTTAGTAGGTTCTATCTAGAACTCGTATGTACAGACCAAACTGTTGGAATTAATACCACCGTGAATTTCTGCAAGCCTAGTTTTATCATGAACAATTCGGCCAAGGAATCGCATTCTCCCATACAAACTTTGCCATCTTCACCCTCTTTTTTGTGGATGGGATGTCATCAATATCCTATGTCCATCTCCTGGTTCTAAGCTACCTCTCCACCAATTTTCAGCTAAATCGATCCAGCCGTTCTCGAGTTATAAACAGTGTAACTACGCAAACACTAAATTCCTACAATTCCTTTAGGACAGAACGAAACTCTAGGAAATAATGAAGGTTTCAGTACTGACCCACGACTCTTGAGCTCCATGTGGCACGTGATGATTGAGGATAGGCTGCTGGCACCGGATCACGGCGAGGTGCTCACGCGACGGGATCGGAAGAGACAGGTCTTGGAATGTCTCCACGCGCGTTGATACCTGCGATCATTTAGATATATTGGAAAATGGTTCGTTGATTTGTTTTTCAGGGTTCCGTAGAAAAAAGCGGACTTTTATTGGATCACTACGTCCGTCTGTCTGTCAAGACCCTTTGTCTCGGGAACGCGTGAAAGAATCAAGTTGAACAAAAGTTGAAGTAGTAAACCAGCGCTGTGCTGTGGGCTCCCATGGCACAGCATCATGCTGAGTGGTGACCTACCTGTCGCAGTCACGACGTGCAAGCTATTTTTATTTTTGTCCCATATATGTATTTGTAAATGTTTGTGATACTTTGCATGTTGAATGTTTATTTTTTTGTTATTTTGTTGCTTGTCGTGATTTGCGACTAATAAATGTTTTTTCTTTCTTTTTTGAAATTAAAACCATATACTCAATTCTGTGGTTCTTTTGTGCTGTGTAAAACCTCTTCAACCCTCTAAGTCTACGCAGTCAAAAGATATGGCTGTTTAAGGAGCAAGTTTTTATGGAACCATCGGTACGCGAGTCTGACTCGTTCTTAGCCGGTTTTCTTTTTTCCTAGGCCATGAATGATAACACTAACACTCTCTGTTAGTGTTATCAGTGCGCGAGGTAGTAAAACATCAAAAGTCATCTTGGTCGCCTAAGATTAAGTTCACACAGTCTCTTTTACACTTTCTGTCCATGACTTGTAGTAATTCCATGTCATGAATCCTGCTTTTTTTGGTAGATAGAAAATTATAAAAGTCTGCTCTCGTGTAGGGTGGACCGGAAGGGAGTGTCAGACTTCTACTGACTAAAACCCTATGTGTTCGTTCTTTTGCCCTTTGTGTCTCTTTCGAACCAACACGCAGCCTGTCATAAATCCCACGCGATAAATTTCTTCTATTGTCTGTGTTGAAACTTAAACTCAAATTGTATTCATTTTAATTGCCAAGATACTCACTCTATTGCAGATGAGACACTGCACCGAAGACAGCAGCTTACCGTCGAAAACATCGGAGATGACGCTACGGAACCGGACGCCGCCCGACGACGTGCCGTCGCCGCCACCCATCGGGACTACGCTCTTACTGTGGGGAACAATGTGAGTAGTTACTATCTAAAGATCCGATTGTATAGAACATTTTTTGTGTCGATACAAATCACAAATTATAGACACAGATTTCGTTGTCACATCTTAGCATGCTATTTGGACAATCGGTCTCAAAAAGAAGAATCACTAACAAGGATATGTAAGTTTTTGGTGAAAAAAATTGTTTACTTTGTTTTGTAACTTTACAATGATCACATAATTAGTCTACTAAATAATATTATAAACGCGAAAGTTTGTATGGATGTTTGTTACTCTTTCACGCAAAAACTACTGAATGGATTTTAATGAAACTTTACAATAATATAGCTTATACATCAGAATAACATAAGATATATTTTTGTATATTCTATCACCACGTGAGAGAACGCGAAACCGCGGGGCGCAGCTAGTGGAATTATAGTTTTAGACATGTATAATTTTTATTGTTATCATCGACATCGACAGTTTAAAAGTGGCTGTAACTGGCCTAATTGAAATAAAGAAAAGCTTTTCATTTGATACAAAAAAGGACCATTGAATTGCCATTACACATTAAGAACTTAAGCCCCTCTATAACTTTAGTTTCAATTCAAGATATCCATAGTAAAATAGTTGTTATACTAACTGTTGTTCGCTCCTAGTATCCGGCGCATCGCTCGCTCCGCTCGAACACGTCTCGTACCGCTCCTCAGCTTCGCTCGACCACGACAAAGATGATTCAGACCCGTACAACCCCTGGTTTTGACTCCGGATGGTTTCTGAGCCTGGGGTAGAACAACGTATTGTTAGTTTTGCTGTGATTTGATACGAGATTTGGTTTTATAAACAAGGAAATCACATTATTTTTCTAATGGAACTATTAAATTTAAATACATAATATTATTATTGTGTTGTTTTCCAAGATTGAAATGAAATGAATGATAGAGCTGTGCAGGTGGCTTCATAACCGTCGGATAAAAGTTCATTGTAATCAAGATTGACTCTTGATTACAATGAACTTTGGTCCGACTGCGGAGGCTAAATAAAGTGAGCTGGTTTGAAAGAAATATTGTAGTCCCGAAAAACAGCAAAAAAGTAACATATCTAATTTATAAAATTCTCGTGTCACAATGTTCGTCCCTATACTCCTCCGAAACGGCTCGACCGATTCTTATGAAATTTGTTATGCATATTCAGTAAGTCTGAGAATGAGCTACATAAAAGTGAGAAGGGGACTTGAGCAGCGGGTGAAACCTAGGCACAGCTAGTATATACATATTGTTTCTTTTTTAGGGACTTCTGACACTCTCTTCCGCCCCGCCCAAAGCGGGATGAGTCATATTTGATGATTTCTCATACAAAAAAAACTTGCCAAGTGCGTATCAGATTCGTGCGTTCCGTACCATTATCTACAATACACAGTCATATCTCGACTGCGTAGACAGCTCCAAGGGACCATATACTTTTTTTTGGGGAGGGACATCATCAAATAACTTCCCCCGCTCTGGGCGGAGCGGGGGGGTGTCAGACTTGTACTGACTAAAACCCACCCATGTTCCTTCTATTGCCCTTTACGTTCCGGGGCCGCGGTATCTCTTTCGAGCAACCCGCAACCCCGGAGGGGCCATATACTTGAGTATGTGGTTTTACTTTCAAGTCGACACCTCCACGCGTTCCCGTGTTAAACGGTCTTGACAGACAGACAGACGGACAACGATGTGATAATTGATGGATATAAGGGTTCCGTTCTTTTCCCTTTGAGTTACGAAACCCTAAAACACATCTTTTCTCTCATTTATTGCTGCTAACCGGCTAAGTGAAGTGAATCAATACTGACCATTGGGTTGTTGTGAGTACATGTTGTATTGCAGATGGTGCGTGCCAGCGAAGCTAGCCGAGCGCCGGTGTCGAGGTGTCATCGGCTCTTGTGTTTGCACTCTACAAATAAATACACAATTCAAATGATAATAACTAATACTATAAATGCGAATGTTGGTGAGGATAGATGGATGTTTGTTACTCTTTCACGTAAAAACGGCTGAACGGATCTTGATGAAATTTGGCACAGAATACTTTTATTTTCGTTTTCACGCGGGCGAAGCCACGGACGCCAGCTAGTAAAATTGCGACATAAACAGCCATATCTTTTGACAGCTCATCATCTGCTTGTCCGACTCCAAACTATGTTGAGGTCGGCTTCCAGACTAACCGGATACAACTGAATATCAGTATTTTACATGGAGCGACTGCCTATCTGACCTCCTCAAACCAATTGGTACTGGGTAATACGATACCCCTAGGTAAGACTGGTTGTCAGACTTTTGGGACACTGACTACCTGTAACGACTGTCAAAGGTCTATAAATGTCAGCTGGGACCAACAGCGTACTTTCCGAGGCACGAAGGAAACTCGATATGTATCGAGCAGTTACCCATACACAGACCAACCTAGGCAAGCGCGGCTTAACTTAAATATAGACCCGAGCGGCTGCTATTATTTAACCACAAGCTCCTCATATCTTTTTTTATCTTTTGACAGCTAATGGCAACTAAAATGCTTGTAAGTTGTAATTACCTCAAATAACCTTCAGTCCTAGATTCGCTATAAGACGAGGGCGCTGGTGATTTTCGCCTCATTCGTGCGAAGAAGGGAGCATCGCTTGCTGTAGGGAAAGAAACGTATCAGACAAGGTTTTCTATATTTTTTTAATTGCGACTAAAATAGGACATTATGATTCAGGTGAGGAAATTTTGTCATTGCAGACGAGACGGATATAAAGCACGAGCCGTCAGGCGAGAGCGTTATAGAGCCGAGAACAGTAGTGACAAATTCTCACGTGAATTAAACGACGTTTTTCAATACACTTCGGAAATTAAATAACAGAATAAAAAGTACTTTTGTCATTAATCAATATGATTTAATTTGAATTTTCCTCGCGCTTTTTTGTCTTCTGATACTGAAGGAGAAACAAAGGCATGACACGTCTCTAACTCAAATAACTATTTTTTTTTTGTTAGAAGCAAATTATTTTATAATTGATCATGATTGATTATTTGTGTCTGTTGATAAACACATTTTTTTTAAATGTTAAGGCCTTATAAACAAAAAGGCAATGAACCAGAAAAATTAAAGCGCTTGTTCCGATAAACGAGAAATACATTGTATGCATGTTGAACCTAATTGTAGTGCAATAAGTGCCAGTTTTTGAGGAAGTGTATTGAAAAATATTACTTATTTCGTTGTTTCTTATTCACACGGACCAACCAAGGCCAGCGTGGAGTAACCAGAAAATCGATTGGAGCGACTGATATTATTAAGCCACAAGTTTCTCTTTACTAATACTATAACTGGGGAAATGAATTTGTTTGTTTATCACGTCTGAACTGATTTCGATAAAATTAGGCACAGAAGCAGACCATGGCCTGGATGAGGACATGTAAGATTTATCAGTAGTACGTTCCTTTGGAGTAATTTCGGATGTAAACTAGTGATGTAATAGGTCTACCTACTAGCATAGTGGGCGGTCGTGAACTCACCGCCGGACGAAGCCGCGCGGCGCCGCGTGTGCACGTGCCGCGTGTCGGGGTGGTCGCCCGCTGCCTCCGAGCCCAGCTTGTCCTCCGATGTACTGTCCCACACCTAGCGATACGGACCATAACATTACATCTCGCCTGTAATCAGCACTGACCCTTGCATAGACGACACGGTCGGTGCAGTGGCTGAGCGATCGACTGCTGCGAGTTCGATCCCCGCACGGAACAAATATTAAAGTGAAACTTTTATAACATCGTCTTAAACTTTTTCGTCTGTGTGTTGCATGTCACATGACGGTCGGCCGCGGACTAGGGACGTCTAAATGTCTATAATGTGAAAAAAAGTTTCACTTTTGCCGTGGTATCATAAAACCACTCAATAAAATTTTGAATGGCCTACAGATAGTTGTTCCGGGCCTGGCTACTTGTGCATGTGAGTTTAAATGTTTGTAAACGCACCCACGATACAGGAGAAATCCTAGTGCGGGACAACGTTTTTTTAAGAGAAAAAAAATAGTGGAGCGGTCGTCAGATAGGGGCGTCAAAATCTGCCGCCGTTGTGGGTTGTTCGAAAGAGATACCGCGGCCCCAGAACATAAAAGGCAATAGAAGAACATGAGTGGGTTTTAGTCAGTACAAGTCTGACACTCCCCCCGGCTCCAGTTAGAGCGGGGAAAGTTATTTGATGATTTCCCATCCGCAAAAAAAAGGGGGCGCCAAAATGCAAAATGTGAAAAACACTTTCCCGTGCGGCGGGGAAGGGTTACCACATCAATGTTTCACGATCCGTAGGTAGGGTGTACGGTTAGCACCTACACATTGTCTTCGGTTCTAGTTCACAATTACTGCAAACCTGGTAAAAGTAGGTTTGTTCTATGCACATGAACAGAAATACAGCATTAGTAAGTATATCGAACTTGAACAACATTTTTAACATTTATTATTTATTTATTGAAGTGTTTTATTAAACATTAACATTGGTGCTCAAATAGACTCTTCTGTAGGTGCCTTGAGAGTAAGGCCTCCAGCTTTTGTTTTAATGGCATCTCGCCATTCAACCAAGTAGGTTATCGTCTGCTTAACCGGGCATAAGGTTTTTTTTTTATAGATCCACTTGCTGATCAACTCTCTGTTGAGTTGTTATCTGCTCAACTGGACTATCCGAACATAATGCAAGAGGCAAAAAAAATATATATTAAGCAAAGACCTGCGATGGGGGGATTATTTTATATATACATAGGTCTTGCCGTTATGATGCTCTCCTCTCAGCCTTCGCGAGTTTTCAGAACAAGCTGGACAGGATAGTGTTTGTATATTTACCGGTTCTTTGAGCTCCTCGTGCAGCTGGTCCATAAAGCATCGCAGGAACTCCTGCGTGTCATGTTGATGGTAGCCACGGAACATCGGATGCACCTGCCGATGAATGACCATGTTAATTCATCTTAAACGTGTGGTTAGTTCTCAAACTTAAAGCATTACCAGAACTTTTGAATGACAAAAAAAAACAAAAAAAAATAAGCTACAGTCCTAGACACAATGCACAATAATGAAAGTGAAAGTACTGTGGTTGCCCATTCCAAAGTGTTGATTTCTATGGAGAAGAATGGGCAAGAAACTCCATGGACACTCTTAAATCGTAATAATTTTACAAGATCATGGTTAGGTACATCATTCATGTTGAGATTATACAAATATGTGAGAACAATGCAGCTACACGTGCACATTAAGAGCATCCAGAGTAAAAGCAAAAATGACAATAAATATATATTAATTAAAATAAATCGTGGCAGCTAAGATATGGCCAGTCCCAACTGACAGCGTCCGTTCACGACCATGACGCATGGATCAGCCCCATTCAGCTCCACCATTTTGAAGGGAACTAAATGACCCTAACCTGGTGTCTGTTTTTATGCCCATAGGCCTGTGACTTGGCTGAACATTCCAGAGTTGATTATCTGTCATTCATGCTGGTATCCTTAAGATGTTTTCCTTCACCAAAGCAAGTGAAGTCATGTTAATAATTGAGTAAGTAAACAAACAATGCGTGGACAGTAGGTCTCCATAAAGACATCAAAATATTATTACTGGTAACAAATCGTTCTATCTACTGCCATACGCTGTGAGCTGGTGTCAAAATAAAAAAAAAAAAATGTTCAGAATCAATTTTTTTCTATGAAATCAATTAAAAGAGTTGGCTGACAAGAAACCGATTTTTATTTTACTATAAGCTTGGATTGTTTATGTTTATATTCACTTATGATGTTTGCAAACTGTAGAGTTACGCTAACTAAATTAATTCAACCTCATATAAACTTTTCTTAAAAACTAAGCAACTGGTACTTACATTACGAATCCCATACAGTATGCCGTTAGGTACAACGTAGCCTCTTGTCTTCCTACACCACATCTCTTTGACTAATTTTTGGTATGCTCTGTAAAAAAAAACATAATTATAGGTACATCAAAACAAAATGGCTTATGTTCAACTGTGGACAAGCTGAGATGATGAAACCGTTTTTTTTTGTAAACTATGCTCCACCCTAGGAATTACTCCTGTGTCGTGGGTGCGTTTACAAACATTTAAACTCACATACACAAACAGCCAGACCCGAAACAACTACCTATAGGTCATACAAATATTTGTTCCACGATGTTTTCCTTCATGATGTTTGAAAGCCGCACGCCCAAATTGTAAATAATCAAATAACTTCCCCCAAAAAAACAACAAAAAACCCACCCATTTTCCTTATTTTGCCCTTTATGTTCCAGGGCCACGGTATCTTTTTCGAACAACCCGCAACCTTGGCAGACGGTGGCGCTAATAGGCCCCTCTGCTTTGTTGAATATCTCTTTGAAGCGCGTATGGAACACGTACGAATGAATACTTTGCCATAAGCGCGGCGTCCACTCGATGCAGAGCCGTACGTGCTTTAGTCGGGTGGAACCTTATATTTTAGTTTTCACTGTATCATGATGCAGGTAACAATAATTAGATGAACCGTTAAATGACTTTTGATTTGGTTTGTTTTGCTATGGGAAGTTGATACCCGATAGCGGCAAGCGGCGCCGTGTTGCTGAGGGCGAGCAGTTCATGTACCGCGTGTTGTATATACAGTGAGGTCTCACCTGCTGATGCCGGGCTTCTTGTCCGCCGCCAGCACGGCCACGGCGGCAGCACACTCCAGGAAGTAGGACGTGAGCGGCGCTGTGTTGCTGAGGGCTTGCAGCGCCGCGTTCATGTAGCAGGTGTTGCCCATGTTCTGAAGACCCACCAGACCGGAAGCGGGAGGATCTAGGATTGAGGGAATAACATTGGTATTTTGTAAAATCTCGCAAGGGTGATTTTACGATGCTAACGAGAGCTAACTGGCACAGTTGTTCCACCAGTTCATATGTCACAAAATATCTCTGACGAATAGAATTAAGCGGCAGAGAACAAAAGTTGTCGCCCATAAAAGAATAACTGGCAATGGGCTGGTAATATTGGTCATCGGACAGTTTGAGGTCTACCAACGGCTGGGTTAAATGTTTTTGGTTTGTAGTAATATCTCACCTCTGGAGCGTGCCTCATGGTCATAGTGCAAATCGTGCGCGTCGGACAATTCGTCGTCCGCCATGGCCAGAGCCACCGCGCCTAGGCGAGTTGGACTCTCACACGTTGAATCTGGACTAGCCTGCTTGGATCATAAGAAAAGCCAAGTTTAAAATACATCAGATAAAACGGCAGACATGGTCTGTTACAGTCGAGATTTCTAGTCTGACGGACGAGTTGTTTGAAAGGCCTACCCCTTTTTTTGATGGCTTAGCATTAACATTACCAGTTGGTAACATTTCCACAATTGGGACACAAGCCTCTCTGTGAGGGTGTGTGGACTGCCTACCAAACAAGCCCTGTGTTATGTGCACTTTGCCAGTTTCAGTGTGTGTTGGCCTTTTGCAACTCTGCAACAGAACTCATAATGTTGCAGGTGTTCGCGGTCCCAGAAGGCCTGATAACTGATCACATAGAGTACTTTTTACTAACAAACTAAAACGAATTACAACAAAATAAAAATCTGCTCGTTCTTTGCCGATATGCCTTGGGCATAATATCTCCTCCAGATTTCTCCATTTATCATGGTCTCTTGTGTCTCTAGCCGTCTCCTTTACGTCTTCTTCTACGGTTTTTTTACAAAGAGTAACAGTTCTACATAGTTGTAAATATGAAAGTTCTCGAAAACAAATAGTTTTTTTTTTAGATATAATTTCTGTACCCTATCACAAAATCACAATGTTGTCCGATTTAACCCAAAGGTTGACAGGTAGAGAATACCTTAATGACAGTAAGTCTGTCTATGTAACACTATTGAACATGAAGTTGAAATAAATAAATTTTGTTGATGTACTGACCACATATGCCAAGGCTGCTCTGATGTGGACCTCTTTTTCGCACAAGTAACACCATATCCGCTCCGTGGACACGTTCATGTGTACGCAGTGCAGAGGAAAGTTCTGGAAAGTTCAGTTAGGTTAAGCATGCTGTTGACTGGATACCTGGTGGCCTCTCCATAGAAAGACACAAGGAATAATTCATGTTTGGCTGCAAGAGGTGCTGCATTCCTATGCTTAATTTATATGCACATATACCTATAAAGTGCCTTGTATAATTCTAAGGCAATAGGTTAACCTTTTATTTCATAGAATTTATAACGAAACTGACAAATTGTGGTACTTCTCTACCTAGCCTTTCGATAAATAAGGGTATAAAAATATCTCGTGGTTTAAAAAAACGTAATGTTTTCGGTGTTAGAAAAGATATTGAAGAGACGGGACTGCCATTTGGACAGTAATTTTCGCAATGTTTGACGCCTTGGAAAGCATGTTAAGCCGTTAGTCGCGGCTATCATTTGAAGACCTTTTTGGTTAGACACGTAGCATTCTATCTACTAAGACTGAAGCTTGAAAGTCTGACAACCATGCGGTTATGATATTCAGTTTAAAGTCGCGGTAAAGTTCTAGATTGAAGAGGAAAGTTCTTTTAACAAATGTTACCCGTACCATGCTACAGCGAAAAGAGTATAGGAGTTAAAATAGGCAGTCACTCCATTTATAATACTGGGATTTTTGAATTTATGGTTGCATCCGATTAGACTGGATGCTGGCCCCAACATACTTAGTTGGGAAAAGGTTAGACAGATGATGATAAAAGGTCGTAGGGTTGGCCATCTTAAGTGCATCGGACGTACATTGAAGTATACACACGTGGATCTGACAAACCATCTAATAAAGACATCAAAAACATGTCGTAACTATCAAAAATCTTCATTACGAAAGCGGCTTCACATAAATGATTCATTTGCTCCATAATCTGATTCAGTTCACACACATAATGATGACTTGCATAAATAAACTCACGCACAAAGAAGATTTCATGTCTGATACATTTATTTACTCTATTTAGCTTTCATTTTATTCTTAAATAGTGTACAAAGCGCTTTGTGAGGTCCTTTACATTGAGTCAGGTCATTGTATTGTTAAGTTGACGTGTATTATTACTTGTTGAATGCCTTTCTGCCACTGATTTTACATATTGTTCCTGTCAGGCGACTTCTCCTAACTTATCCGAAGTGATTTATTCTAATAAGGCTGATGATTAGCACATTTTATACAAAATTAAAGACGACCGACCCATCAATTTTTAACAAGGAAAATAGTCGCTCCAGGGAAATATACTAGTATCGAATTGCATTCGGTTAAACGGGACGCTAACTGCAAAATATTTAGGAAAAAGTTAAGCAGATAAGGCAGAAGACGGTTACCAACACGATCTAATGTGCCCAATTAAAAATAATAAAATGGCAAGGATCATTCGAAAGACACCATGTTCACGAGTGTCTATATTGCAAACATGTTTTTCCTACTCTTCAGTTATTATTTTGTTTTATTTGGTTGCGGGATTGAGCACAGTTAAATTGTTCATCTGGAACTTCATTGAGCTTCTGGTGGTCGCCACTGTGGTTTCTTTCAAGAATTGCAGTAGATTGGGAATAGTGTGGCCGGCTTGTCCCAAATAAAAATGATTATTTTTCCGACCCAAATATCGACCAATAGAATTGCACCATTCGACGTCACGTGGTACAACCTACATGGTATTATACTGCAAATTTTTTGAAAATTTTCTCTGGTCGTTGTTATGCATAAAAAACAAAACATGGTGCAATTCTATTGGCCGACATTTGGGACGGAAAAATAATCCCCCGAATACCACACGAGCTTCAAAATTATCTGGCATTTCCCGATAGGTTCCCTGCAAACAAATAAAATCGTCAAGTTTTTCAGGAAAAATCACTCGCGCTTCGCGCTCGTGATTTTTTAACCTGAAAAGAAAAACTTGACTCCTTCATTTGTTTGCAACGAACCTATCGGAAAATACCCGATAATTTTGAAGCTCTTGTGGTATTATAAGTGAATATATTTATGGCAAAATTAAACCCCATTTAAATCTTAACAATTACTAGAATTTGTGCCAACACATTGCATGAAACTGCAGTAATTTTGGCGACAAAATCCGACGACAATGGATTGAGTACAGTAATAACCCATTTCCAGGATGTAGCCGTATATTTCTTTGTTGAGAGTTGGGACGATGTTATATCCTACTTTATATAATATTATAAATGCGAATGTTTGTGAGGATGGATATTTGTTACTCTTTCACGTCAAATTGGCTGAACGGATCTTGATTAAATTTGGCACAGAGTTATCTTAGTCTGGAATAACACATAGAATACTTTTTTTCCTATCATCACGCAGGCGAAGCCGCGGGCGCCAGCTAGTCGCATATAGTTTCGATAAACAGTGTTGATGGGGTGGACAGACTTGACTTACAACAGGCTGAAGGTTCATCAACCGGTGCATTCATAATCACGATTCTCCTGCCCTTTTCCCAATTTACTTAGGGTTGGCTCAGCAAGTATTTTTCTTCCGTGTTCATCTATTACTCGACCTCCTTATTACTCCTCCTCCGCCACCTCTTTCACACGGTTAATTCCTCGTTTATTTGGACTTCCTATACTCAAAATTATTTATTTAAATTGGGCTAATATATAATCAGCACTTTTTGAACGTCAATATTACAATAGAATATTACCACAAAACGCCCGCCGTTCGCCACTTGTTATTAGCTGGGAAGAAGTAGCAGAATAAACTCTCCAGCAACACATCTGTCTAGCACTTTAGACGAACCAAATTGTATACAATATCATATTTCCCTCTTATACCCATCCACAATCATACTCAAATGTATATTTAAATCTGCAGGGAGGGTTTTATATATATATGCTATACTTATAAAACGTAATGCAATTCATAGGATTTTTATACGGCATTATTAGAGTTACTGATATGCGTTAGTAAAATAGAGAATCAGTGCTAGAGGTCGGGCCTGTTGGTCTAGTGGTTAGTGGCCCTGACTGCTAAGCCGGAGGTCGTGGGTTCGATTCCCACCCAGGACAAACTTTGTGTGATGAGCATGATAGTTTGTTCTGTGTCTGGGTGTGATTTATCTATAATATGTATGTATTTATAAATTATATAAGTATGTATATCAGTTGTCTGGTTACCATAACACAAGCTCTGCTTAGCTTGGGATCAGATAGCCGTGTGTGAGTTGTCCCAAGATATTTATTATTTAGACTTTCATAACTAAGAAAGTAAATGTTTGCGTTTGCACTCAATAATTACAAATAAGTACATATTAACATCCGATATAACCACATTATGTTCAATGAAGCGGCTCATTTTTGCTTAAGGAAGATAAGAAAGCAATAACTTTTTAAACATTGCAATATTTTGCTAACTTAACTTTAGGACAATATTTATGAATTTGAAAGCATATCAGTTTTTAGGGTTCAAAAGTTAAAAATGGAACCCTTATTGGATCACTTTGTTGGCCGGTATTTTGTTTATTCATATAATGATCTAGGTTTTAATAATGCCGAGTGCCTTAATGCCAGTTTACCACTATATGTATATGGAATTCAAATACAACAACACACCTGGTATCCTCGAAAAATTGGGCAGAGGATTACCCGTAGCAGGAGCAACTAATTTTAGTTAAATCTTGTAAGACCAGGTGTAAGAACGTGGATAACGCGGGAAGGATTGTGTAAGGATCGAGCCCATAGCAAAACGGCCTGAATTTATGTACATTTATGTTAATGTTGTTACTCATAAACAAATGAGCATTTTCTTTATTCAATCCAGAAATAATGAATTACCATTTCATGTATGTTTCTATTGTTATTTTTTATTACTGTTTTATGTGGCGATTATTAAGATGATTAACGGTGCACATTTGTGATTCATGATAAGGAAGTCTAACTGCATTGCTATAACTCTGTAGATGCCAATGCTTTTGTTTGGTTATTAGTTCATTTTTAGGGTTTAGAGTTCCAAAAGAACGCAATAAACTTCCAGTTCAATAGGTACGGACCCTGAAGCAGCCGTCGTATTCACAAACAAATTCGATTCAACAAGTTGTATGTCTTTTTAGGGTTCTGTACCTCAAAAGGAACCCTTATAGACAGGCAGACAACAAAGAGTGGATCACTTTGTTGTCCGTCTGTCTGACAAGATCCTTTATCTCGAGAACGCGTAGATGTATCGAGTTGAAATGAAAACCATATACTCAAGTCTGTGGTCCCTTTGTGCTGTGAAAAAAGTATCAACCCAAAGATATGGCCGTTTATGTCGCAAGTTTGTACGGAACCCTCGGTGCGGGAGTCCGACTCGCACTTGGCCATTTTTTATTTTAAATAGACCAGCAACAGGCATGGAAAATTAAGAATAATATCAGATATATAATAGGGTCAGTGGAAATGCAAACTTTATGGGATTTAGGATCCTTACAGCACAGCTACTAGTAATTAAGATTTCATAGCTCTTATTACAAAGATAAAAAACAATTATATTGAAGTATTAGAAATTTAGTTGTACTACAATACCTTTTGGTGCTGTGTGCTATGGTCATTTTTGACTTCAGAGCAGCCGATGTGATGGCAGTCGGGCTGGAGACAGATCCAGAGGTTGGGGCCAGGGCAGCCACAGTCGAAACATGTTAGTGTCTGTAACAAATGTGATAAGGTATCATTTTGACGACACGGTTGGCGCAGTGGTTGAGCGATCGACTGCTGCGGTGCGTGTCGAGGGATCGATCCCCGTACGGAACAAATATTTGTTTGACCTACAGATAGTTCCAGGTCTGACCGTTTGTGTATGTGACTTTTTATGTTTGTACACTTCTAATGTTGATACAATAAACAAAAAAAAAAATGCAATATTACAGTTTATATAATGTGGACATCAAAAATCTTCAATAAAAAACAATTAGGTAGTTATGGTTTAATTAAACTGATGGGTAATCCTGATTGTTGTGTGTTTGTTTTTGCCATTGATTGCTAACTAACCATTTTTATTACAAGGCCATATATTGCTTTCAGATTTCAATTTTTGACAGCCAGGCTTTTTATTTGTTATCTAAGATGTATTCTCTATGATAAACTTGGTTATCTGACAGTGATTGTAAAATAGAAAAAAAAGTTATTTTTCTTGCAAATAGATAGGTTAGTGTGTGCTGGTAGTATTGAACATTCTTACTAATAATAACATTATAGCTGGGTACAGGGTTTGATACAGAAAGAAGTACTCCTGGACACGGCTTGTATTGTTAGGAAGTTCCTATCTCTGGAGCCCTGAGCCCTGACTGCTAATAGCTTTCCCCGGAATGTCTGAATTTTACTGACTAAGTCCTACAAATATTCTTTCTTTTGACCTTTATGTTCTAGGGCTGTGGAATCTCTTTTGAACAACCTGTGGACTTGAATTTGCAAACCAGTCCGTCAAACAATACAATAATAATAAAATTTGCTACAAATGCATGACATAAAAGCACTGACACAGCCTAGGGTGTACCAACCTTGCCTAGAATAGATAAATTCCCTCAAACTTTTAAGAGATCTAGATCTATAATGATTGTTGGGATATGGTGAAGCAGGCACTGAATTCCAATGACTAGTGGTTTGCACAATAAACTTGGAAGCATAGCACTTTTTTCAGGTTCTTGGAACTTCAACCATAAACCACCCTCTGATTCCCTATCCCTCTTAGATTGTTCAGACATTCTGGAATGGATCACAAAATGCAATAATTCATTGTATATTATTAATTTATAGATAGCTATACAAATATAATATTAGGTCCTTACATATGAAATTGGCGTTTTTCGTACTGGCCACTTTAATCACGAATTTCTCCTCTTTGGTAAGGAATTCCAAATTCAAATTTGTACAGCTATTTACTCATGTATTTGTGCTTCGATGACCGTCATTCATTTGTTTTTTTTCTTCTGTTTTTTCTGTTTGCGTCACTCATTTTACAAAATGGAAAATTTAAAATATCGCATTATTTACGAGTACGAGTTCCGCCGTGGCACTAGTGCTGCGGAAACGACTCGAAGGGTGAATGATGTGTATGGCGGTCATGTTGCAAAAGAAAACACAGTTCGTTTTTGGTTCCAACGTTTTCGTTCTGGAAATTTCGACCTGCAGAACAAGCCCCGTGGACGGCCTGAGACCCAAGTTGATAATGGAGAATTGAAGGCTATTGTGGAAGCGGACCCATCGCAAACCACGTCCGAGTTAGCTGCAGGCTTCGATGTTAGTGATAAAACTGTTTTAATTCACTTGAAGCAAATTGGGAAGATTAAAAAGCTTGAAAGGTGGGTACCTCACGAATTGACTGAAGCAAACCGGCAAACGCGCGTCGACTGCTGCGTTACATTACTGAACCGGCACAACAATGAAGGTATTTTAAACCGAATCATTACCTGTGATGAAAAATGGATTCTTTACGATAATCGGAAGCGCTCAGCGCAATGGTTGGATCCTGGCCAGCCAGCCAAATCCTGCCCCAAGCGAAAATTAACCCCAAAAAAGTTACTTGTAAGCGTTTGGTGGACTAGTGCCGGTATTGTTCATTACAGTTTTCTCAAATCTGGCCAGACTATTACAGCTGATGTCTATTGTCAGCAATTACAAACCATGATGGAAAAGCTAGCGGCTAAACAACCAAGGCTGGTCAATCGCTCCACGCCACTGCTGCTTCACGACAACGCCAGACCACACACTGCGCAACAGACGGCTACCAAATTAGAAGAGCTTGAATTGGAATGTCTTAGACATCCTCCGTACTCCCCGGACCTTGCTCCAACAGATTACCATTTTTTTCGCAATTTGGATAACTTTTTGCAAGGGAAAAAATTCAACTCCGATGGGGCAGTCCAAATCGCCTTCAAAGATTTTATTGATTCCCGTCCGACTGGTTTTTTTAGTAAAGGGATCAATGAACTACCTATAAGATGGCAAAAGTGCATTGAAAACAATGGTTCATACTTTGATTAATTAAATATATTATATTAAAAAATATTCGACTTTTTGTTCCTTCCATACAAAACGCCAATTTCATATGTAAGGACCTAATATACAAAATAGACTTAATCATTCTATAATATTCATTCATTCCGGCACTGCATGATACTTAGTACATTGAACATCAAACAAAGGTTTGTTATGTACGGAGTTCTTGAACTGGATCTAATTGCAATTAAAATTCTCATTAGTAGTACTTGAATAATTATGAAGGCATGATATTGTATTTTTATTTTGTGTCATGCAAGATAAGCTGTTGTTGTGTAATGTGAGAAAATATTGTTTATGATGATTTATTTTATACAGAGCATTATTAATGGCATTATGAGCCAATGTGATGACGAACTTAAACATAAAATAAAAATATTTTCAGCATTTTAATGTTTCCTGAACAATGCCATGTTGAAATGTTTTTTATGGTACTTCAAGAACAACAGGCTGCAAGCAATAATAAATAAGCCATTAACTGCAATTCATAGCCTCCCATTATGAAGAAAAAATGTAAACACACCTACAGTGAGGAGGTATTAAATAACAAGCAAAGACAAACAATCATACATGCCAACGTTATGTGCAGTTTGAACGCTTTTCTGAGGACTACTAGGTGGTCCGAGCGTTACACAATGATAACTAGGACTGAACCGAGAATGCTAATTAGAAATGACATTTTATTTGAGGTTATAATCATAAAAATTATTTACATTTACCTCTTTCGCCTGCCACAGCTCCTTCCCCAGAATATCAGCTAGTTTATTCAGATGTTCACATGTCACTCCTTTATCCATTTTTCAGATTACACTAGGTTTATACGTAAATAAGAAGACGAGTTTACTGACACAATAGACTTGTAAATAAAAGACATTATACTATACTACGGCAAAACAAAACAAGAAAGAAACTACAGCGGGAGGTACTAGAAATAAATGGTTAAGATTAAAGGGAAACATTTCGGAAAAAGGGCTAATAATTGAATTAGATTACAGAAATTTCCTACAACACAAAACCTTCCGTGACGAGCGAAAAGTCAGCCCTCTTATTTGGATTCATTCAATCGTATCGAAATCGAATGTTTCATTCAATTCCTGTAGCGCTGTCTCACTTAATTACTAGAGATAAAATGAAAAAGAGATAGTCGACTTTGAAATCGACATTTTGAAGTACGCGATATTGAATAGGATGCTCCTATATTCTGAAGTTGCCATTTTATTAAAAATAATCAATTTTTCATGTGACTGGTGTGGTGGTGAGGTGGTGTTGTAAAAAAGAAAACAATTTCCTTTTACGATTTAGAATTTTCATGTTCTTTTTCGTTCTAAAATGATGTAAGTTCTCTGCATGCTCATTTCAATACTATTAAGTAAAACCTTGTAGTTCAATATTTTTCTTCTTCACTCCTAAGAAAGCCATGGCTATGACTGTCCATCATACTGTCCACACCATATTTTTAATATAGTATTACATGTTTAATAAACTCAATACGACATCAAGAGGAGCCTGCAGTGCAAGAAACTTTTAATAAAAAGTGTATAAATTCATTGATTTAGTGTTATCAGCACACACAATAAAAGAAAAATTAATTGGGTTAAACCACTAGGGTTACATACCTTAATGTTTTATAATTTACCTAAATGTAGACTTAGTACACACACAAAATGGTACCAGCGAAACGACTGACAAATTATATCGAAACTTTTAAACGCAGGTTAAAAGTTTCGATATAATTTGTCAGTCAAACATTTTCAATAAACAGCTGACCGACTTTCCGAACAAAAATTGTCCGTCAGTCAAACAATTACATCAATTACATGACAGATGACACTGACATTTCTAATTTTATGTTTTCGATCGATTGATTGATTTTAGCAGGTGAAAGTTTTATAAAATAATAATATTCCTATTCCTCAATGCTTCATTGACCACCAATAGCGGCGTAATACTAAGAGAAAAACTTGCAGTGGCTACGCCATGACTTCGGCATCGTCGAGCAGTGCCCGGTCATTGTTCGCCGAATCAAAACAGCGTTTGGCAGAAAGAGTGCAAGTCAATATGAATAACATCTCGTCATTGGCGCGCCAGATACAGAGAGGATCTAAGTCTAATGAGGTGCTAATAATGTGTTTAAAATATATTGATGTACTAGCTTTTGCCCGCGGCTTCGCTCGCGTTAACTTCGGTAGCGCCTTATTGATTTGTAATAGCAACGCTAAGTTTTCCCGTTTCGTCCCTCTTTCTCCCTCATATCCCATTCTTTTTTTTTTAAAAATAGCCTATGTCCGTCTCCTGGTTCCCAACTATCTCTGTAAGTACCAAAATTCATCAAAATCGGTTCAGCCATTAAAGCGTGAAGAGGTAACAAACAAACAAACAAACTCACTTTCGCTTTTATAATATTAGTAAGGATTAGCCTGAAATATGTAAAATTGCATGACTTAGTTTCAAAAATAAAAAAAATCGTATTATACTTTGCTTCTATTGTACGAGATTGATAAATGTAATTCTCGTCTAAATATTCCTGCAAAATTCATTAATATTCACAGAAAAAAAAACAGACTAATTTGTTAAATTCAGCATCCCATTATCTTTCATTCCCCTTCCACATTTGTTCGCAGCTTGGCTTCCCTTATGTATGGAAATTAACCCACGGAAACGTTTTAAATGTAGCCTATTCATAACATTTTAGTGCCCCAGTGCTAGACATAAGCTTAGACAAAATCATTGTATTGCTAATTTCTGAGTCTATAGCCTTAAAGTTTTCCTTTTTTTTCTTTTAACAGCTATTATCAAAAGCAGCCAGAGACATGGCATCAACTGAACACCAATTAGAGAGCAGTGAAGAGAATCTGAAGAAGATGCAGCTGATCGCAGTCCACATGGGGTACCAGTTTGAGAACATACAGAAATCAGCTCAGTTGCTCACTGAGATTGGAGAGAAAGTCACTGCTATGTCTGCTCCTCGGAGTACACAAAGGTGATAGGGCAAAGACTCCATAGCTAAATGTTCTAGGAAATTGTTGTGGTGTGAATAGACAAGTAAAAATTTGGATGCCCACTTCCCAAACCTGTCTACTAACATGCTTTTGGTAACTGTGGTGCCCCAAAAAGCAATTTCTTGATTGCTGCAAAAAAAAACAACAAGAAACAAAACATAGTGCATCCACAGTGTCCAAAAGCAAGTGAGTCACACTTTAAAAAGAAAAACAATAGTAAGTGAGCTGCTGTTGCACTTGTCACTTCTGGGCAAGCCTCTTTAATTTAAGGTTTAATTTCATCCCTTTTTTTGTAAAAGAGATTTTATGTAAAATGTAAATAAATTTTATAGATAAAATATAAAAGTTTTTGTTTTTCAAATGTCATATTTGGCACGCGTGGAGCAGTAACGCGCCGTCGACCCATTCCCTCTCACTCCGGACCATGGACTGAACCAGGGCCGGACGCGAGGGGTCGCCGCCGCCGATCGCCTCTACGAGGGCACGACGGTGGAGCACCGCCCAAGCTGGGCAGACCGCCACTGTGTGCTTCACCGTGTCCTCCGATCGTGATAATGGTGACATCCGGGCGTTTCCTCCCGCCCGATTATGTGCAGGAACCTCCCGAATCTTCCGTGTCCGGTGATAAATGATGTTTATTTTGCAAGTAGGTTTTTACAAATAAACATATTTACACGTCTTTTTTAAAAACTAGATGACGCCGGTGTTTCTACCCGACTACTCTGAGAAGAAACAGCCGAAACAAACTCAGAGGTCATAGTCTCCTTTAAGGTCCAGACAAAAAATCTTGGTCAACTTACATGAGGACTATGCAGATTAGTGTTTGAAATGGTCTTTTTAAGAAAGCACCACACAGTTCCACAGAGGACTTGCGTCAGGCGGTAGATGAGGATGCCATGGCGCCTCTCCAGCCAAGCTAACAGGCAGCATAACCGCAACATGTTTTTAATGTCACAGCCTTGCTATTTATTGCTATTAAAGTTGTTTAGGAGTTTCTTTCATCGTAAACAATCAATTTAGTTATTTCTGGCCCTTTCTCTTTGTCGTCTTTGACAACACTCTATGGGACCCTTCACATTGGGATATGAGTGTATTATCTGTCAGGAAGCTTCCTGTGGTACCAGGTGTATTGGGGAATTCACATGCATTCCTTTTACCAAGTTTATTTTCTATCGCAATCCTGGGCAAAGGTTTCTCTCAACCCCTTCCTGTTCTTTCAGCAACTTATCCCGGTCGTCCCACCAACTAACAACCAACTCCCGAAAATCAACGAAGTCTATCACTTCTTTATTTACATAATAGACAATTAAAACTGACTCACGAACTCACAAACATATAGCGCTTATCCCATTCATCAAATTTGTCATTCAATGAATCGCTCTGGAAAATAGGTAGGATACTTAAAATTATACTCTAGAATTGTGACAATTAGGTAGACATTTTGCTAGATCGTGACTAGCAGATATGTCTCAGGAAGTGGTCCGACCTGCTCTGCTATTGGGACCAGGCAGTGAAAGTACTAGGATAGCCGCAGGTTTGAGTCCAATGGATTATTACTGCTTTTGTTCCGGTTAATACTGTCCTAATAATGGAATATGAATTCTATTCTTGTGGTAGTAAGATGTGTTTTTAAGGTGAAGTTGTTGTTGCATTTATGTTATGCTGTAGATTTGTGATTTAAGTAATGCTGTTATTAGATTTGTTTGTCCACTTATAGTCGTGTTAGGAAACAGATTTTGATGAGTTTTTCAAAAAATATTAGGTTCGCTTAAGTTTTTTCAGAACACTTCCTTGAAATCTGATATATTAAACCTGAGACTGGAGATGCCGGTGCATTCTACTAGCTTTTACGATAAATCCTTTACAGTTCAAGCTGTACGGCTATGGAATGCCCTGCTCGTGTCTGTAAGGAGCTCTTAAACTCTGTCCACTTTTAAAATTCTGGTCAAAAAGCACTACCTCTCTCCTTAAACAAAATATTAAATACTTCTTTGCTCTTGATGCTTATTATTTTAAATGTATATTATATGTATTTATATATAAATATTTGTTTTTTTTAAATGTAGCTATTTATTTTGAAAAATGTTACACCACAGACTACCTACAGTACTGTTTCTCCTCCTTTAAATCCATCCAAAGGTTGTCTTGAAAAGATCGCTTTTAGCGATAAGACCGCCCATTGTGTCACCCTATTTATAAGTTGTTTAATGTTATTCTTGTTATTTGTATGGTGTATCTACATAATAAAGAATATTCTATCTATCTATCTATATTTCACACTCGTGCTTTTATTTTTCTCATATATCGCAACGAGAGCTTTATTTTTTCTGATTTCACCTCGGATAAACAAATATTTTTTTAGAGCACTTCTTGCTCTAAAAATACTGCCGGCTTTAGGGCTTTGAGTAGTTGTTTATTGTAATCTGTGATGATACAGAAAAAATGAAAGCCCTTGTTGTGCTAAATGAGAAAAAAGCACGCGTGAAAAATGTATTTATCAATAGAATATCCAAATAAATATTTTTATCTATAAAATAATTTGTAACAAATTGATATTTATTTGAGTTCTAAATTCAAAAATTATTTGAATTTCTATATTAGGCTGTTTAGCGATGTCTTGATTAATGAAAGAAATTAAATAACAGGACAGAACAAAAAGTATGGGAACTACATATATTTTTTGTCACCAAAATTTATATTTGTCATCAAGTTGTATCACCTAATAAATAGATCTATCGCCACGAAATATTTTCGTTCTCAGATAAACAAAGAGTGTTCCCAGGTATGAATTACCAAATTATTGTTAATATAATGTGTAAAATATGAGATGGATTACCAATAAAATTGTAGTGCATTACATGAATATAAACTTCGTTCTTATAATAATAGTTTTATTACTTAAATAATAGCTTGGTGCTCAGAATGGTAGATCTGTCACCAAATAAATCGATCGCTTGGCGCAGATGGCAGAAATGGCTAGGTTAAAACCGTGACCTCCTACGCACGAGCCGAGCGAGCGTAGCGAGCGGTGCCGCGGCAGCGGCCGGCGAGTGCCAGAATCGACTTGCATTGATAGAAAAAAGAGAAATATAGTTTATTGGTGATCTCTTTCAATTAGTTTGCTTAAATGCTTATTAGGACAAACCTATTATAATATATACAAAAACAATTATTTGGTACTAGACCCTATATCTCCATGATTTTATGTGATTTATTGTGGAATTGATTTTACATTGTTTGGTGACTACATTTTGGTGACAAATCTACTATTTTGCGGGCAAACCCTATTATTTAAGAAACACAAAATGAATTAAATTGGTGACAGCTTAAATCATACCCAAAAAGTATTTTGTTCTGTCCTGTTATTTAATTTCTCCGAAGTGTATTGAAAACGATGTTTTATTCTTGTGAGAATTTGTCACTGCTGTTCGCGGCTCTATAACGCTCTCGCCTAGCGGTTCGTGCGTTAAATCCGCCTCGGCTGCAATGACTAAGTTTCCTCTCTTGAATCAAAATTTACTATTTTTGTTTTCTTTATGTGCATTTCAACCGTAGCAAGACCATATGTGAGGGAATTTGTATTTGTTTTCCTGTTAAGCGGCGATTAGATACTAATTATAATACTTAGTTGAAATACTTTTTAATAAAGGTCACCATAATCAGGGATTACAAATAAAAAAAAACCGGCCAAGAGCGTGTCGGGCCACGCTCAGTGTAGGGTTCCGTAGTTTCCCGTCCGTCACAATAAGTGTTCCCACTTATGAGTTTAAAGGTGGAGGAGGAAATTATTTTGCACAACTTTTTGTCTTTTTTGTACAAAAACTGTTGTGTCAATCAAGTTCAAAATGATTTTCATAGAAAGTCCTTATAAAGTTCTACTTTTCAGATTTTTTTCATATTTTCTAAACTTATGGTTCAAAAGTTAGAGGGGGGGGGGACACATTGTTTTTTACTTTTGGAGCGATTATTTCCGAAATTATAGACATTATCAAAAAATGATTTAAGTAAACCCTTATTCATTTTTAAATACCTTTCCAACAATATATCACACGTTAGGGTTGAAATTAAAAAAAAATCACTTCCCACTTTACATATAGGGTGGCTACCCTAATAAAACATTTTTTTCCAATTTTTATTTTACCACTTTGTCGGCGTAATTGATATACATATTGGTACCAAATTTCAGCTTTCTAGTGCTAACGGTCACAGAGATTAAGCGAGGACGGACGGACGGACGGACAGACAGACATGGCGAAACTATAAGGGTTCCTAGTTGACTACGGAACCCTAACAAGTTTGCTTATATGGGCTTCATTTACAAAGGTTATGGAAACCAAAAACGGTACCTAAATAAGCTATTATTTTTTGCGTAAAAGAAGATTTTTGCCAAAAACAGAAACGAGTCGTGTCCTGGATGTTGTTAGCGCTATGGTTCCTACTTGTATTGGATCCTTGAGATTAACATTTAATATCATCGCGGAAACACCAATTATGTTGATGACTAGAGGAGAGGAAGAACAAGGAAACGATAGATGTTTTGTGTAAGGAATTATGAAAGATTAATGAGTTAATGCTACCGTGGCGAACCGAGACAAACCGGTAGCACCGACTCCAAAGAACATGGGACAAGGGCCGGTAGAAGAAGAAGATCGCCATGATAATACATTCGTATGTTTGAAGACACATGACCTCCCAAACCCCACAGATAGGCTGTGATTTGGATGTCACAGAGTTGAAGTTTGAGTCCTTCCAGTAAGAACATTACTGGCTGATTATAATTACACTAAAGCTATCTTTGGGTCATAGGTACGTGTCAGTATTGAATGTGGGACACACCAAGCCTGTAAGAATTGGAAAAGTATGCGGAATATTGTGTTACAAGTATAAAAATTTCGTAAAGCAGATATTTTTTATTCTAGCAACACCGGCAACAATATAGGCATGAAAGCCTTTTGAGCCTTGCCCCTTTTTCCAACAAAAAGATTGCAGTTTCATAATTTGTTGTGCTTTATGACATTTAATAAAGTAATTTAATAATGTGACAATGGGAAAAACATATCGATATTTTGTGTCTTATACTCTACAGCTTAAAGATCAAAGGCAATAAGTATTATAACCGTTTAGATGTAGAAGTAGTTAAAAAAATATTCGTAAGAAATGTTTATCAATTGCACTGGGTTTTATTATTGAACTGTAGGTCGATTTCACCTCGTTACATGGTTCGGAATCTATTTACTTAAATGTTTTATCAACAAAGATCAGTACATAACAGCCTACTACTGGTTTAGTTTTTAAGTAACTAGATGTAATAAATTATTTTATGATATTACCACATGAATATTAAATTGGCTAATAATCTTTCTAATATAAAAAATCTTGTGTCACAATGTTCGTTCCCATACTCCGCCGAAACGGCTCGACCGATTCTTATGATCTTTTTTTATGCAAATTCAGTAAGTCTGAGAATCGGCTACTATCTATTTTTCATACCGCTAAGTGGGGTAATAAGGGGGACCTGAGCAGCGGGTAAAACCGCTGGGCACAGCTAGTTGTTTATAAAAATGCCTTCCGATTTGTATATCAGATTAGCAGAGCTGCAAATTTTCTTCGAATTAGACATTTTTACCATAGAGAAAACTAATCAAATCACCTCATCTATAAACAAATTAGTTCAGCATTAGACAGTGGTATACGCGTTTGCAGATGAGATGTGTAAGTCTTGAGATGCACATTCAGACTTATATAAAACCCAATGACACAGATTCCGTTGTCTTACTAATTTTTTTTCGGATTGGAAATCATCAAAGAACTTCTTCTGCTCTGGGTGTAGCGGAAGGGAGTGTCAGACTTTTATTGACTAAAACTCATCCATGTTTCTTCTTTTGCCCTTTATGTTCCGGGGCCGCAGTATCTCTTTAGAAAAACCCGTAACCTCGCAGTTGTCTTACCATGGGGTATCGTATTATTCGTAATACCTGGGCGACCGAGCTCTGCTTGGCTGGAAATAGAAGATTTTCCCAGATATAATACCTATTGAGTAGAAAAACATTTCGCTCCTATGGCACATATTACAACGTTCATCAAAATCGTTAAAGCCTTTTTCGAGATCGTGTTTACAAATATATATTACAGAAATAGTGCTTATTTAATCGTATAGGATTACCTGCTAACTGTGTTAAGGAGGTAGGATTGGCAGACGCTCTATGCGAACAATTTATTTCGAGTATTGTTAGAAAAATGTAGGAAGAAAACGAACCCCTATACATGGACCCTCGCTCAACTGTCTGGCCTCCGAAACGCTGCTGTTTCTATAAGATATAAGAAAATTGTTGCCCAAGTTTTCTTTTATACGGTTAGCCAGCTCAACTCTCCGTTTCTCAAAATACAACGTTAGCAATCTGTCTACAGCAAGGATGCACAGACTTATTAAGACTAGGGGCCACTCGGGCAAATTATGAACTGATGGCGGGCCGCCAGAAGTATAGGTAATTAAAGACAATAAAGAATTGATAATAATGTATTAAAATTGAAAAAGAATTTATTAATTTGAAGCGTGGCACTGCATAGTGCTTACAATCTTTTTTATATTGGGCTCAAATTTACTTGTAGCAACACTTAAAACTGCTTTCAAACTTTCGTTTGCAAGGCGGTTTTGATTTTTGTTTTATTATTATTTAGTATTGAAAAGGTTTGTTCATATATATAGGTAGAACCAAATAAGCTGGCACATTTCAGAGCGTTTATGCGCAACTCTTTGTACGTATTTTTAATGACTCTGTAGACTCTACAGAGTCATTGCTGTGTGAATTCAAGCGGTGTCTATCTCGGGGTTGCGGGTTGTTTGAAAGAGATACCGCGGCCCCGGAACCTAAAGGGCAATAGAAGGAACATGGGTGGGTTTTAGTCAGTACAAGTCTGACACCGGGGGAAGTTATTTGATGATTTCCCATCCGCAAAAAAAAAGCGGTGTCTATCTACTGACACACAGCAAAACACAGATACAATGTGGTATAAGTATTTAGTCTTTGGCTGCTATGCAATTGTCTTTGTCATATACAATACAAACTGATTAACCAATGCCACTTTTATTTATTTTCGAAGTTTTAGTTGATCTTTAAGTGGTTTTGATTAATTTTATTTCTTCGGTAGGTCATAAATGTAAAAACTCATTTTCCAGGCAGTAGATTCTAAACTTAAATTCTTCAATGGAGATTGTACCTAAATTGGCATCGATTAAATAAATCCCGTCAAGTCATTCGAAATACGTCTGTCTCTTGGATTAACTTAACATTTCGGATATGGTTGTGTAGGTCAAGAGTTACGCTGCAGACATCTTTATTTCGACACAGTAATCATGTTTGAGCTAGATGTGTTTCAAATAATTGCGTAAATCTAGCTATCTTCCTTTCAGAAGACCACATTAGTAACCCTCTAGTGACCATAGACACTATTATCAAGTATTGTTATAAGTTTTTGATACACAATCGTGCTTACTATGCCATTGTATCCATTGCCCGCTCCAATTCTTGCACTTTCGTTTTTTTTTCTGCGACATCTATTATTATTCTATTGGGCACGAGGTTATGCAACCACTGCCTTTGGAGTTTTGATATAATTTTTACTGCTTTGTGTTCTGACATAAAACTTTAGGCGCGGAAAAAATCCGCCATATTTCTTTTTGCGATGACGTAGAGTTGAATTTAGAAAGCGTTGTTCTTTTTCGGTGGCAAAGGTATGTTTGTGTTACAGTTTCGTCGTGACTGCAGAAGCGACTCTCAGCCTCAGTTACGCAAGTTGCAAGTTGTAATTACTTGTGAGTCGAAAGTGCAAAATTAGCGGGCCAGCTAATGTTAGTAACAGTCTCGTTCTGATATTTAAGCGAAGATACGACGGCGAAGTGTTTCAGGCTGATTTGAGCCGGATTTTTTGACGATTTGATTGTTGCTTGGTTATGTATTGCGGCTTGTAGAATGGGTGCTACTTACCAAAAATGATTCAGCATTTTGAAGATGTGCAAAGATGCAGTAAGTAGAATGTCCGGCTGTCGAAATGGACCTTTCAATTTAACCTCATCACTCCGTTCATTACAATCTGTTCCGCAAAAAACATTTCATAATCCTTTCTAAGCAACTTTTTTCACCTACTTCTGCATTCGTTTCAATTACTGTAAATCTTCAGTTAGTTAGTTAATTAAGAAATCCCTATTATGTTCACTTCACCTAATAATTTATTGTCGTCTAGCCTTCAACAATCATTAGTCAAGAGCAAAGCCCATTATTCACAGCCAGACTTACCTACCTGTGGTTACTTACTTGTTTGTATTTGATGTCATCACCACTTCACACAAAACGGGCACCCTGGATGGTCGATTATGGCCCATTCCCTTTTCACCGAGATGGACCAGACGTATATGCTAACCATGAAAGTGACTCTTATAACCTGAGACAACAACTTTACAAGGACAGGAAAATGATGATGATGATGCCGAAATGCGCATGTGCATACCACAATAGTCTTCGGGATTACTTACTTATAAGTACCTCTTTCATATCATTCCTTACACAATCCATATATCTTCTTTGGCCTTTTTTTGCGAATGGGAAATCATCAAATAAATTCCCCCGCTCTGGGCGGAGGAGCGGGGGTGTGTGTCAGAGTTGTACTGACTAAAACCCACCTATGTTCTTTCTATTGCCCTTTATGTTCCGGGGCCGCGGTATCTCTTTCGAACAACCCACAACCCCGGATCTTCTTTGGCCTTCCTCTCCGTCTCCATCCACCAACATGGGCTTCTAATATACTTTGATCAGAACTTACAACATTTATCTATATCGTAGTTACTTTATCTATGTATTTGCCTGTTTAAGTTGCGCCACAGCATTAGGTTCTTCTTCCGCATCCAGTATATTCCTACCATTTGCAGGTTGTCGGTTCATCCAGTTGGGGTCATCCTCCATTACATTTACCGTTCTGCGATCTATACTTAAAAACTTGTTTGCACAATGTAAGTTGCGATTAATCATTTTGTAAGCGATATCTGTTGGTGGGTTTTGATCAATCATCGCCGAGTTCAAGATATCGTAAGAAGTTTGTGGCTTGTAAGAAAATTGTTTGGTTTAGGAGCGGTGCCGGTTCGAATCTGGGCACAGAGATTTTGTTGAGTAGAGAATGAGTGTACATTATTGGCCTTGTAGGTCCCTAGATGCTTGTAAAGTTTTGATATTTTTTTGTCTATTGCCGGTTCTTCTCCATAGGAAACGACGAACCCGAACCGTGCCCATTTCATCGACTTTTTTTAAGTGCCCATGTAGGCCAATGTTAAACAAAATATTTTGATTTAGAAGCAGGTTGATGTCAACTGAAGCTTCATATCATTACCAATATCTATCAAACAGTTCAAAACATACCTACGCTTAACGTAAACCTACTGCGTAAAACAGTCTTGTGAGGAAATCCACATACTGCTAATATATTCCGCACGTGTGTGAGCCGCGAGAAAGGCGATAGGTCGGTATATGTCACGGTGGGCAATTACCAACTAGCTGCCTCCTTGTGGACGATCAGTTACTACCTACCTAGATACGTCTACGTTCGCGTTTGGATTTCCGAACATGTAAACAAGCCTATTCATGGAAAAACACTAAGGTGAAAGCGCCAGGATAGTCCGCTAGCTGGTTTAACAAATTGATAGTTATTATAATCATCAAAACAACATAAGTTCATTTAATACTATTTCATGGAAAAATCACTTAATGGGATTACATGTCGCCGCAAGACGACTCCCGGCCACCGCAGATGCGGGTCTGTGGACGGTGAGCAATGGGTAGCTCACCGTCCGTCTGTCCAGTGATGACAGACCGTGTCGACGGCGCGTGAGTGTTCCACGAGAGTATGAGTATAAAGTAATTCTATTAAGCCTACTCAGATGGAGATTCATAGATAACTGAGTGGGTGACACCATTAGCTAAAACCTCCAAGACACAAGTTCTCTAAAAATCACTTCATTTTATACCTGAAAATGATTACCTATTATAATTAAACTTATTAACTCCAAATGAATTAAATAACTAAAAATAAACTTATTAACCAAAAATATAGTAAAAAAAAACTAACATAATAAAAACAACAGGATACTGGCTGGATAGCCACACCGCCGTCATCATGAAACGTGATTCATAATTAGGTATGTAAAAATACATTTTTAGTTAATTTGAAATCAATATAAATACATAGCAAATTAGTGACAGCACAAGTAACTGTTGCTTTAAAAATGATGGGGCAGATATTAATAAGTATAACAATGGAAAAGGTTAGCCAAAGCTCATTGTAATTAGCGTAAACGCAGCCAGGTCCCAAACAAACCATCAAAATTGAGCTATTCTGAAATAAAATGCGACAAAAACTGTTTTTTAACAAATGACTATGATTGGTACTAGCTATATTAGCGCCATTAGGTTCATTTATTTATTTATGCACACACAAAATACATGACAGGACATTACATTAAGACAGAAGAGCACAAATGTACAGCTTATTTCATTTGAAATTTCTTCCAGCAGACCTGCGAGAGGAAAGTTGGATGATATGTCAGAAAAACAGACAGAAAATTTAAAATCATCAATTCATTGTTACCTATTCCATTGCTTGCTTGGTGATGTCAACTACTCTATTCAGTCTTGGAATTTTATTGCAGTGCTATTTCATAAATGAAGGGGCTGTTAAGATCGTAGCCTGTCTGCCTCATAACAGGAACTGATGGCCGCTAATCCGCTATTGTATAACGGGCTGGTGTCCACAACGCCACCAAATTCGTATTGAAGTTTTGGCATGAAACAGTTGTGCTTGCCACATAACAAAACCGGCCAAGAGCGAGTCAGACTCGAGCAACGAAGGTTCCGTACCAACTTGCGATAATACAGCCATTTTGGCTATTTAGACTTAGAGAGTTGATTTTTATATTTTAACAGCTACAAGGGACGACAGATTTGAGTGTATGGTTTTAATTTCAACTCGATACCTCCACGCGTTCAGACAGACGGACAAGAAAGTGATCCAATAAGGTTTCCGTTTTTTTGTATGGAACCCTAAAACAAGCAGGGAGAGCAGTATACTGGTTTAACAGTAGATATACATAAAGTAACTACGCTTAGCAGGTCAATCGGTCAGTGTAGATCAGTGGCTCAGTTTACCTCAGCTGAGATCAATGACCGCGCGCTAATTCGCCTATTACTCATAAATTATGTCATTTTAATACATATCGATGCGATAGTAGAGCAGCTACAGATTAGATACCCGACAGATGGTCTTAGAAGGAAATTGTGTGATGAATTGGACTCCGATCTGAGCGATTGGTCCCAAAGCAGACGAATGGAAATACGGAAGGGAGACTTTTGCTCAGAGATACAAACAGTGTCTCAGTATCCAACTAATATTATAAATGCGAATGTTTATGAGGATGTATGGATGCATGTTTGTTACTCTTTCACATCAAAACGGCTGACCGGATCTTGATGAAATTTGGCACAGAGTATAGGTACTTTTTTTCGATATCTCGCGGGCAAAGCCGCGGGCGTCAGCTAGCTATGAAATAGTTTTCGATGTTACAGGAGTAACGCTAACCGTCACTCAGACGGCGAATCTATAAGGGTTCCCTTTTAGCCATTTCGCTACGGGATCCTTATTCTGCTATACCTTTTTTTTTTTTTTTTTTTTTTTTTTTTTTCGGGTGGGAAATCATCCAATGACTTCCCCCGCTCTGGGTGGAGCGGGGGGGCATGTCAGACTTGTACTGACTAAAACCCACCCATGTTCCTTCTATTGCCCTTTACGTTCCGAGGCCGCGGTATCTCTTTCGAACAACCCGCAACCCCGGCAGGCGGAGGCTCTGGCAAGCCCCTCTGCTTTGCTGACTCTCTTTGAGGCGCGCGTGAAACACGAACGCGCCGTCGACACGGCCTGTCGTCAATCGACGGACGGACGGTGAACTACCCATTGCTCACCGCCCACAGGCCCGCATCTACGGTGGCCGGAAGTCGTCTCGCGGCGCCCGGCGCCATGGGCGTCTCCCGCGGCGGCTGGGTTGGGCAGATGTTCTCTCCCTCAAACGCCCGGCCACCTCCTTTGCTAGCATTACTGCTTCGCAGAAGGTGGTGACCGCTTCCCATTCCCTCTCGCTCCGGACCATGGCCTGAACCAGGGCCGGACGCGAGAGATCGCCGCCGCCGATCGCCTCCACGAGGGCACGGCGGTGCTCCGCCCAAGCTGGGCAGACCGCCACTGTGTGCTCCACCGTGTCCTCCGGGCGATCGTCACAATGGTGACACCCGGGCGCTTCCTCCCGCCCGATGATGTGCAGGAACCTCCCGAAACTTCCGTGTCCGGTGAGGACCTGCGTCAGGCGGTAGGTGAGGACGCCATGACGCCTCTCCAGCCACTCCTCAAAGAGGGGACTTACCGCCGCTATTGTGGCGTGCCCTGCACGGGGTTGCGACAGTCGCTCTCTCCATGCCACCATGAGATCGCACCGGAGGTCTGCCCGCCGAGCGGCAACTTGCCGTGGCAGCGGGTTTTCCCCCCGGTGTAGTGCCTCCGCGCGCCACTCAAACAGGCGCGCGAGGACTATCGCCTCCAGATCCCACGGTGGCAGTCCGGCAAGGAGGCTCGCTGCCTCGCCGGAGATCGTGCGGTAGCCCCGGACAAGCCGTATGGCCACCACCTTTTGGGGCGCGTTCAGGTAGTGGGCGGCGCGCCGCCCTAAAGAACGCGCCCATACCGGGGCCCCGTAAAGGGCCATGGACCGCACGACTCCGGCATAGAGCCTACGGCAGGAGGCGTTTGGCCCCCTCAGATTGGGCAGGAGCCGCTTGAAAGCAGCCCCCGTCCGCTCGAGTTTGGGAGCCAAACGTCGAAAGTGTTCGACGAAGTTCCACCGGCTGTCGAGGACGATTCCCAGGTACTTCATCGTCGACCCGACGCCGATGCGAACCCCTCCTACCGTCAACTGGGATCCCGACGGTGGCGTGTTTCCGCGGCCATGAAAAACCATGGCCTCGGATTTGTGCAAGGCCACCTCGAGACCCAGTAGCCGGATCCTCTCCGCGACTATCGCAACCCCGCGTGTCATATTGTCGGCCGCCGCCTGGTGCGACCCCCCCTGAGCCAGGACGAGCGTGTCGTCAGCGTAGCAAACTACACTGACGCCGCTGGGGAGGTCGGCGCGCAGCACCCAGTCGTAACCGATGTCCCACAGGAGCGGCCCCAAGACCGATCCCTGTGGGACACCGCACGACATCTCTCGCCGGTTCCACTCTCCAGAGCGACCGGGGTATTCTGCTATACCTTAATGTGTCTTACGAATTACTCAGTGTACCAGGCAGGTTCAAAACCATTTTTATTAAAAAGCCTATTTCTAACCATAACTAAAGGACCGAAGGACCATAATAGGGTAGTTTCCCGGGGTCAAAATAATTACATTATATTTAGTCCGACTTTTAGATTATTCAAAAAATGACAAAGATATAGCCCATTTAAGTTACGTGTGACGTCACTTGTTGCGAAAAAATGCAGCAACGCGTGACGTTTCAAGTAACTTTAAAACCTAACCTAACCCAAACCTAACCCAAACCTTGGGCGTCCGTGAATACGTGTCCCTTATTTTTGAATACCTAATCTAAAAGACGAACTAATATTTTTTTTTGGAATCTAGCCTATTGTTTCCACACCTAGTTGACAGATTTGCTGCTGGTGGATCGATATTAGCAAAATACTACGCTGTTGTAAACCTTATACTGCCATTTATACTAAGTACCTACTTCTAACGCCATTAAAAGCTAAAATATGAATCCTTACACAAATCACTAAACTAATCGATTTAACTTTACGTCAATAACGCCCCACCCTAACATATTTCGATAGTTGTTTCCTTTAACTCCTAATTGCGATGGTTTCGAAAGGATATCTGTGGTGATGGCAACAGGCTGGATTTGTATCAGTTAGAAATGTTACGAGATTCAACGTGATTTGTGATTTGGTAATTAAAATAGGAACGTCTTTTGCAATGTGGGTATTCGAATTTAGAAAGGAATTAGGATTCGTATCAATTAACTTCAGATGCAATCACGATCCTTCTCAGCCAGATATTTTAAACTGCAAAAAGCTGCTGTGGACAATGAATAATAAAACGTTTTCATCAGCCTAGCCTTTCCTCAACTATGTTGGGGTCGGCTTCCAGTCTAACCGGATGCAGCTGTACCAGTATTGTACATGGAGCGACTGCCTATCTGACCACAGCCCAGTTAGTACTGTGAAGGTTTAATCAAACCTTCAAGAGTACAGGTTGGTTTGCAATGTCGTTCGAATACTCAGGTTATTTAAATAAAAAAAAGAATATGACTTTAGAATGATGTGACACATGTATTGGTGAAATGATAAAGTAAAACATAGTCTTAAAAGTGTTTTATGTTTTTTTTCTAATTATGAATATCAAAAAGCAACTATAGTACTGGGTGATACGAATCTTTTTGTAACACTGGTTGTCAGACTTTCGGGTCACTGACTATCTGTAAAAATAATAAGATATAAGAACAAAATAATAATCAAAACACCATCTGCAAAATACGCATTGTGCGCGGATGTAGAGCTGCGGCACAAGCTTGGCCTGATATGACATAGTTAGGTGTACCTACACCTAGAGGGTGGCTTCTTCATAAGCTAGTGGTAACTATATTTTTACTGACTTCAAAATAGAAAAGAGCTTCTCAATACGACTGTATTTTTTTGGTATGTTCGTTGCGCGATATCTCCGTGTGGGCCAATTATATAAATCTCTCCCTTTCGATAATAACAAGATGAAAATTCTTGTCCTTTCGATAATAACAAGATTATACTGTGGATAAGGATAAGGAGATATGGTGATAAGGAGAGATTATACTGTGTTCTATATTGCGTCGGTAGTCTTTGAGTTATCTTCTATAATTTATATTTTATTAATAATAACAAAAAAAAAACGACTTTCTAAAAACAGAAAACAGACGGAAAGTAGTTTACTTATAGAAGTTGGTGAGTTTTTTTAGATTCATTGATTTTTTTGCCACCGACTTCCTAAAGTACTAAGTAAATCAATTGAACTTGGCTGACAACACAATTCAGAACAGATATAACTAAATATCATCATCCTTTGGCTCAATTAGCCTTTGGAAATTATTGGCAACACTGATACTCCAACGTTAGAAGGACCAACACCCTATCTAATTGCTAATAGGTAAACATATTACCAACACTAAGGTGCCTGTCTACCCTAGATATAGGTAAAGCGTGCTGGCCATACAAAGTGTCAAGTAAGTGCGGTTATTACCATGCAAATGTAGACGTTGCGCAAGCGCAGCGCATCTTGTTCTCTGTTACGTCACTGGCTTATGTTAGACGTTGAACATAGTGAGTACAAGGAGTAGATTGTAGATGGGACAGGTCCTGAAGAATTATTGTGGTGGTCACTTGATCGTAAACCTAGCTAATCAAGTGGCTCCGGAACACATAGGGCAATAGAAGGAACATGGATAGGTTTTAGCCAGTACAAGTCTGGCACTCCCTTCCACTCCGCCCGGAGCTAGGATTTACTCGATGATTTCTCAACAAAACATCTGAAAAAATAGAAAAGTGATAAACGTAGAATTAATGTAGACAGGTATAGTTCTGATCTTTATCGTCAAGTTGCGCAGAACAAAATTTGCGGTGTCATCGGAGCTCAGAGAGTCTTCTGATTCTGCTTAAGCGACTATTTTAGACCCAGAGCTATTGAAGAAACTTCTAGTTCTACTACTGACTACTTGCCCTTGAATTCGAAAAGCACAATTCCTGCGCCTGATCTCTCAATGGTCGTGACCGATTGTCTTCCCATTGGACCTTGAGACTCTCAAGTTAAGTCTAAAAAAAAAGAAGGTGCGCCAGTTTAATAATACCTTCCGCGTCGATGGCTAATCTCCGCTGAGATTGGCCGCTGTGACTTTCTAGAAAACTATAATGTATACTTTAAAATGGTCTCTTTATAGCATGTAACTCAGATTTGGAACTTGTAACGTCATTATTTGAGAGCAGTTTTACTTTTAAGCAAAATCTGAAATGGCTACCACAACACAATACCCTTCGTTCATTTTAAACGCAAATTATTTCGGTTGCTTCATATTTGCCTTCTTAAGCCCCAATATAATGTTCGCGCTTTCGCTGTCCAGCATATAAATAAGTATGAAGGAAAAATCTGCGTATTACTCATCGTGACAATATGGCGGCTACAGTTTTTACAATGACACCGATATTAAAAAGTTTGTATGGTTCAATTTTACTACCGTCTTACCCAGCGGGAGTTAAGCCTCATTCGCACGAGACTTAAAAAAACGTTGCGTTAAAACTCGGCGTTGGCGCTTAAATAACGTTTTCGATTTGATTGTTCATACGAACGCTATATAATCACTCTTGTTTCGTTTCTCGCTTCAGTAAGACGTGGAAATGGTTTCTGCTAAAGTACTAGCAATAGCGATTTGTGTTGCTAGAAGACGAAAAAGAAAGCAAAAGGTATTCTGGGTTCATCCTCTGAATGAACTGAGATGCTTAAAAGGACAGTTTGTGCTACTGTACGAAGAATTGAGGCAATACCCCGATAAGTTTTTTAGTTATTTTCGTATGTCTATTACAACATTCTGGCAATATTTTTAAATAGAAGTGGACGAGACTCCACCTCTATAATTAGGACTTCGGGATCCACAACCCCCATCATAAGGCCGCTCTGGTAACGTAAACACAAAAGAAAGACGTCCGATCGCCGAGCCAGCGCGCTTCGCACTGAGTGAAGGGCTGGCGCTTTTTTACCGCTCGTATGAATAATAATACGGAGTTTCATATGATCTATTCCTTGTAGAGCCCAACGCCCAGCGCTCAAAATGCAACACTGCTCGATAAAAAAGCGTCGCGTTTTAAAAGCACCGTCGTATGAATATGTACTTGGAAATGCATTTGTTCTATTTGAACGCTTTTTTAACGGGCGTTAAAAAAGCTCCCGTGCGAATAAGGCCTTAAGGTATGAGGCGATCAGCGATTGATTTACGATTGTTGATTGAAATGAAATTACAGCTATTGGTCTTCTCGATCATTTAGTTATTGTCATACATACAGCTTGTTAAATCTTGGTGTTGTAAAATAACTAAAAGGGTAATTTGCCCTTTTTTTTGCTGATGGGAAATCATCAAATAACTTGCCCTTGTGGGAAGTGTCAGACTTGTACAGACTAAAACCCACCTATGTTCCTTCTTGCCCTTTATGTTCCGAGTCCGCGATATCTCTTTCGAACAACCTGCAACCGGCAGGCGGTGGCCCTGGCAATCCCCTCTGCTTTGTTGGCATCTCGTTGAGGTGTGCGTGAAACACCCTGTCGTCGCTGGACGGACGGACGATGAGCTAACCATTGCTCACCGTCCACAGACCCGCATCAACGGCGGCCCGGGAGTATTTTTTTGGCCCGTATAGCGACGTCCAAAGCCCGGAGCGTCTCCCGCAGCGGTTGGGTTGGTTTGAGGTTCTTTCCCTCAAACACCCGGCCACATCCTTCCCTAGCATAACTGCTTTTCCTTAATAATGACATTCCAGCATTATTACTATCAGCCAGTACCGTTAACCAATGTAGTCATCATGAAATGCCTTGCCACTTGTTGTATTCGAAAATTGTCGGCTATCTGTTCTTGTTGTAACCATTCCATAATCATTGGCTGATGTGAAGATATAGATGAACTCAATGCTGTGCAATCATTATGTCTCATGTAGGTTTTTTTTTTTTTTTTTTAATTTATAATGAACTCACTCTTGACCTCGATCTCGCCTGATGGTAAGCGACAGATGAGGTCTACGATGGAGCGAGCGAGCCCAGAAGATGCCTATTAACTCTTGTTTTGAAGGCAGACGGGTCGTATGTGGTAGGGAACACAGAAGCTGGCAGAGAGTTCCACACCTTGGCCGTGCGCACAATAAAAGTTGAGGAAAAGCGCTTAGTACGACAAGACGGTATATCGACCAAGTGCGGGTGGTACCCTGCCGTTCGTCTGGTAGGTGTAGGTTAGGTTGTATTCTACCATGATCAGATTTCATCTGGCTTTCTTAGAAGCATTAGCGGTTTCAAGGATCAGGATTAGGATCAGGGTGTAAATTCTTTATCCATTTTCCATTGAAAATGTAGGTTCCTTAGACCAAACAAGTGTTGTGTCTACTGCCGTTGTGTAGACTAACATAAGAGTTATAAGCCAATTCGATTTCAATATTATAAGACCTACTTTAGAAAAAAACTATTTCCTTTTGACATCAAAAAATCGAATTCCTCACTATGTAAGGACAACAGTGATAATTTACGAACCTAATAGCAAAATAACTTCGATCCAATCATTGCTGCATTTTGATTCTCCACAAAAACTTGCTCTGTGCTCGCATAACCCATATTCCCATGTTAGGTCGTGTCCAGGAAATGTAAGATTATGATGAAATAATGTGCTTTATATGCATGCTTCGATAATACCCCTGCATGCCAGGGTTATGTGCTGATTACAGGGTTTTGACAGGGTAATGGCAGGGGAGGGTTAGAAAATTACAATGTTCAAGTGATTTTGTGAAGTTTGTGAGGTTATTTATTAGCGTAAATTGTTTTCTGGTTTGATTTGCGAAAGTGGTAAGTGTTCTTGTTGGGTGGCCATTTTGGAATTGAATTTTCTCATCAAAAACTAAGATGTTGAGAAAAAGACTTGGTTATTTGTATACATTCATAACACCACGCCTTTAATTCCCTAAGGGTTAAGCAGAGGTGTATGGTCACATTCACCAGTTATATTTAAGTCCCATGTTATAAGGGGCAAGCCTATTGCCATTAACAAGACTCCGTGGATGCTACTGAAAAATTCCAGATGGAAAAGTATCCAGGAAGACCCGGGAAATAAACCCGGGACCTCCTGCTTAACAGTTGCGCTTGCGACCACTAGACCAACGAGGCACATTTCATGTTAATTTACACTTCATTCCTATATAATTTTATAAACGCGATACTCATTCACGTCAAAGCGGCTGAACGGATTTTGATGAAATTTGGCGCAGAGGTAGATTATAGTCTAGAATAACACATGGAATACTTTTTTCTATCATCACGCGAGCGAAGACTCGAGGGCCTGCTAGTTTTAAATATATATCTGTAATCGTAAGTTATTCTCACGCTCGCAATTATACAAGTGTCGTGCCTTTAGTCAGCAGTTTCTGCAAAAATGTGCATTCAGTAGCTTTAAATTTGTTTACCTAATCGATATATCTGCCTTATTCATCATTGTTGATATTTTAGCTGACTTAACATAAAAAGTTGCTGACTAAGTAAATGATTACTTTGCATAATTAAAACAACACAGACATTTTGCGCGGCATGCGAGTATTAATGGCATCATCCGACGAGCTCTTTTCACCGTCTGTGTTCCAGCTGTTTTAGAACCCAATGGCTCAGCACGCGAAGATTGCTAAAAACCGGATGGTATGTCTTTGTTTCCGTGGAAGGTGGGTAGGCCTTTAGTGTGGGACACAACATGTGTCGATACTCTTACACCATCCCATCTTCCTAGCCCTTCGTGCTGCGCTGGCGCTGCTGTTGCGGCTGCAGAGAACTGAGTCAAACGGCGCAAATATAGTAACCTTATTGGTAACTGTATTTCGAAACGTTTGGGGTTGAAACTCTCTTGTGCTCATAGCCTTTTTATGGATATTTCAAAACGCTTAGATGACATTTCCCATGACCCAAGAGGCTAAGCGTTGCCATACATCGTGGCAACGGGGCCAGTCTCTTGGAGACATTACCAACTGACAGCGTTGGGGACAATTTTTTTTAGTTTACTTATAATTAAGTTTCTCTAAGTTATTTTTAACTATGTAATAATCCAAATATAATATATATATATATATATTAAAAAAAACCACATAGGTACATAAACTCAGGCTTTTGTAGATGGCGCATGGAGTCCAGAGCCAGAAAGAACAGAATGTCACCAGCTATAATAATTACATCGTTTTGGGTTGTCCAGGTTGTTACACTATGGGTCCAAAATGACCGCTTTGTAGGTTAACTAGCTGTGACCAGCGGTTTTACCCGCTGTTCCGCTCCTCATTGTTGTAGCGTGATGTTATATAGTCTATAAATATCGTGAAAGAATGCCAATGCAGAATTTCAAGTCAATGTCTTCTTCCACATAAACTTTGCCATACTGTTTCACCCCTTCAGGGGTTGTACTTTGGGAAATCCCTTCTTAGTGAGCACTTACGTCCTAAAAAGATCCTCCCAGCACGTGGTGTCTTCGGCCTTAAATAAATTAATCGTTACATAAACCAAAAAAAAAACTCGCTGAAAAGGTCTCTAATAATGCCAAAGGAACACTAGTGGGGCAGGAGTGTGGTGCTAGCCGGTTCGAGTCCGGTGCTACATCGATTGTCGCACAGTCTGTGGGATAGTCGAGCTGTCCGCGGGGATTTCCCTTTCCTGCCAAAAAAAGGATCCCCCCATGCAAAATTTCACGTTCCTAACACTTGTAATTTCTGAGATTTAGTGATTTTAGCGTTTATATACATATCGATAACATGGTTTACAATTCGTAAAACAGTCATAATATTTACTACGTCTGTGACGTCTAAGAACATTTTAAGAATTTTAACGTGATTCATTTTAATATGATTCCATTTTAGGTCCGCCGGTTATACACACCGTCGTTTAGTGCTACACAACTGAACAAAAATAGTCCCATGTAAATTTCAAGAACTTGCAATTCTTTAAAACAAAAGATAAGCTAGTCAGGCGTCGCTTTAGACAGGGTTCAGACGGAACTAGTGAAGCATGCACTTGCATGTTGAGGTAACCTTATTATGACTATCAGCTAAACACACTTAACGTTCAATATGTAAACGATAGTT
Organism: Ochropleura plecta; assembly: GCA_905475445.1. Taxonomy (NCBI): domain Eukaryota; kingdom Metazoa; phylum Arthropoda; class Insecta; order Lepidoptera; family Noctuidae; genus Ochropleura; species Ochropleura plecta. The sequence goes on along the minus strand of FR997738.1, from coordinate 8,813,402 downwards.
AAAGTGTTAAGTAAATGCGTAGACCACGTATGTGTAAGTAGGCAATTACTAAATACTACAAAAACCGGCCAAGAGTAAGTTAAATCGCGCACCAAGGGTTCCGTAGAACAGAGGGGCTTGCCAGATCCTCCGCCTGCCGGGGTTGCGGGTTGTTCGAAAGAGATACCGCGGCCTCGGAACGTAAAGGGCAATAGAAGGAACATGGGTGGGTTTTAGTCAGTATAAGTCTGACATGCCCCCCCGCTCCGCCCAGAGCGGGGGAAGTCATTGGATGATTTCCCACCCGAAAAAAAAAAGAGTTCCGTAGAAACTTGCGGCATAAACATATCTTTTGACTACATAGACTCAGAGGGATGATTTTCACAGCACAAAGAGACTACAGAGTTGAGTATCCTACTAATATTATAAATGCGAATGTTTGTGAGGATGGATGGATGTATCATCATCTAGTATAGTTTTAATTTCAACTCGATACATTCACGCGTTCCCGAGATAAACGGTCTTTATAGACAGACAGATCGACAACAAAGTGGACTAATAAGGGTTCCACTTTTTTCCTTTTGAGGTTCGCAGCCCCAAAATGTATTGCACGTTGTGTGCTTAGACAACGAAACGATAGTTTTGAAACTCGGGTACATAAACAATTTTTTTTTTTTAAATTTTGGATATCCCAACACCACTATATACCTGAAAGTTTAATCAAAACCCATGAGAAAAAAACCCGCGTGATGATCGAAAAAAAATATCTTCCTCTCTCCTTTTCTTCCCTCTTTCCCCCATAACCAAACTTAAAAAAAAATGCCTATATCCGTCTCCAGGATCCCAAATATCTCTGTACTATAATTCATCAAAATCAATTTGGCCATTTAGGCGTGAAGACGTAACAAACAAACTCACTTTCGTTTTTATAATATTAGTAAGGATAAGAGAAAATGAACACAAAAGCTATATAATGTTAGCATATGGTCCACTATTGTCATAAAAAAAAACTCAATAAACAAACCTACACAGACAGACAGACGTCACACACTTGACATTAGATAGGGTACAGACTACGCAAGTAGAGCGAATAACACTGCGGTAACCTCATTAGATCAGCTGTGACTTCGCCAGGTCCCATCGACGGCGATTAGCGAGAAGCGAGTTACTACTAGACCAACTCGCAGCGCTTTATACGACGGCTATGACTTATTACTCTGCAGCGATTAGTATCAGATTGACTAAAAGATCAACAGCGACATCTATCACACAAGATGAAAACTAAAAATCCTGGATGGTTTTTTTTTTTTTACAAGCGACAATGTCTTAACTTGCCACATCGCGCAATCACAATAATAAGCAAGTTAATCGTATCTACAATATCCCGACGACAACCGTCTGTCTTTACAATCGGTAATGAGGAACTTTACACTGATCATGATAGCCGTAAAGCTCAAACAGGTACATATACATGTACCATGGCTTGGTATGGGTATGTGATGCAGAAGAATGAGGAAAATGTCGTGAGGAAAGGAGGTGTCTGATGAAAAGATGATGACAGGCGGGAGAATGATGATGATGTGATGAACTATGCGAGAGTCCCTCAGTGAGTGTTCTGCTCGCCGTGCGAGTCTCGTTGAGCGAGAACCCTATTTGATAGATCAGCTACCCTACCATCGCGGCAAATTGCCGCTCAGCGGACAGACCTCCGGTGCGATCTCATGGTGGCATGGAGAGAGCGACTGTCGCAACCCCGTGCAGGGCACGCCACAATAGTGGCGGTAAGTCCCCTGTTTGAGGAGTGGCTGGAGAGGCGTCATGGCGTCCTCACCTACCGCCTGACGCAGGTCCTCACCGGACACGGAAGTTTCGGGAGGTTCCTGCACATTATCGGGCGGGAGGAAGCGCCCGGGTGTCACCATTGTGACGATCGCCCGGAGGACACGGTGGAGCACACAGTGGCGATCTGCCCAGCTTGGGCGGAGCACCGGCGTGCCCTCGTGGAGGCGATCGGCGGCAGCGATCTCTCGCGTCCGGCCCTGGTCCAGGCCATGGTCCGAAGCGAGAGGGAATGGGAAGCGGTCACCTCCTTCTGCGAAGCAGTAATGCTAGCAAAGGAGGTGGCCGGGCGTTTGAGGGAGAGATCATCTACCCAACCCAGCCGCCGCGGGAGACGCCCCGGGCGCAGGGCGCCGCGAGACGACTCCCGGCCACCGTAGATGCGGGCCTGTGGACGGTGAGCAATGGGTAGCTCGCCGTCCGTCCGTCGATTGACGACAGGCCGTGTCGACGGCGCGTTCGTGTTTCACGCGCGCCTCAAAGAGATGTCAGCTAAACAGAGGGGCTTGCCAGAGCCTCCGCCTGCCGGGGTTGCGGGTTGTTCGAAAGAGATACCGCGGCCCCGGAACGTAAAGGGCAACAGAAGGAACATGGGTGGGTTTAGTCAGTACAAGTCTGACATGCCCCCCCACTCCGCCCAGAGCGGGGGAAGTCATTGGATGATTTCCCACCCGAAAAAAAAATAAAAAAAGCTACCCTACCATGACGTCTTAAAGCAGAAGACAGAGCTATACAGGGTGTCTAGCACCATCTCTTTCCCTCAGTGGAATAAGGTCTGCTTTAAGACGTCATGGTAGGCCTACTGTTCTTGTATGCTATGACAAACAATGACTTTTGAACAGTCAGCAATGTACTTTTAAAACATGTATCTTTTAAACTTACACAGGACCTGCGATTTTTTGCATGTAGATTTCTTGAGCAAGAAAATAGTTGTCTACCGCTGAATTTGGAAGATTTTTTTTCAACGAAATTACACAGATACAATATCACAGAGATCTTTACCCTCGTTGCTGTAAGATTGCTGCTGTGTTGCTTATACTGACTGGTTTATGACGTAAAAATGTTCTTTTTTTGCACTAAATTGGCTTGCGTTTGACCACACTCGCCTGATGAGAACGACGTTGCGGCCTAAAAGAAACCGATTCACTAGAACTTTGAAAAGATCCACATTATAATCATCAAGGAACAGCGAAGCCGGTGCTTTGCAGAATAAATACAAAGCTCTTCTTACTATGGTAAAAATTAAATTACTGAAAAAAAAATGGACTGCAGTCGCTTCCTCTCGGCGATGAGACTTGGGCCTTATAGCGTTGCGCAAGTGCAAGCATAGTAACGCGCCAAATAGTGAACATCTAAACACTGACTTAATTGGAGTTACTGCATACTAGTTAATTAGGATTTAATGTTAATTAGTTATGTGATTGAATTAATTTTGCGTACGTTTAGAATGTTACCGCGACTTCGGTTAGTAAATAAGTGGAAGCAAAGGGTTTTAAGTTTCAACCATTTTGTTTTGCAAGCGCTGATTAGTTAAGTGTTTTTTTATTTAGCAAACCAACGGCCTTACTTAGACGGTGAGCAATGGGTAGCTCACCGCTCTGTTCCCTTCGCGAGGGGAGCATGCTCCTCCGCCCATGGCTCCGCCGCTTGCGGTGCCACAAGCGGACCACGAGGACAACGACGACGACGACGTTCCGGAGGTGACTGGGGTAGATCTGAGAGCGGCGGTGGGCAGGCTGAAAGCCAAAAACACCGCCCCGGGACCCGATGGCTTGCATGGCAAAGCCTGGGTCCTGGCCCTGGAGGCTCTCGGGCCCCGACTACTAGGGCTCCTAAGCGCGTGTTTGGAGAGGGGCCAGTTCCCGCTTCGTTGGAAGACGGGGAAACTGGTCCTGATACAGAAGCCGGGGCGCCCTGCGGACTCTCCGTCCGCATTCCGGCCCATTGTGCTGCTCGACGAGGTGGGCCAGCTCTTTGAAAGAGTAATTGCAAACCGCCTCGTCGGGCACCTTGTGGGGACGGGGCCGGATCTTGCGGAACACCAGTATGGTTTCCGCAAGGGGCGCTCGACGGTGGACGCCATCATGCGCGTGAGAGCCCTCACGACGGGGGCTGCAGTGTCCAGGGGTGGGGTGGTCGTGGCGGTGTCTCTCGACATCGCCAACGCGTTCAACTCCATGCCTTGGAGCTGCATCAGGGAGGCACTCCAATACCACCGGATGCCGACCTATCTTCGTCGTGTGGTCGGGGCATATCTGACGGACAGGGCCGTCATATACCCCGGTCGCTCTGGAGAGTGGAACCGGCGAGAGATGTCGTGCGGTGTCCCACAGGGATCGGTCTTGGGGCCGCTCCTGTGGGACATCGGTTACGACTGGGTGCTGCGCGCCGACCTCCCCAGCGGCTTCAGTGTGGTTTGTTACGCTGACGACACGCTCGTTCTGGCTCAGGGGGGGTCGCACCAGGCGGCGGCCGACAATATGACACGCGGGGTTGCGATAGTCGCGGAGAGGATCCGGCTACTGGGTCTCGAGGTGGCCTTGCACAAATCCGAGGCCATGGTTTTTCATGGCCGCGGAAACACGCCACCGTCGGGATCCCAGTTGACGGTAGGAGGGGTTAGCATCGGCGTCGGGTCGACGATGAAGTACCTGGGAATCGTCCTCGACAGCCGGTGGAACTTCGTCGAACACTTCCGACGTTTGGCTCCCAAGCTCGAGCGGACGGGGGCTGCTTTCAAGCGGCTCCTGCCCAATCTGAGGGGGCCAAACGCCTCCTGCCGTAGGCTCTATGCCGGAGTCGTGCGGTCCATGGCCCTTTACGGGGCCCCGGTATGGGCGCGTTCTTTAGGGCGGCGCGCCGCCCACTACCTGAACGCGCCCCAAAAGGTGGTGGCCATACGGCTTGTCCGGGGCTACCGCACGATCTCCGGCGAGGCAGCGAGCCTCCTTGCCGGACTGCCACCGTGGGATCTGGAGGCGATAGTCCTCGCGCGCCTGTTTGAGTGGGGGACTACACCGGGGGGAAAACCCGCTGCCACGGCAAGTTGCCGCTCGGCGGGCAGACCTCCGGTGCGATCTCATGGTGGCATGGAGAGAGCGACTGTCGCAACCCCGTGCAGGGCACGCCACAATAGCGGCGGTAAGTCCCCTCTTTGAGGAGTGGCTGGAGAGGCGTCATGGCGTCCTCACCTACCGCCTGACGCAGGTCCTCACCGGACACGGAAGTTTCGGGAGGTTCCTGCACATCATCGGGCGGGAGGAAGCGCCCGGGTGTCACCATTGTGACGATCGCCCGGAGGACACGGTGGAGCACACAGTGGCGGTCTGCCCAGCTTGGGCGGAGCACCGCCGTGCCCTCGTGGAAGCGATCGGCGGCGGCGATCTCTCGCGTCCGGCCCTGGTTCCGGCCATGGTCCGGAGCGAGAGGGAATGGGAAGCGGTCACCACCTTCTGCGAAGCAGTAATGCTAGCAAAGGAGGTGGCCGGGCGTTTGAGGGAGAGAACATCTGCCCAACCCAGCCGCCGCGGGAGACGCCCATGGCGCCGGGCGCCGCGAGACGACTTCCGGCCACCGTAGATGCGGGCCTGTGGGCGGTGAGCAATGGGTAGTTCACCGTCCGTCCGTCGATTGACGACAGGCCGTGTCGACGGCGCGTTCGTGTTTCACGCGCGCCTCAAAGAGAGTCAGCAAAGCAGAGGGGCTTGCCAGAGCCTCCGCCTGCCGGGGTTGCGGGTTGTTCGAAAGAGATACCGCGGCCTCGGAACGTAAAGGGCAATAGAAGGAACATGGGTGGGTTTTAGTCAGTACAAGTCTGACATGCCCCCCCGCTCCGCCCAGAGCGGGGGAAGTCATTGGATGATTTCCCACCTGAAAAAAAAAAAAAAAAAAAATGGGTAGCTCACCGTCCGCCCGCTCAGTGACCACAGGCCGTGTCGACAAAAAAAGAGATGTCAGCAAAGCAGAGGGGCCTGCCAGGGCCACCGCCTGCCGGGGTTGGGGGTTTTTCGAAAGAGATACCGCGGCCCCGGAACACAAAGCGCAAAAGAAGGGACATGGATGGGTTTTAGTCAGTAAAAGTCTGACACTCCGTCCCGTAACGCCCAGAGTGGGGGAAGTAATTTGACAATTTACGTTTAAACAACTCTAACCCAGATCCGGGTCTATCCGTATGTCAAAATTTTATTTAAATCCGGGCGTCCGTTAAAGTATACAGGCGTGACAAACAAACTTACTTTTGCGTTTATAATGTTAGAACTAGAATGTATTGGTTTAAACCAGTCTTAATAGGTACAGTGAATTACATTATTTGATGTTTTAAAGAACTTCAAGTGTACTTAACACATAGATGTGCAAACAATCGGTCTTGCCATTGTGTCACAGTCAAATCTATTTATCAGTCAAAACTACTCTTGACCGGTTAAATGTTTAAAACTGTATTAACAAACACTTGTTTAGAAAATTTATTAAGTTGTTAGATTTTTTTGTGACCCTATGAAAAACTTTGTGTGGTAGTAACTCTGGGTATCTAATTAAGAATGGGTTTTTATTTGTAAAAACGCACTTCAGGGTGATTTGAAAAAGAGATACCGTGGCCCCGGAACACAAACGGCAAAAGAGGGAATATAAAAAGTAAAACTCCAACACCCCTTTCCGCTTCCACTCAGATCCATCCTGTCCTTTTGCTGTCCTCCCCCAGCGACGCCCTTTTTTTTGGTTTGGGAAATCATCTAATAACTTGGAGTGTCAGACTTTTACTGACTAAAACCCACCCATGTTCCTTCTATTGCCCTTTTCGTTCCGGAGCCGCGGTATCTCTTTCGAACAACCCGCAACCCAGCGACGCCCTAAGCCGAAGTTTGTAAGTTTTTGCCCTGGCTAGAGGCCTTAATTTCAAGGCATCCACAGGAATTGCCCGGTTAAGCAGACGACAACCTCCTAGGTTGAACTGCGAGGTGTCATTCATGAAAAAACGCTTTCCGCTCCGCCCAGAGCGGGGGAAGTAAAACTACTAAAGAAATAAAAACAGGTGATTTGACTAACACCATTCAAAACCGATTAACCAATGTAAAGTCATAGTAATTACTGTTAAATTTCTCGTTTGTATTTATTTTTTAATTGCATTTATTAGTTTATTTGATATGTATATGTGTATTAGTATCGTAGTTTGAAGCCATTTTTCTCATAAATTTTCAATAGTGCCCGAAAACAGCTCGCATGTGTCATGGCGTCGGCATGACGTCACAGTTTAATAAAAATGATTCTATAACAACGTCCCATAAATCACATAACCGTGACGTCATACGCTGTGATCAGTGTTTCAGTCAAAATGGCCGATTGCAGTATTTTAATGTTTTATTTTATTGAAAATCTTAATAATCTGTTATCCTTACTAATATTATAAAAGCGAAAGTGAGTTTGTTTGTTTGTTACCTCTTCACGCTTTAATGGCTAAACCGATTTTGATGAATTTTGGTACAGAGATAGTTGGGAACCAGGAGACGGACATAGGCTAATATTTTTTTGAAAAAAGTGGGATGTGAGGGAGAAAGAGGGAAGAAAAGGGAAAACTTAGCGTTGCTATTACAAATCAATAAGGCGCACCCCGAATTTAACGCGAGCGAAGCCGCGGGCAAAAGCTAGTTTTTAAATAAAACTAAACCTGTGTTTACTTTTTTTTAATATGACTTCTCCCTTGTCATCACTGAATCAGCGATTTTTTTATACTGTCGTCATGCCTATTGTACATGAAGTTTAAATAAATAAATTAACAGTTTTAACTGTAACATGCACTTACAAACATAGGAGTAATTATCTTGCAATACTTCTTACCTGACGTGATTCTTAAGACTTCCTCAGATGACCTTTGGATTACCTACAAGAATGTCATACATAGGTCATGTTTTTCCCCGTTGATGATGGAATATTACTGATTTCCACAAAGATGATGGAACACTTTAATGGCTGCTTACAATAAGCAGCCAGTGATGAAAATGGGTGTTTAAAAAAAAACTTGCAAAATTTTTAGCAATTATGCAAAATGTCAGTTCAATAGGAAAGTGAGTCAAATTTAATTAACATTAAAGTTACAATTTTATTACCCCTCACGCGTCCTTATGATCATACGCCGGATCACAGACGACATTGCGGGAAATGTCGCGTGTGCATACGTCGGATCACAAATAACCTGTTGCCATTCGATGAATCTTTTTGGGCGTTTTTTCGCATGTAGCAACAAAATATGGCTATTAGTAAGTAATACAGTCCTTGACAACCGATTTTAGTAACATTTATTTGGTCACAACCTTATTCGGAACCATAAATAAGAAAAATAAAATCATCTGACATTTTGCTGCGTAAACACGATTTTGGTTGAGAATTTGTGCTCCCTTCGCGAGAAAAGAAATTGAATCCTAGAACGAAACGGTGATAATGGTTAAAACAAATTATGTAGGATTACTGAGAAATAAGTGTAGATTCCGTATTGAGTTATAGTTTTTCGAAAAGTAATAAATATGCCCGTGAAAAAGTGACGAAACTTGTGAAGATGCGTATTTTTTTCCGTCATGGCCGTCGTATTTCGACTTGTTTTAGTGCAAAATTTATCTCGAAATGCTTTGAAATCTACATAAGTTGTTAGTTTATTTACCTATAAACATAATGAAGTTACTACAAAGTGATATAATTGCATATTGTTATCATAATCGTTGTTGAAAGAAAATAAACCGGTAAAAATGGCGCCAAAGTCGTAAACATTGCCTATAGTACGGACAGCGGCGCATGCGGCCAGAATGGCGGCTTTTTGTAGAGTTGCGGAAAAAGTGATTGTGTCGTGTAATTATTGTGTTTTGATGTGATATGAGAAATATTGTTTTTGCGTAAATGTATGGGCTATCGTATTCAAGTGTTTTTTTTGAGAATATGTGTGTGGTTTTGGTGTAATGTGAGAAAGTTCAAGGTCATGTGGAAGAAAATTTGCAAAATGCAAATTTATCTCGTCGCTACGAAGTCAGGTCAGTTTCATTTATTTATAATCTTACACAGTTCGATAGGAAAACTAATGGGCTTTCCGGGAAGGTATAATTTATTGCATATAATTATCAATATAACCACGAAATTTGCGTTTTTCTCAAGGTCAGACCAAAAAAAAAAGAATAATCGAAAAATCCTCGACAATTCAGGCATTTCCGGTGAATGTTCTTAGACACGCGTCAGGGGTTAACATTAAAGTTACAATTTTATTGCCCAGTTTCAGATTTGTTTGTTATACTAAAGAATCCATACTTAATTATATTATAAATGGAAAAGTGTATGTGTGTGTCTGTTTGTTTGTCCGTCTTTCACGGCAAAACAGAGCGACGAATTGACGTGATTTTTTAAGTGGACATATGATGTTTTTTGAAGGGATGGAGAGTGACATAGACTACTTTTTGTCTCGGGCAAATACCCAATTCAGCATCACATAATATATGTATTTGTTTTTCTTCTTTAACTGTGAATGACTTGAACTTAATGATTTCTATTTACCAAAATCGAATCAAATCCTTTTTAATACAAGTAGGCTTTTTTTTTTGGGTGGGAAATCATCAAATAGCTTACCCCGCTCTGGGCGGAGCGGGGGGCGTGTCAGACTTTTACTGACTAAAACCCACCCTTGTTCCTTCTATTGCCCTTTACGTTCCGGGGCCGCGGTATCTCTTTCGAACAACCCGCAACCCCGGCAGGCAGACATCTCTTTGACGCACGCGTGAAACACGAACGCGCCGTCGACTCGGCCTGTCGTCAATAGACGGACGGACGGTAAGCTACCCATTGCTCACCGTCCCCAGGCCCGCATCTACGGTGGCCGGGAGTCGTCTCGCGGCGCCCGGCGCCCGGGGCGTCTCCCGCGACGGCTGGGTTGGTTTGAGGTTCTTTCCCTCAAACGCCCGGCCTCCTCCTTGGCTAGCATTACTGCTTCGCAGAAGGAGGTGACCGCTTCCCATTCCTTCTCGCTCCGGACCATGGACTGAACCAGGGCCGGACGCGAGAGATCGCCGCCGCCGATCGCCTCTACGAGGGCACGGCGGTGCTCCGCCCAAGCTGGGCAGACCGCCACTGTGTGCTCCACCGTGTCCTCAGGGCGATCGTCACAATGGTGACACCTGGGCGTTTCCTCCCGCCCGATTATGTGCAGGAACCTCCCGAAACTTCCGTGTCCGGTGAGGACCTGCGTCAGGCGGTAGGTGAGGACGCCATGACGCCTCTCCAGCCACTCCTCAAAGAGGGGACTTACCGCCACTATTGTGGCGTGCCCTATACAAGTAGGCTTGCATGGGCACTTATATCTATATTACTTATAAAACGTCGAGAAAAGGCGCATGGTTCGGATTGTTCGTTTCCTCTGGAGAAGAACCGGCAAGAAATTCCATGGTTATTTTTTTGAAAACATTTGGTTTTACAATGTTGTGGTTACAGCGTTAGAACTTAAGTATGATAATTTACCTACCCTATTGGTTTGAAATTAATGATTTAGATACTTAATCTATTAGTAGGTATTAATTAAATTGTTATAAACAAACTACGAACAACAAATCACGGAAGAGAAACTCCAAGAATAGCTGTCTTAGAAATAACACATCGTAATATGGTAATACAATAACAGGACATGACCAGGCATTATTTATTTATATAATTTATTTCTTTAATTATGCGTATTTGCGTTTATTTGCCCTTAACCTCCACACGTATGACAGAACTAAGATCAAGGCTAGAATTGCGATATTATATCGTGGAGTACCTACCCATGAGTCATGTGTTTAGCTTTATTTGGTACTAGCTGCGCCTTGCAGTTTCACTCGCGTGATGATAGAATCCTTACTATAATAATTTTAATATATATAAATCACGTGTCACGTTGTTTGTCCGCAATGGACTCCTAAACTACTTATCCGATTTTAAAATAAATTTGCACACCGTGTGCAGTTTGATCCAACTTGAAAGATAGGATAGGTAGTGTAGGAAGGGTAGGTAGAAAATTGCATTGTAACGCATGCTGGGGCACAGCTAGTAATATTATAAAAGCGAAAGTGAGTTTGTTTGTTACGTCTTCACACTTAAATGATTAAACCGATTTTGATGAATTTTGGTACAGAGATAGTTGGGACCCTGGAGACGGACATGGGCGATTTTTTTTTAAAGTGAGAAATGAGAGAGAAAGGGGGAAGAAAAGGGAAAACTTAGCTTTGCTATTACAATAAATAAGGCGCAAGGGCAAACATAAAACTACAGGTAGCAGGTACCTGCAAATCAGGAAAGGGGAACTGTGTTACCCCGAATTTAACGCGAGTAAGCCGCGGGCAAAAGCTAGTATACAATATATCTTTATAAATTGTAGCCTATGTGTTATTCTGATATGTAAGCTCTATTATTGTTAAGTTTCATCAAAATCTAATGAAAGAGCAACAGAAATATTTACATATATCCGCACATACTTTCGCTTTTATCATATTAATAGGATTCTATTTGCTGGAAGACTGGCTGAGGTGGAATTTTTTTTATGGGTTAGTCATAGACTACTGGATTTGTAGGGAGAGCGTTGTTTGATGTATAGAAAGATTAGGTAGAAAATTATGACGGTATGGCTGGTGCAGCTAAGCGATCGACTGCTACGCTGCTTGTGGCAGGTTCAATCCCCGCACAGAATAGATATTTGTATGACCTACAGGTAGTAGGTCTGGCTATTTATGTACATAAGTTTAAATGTTTGTAAACGCACCCACGATACAGGAGAATACTTAGATTGGGGCAAACGTTTAAAAAAAATAACTAATTTTTGATAACAATATTATATTGTCTATCATAAATAGTAAAGTAAAAAATCGGAACGTTTTACAAAATACCCAGTTTCCGATACGAGCCTTTTCTGAATTTTGTTGTGGTTGGATCCCAGCCATTGAGCTAGAATTCGGGACATGTCTACAACATTCCTAGTGTGGTGTAAAGTATTATTAAAAAAAGAGAGTTGCTTTCTCATCACATTTTCCTTTAAACTTTTCTGCATTGGCTTGCATTCAACTTGGCCTTTTTTTGCCGATGGGAAATCATCAAATAACTTCCCCAGTTCTGGGCGAGGGGGAGTGTCAAACTTGTACTGACTAAAACCCACTTATGTTCCTTTTATTGCCTTTTATGTTCTGGGGCCGTGGAATTTCTTTCGAACAACCCGCTACCCCGGCAAGCGGTGACCCTGGCAGGCAACTATCCTTTGCTGACATCTCTTTGCGGCACGCGTGGAATACTAACTCAACTTAGCTTCATTTTTCATTGAGACCACACACATCAAAACATCGTTTAACAGCTTATTTATTGCTGTTATCATTGTAATTAATTGTTGTATTATATCAATCACCAAACTAATGACTCGATTGATTTCTTACGTGCACAGACTACAGCCAAACTGCAATTTTCATTCGGCAACACCATCGCGAAGCACCCATTGTGTGTTGTCCTTAACCTGTGGTTAATGACACATGCCGACAGATCATGAATTATGTATTAAACAACGGTTAGTTGTTATGGCCGGCAATAGGCATTTTGAATCGTAGAAAAGAAAATGGAATGACGAAAGCTTTTTATATTGAAATGATATTTAGGTAGGTTCCAAAAAGGTTATATTATCTGTAAAGTTTTAGTCTGGTTATTTTTTAGAGTTGGGTGAAAAACCCGGTACCGGGTACAACAGGGTACCTCAAAAGGAAAAAGTGGAGCCCTTATAGGATAAAATTTTAGGAACTGTAGCGCTTATAGGAACGCGCGGAGGTATCGAGTTGAAATTAGAACCAATCTCAAAGTCATCGCAGTCAAAAGAAATCGCTGTTTATGTCGCAATCCTTGATACGCGAGTACGACTCGCACTTAGCCGGTTTTTTTTTATTGTGTTGAGGTCTCACCTGATGTCAGAGTATTTTTGCCATCCCTCGAATTCTTACATAGCTTACTGCTACTGACGATGCGGAGTAACGAGGAAAATATAGTAACGTGGATGTGGCTAAGAGGATAGTCAAATAAAGGTGGATGAACTGTCCTTCGATGATATTGCTATTAAGGAGGTGACTGCAGGTGAGGGCAGGACACTAATGATGATTTGAAAAAAAATATGAGTAAAGGTTAACCCATATTAAAGAGTTAATCGGCTGATTAACCCTAAAATGGGTAACCGTAAACGCTTAAAAGGGACAACTGTCTAATCAGGTTGTTGTTCATCTTAAGTTCGGTTACCTGACTAATATTATGCTTGTAAATGATACAGAGTAGGAGGCGACCAACACTTTGACGGAATTACGGATTTCTTATTTAGAGAGTAACCTTCAGTCCGCTAGAATAGATCGTCATAAATCCTAGCTTTGACACATCGTAGACGCGTCATCTTAATACCTAATCTATTTCAAATATTTAACAAAATATACCTAACATTCATTAGTTGGTGGCTCCAGGCTATTCTCATATACATCATGTAGCATAACATTTGTTAGACCACTCGAAGACATCACTCAATAACCAGAAAGTCTAGCGATCTATGCCGTCATCCAGGATTAAGAAAATGACAGATGATTATTTACCGACTTAAGCCGCCATCTTTATTTCATCTTCATAAAACATTTGACAGATGGGGCAAAGGCGATTTCTTTTCATCCTATAGTGTCTTAGTGACTCTAGGTCATTTTTTTCTGTTCAAAGTCTTTGAACCCATTAGTGCTGTACCCAACTATGAATGGATTGACCGATTTTTCATTGACTCGATTAATTCGAAATTCGTTCTGCTGTCAATTAATATTATGGTCGAGTGGTTTTTGAACCTTCATTAGGATGAATTGTTAACTACGAAATAATTGAAGTACCTAAGAAAATCTAGTGATCTTATTTAGTGCAGGACTTAAACTAAGTTTTTTGTTAATCGAGCCATTTTTATTATAATGTTATTCACGCTTATTGTCATTCAAGAAACAGAATAAAATTGTAGTGGCCAATTTATTTTGACCTGAGGTGAAATAAGGAACATCTGTACGGTTTGAATTTGACATAGACAATTATCTGTTTTTTTGCCGCTAGCGCCTTAATGGTATACCAAGTTACACTGGTTGCATTACATGTTCTTCAAAAGGGTACAATAAATAGAAATTAATTAGGGTACGCTAAATAAATCATTGAAAATGTAATTCTAGTTTAATCCACGGTTCGTAAAGCAAAACAGTATTAATCATAGTTGTTTTGATTTTGATTTAACTTGATCGTTATGCTTTTATTCTTACAAAGGTCACGCAGAGGTGTCTATGGAATGACCTATTTTTTTTTCAACGGATTTCATAGTGATGCCCGTCAGATTCTCCTTTTACGAGAATAATGGCTAAAATAATTGAAGTGAATTCACCAATGCATGGATTTAAATAATATCTTGAAATAAACAGATTTTTCCTGTTATTTTTTTTTTACAATATTAAGGAACGCGACAGGAGAGAAAAAGAATAAAGAACTAGTGGCATTTCGTTACACAAAAATATAATGTTCCATTAGTAGGAAAAAATGCTACATAACCACGTATATTCGTATAATAATTAGCAGTTAAAGAATAAACTTGAACACCCATTAATCATTTCGTAACGTCAGCAATTCACGAAACTCGTACCTACTTATTATGAAAACAAACATATATTCCTACGCACCGTTTTATACAATACCTTAGTAAATCCTTTAGGTGATGTTCACATTGGTCGATTATAAGTAGGTATACGTACTGCTTCGTTGGTCCCGCGGTAGCCAGCTCGACTGCTAAGCACAGGATCTTAAGTTCAATTCATGGGTCGGAAAAAAAGTGTTATTGGGTTATTCCATTGGAAATTTTTCAGTAACAGACCAGAGTTTTACCCCTTACGGTTAAAAATATTTATTTCTCAAAAGAATTACGAATTCACTTACAGAGAAAAACTTAATTAAATGCAACCTAATTTAAAGCAGAGGGCGTAGCTTAAAATAAGAATACTGTGGCATGTTATGGTTTGTACATACCTACATGTTTAACTAAAACTTAAAATTATGTTAATGTTTTGGCATAACAAAAGAAAACAAAACAAATGACCAGGTAGGTCTAAAAAAGTTTGCTAGTGGAGTTTTTTAGCGACCCCTTAACACCTGTAATAAACCTTTTTTCTTCTAGGCATTGGAAATCATCCGATTTTTCCGCTCTGCCCTGAGCGGGAGAGAGTAACAGACTTATTGACTAGAACCCATTCACATGGATAGGTTTTAGTCAGTAAACATCTCCGCGGCCCCGGAACACAAAGGCAAAAGAAGGAACATTTCTTCTTTTGCCTTTTATGTTCCGGGGCCGCGGTATTTCTTTCGAACAACCCGCAACCCCGGCAGGCTGTGGCCCTGGCGGGCCCCTCTGTAGTTCACTCAATAAGTTCATATCTCCGCACTATCCCAGTCTAAACGCACCTTACTCGCCTTCGGCCATATACTTGTACCAAGCAAGTCACTTCCGTAGTATTTCCGACGCCTAAGGCTAAACGCAGCATTGTAACCAACTAACAACATTATAACGATCTGTAATTGTTAGTACGTTTGGATCATTATTATAATTTGATGCACTGCAATTATTATCACTTAGGTATGGCTGTCGAAGTGGCGATTTTGATGTTTTGAGTCGTGTATTAGTTTCATTTGTGTTATCTAAATGATGTATGTTATTAGAAACTGGACATTTTGGTAATCACCAAATAACTTCCACCGCTCTGGGTAGAGCGGGGGGAGTGTCAGACTTTTATTAACTAAAACCCGACCCCATATGTTCCTTCTTTTGCCTTTTATGTACTCGGGTCGCGCTACTTCTTTCAAATAACCCGCAACCCCGGCAGGCCTCTCTGCTTTGTTGACATGTCTTTTAGGCGCGCGTAAAAATGAACGCGCCGTCGTCACGGCCTATGCTGCCAGGCTTTTTTTTTTCGGGTGGGAAATCATCCAATGACTTCCCCCGCTCTGGGCGGAGCGGGGGGGCATGTCAGACTTGTACTGACTAAAACCTTTACGTTCCGAGGCCGCGGTATCTCTTTCGAACAACCCGCAACCCCGGCAGGCGGAGGCTCTGGCAAGCCCCTCTGCTTTGCTGACTCTCTTTGAGGCGCGCGTGAAACACGAACGCGCTGTCGACACGGCCTGTCGTCAATCGACGGACGGACGGTGAACTACCCATTGCTCACCGCCCACAGGCCCGCATCTACGGTGGCCGGAAGTCGTCTCGCGGCGCCCGGCGCCCTGGGCGTCTCCCGCGGCGGCTGGGTTGGGCAGATGTTCTCTCCCTCAAACGCCCGGCCACCTCCTTTGCTAGCATTACTGCTTCGCAGAAGGTGGTGACCGCTTCCCATTCCCTCTCGCTCCGGACCATGGCCTGAACCAGGGCCGGACGCGAGAGATCGCCGCCGCCGATCGCCTCTACGAGGGCACGGCGGTGCTCTGCTCACGCTGGGCAGATCGCCACTGTGTGCTCCACCGTGTCCTCACTTTTCCTATTGATAGCAATGTAAAACATTTAATTTGTATTATTTGTTGTCAGTAAATAATGTCCGTTTATGTTATAATTAAAATAAAATGTAATTAGGAGAAACACAAACATACCACAAATGTCTAGATACACATTATAGACAGGAACTGTTGTTACAATTTGCATTCAAAACCCAAATCTATTGTCCTATTGTCTAAGTAATTTAATATCCTAACAAATCTATTGTAGTTGAATTTGACATTTAAAACATTCATGTTATAGATTTCACTTTTTAATTTGACAGATGAGAGTGTAAGATTTCTTCTATTGAACTTTGATTTTCATAGAATGTTCGCTAGTCCTGGGGCCACAAAGATAAAAAGAAAGAAAGAACATAAGTTTATTTTGCACATGCCACAGGTATATTAAATAAAGAAAGAAAACAAAATAAAAACGTTAAAAAAAAGATATTTTTATGAGTGACAAGGATGGTTCAATGGAAGGCAATAATACATTGGATTGACAAGTTACCGAAAAGTTTATATCAATGAATTGCAGAAATAATAGTATTGTTTTAGTGTATGTGCGCGTTCGCAGTTCGTTAAAAACCTGAGTTTTCGAACGTCTTTTCAAACCAGACAGCACTGTTGAAGGTTTGATCAATGTTATTAAACCTCTACAGTACCTTGACTGCCTGTCATGAAATACCCTGAATCCAAACCGTAAAGCGTAGGGTTGTATAAATTCAATTCTCAGGTTGAGAAAAGTGCTATTAGGTTTTTTATTCAGTTACTCTTAGTAGCAGCGTTTCGTTGTGATCTTCTTCGTAGCAGACGGAGACTAGCTGCTACTGAATGACGCAAACTATTTCCTTTTAACTTGACAAGAAATTAACGTGTCATCAAACCTATCAGACAGTTGTGTTGCTGGGGAGTTTGTTCCGCCACTTCTTCTTCTCAGCTAAAACACTAGGAAATGGCGAAGGGTGGGCGTTTAAGGGGACTGTCTTGTGTAATGCTGTTAAAAAGTGCTGATCATCAGCCTAGTTTGAACAAATAACTATTGTTTTGATTTGATTTAACATCACAATAAAAAAGTTGGTGTATATACCTACACCTGGTATACCCCTGTTTATCCCATTAGAAAAAACAGCCGTGATGTTATATTCTGTCAGTTCTTTGCTCTCTTTACCTACTTACAAGTTTTAAAGCCACCAAGAATAAAACACCATTGATTGAGTTGCACTGATGAATTATTTATCTAAGAAGAGGGCTTACAATATTGACCAATTAACAAGAATAATATTGACATTAATGTAAAATCTATCATACTGACATACAACACACGGAACTCCTTGAATAGAAGGAATATCTTCATTATATTCATAAGTTAACGACGAATCGTGTGAAGCCTTCGTCTTAACTGTCATATCTTCCTGAACAGGTAAACGCGACGTATTTCCTTTAAACATATTTGCGTTTCGTTTAAGAACTGATTTTAATGGTTAAGTCTGTTTGTTCTAGTATTCTTTGTTATTGTAATTATTGACTTAAGCCCCGTTCCAATAAACAAAAACGAGTCGTTTTGCTTACGGATAGTAAGATTTTGACATAAGTCTCATAGAACTTATGTCAAAATACTACCATCCGTAAGCAAAACGAGTCGTTTCTGTTTATTGGAACGGGGCTTTAGATAAAGACTTTGCTTTTTAGGTGGGTAGATAGACTTGTTGCAAATTAAACGTATTTTAATAATTGTTTGGGTGGTTGGGGCCTTACCTGATGTCAGACGGCTTAACATGCCATCTGCTGAGCGAATAACTGCTACGCTGCGTGTCGCGGGTTCAATCCCCGAACAAACAAATATTTGTATGGCCTACAGATAGTTGTTGAGCTTAAATGTTTGTAAAAATATCTCTGATCATCTCTCGCTCGATTTACTTACAAATCAACTGTAGCATTATTCTTTTGATTATTTAATTATGTTCTCTGGCTAGACAGTATGAGAAAAAATAACTAATCTGGAAACTTCGGAGTGGCAGGTTGTTCGAAAGAGATACTGCGGCCCCAAAGGGAACAAAGGGCAAAAGAACTTCCTTCTGACACACCTGGAAGTTATTTGATGATTTCCCCGCACGGAACAAATATTTTTATGACCTACAGATAGTTGTTCCGGGTTTGGCTGTCTGTGTATGTGATTTTAAATGTTTGTAAACGCATCCACGATACAGGAGAACTCATCAAATTGTTTGTGGTTGTATTTCAGTTCAGTACATAATTGAAAGCGCAGAAACTGTTAATTAACATTCTTCTAAACTTGGGTTGGTGCAGAAGAAGGTCTAGAGTCGATTAGTGAAACTAATGATGAAATAGTCATGATTGATAATTTACAAACTAAAAAATTCTCCTGTATCGTGTATGAGTTGACGAACATTTAAACTCACATACATAAACAACTAGATCTAGACTCCTACCTTTAGGCTATACATACTCACTGTCTAATGTCGTATTACTGTCAGTTTTTTTTCTTTTTTAAAGTTTCAATTTAGCATTTAGAAAGATAGTGTAAGGTTTATAAGTACTTATAAGAAACGAGCGCATCTCGTCATCAAAAACTGTTTGAGATCCTTCCTACTAATATTATAAATGCAAAAGTTTTTGAGTGTGGATGTACGTTTGATCCTCTTTCACGAAAAAAATTACTGAACGGATCTTTATGAATTTGGCACAGAGGTACATTATATTCTGGAATAACAAATAGGACACTTTTTTATATCATCATGCGGGTGAAGCCACGGGGCGCAGCTAGTAATAACTAAATTTAAAAAGAAAAACCACAAATATTTCATTCGTACGGGAACCAAATGCGCCAAACAGCGCAGCAGACACTCACTCAGCCACCGTACCGCTATCAAATCACCAGATTTACCTACTAGCATTTTCTAGTTCTGTTGTTAACCTTGACCGACAAGACGCGTCATAGACAATATCACACACTAAGTTCCAGGCTCCAACCATCACCGCGCTGGCTGTAAAACATAATTAATTTTAAGAAACATGATCCCACCTGATTTGGGCAAAATAAAATAGGTATCTACATAAATATAATCGTGTGTGATAACCGCAGGATGATGTCAAATGAATAAAACGATGACAACTAACCAGAATGGCAAGAAATTTACCCATGTCATGCACGTTCTAAGAAATGGAGGCACAAGGTCTGAAGAAATAAGGAAGTATTGCTTATTTAACGCACCTGTTTCGCTACTGGTAGGTAACGTAGATGTTAAAATGTTCTATAATTAGCTTTATCGTCAACCTTTTGGGAGTGTACCCATTTGATTTAGTTAAAGACATCGCCATTTAGTTTTATTTGCTATCCGACTTAAAAAAAGGAGAAGGTTCTCATTACGCACAAAAGCATGTTTGTCGTATCGACCTCCCTTAAATATTATTTTATTTTGTCTTTTAGTATTTGTTGTTATAGCGGCAACTAAAATACATCATTTCATATACATTAATTAAACATTAATAGTCACAAATATCAAATTTGCAGCAGTCATACACAGCCTTGACAAATACATTTGTAGTGGCTCATATTTGGGACATGAAGGAGGCGGCCCGTTTTCTCATTACTGCATAAAAGTCATCCACCATGTCAGCAAACATGTTAATCTAGAGCAAAAATATTCATATGTTGAAGGGACTTTTATTTAAAATGTCTATTAATCAAGAATATGTGCTATAAAATAATTCCTTACAAAAACAACCCGTGCTGGTGATCGAATCGAAGGTCCTAACGTTAAGCGTTCGCATTTACAACCCCTTAACCGTCATACAGTCATATAGGAAGTATTGGTATTACCATGAAATTAGAGATTTTGAAGGAAAAGCTGATCGATCAAACGAAGGCTGTAAGAAAACAATCAAGGCTCGCTCACAATAAAGGGAAGATGGAAACGGAAGCGAGAAAGACGTCAAACTGACTTCCGGTTGCTACTTCATTTCGAAAAAGCCGGCTGAATGCGAGTCGGACTCGAGCACCGAGGGTTCCGTACAAACTGGTAACAAAACATACCGAACATTTTTGTGATCTCTTTAATCAGTTCACATATTTTTTATATAAACGTTATTCTGAATAGTTACACTACTAATGACAACATCTGTGTGACTTGTCTCATATAGTTATTTGTTTGCAATATTTTTTCTCAGTCTCATATAGATTATTTTTTACCAATTCGTTGTGAATGAGTGGACATTGTTGGCCTTGTAGATTTTTAGACGCTTGTTAACTTTTGTTAACTTATTATTTTAATTTACGTTTTGTAAAGTAAGCAATGACCTATTGTCGGGCCTACGCTGTCCTCTCATACTTAAGTACTAACCCTGTAACCACAACATTGTAAAACCAAATGATTTTAAAAGAGTAACCATGGAATTTCTGCCGGTTCTTCTCCATAAAAAACGACCAACCCGAACCGTGCACCTTCTCTCGACGTTTTATAAGTGCCCATGTAGGCCTATGTGAAATAAAAATATATTGATTTTGGTCCAACTACAAGATAAATCTGATGAAACTGTATTGAAGGACAAACATAACTTTGCTGTTGGCAAACTGTTTTCCTCATACATCGACATAGGTCGCGGTTAGTTTACCAACTGGAATTAAATTTGCAATCACATTTTTTTGGTGGTGCAACTACAAATTTACGTTTATGTTTTCCTTTACTGGTGTTCTATGATATTGCTTTTTGGCAAATTTCATGATTTTAGGGAAGTTTTATTTGTGGTTACCTAATTGGTGGTTTAATTTTCTTTATGAATGTAAGAGAAATGTAATATAAACTGTCATACATATGTATGGATTGCTTAAACTTAGAAGGTTCATTATACATATCACAACTCCAAGGGACCGATCTCGGGTCTGTGGACGGTGAGGAATAGGTAGCTCACCGTCCGTCCTTATAGTGATTACAGGCCGTGTCTATGGCGCGTGAGTGTTCCACGCGCGCCTCAAAGAGATGACTGCAAAGCAGAGGGGCCTGCCGGGTTTGCGGGTTGTTCGAAAGAGATACCGCGGCCCCGGAACATAAAGGGCAAAAAAAAGAACATGGATGGGGTTTAGTCAGTAAAAGTCTGACACTTGCCCTCGCTCTGGTCAGAGCGGGGGAAGTTATTTGATGATTTCCCATGCGAAAAAAAGGGACCGATATGAGTTGTATGATTAAATTTTAAGTCGATACCTTCATCGATTCCGAGATAAAGGGCCTTGACAGACAGACGGACAACAAAGTGATCCTATAGGGGTTAAATAATAATCCTTTTGTATTACGGAACCCCAAAAACAATTGTATGTACAGAAATGGTTGAAATCAATTTTGTTTCATGTTTTTTTTTATTGTCTTGATAAATAAATTGGTCGTTGTTTTTGAATTACGAGTGACAGATTCATTTAAAATTGATATTAAAATATGTTTGAGTCACAGTTTCACATCGATATGTCTTCCACCATTTATACATATGTTTTATACATTATATACTAGCTGTCTAGTGCGGTTTCACCCGCGTTTTTAGTTGTTGCTCCCGTGGGTAGTAGCGTGATGTTGTATAGCCTATGTTATTTTCTAATAATGTAGCTTCCTATTAGTGAAAAAATTGTTAAAATCAGTCCAGTGGTTTTGGAGCCCATTCGATACAAACAAAAAAATCTTTCCTCTTTATCTAATCTTAATACACACATCAAAAGTATCTAGGGATCAACATATATTTTTGCAATAACTTTTCTCCTGATTGATATTAATTAAAATTTTCTTTAAGGATTCATCAAATAAAGTGTTTTCGTTTGTCACAGTAACGATAAACCAAGTCACCTTTGCATTGATAAAGAAATTTGCCATTTTCCTAATAAAGGGATTTTTGACATTTGAACCACTAACATTAAAGTTCGAAAAAAAGACTGAAATAACAGTTTTCTTTAAAATTTTATTGGGTAACTTAAACAATTAATAATCCGTGTTTCTACCGCGAACACTAACAACACAAGAACATCGGTTTGGCATACTCAAAATGAGTTCATCCAAATCACGCTGTGGAATGGCCGCCCATGTTCGTTGCAACAACAAAAAAAGGTCTTCTTGCGACTGGATACCCTCCATATTCGGCAGAGCTCTTCTCTGTAGCATATCCCATGCATGCTCAATCGGGTTCAAGTCTGGCGACTGAGCAGGCCAGGGCAGGACATTGATGTTAGCTGCGGCGAGAGTCTGTCTTACAACTCTTGCGGTGTGCGGTCGTGCATTATCATGCATTAACTGAAATAAGGGACCGATTTGCACTTGTAGAGGAACGATGACGTCTGATACAATCGTCTCAGCATAAATTTGAGCGTTGAGGTTGCCTCTGATCCAAATCAACTCAGTTCTTCCGCCGATCCAAATACCCGCCCATACCATGATGGTTCCACCACTATAAGGATGGACTTCCTGGCAGGATTTTAATCGCTGTTGGCGTCCAGGGGTTCTCCAGTGTCGTATACGTCTTGTATCCGGTCTCATACCAAAACGAGACTCATCAGAAAAGCACACGAAACGCCATTGTTCTTCTGCCCAATTTCTGCGTTCAAGAGCCCATTGATATCGAATCCTACGATTGTGCATTGCTATAGGTGGTACCCGTAGCGGTCTTCGGGAATGAAGGTTCACTTCATGCAAGCGGTTTCTGACTGTTTGGTCGCTAATTAAGTTCCCTGAAGAGTGATGAAGCCTCACGGCTAACATCATGGCGGTTATTGTTGGAGCTCTTCGAGTTAAGATTTGAATGTATCGGTCTTGTCTCCGTGTGGTGCAGCGATACCGTCCTCCATGGCGCTCAGCCACGGTACCAGTGCTTCGGTAACGTGTCCAAAGTCGACTGATAACACTCTGACTTGTATTCAGAGCTAAAGCTACAGTACGTTGCCGGGAACCAGCTTCTATCATTCCCACGGCTCTGAGCATTTCTTCCCTGCTTAAATGACGTCGCCGCTCCATAATAACGTTGGTTTTAATCAGTAGTAGGGAAACAGTAGCACTAATAATGTCTTCAATGCGTTGTATGTTTTTATAGGGAAAATATTGACAGCTTATTTTCATCTTTTACTCGAATTTGATTGAGAGTTCCTGATTCAAATTATGAAATGCACCAAAAAGGATCCATATAAATTTATAAAATCATAAATTTATTACAAAGCCACATCTCAATCTCAAGAAATCCGCATAAAAATGCTTGATCCCTAGACACTTTTGATGTGTGTATATAAAATTCTCGTGTCACAGTGTTAGTTACCATACTCCTCCGAAACAGCTCGACCGATTCTTATGAATTTTTATATGCATATTTAGTAGGTCTGAGAATTGGCCAACATCTATTTTTCATACCCTTAAGTGAGCAGCGGGTGAAACCACTGGGCACAGCTAGTAATATTATATGTAAATTTAATTATTAGTTTCAGCAAAGCTCTGTTCTAGGGGTCGTTAAGGCTATTGCTAAGGGTCAGGTACTGGGTAACATTTTTGTAGTTTCTCAAACGCAGTCTGGAGACTAATTTGTCCAAGCTGTAATAGGCGCTCTTATTGGCGCCCGTATCCCAATATGTGGGACTTTATGTATTTAGTAGCATAAAACTGGCGAAATATGAGGGTACCTCTCTACTTAAGCCATCTGGATTTACGGGAGTGACGCAAGCAGCCGTGTACTGTAAGAGGTTTTATACCTTAACCAATGCTGGCTGATTGGCCATAACGTTACAATACTCAGGTCGTTTTAAATAAAGAACTTAGAAAAAAAACATAAGATAAAAATGGAATAAGAAGTGTGACATGTAACTTAAAATATATTCTTAAAAGGATATATGCGCATTTTATTAAAGTAATCTAGCCCAGTTCTCACAGTACCCTGAATTCTCACCAATTTTTTTGAACACAAGTTCCCAGATTATGACGAAGATGCAACTTCTAATGAAATCGCATGACTAAAAGACAACGCACGACTTAATTAACCTTTGAAAATTAAAATAATAATACAAGTGCAATGTTTTTTTAATACTATTGGTATTCTGTGGCATCCGGTTTAGTTGGAGTTTGACCCAATATGAGCGGAAAAAGACCAGACAGAATACGATGATTTTTATTAGGTGTTTTTTGAGTATTTCCTATTCATTTTGCGAACGTGGCTAATTTGCTGTTTCCAGTGACAACATTTACAATCTTTAAATAATATTATTATAACGTGGCTACAAGGTCAGTTTCTAAGGTACATAACAAACTAACAGCGTTGAAAACGAATTTTTAGATGCAATTTTTTTATTCAGTTATAAGATTTTTTTAAATATAAAGCTGAAGAGTTTGTTTAGTTGACTTCGCTAATTTCAGTAACTACTGGTTCCAATGAAAATTCTTTTAGTGTTAGATAGCCCATTTATTGAGGAAGGCAATAGGCTATTTTAACAGCATATTGAGACTTATGTGAGCACCAGGTGATACCGCGGGGCACAGCTAGTAGTGTGATAAATAAAAATAATATAAAAAGAAAGAAAATAGGTTTAATTGACACATACTAAAAGTAGAACAAAGAGAGAAAACAAAATAATAATAATAACTTAAAACTAAACACGAAAAGGGGATGATTATTGCCAAACTAGCTGGCGTCTGCGGCTTCGCCCGCGTGATGATCGAAAAAAAAGTATCCTATGTGTAATTCCAGACCAGACTATAATCTAATTCTGTGCCAAATTTCATCTAGATCCGTGCAGCCGTTTTGACGTGAAAGATTAAAAAGCATCCATACATCCATCCTCACAAACATTCGCATTTATAATATTATTATATAGTGTCCTACGCTGGTTTTTAACTGGACCTGTTTATAATAATAAAGACGTACCCGATACCGGTGGGCTACTATTTTTATATTTTTAAATGTTTTTATTTATTTTTAAAGAAATATTTAAAAATGTAAATATATGTTATGAAGACAATAAATGGAAAATAAGACTTATATTGATATACATAACATAACATCACGTCTGTAATCCCCGAAGAGTTGGGCAGAGATGTGGCTACAAATGGGCAGAGTGACCACTTTAAAAACATAAAAAACCGGCCAAGAGCGAGACAGACTCGCGAACTGTTGGTTCCGTACAAACTTGCAACATAAACAGCTATATCTTTTAACTATGTTGACTGAAATGGGTATTTTATTTCACAGCACGAAGGGACCACAGACTTGAGCATAATGGTTTTAATTTATTTCAACTCGATAGCTGCACGCATTCCCCGAGTTAAAGGGTCTTGACAGACGAACAACAAAGTGATATATTAAGGGTTCCGATTTAGCTTTTCGAGGTACGGAAGTTGCCCATTCCAACTGTAGTTAGAATGGGCAACTACAGTACTTTCACAAGTTATTATGTCTTGTGACTGGGCCTGTAGCAGCATCTTTTTTTGTTTTCATAACATTCAAAAGTACCTGTAATGGTCTAATTGAAATAAATGACTTGATTGGATGAAAAAAAAAACAATAACGTGCATACAATAATTATGGATTAAGCCCACTAAACATCAAACAAAGATCGGCTATGATTAAAACACCTCGATTATTTAACTATAGGTAATTATTGAGTGCGCATTATTTCGTTCGGCTGATCGTAGCGGCCTGAATAACTACCCCTGACCGGTTGCGCTCACGCAGTGGTTGTGACCGCTCTTCGTTTCAGTATGCGGTGGTTACGTGGTTAAGTGGTAGATGGAGTATCGGTAACCAACTGGTGTTTATTGGTGTATTGAAGAACTGGTTGACTGCTTAGAGCGATACTAGCTTCCGCCCGCGACTTAATCCGCGTGGCATAGTTACTTTGGGCTAACGCTAACTTTAACCCGAGTGATGATCGAAAAAAATGTATCTTTCTCTCCCCTTTTCTTCCCTCTTTCTCCGCCTTTTCTCACTTTTATTAAAAAAACAGTCTGTGTCCGACCCAACTATGTCTGTACCAAAATTCATCAAAATCCGTTTGGCCATTTAAACGTGAAGACGTAACAAATAAACAAACAATCTCACTTTCACTTTTATAATATTAGTAAGGATATGCTCCCGTAGATGGCGTGTTTGCTGCCTGTCTTCATGTCCATACAGGGTTATTGAAAAAACTCTAACAATCTCTTCCATCCTCTGTATATCACACCTAATAACTTTTGTTCCACGACTTTTTACGTTTACAAATTATAACACACGTTTCATAGTGAATGGTAAGCTGGTCGCATCAATTTGTATGGTTTTTTATTTAATTAAATAATAAGGTAGCTTTGTGACTGGAAAATGCTGTACGATATGTTGTCCTGAGCATGTGGATCAATCCTGGTTTGCACAATTCCAGCTCTGCGTGTAAGATATGCTTAATTCAATGCTTATTATTAATATTATTGTTTTAATATTATATTATTATTACTTATAATACGGTTAAATATATTTATAACTGCAATATAAATTATAAATGTTTATTTATAATTCTGGAATATCATGATCTACCTGCATTTGGGTAAAGATTTCAAGTGTCTTAAACGGTTTGTGTTTTGTTTTGTCTATCAGCTTTTATGTACATATTTCGCGTTTACCTGGGCATTGTCTGGAATACTGAATATGTACTGTAAATATAAACATGAAAGGTTTATTATACTAAAAAGCGCGCAAGTCCCACTAAGAGCACCGGCAAGATGGTCAGCCGAAATCAAGAAGGATGTTCGAGGCAGTTTGTACCGAGTGATTTACACTGCAGAAGACCGCATGGCTTGACGACGTAACATTATGTGGTCAAAATCCTTAGAAATGAGGGAACGAAGAAGAATAATAGAGTAAATACAACTAGAGAAGTAACACCTTAAACATTATTTTCTCTCATTTGTTCAAAATGATTTTTGTGTAAATAAAGATTTTCCACATACGATTTAGGACAAGGTTGGCATTCTAACAATGATTGATAGCCCTAAAAGCTGATAATCTTAAAGTAAATGCTTATTTCCGTTGTTTTCAGCAGCATCATGACGAACGATAGACATATGAAATAATTATGTATGATTAAATCATACATCTTTATTATCGAATATCCGACAAGTACCGGCAGTATCTGGTGATAAGATAATTTTACTTTTAAGTACACCACATACAGCACAGTTTTAATTGACTGAAAAACAAAGTTATTAATTGTTAGGAGTTTCACACAATTCGTGCAATAAAGTGTTTAGACTGAGATGAGTGAACTCGCACTTCTGGCATAGAACGATTTTCAGTTTGAGTGACCAAACAATAGCATTGTTTTTTTAACGCGGTAGAGCGAATTTGATGTTGACGGCTCGGTTGGCGCAGGGGCTGAGCGATGGACTGCTGCGCTGCGTGTCGCGGGTTCGATTCCCGCACGGAACAAATATTTGTATGACTTGCAGAATACTTGTTTCGGGTCTGGCTGTTTGTGTATGTAAGTTTAAATGTTTGTAAACGCACCCACGATACAGGAGAAATTCCTAGTGTGGGGCAACGTTTTATTTAAAAAAAAAAACTGAAAAAGAGAGAGAGTTTGTTAGCTGCACAACCGAACTATCCTAAAAGCATAACATGTCACCAAGCTTATGTGGGTTGCGGGTTGTTCGATAGAGATACCGCGGCCCCGGAACGTAAAAAGGGCAATACTTCTATTGTCCTTTTTACGTTCCGGGGCCGCAGTATCTGTTCCTTCGAACATGGGTGGGTTTTAGTCAGTAAAAGTCTGACACTCACCCCCGCTCCGCCCAGAGCGGGGGAAGTTATTTGTTGATTTCCCACCCCAAAAAAAACCCTAAGGCTGGCCGAAGTGCCTGTCCTACTGCGGAATGTGCCTTTAGAGAAGGACAGGCATATAGGTAGGGTAGGAAGGGGGAATACCGCTCAGCGGGCAATGGCGCTCACCTCTGTATCTCTGTCAAAATAGTACGTAGAAGCACGCCACGTCGCGGCGTCGTATGAAGGGCGCGGGGACGGGGGCTCTAACGGACAACGATGCAAGCGGACGGTCAGCCCGCGTCATGTGACAATGAAGTACGTTTCTTTGTTTGGGACCGCGCTGATCTAATTTTTCGTCTAGTGTTTTTAGCCGGTAAGTCTAATTCTTTAATGATTTTTTAATTGTTAATGTTTCGTTTCAGAGATAAACTATTCTATTTTAAAATAATGTAATAAATCTTCACCAATCGTGTACCTATTTTTTTAAAGATTTCAAATTATTTACCTAACAACCATTTGGGGCTATACCGCTCACCTGAGCGCCATTACCCCTTAGTGACTTATTTTTTTATTGTTGTAGGTATGCAACAAAATCGTCAAAGTACCACCGCTAAAGCGGCTTGGACTGAAGAAAACCTTCAATCGGCTTAAACTGCGGTTGAAGGAGGTTCTTCCATAAGAAAAGCCGCAAAGAAATATAATATACCGATTAGTAATTTAAAAAATGATTAAGAATGAAAACATGGGCAGTTCAAGGCTAGGTTGCAAGCCCGTTTTTCTCAACTTATTATTTTATTACATACATCTCCTTTGCCAATCTGTTTTGGCAGTGATTTCTAACCAAGAACTTCCTGATGGGCAAGAAACTTCGGTATCTTTTGCTACAATAGCAAAAACACCAACTGTTGCAGCATCTTCAAAGCCAGCTCAATGAAAGCGAAAACAACATGCTACCATATTGACTGCGACTCCTTTAAAAATATTTTAGAGGATAAAGAAAAGAAAAAAATAGCGAAACTCAATAAGGTTGGAAAACATGATAGACCAAAAAATTTTGTCAAAGAGAAAAAGAACAAAATTAAGCAACAAAAATCTTACAAGACAAAAAAAAATATTATTCTTTTATTGTATAAGGGTGATCTCATTAATATTTATTTAATTAAAATATGTCTTACTTGTTATATTGCAAAAAAACTGTTGGAGCGTTAGTACCTCGTACCCTGAACGGCATTACCCAAAGTCATGGGCAACGCCACTCAAACATGTTTTTTTTTAATAATTTAAAACAATTTAATCGGTCATAGATATAAGTTTACGTTGTTAAATTTTTGATTACTATATAATTAAAGACTTTATTACATTTCATAATTTTAATTTATAATAAATAAATAAAAATATATGCCATGTTTTCCTTAAGTGAACGCCATTCCCCCTCCTTACCCTACTTAGAATTTATTTTACCAGCCATTTATTTATTTGTTATAAATAGAACGGCCGAGGCCAATTACACTATTTAAACATATTTAATTTATTAAATTCAGTCATTCGTTCTTCCCACAGAAATTCAAACATTCTAACAGTATCACCTATCTATCAGTCATGAAATCCATCTTACGGAAGTGGGGCTGCAACAGAGAATTCCCCTTTGAAAATATAATTGTTGATTCGAGAACCTACACCTTTTATTTCGTCAAAATAATTACCAATTTAATTACCCAAAGTAATTCTGAGTACGGCCGTTCTCAGAATTATTTTGGGTTTTCTACCGATACCGATACCGGATATATACCGGATATTGTACCCACATTATGAGTTCTTAGCAAATATGTTTACAAACATTATATTACTAGAAAAATAGTTATTGGCGAAAATGCACAGAAAATAGTTTTTTTCTAATATGTAGTTGTTTTTGTGCAATGATAGTGAGCATATGCGGAAAAAAATAACTGCAACGAATTAATATGTAATAAGCAAGATATATCTTGTTCTTGTAATTATTAATACACTAAAACCTCTTTTACTTTTGAAAAGAAAAATACAAAAAAAAATATAGAAATCTGTCTTTGTGCTCCCGTTGATGTCTTTTATAGGAACGATTTGAATAAATACCTGACGCATTTTCTTTTAATTTTTAGTACTCCGTTTATAACGTTTTATGGTATTTAAAATATGTTAATTGATTTTAGCATCTTTAAATTAATTAATTTAAGTTCTTTATTTTGTTTAAAATTTATTGGTTCCAAGAAATTCTTGTGAATCTAGTTATAGGAAAATGTGAAGGAGAACATAATGCTAAACTTTAATATTTTAATGGATCATTAAAACTTTTTGTCTATGGTTTGGCTTCCCCGTGGCCTATTTTTTGGCTATATGAATTAATCAGTCATATCCGTACTGCTACTTCTGTACTCTACTCTGCCCATTTTGCAAATGGGCTTTTTCAGGGCCTAAACAGTAGTATTAGCGTAATTGTTCCGATCGTCTAAGGTGCGAGATTTAACACATAATTCTAGTATTTTAATATTTTTAGGTTTCCTTACCATAAAAGGAAAAGATGGAAGCCTTATAGGACTACTTTATTGTCCGTCTGTCTGTTTGTCAAGATCTCAGGAACGCGTAGAGGTATCAATCTGAAATTAAAACCATATCATTAAATCTGTAGCTCCTAAAAGTGTGAACAACTCAACCCTCGAAGTTTATGCAGTCAAAAGATATTGGCTGTTTAAGAAGCAAGTTCGTGCAGAATCCTCGAATAAACCGACCCAAATATGGTAGTTTTTTTAATTTGTGTTAAAAAGTAAAAAAAAATGACAATAGTGTCAATTTTGTTGTCACAAACTAAACTAAAACTACTCTAAAAATCGTTCAAATTTAGTTTATTCCTGTCAAACAACGTTTTCTAATCTGAAATTGATTAAAGTGACACAACTATTATTATAGTTTGACAGCATTAATGATAGTTAGTTACTCAATTGAGAGAAAATGCCAATTTCACTATTCTAAAATAGACGCATTTCACCAAAAATAGTAGTTATCAAGCTAAATCGGACTATCTTTAATCGCGACTTAAATGGTGAAACGGTAGTTTAGGAGTTTTAGGGCACTTCAGTAAACGGCACATGGTTGGATCAACGCAGCATACTCATATTTCATCCGCTGCATTTATTTTGATTTTAATATTGATGCGTGTGCATCCATTTTATTTTTTATTTATAAGTTTCCGGAAATTTCTTAGAATCCAAAGGAATGATTACACGGAACCACATTACTTTTAACACAATTTGTAGTACTTTTTTAATTTTTAAGAAAAAAAAGCATTTCAAAGTTTAGTCTATGATCCGGTGTTTCCCTCAGTATAGATTTTAGCAATGAAAAATTCAATTCATTCCAGTCAGAGCTATAAAATATAAATTACTTTGGTTAATTAATATACAAAAAAAACCTGTGTTTATTTTTATTAGAGCACTAGCTTACGCCCGCGACCTCGTCCGCGTGGCATCGTTACTTTGGGCAAACTTTAACCCGCGTGATGTTCGAAAAAAATAGTATCTTTCTCTCCCCTTTATTCCCTCTTTCTCCCCCTTTTCTCACTTTTTTTAGCCTATGTTGGTCTCCAGGGAAAACAAACTCACTTTCGCATTTATAATATTAGTAAGGATTCCATGCCATTTGCGTTTGCAAAATACAGTTCTAAGAAAATTTGCCATATTCAATTAAAATAAAATAGTTCAACAGCCAAAACAAGTTTCAAGTTTGATCATTCCATTTTTACTAAATAATAATATTTTGTTTTGCGGTTTGAAAATTCTACTGTATAATAAATGAAAACCAACAAAACATTTTTGATAATTTATTTAAAACAATAAATATGCTATCTGTATGAAAGAAGGAATAACTGTTTATTCTATCACATAAAAATAACTTCACAAAAGTAATTGTATAAAACTACAAAATAATATTGTGTAGGGTTTCCTGTTAGTGTAGGTTTTGATCACAAACCTAGCTTATTTCTAAAGGACATTTTAACATACAATAGAACGTATTGCCAAAAAAGCAGTAACCCTGTCAGATAATAAACATCCAAATCTAAAAATAGCTATCTAACAGTGCCAAGTTCCAATAACCTCGCATGAAAACCCAGCCTAACGGGAAACGGGACCCGATCCAGCAGGTAAGGTTCAGGTTCCATTTTCAAAAAGCCGTCGCGCCCCACTCTTGAAAAGCGAAGGTTTTATTACGTGGGGAGGCGCGCGCGCTCGCCAGTCGCCCGCTCGCCGTCGCAAGCGCCGTACGCGCCGCGCGGCATTAGTTTTCCCACATACACGGAAAAATTGTGTCGCGAGTGCGTTTGAACCTTAAAAAAAGACCCTGTGCCCATTCACCCAATGAAGGATTATGTGCATGGCTGACAAGTGCTTCAACTGTGATTTTCTCTACGTCAGTGCCCCCGGCCCTCCCTCTCTACGTTAACCCTTACACGGTGAGTATCAGTTATTATGCAACTCGGAACTGTTACTGAAAGTTGCGAAAGGATTTTTGTTGAAATATCCGCCATTCCGCTCGGGGCGCTAATGGGCGCCTTGCTAGAATATACTTAAATAAAATGCAACATACGTCGGTCACTTATGTATTTGTATGAAATGACTGTTCGATACCGATCCGGTTTATTTTTTAAATAGACACAACTTTATAATAATAGGTTTCACATCTGACTGAAAAGGTCATGGAATGAATGTTGTGTAAATATTTATTTAAACTAGTAAGTAAACATAAAAACTTTTTTAAAACCAAATATGATCCGTAAAAAAACAGTTTTTTTTTCGGAGAATCCCCGAGCACAAATAACTAAACAAATATTTAAATGCTAATAAAATCAGGTGTTACAAACATTACCATATTCGATTTATGAACAAAAGGACATGAAACCTGACACCCTTAGGTCCTACTATTGTTACACACTTCATACTCACTCGAACGTAAAACGATTATATATCAACATACATCGTTAGTCTTACCCAACAAGATAGTTGAGCAATTCCTTATTAAACAGTGTTTGTAAATAAAAACGCAATTGGTAACTCCGTAGTTAAGTGCTTAATATTTCAACTTCGTTTGTTGGCAAAAAACTTGATTTAAGTACTAAGGATATGCAGTATATTTTTTTACATTATTTAATGAAGTTTTTGTAGATACTTAGTGACTCTTCCTGGCTAAAATACTAATGGCACTCAAAGTTAATGATAGCCTAGCTTAATAAATAGTCTTTAAAAATTGAAAAACTTGATCTTGGTCTCTGGTACGTACTATACCTGATATAATTAGGGTGACCATGTTAAAATGAAAATCTTTATAAGATCACAACCTTATTGTCACAGACGTTTTCCATAACATCCATTGCAAAGTAAGGATTTAAATTATGATATAAAGTAAGATACATCACTAGTTATTGAAAAGATTTTTCTTAAATAGAACTTAGTGAATTGAGAGGTCCTGACTGATTATATATTGGCTCAGTATATCTCACTATAAGTACATAAAGGAGTATAGGTATTGATTAGGTTTGCTTAAGCGAAGTGATATGTAATAAACACACTATTATTCAATGTGTTCAATACTTAAAGAGTTATCATACAAGGATCTATAAGTGAAACAAGTAATTTAAAACTCTTTACATAAAACATAAAATTTATTTATAAAGCTATGGCAATAAATAATTAAATAAATTGTTACTATAGGGAAAACTAAAATTAATATAACAGATCAGATTTAAATGAAACAAGAATATAAATATTCAATCATAATCTGTTCGAAAAAGTTAATCGAATATATCAAATATTATATTTAACAAAATTAATTCGATTCAAAAATACAAATCGGGTTGCAATAGTATCCATAACTCAGAGAAAAATGTCGATCGAACAAGTAGTTTCGATTAAAAACAAAATAATATATTTATTTCTTTTATCGAAAAAAATCTGTCGTTTTTAATGTTATTTTAAATATTTTATTGATTCTTTAATCCGTTCACTTGTAGAACCTGTGTGACAACCTTTGAACTATAAAGGTGCCTCTATCATGTTCTATCGCGAAATTATTTGCGAATATAGTTATGTCGACAGAAGAGGTAGCATTCTCATCTTTTGCATTGTCTATGGTAACACTTGTACTACGAAAACCACATAGTTCAGAGCTTTTCATAAAAATCCCAAAACCATGTGGAAGTTCCTAATTTTATCATCGGTACTTAGTTTATATTTAATTTATTACTTGAATAGAAGTTCATGAGTAAAATAAATTAACGCTATTGTCAAAAATACTGTTCTTATATTAACCTTTAATTCTACGAGTATACTTTAAAGGTAATTGAAAAATATTATAGATAAAAAAAACGTCAAATGGGAAGAAAAACATGTCTGACATACGTCAGACGATAGGTCATGTTTAATTTAGTAAGTGGGTGAGTTTTAGTATTAAAGTAGTATTTAATATTAAACACTAAAAACTGTCAATTTTCAAAGAAGCTAAGTTATCGAACGGTCACTTAAGTTCAAAATGTTTTTGTACTAAACAATGTTTTGTTGGAAAACAATCAACATTTTGACTTGAATCATTACTAGTCATAATTTCAGTGACGATACTTCTTGTTGAGAACTGCGTTCTGAGTGTTATGGCAATTTGAGTGTCAGTTAAAAATCGTGGAAAACCCGTGTCTAAGTTGAATATTGGCTAGAGATTCGACTGTGAGTTTTAGAGAGAAGTTACTTTTAAATAAATCATTAGAAGTTGTTTGTTTGTTTTAGAAAATGATTTACACATTGAAAGATGCTATTATATTAGATTATTCGTTTTTCTATTGAATATGGGATAAGTAACTAAAATAGGCAGGTGAGTCATTTAAAATCAATTGCAAATTTCTTTTAAATTTATAAAATTACTAGCTGTGCCCAGCAGTTTCACCCGCTGCTCAGGTTCCCTTTTCTTTTAGGGGTTTGAAAGATATATAGTAGTCGATTCTCCGACTTACTTTATATGCATAAAACAAATCATAAGTATCGGTCGAGCCGTTCCGGAGGAGGAGGGAACAAACTTTGTGATACGAGTATTTTATATATTAGGTAACCTAGTTACAGTGGGTTACTAGTTATTATTAGTCGCAAAACCAAGAAGAAATATAGAAAAGTTATTTAAATTAAAAAATATTACTAAATAACTGTTTCATGTGAATGAGTCCTAATGCCGGCATCGTTTGGCCCCAGTATTGACTCCGTCTGTCTTGTATAAATATTTAAGGACCTGTGGTGTCAAGCGGATTCTGTTGTTTGGACAATTCGCGTTACATCATCATTAATAGGGCAGTATACGAGATTTCCTTCGCAAATAGACCCTGCTTTAAGAACGACCAATAATAAGAAAAAAAAACTTTGGAAGGCCTTCACTTTGCAATCATTTTAAACTTTGTCATGTAACATTTTCGACCAAATAGATTCAGACATTAAAAATACTTATAAAATGACATAATAGAATTTTGGAACATTCGTAAGTACATACCTATTTGGTAGCTTGCAAAAAGGTAACCACAAAGTCTAACCACACTGCTAATGAAAATAAAAACCAAGACTTAATTTAAGACCAAAATATGCATGAATCTTTTGTCAGAAATGTATTCTTAAATTAATGTAACTTAATTTTCTGCAATTATAAATAAGTTCAATCTTGTTTATTCTATTGTTTATTTTAAAAAGTTGAGAGTCAGCGTTTGTCTTACTCTCTATGGTTCTGTTGGCGCCTGACCACGAAGCAGTTATTAATGTTCCGACAGCGTATTTTTGAAAAAGGAACTTTCAAGACTATAATAGATATTACAAACCACGGTTGGTGAGTTCATAGACAAGTAATTTCCACAAAACACTACAAATATTCTTTCGACAGTAACCCTTAATGGCGTTGGTTCACTTGTCATCACAACTGAATAATTTACGTTAATGTGTCCTGACAGCCGGTTTGGTTATGTGTTTATGTAGTGTCAAAGTTTTTAGTGGCTAGTAAAATGTTCTTGGAGATTTTCCATGAAAAATACGGTTTGAATGGCATTTTTTTTATTGCACACAAAAGTTACACAGACATTGTTACAAATTTACAACTTATGAACAAAGGTAAACTTAATTAACAATTACTGTAATACTGTTTTCTATATTATTCCGCAAAAAAATCCAAAAATTTTACCCTATTGAAATATATTTAATAAACCGCTACCTTACTTAAATTATTTAAATATACACAGATCTCGTTCAATTTGTATATTTTTTTGTTAATATATCTGCGTATTTTTGATATGTATCGATTTATGCTTATCATTTAAATTCTAATAAAAACAAAACGATTGGGGTGACTCTATAACTAATGTTTTACTATTTCTGTTTGCATATCTTAAAAAAATCAAGATCGAGATACAAAAAGGTTTGAAAAAGCACAATATTGAAGACAAAAAGGCGAAACTATTCTAAAAAATATTTCGTTCTGCAGAATTAATAGATTCAATTAATATTTAATAATCGTATTATAAATAATGAATTATTCAAAGTGTTCAACATTCAAAACTAGTTTTTGTTTATTTAAATATTCTTAATTTTAGGCTAAGTTCAGACTGACGCGGCCTACGGTATAGACGCCGAGCGTTTATTGATGATGATGACTTTTGACATATTCGTTTTGTGCTCGAAGTTTTTAGTCAACGTTGAATAAGCTAGCCACATCATCGTTATTGTGTGATCATGGGTTTGTCCCCAAATTCTCACGAACTACATATGCAATTAAAACTTTAAAAAAGTAGATATTTCTGGAAATTTCGTTAATCACAAGTTTTCTATGTATTCTGGCACATCAATATACAGCAACTAAGAGAAGTCTAGCTTAATATCAAATGTAAACTTACTAAATGAAAATATTTAATAAGATGCGCGTCCATTAATCGCTCATAAACGCGTCAATCTGAACTTAACCTAATGTCCAGGTCACAAGGTGAGTTTTGTGATTTCTGATGTCAACTCAGAAAATAATATCCATTAAAAGATTATGGCGCTAAAACTAGAGATTCAAGTATTAATGTTGAAAAAGCAGGTATTATGAATTAATAAGTTATTATTATTACTGGCTAGAATCATTAAGACGTTGTTTATTTGTTTAATTATTGATATAATGTTAGTGTTGTCCTTACATCTGCATTATGGAGAAACTAATATTTTTACTTTATCCATTACTCGATAATAAAAAAAATTCAGATAGAAAAATAATACTTTCTTCCTTTTAGGGTACTGTACCTCACAAGGAAAAAACGGAACCTTAAATGATCGCTGTGTTTTCTGTTTGTCTGTCAAGAACCTTTATCTCCGCAATAAATTAAAACCATGTTCCCAAATCTGGGGTCCTTTGGATCTGTGAATTAAGTCTCTAAATCTAGGCAATCAAAAGATATTCCTGTGTTTATGTCGCAAGTTTGTACGGAATCCTCAGCGCGCAAGTCCTGCTCAAATACTAGGTACCATCGTAAACAAAAAAAAAATACTGCACAAAGAGCGGTGGAAGAATCCAGAACAATATTCAAATGCATTTGATTGAATATACTTTTAAAAACATCGATGACATAAAACTTTCTGCTACACCAAATTCCAAACTTAAACATTTGCGCCAATCTTTCTCTAGGCAGAAAGCCAAAACATCTTTCTATATTTTACGTAACATTCTAAAAACCACGTTTTCGTTTTCTCTTTAGTGTCCAAGGAGTTCTTAATGCGAATGACAGTTCGAACGGAAGATGCGGCTATTGGAAAAGAAAAAAAAACTGAGAAGGAAATGGGAAATCGTTATGTTTCTCATAAGGTCTAGAGCGATTAGCCTAGCTCTCTCATTCAACCAGTGTTATTCATTGTAGGTACTTTACGTTCTTGCTTTACAGTGTCTTTGTTAATTGAGGTTTTCCTGTATTGAAAATTGGCCACCATTAATTCTCACAAACGATAAAAAAACCGGTCAAGTGCGAATCGGATTTGGGCATAAACGGCCATATCTTTTGACGGCGAAGACTTCAAGGGTTGATTTTACAGCACAAAGGGATCTATGGTTTTAATTTCAACTTGACACCTCCACGCGTTCTCGAGATGTAGGGTCTTGATAGGGAAAACAGACGGGCTACTCAACCCCTAAGTCTTGTAGCGTGTTGTTATATATAGCATATGTAACGACGGCACGGTTGGCGCAGTGGCTGAGCGATCGACTGCTGCGCTGCGTGTCGCGGGTTCGATTCCCGCACGGAACATATATTTGTATGACCTGCAGATAGTTGTTTCGGGTCTGGGTGTTTGTGTATGTGAGTTTAAATGTTTGTAAACGCACCCACGATACAGGAGAAATTCCTAGTGTGGGGCAACGTTTTTTTAAACAAAAAAAAAACACAAAAAAAACTCAGTGATAATGTAGCATTCCAATGGAAAAAGATTTATTTGCAATAAGTCCAGTAGTTTTTGAGGTTAATCGTAATAAACATACAAATTTTTCCTCTTTATAATATTATATAGTATACAAATACGCATTACGAATGAACCAGATTTTACGTATAATGTAAACAAAGGTCTGAATAAGGAAATCAGAAAGCAAATAAGTGACAATACCAAAAGTTCGCGCGTGATCCGACTTGTGCAAAACATCGTGGAAACGGGTTACCGGCGCGATTTGCACAAAAAAAAGTTGAGATACTGTACAGGTTTGCACGAAACGCTGCGTAATAGTTGCATTATCTTGTTATCATTGTTTAGGGCTTGTTTCGTAATTAAACTTGAGTAAATCGGTTTATTCTAGGCAAGCGTGCTCCACCCTAGGCCGCATCATCGCTGCAGACCAGGCGAGTTGCAGCAAAACACCAGTCTAATTATTTTAAAAAAACAATGTGCATATTTTTTTAAATTATCATAGACGATCGATAACCGTTGGATCCAGTTTGCGTACATATGGTAATTTAAAATCAGAAGTCGGTATGTAATGGCTGGTTACCGATGCACGGAACTTGATGGAACTACCGAAACAGAAACTGGATCAAACCAAGCGGTTGTTATTATTTAGCCAAGTGCTCCAACAATATTGTAGACTGATGTTGTTGTTTTTTTTAAAAATTAACAATAAGCACACGAACTGCATAATTACACAAAGCCATACCTAATATATAATTATCAATGTAGTTGTGTGTCTTTTAAAACAACAAAAATGTACGATACTTAACTATAATGTAATTTGGATAATTAATTAATGTTCTGCAAATTGAATGAAGAAAAGAAGAAAGAACTGAGCATTTTTTTACAATTGGTTCTTTTTTCTTTTGTCTTGACAACAAAGTTGCCACGATGAGCACGTTTATAAATACCAATTCAGATAAAACAATCGCTCAATCGGTTTATTAGAGGACGGAGGTTATCACCAAGAGCGATACAAAACATAAAATGTTCGTATTTTAACATATTATCTGTCTCACGCTTATCGTAACCTATATTGTAGTTTTTGAGATACGACACGTAGACACAAACGTACATTAACAAAATGTATGTACATATGTGTCATGCACAAAACGTCACGCTGATATTTCCCGGAAGGTTGGGTAGATGTGTATCTTCACCCAGATTCCACCCAGTCTATATTCAAATTCAAAGGAAAAGAAATAGAGGTGTACCTTTTACCAGATATCACCCAGTTTTTAGGGTTCCGTCCTTCAAAAGGAAAAAACGGTGTCCGTATAGGATCACTTTGTTGTCCGTCTATCTGTCAAGACCCTTTATCTCGGGAACGCGTAGATGTATCAAGTTGAAATTAAAACCATATACTCAACTGTGTCGTCTCTTCGTGTTATGAAAAATTAACCCTTATATCTACGCAGTCAAAAGATATTGCTGTTTATGTCACAAGTGTCACAAGATCTTGTGCCCGGATTTTTTCAGCTGATATTCAGGTGCGTCTGGTTAAACTAGAAGCCCACCTTTTCCAAGCTATGTTAGCCTGGATAAGGCTAGGAAGATAATGGTTGTTTCCATTACTGGAAATATGTTTTTTTACTGATCACACTACATTTTTAACATGTTACAATTAGCAAGCCGTTTCCATCACACTTCGGGTGTTAAAATCATTACTCTGACGTTCGTACGTGTCAACTGTCGAACAAGATGGCGTCTTTACACTTTTTTTGCTCAAATTACGTATGTTATGGTTTTACGTGATAATGTTTGAGTTTTTTTTAGAAATTTTGTGGTTAATTATCGATTCTAATGTTTGGCTAGGAATCTATTAAAGATTCTTTGTGTGGCTGGAACAGAAATGATATGTTTGATTAATAAGAAGATGAAATTCCTTCTGAAGCTAACGAAATGGAATCAAAGATATTAGAATATTTACAAGTTATAGACGGGAAAAAATCGTAATCCTATACTTGTTACTACTTGGTAACAAATCGTTCGGTCCAGTGTCACACGCCCGCTTGTCAGGTAGCATTCGTGTGTCAAAATCGAAAATGTTTGGGATTAAATATTTGTACGAAAATATTAATTCCCAATGTCCGCTCTAAAAGTCTTTTTTAAAATCTCTTTAGCTGGACACAATAGGAGATCCTATTGTGTCAAGCTTCATCACAAATTCAAATCACTCACTTTTTAATTAATTCCTCATCTAATATTTTAACTTCGGGGCAAATATAGAAAGAGAACTAAAACTATTGCCATCTCATTCCTACACTGTTATATAAATAAATATTGAACCCAAGCGTCTCTAGCATATAGAACGTGCGCGTAGATTTATTTAAATAAACAACAGTGTCTCCATTTTCCTTCGTCCTTGCATAGTTGAGCATCCGAGTTAATTAATCTTTACATTCTGTTCATCTTAAGATAAGAACAAAAAGGAGCATTTAAATAACGGATGTATTTGTTTAAGTGCATAGCTTTGAAATGAGCTCATGTTTTACTAAGCTTAAATATTAAAATTTGTCTCGAATATGCGTCCGGAACCATTTTTCAGAGTAGGTAATCCATTGACAACTTATTTGGATGTAAAATTTATGGTCTTTAAAATCGCTCACAGAAAATTGACCAAGCAGTGCTTTATTCGTTTTGTTACTATATCGTATGGTTAGAAAGGGGGTGGCATATCAAATACTAAAAGAGAAGTATAGAAGAAGAAAAAGACATGCTGCGCCAACCGACCCCAAATAAATTGTGGTGAGCGCCTAAGATTATAGTAATGACGATATTAATAATTTATTTGTAACTAGCTTCCGCCCGCGATTTCGTCCGCGTGGCATAGTTACTTTGGGCTAACGCTTACTTAAACCGGCGTGATGATCGAAAAAAAATATCTTTCTCTCCCCTTTTCTTCCCCTTTTCCCACTTTTTTAGTCTATGTCCCTCTATTATATCTATTCTATTTATAACTATTGCTATACCAAAATTCATCAAAATCGGTTAAGCCATTAAGGCGTGAAGAGAGAACTTCCAAGGAAAGCACCCAACGCAGCTGCAATAAAATAATTATTAAATCTTTATTGCAGCGAAAAAAGTAAAACGAGGTATGTAGGTCAACCCTAATCTTGCATAAAAAAGTATAGCCCGCGCCTGCGCAGTAGAGCGTTTGATTCCGCAACTCGCCGCGGGTTGGCTAACACGGCCAGCTTGAGAAACTGGCAACCCTGAAGGAAAATTAGGGGACATTATCCATGCTATCATTTCTTTGTAACTAGAGGATTGTTACCGAGGTCAGTGCTCCGATGAGTTTGTTGTTGTGAGCTATGAAACTGGCCAGTAAATGTTGTCGTAATTCTGAAAAAGTAAAAAGAAAGAAAAGTATTGAAAAATTGTGACTAGAATTTTTCTTTTGTCGAAACGTGTGAAATTATTAACCCTCGTTTTTGGCACACTAGCACTGTTATGAGTTACAGTCGTGTTAAATAAGTAAAAATAGCAGTGTTGATTGTGCAGGATGGGATCATTGATTTACATGCCATGAAATGTGGAAACAAAGACATACAAATATTTACAAGCGAAAGACGGGAGACGAAGAAAATTATAATCGGATTTGATTTTGATTGTTTTTTTTGCTTATGTTGTTACTTTATTTATTTATTCTGTCTAGTGTTACACGCACGATTGTCAGGTAGCATTAGTGTATTAAAATCGAAAATGACCGAGATTTATTTTTTGTATTTTTTTATTTCGAGTACCCGCTTTACAACTCTTTTTAATCTCGTTGTGGAGGAATTTTGATGCTGCCGAATTCAGGTTGACAGAAGGCTCAAATAATCCGTAATGCCCTATTTAAATTTGTGAATATAACTGGCATCAGCTTTTCACAATTCAGCCTAATCATGGGAGCAGCACATGCGTGACGTTATGTGCCACTTACGTCACTATCGACTAGCCAGCTTCAAAGTAGATTATTTTATAATACATGAAAAATTGGCCAGTACGGTAGATAGAACGAAACAGATCGTTTAGTTGCCGGTAGCT
This sequence comes from Ochropleura plecta, assembly GCA_905475445.1. NCBI lineage: Eukaryota > Metazoa > Arthropoda > Insecta > Lepidoptera > Noctuidae > Ochropleura > Ochropleura plecta. The sequence goes on along the minus strand of FR997738.1, from coordinate 8,770,755 downwards.
AGAAACAGTAATGACAGTAATAAATGTTGCCATGTAAATATTTTTAAGGTTTCATACCTCAAAAGGGAACCCTTGTAGGATCACTTTGTAGTCTGCCTATGTCTGTCTGTCAAGATGAAGGTATCGAGTTGAAATCAAAACATATACTCAAGTTTGTTTCTCCCTTAGAGCTGTGAGTCTAAGTCCACTCCACTCTTAGCCCAGTCAAAAGATATAGCCGTTTATGTCGCAAGTTTGTACGGAACCCTCGATGTGCGAGTCCAACTTGGGCCCTTTTTTTTGTTCTGCGGCACGTTTCTTTTTATTTTTGGGAATAGCTAAACTCCAACCATTTATTTTAATCAGATCATTACAGGCACTTTTGTGTGACAAGACTTCTGAATATTCCCTTTTAAGATTAAAATGCTTAAAAAATAAAGAATTTTATGCTTCAGAGATCATCAGTAGATACTAGACTTTTTTGAGTTTTCTTGTCTGCCAAATTAAAGACAAGAAAAAATGTTTTTTTTTTTTAATTTTTCTGCGGAAAAATTTAATTAGGTAATTAGAAATCCGAAAGAAATCGTGAAGGCTCTAGTGAAAGATTCTATTGTTATTGGTAAGACGCGAAAGATCAGCCATCCAAAAGAAATAAAGAGAAATCACCCAAATTATTTGTTTGATCTCTGAACCTTGAATTTAATTTTCTCTGCTCTCTGTAACAATCTCTAATAATATGGAGGTACAAATAAAATGAGCACAAACAACATGGAATTAAATCAAATAATTGTTTTCGGTATGTAGCAGTTTCTTTCTAAATAATTTTGAATTTCGAATTTTAGAATTCGAAATTGTTAAAGTAATTATTTTATTTCGCCAAGTGAAGTTTAGATTTTTCTGGATCCTTAACAATTATTTATTATCATTTGAAAGAACATTTCTTAGATGATAATGTGTAATAAGTAGTTTTTATGTCTTCATGATTGTTAGTGTACTAAAATAACATGATACCATCTTCACGTATGTAAGTAGGTTTTATTGTCAAATGCCAGCATTTTCTTTTTCACGTTGCAAAATGTAACATTTGGACCTGTGAAGTGAACTTACTTGGGTTGCAATGGTTGACCAATTTTATACTTTATTACGAATTGTTTGCGGTTCTGTATTGTTTTAAAATGTTATTTCGTTTGTTTGTCTTCTTTATTGCGCATTCACGTTGTAATCTTGTTTCTTCCAGCTAGTTTGTTTGAAGGCTTACTGAAAGGAGATCTTGCTATGGTCTCGATTTACACTTTAATAGAACTTTATACTGACTTGTAAAATGTTAACTACTCTTTCGGAAAAAAATATTTTCGTGGACTGCCCTCGTGCTTTCGTGATTCCCAGGTAACAAATAGCTGATAAGTCTATTGTTATCAATCAGGCACTTACTCAGACTCCGTGGCTGCTACTAAGAAATTCTTGATGAAAAACCCAATAACACTGTGTCAACCCCCCCATAATCTGAGCAAAATCTCAGACACAGTGACAAAGCAAATTACAAAAATAAGAATCTTTTTTTGGACCACCCAATTCTTGCATTAAATATTTTAAGGTTATGAGATTATGGGCTGAAATTGAATGAAAAAAGTATTTCAATTGTAACAGCTCGATAGTAACGATCTGGTTCAACAGTTTTCACCTGACATTCGACAAACTGACTGACGTAACAATTTAACCGTTTTATACGATAGTTAGCTATAAATGCCCGCATATTTCGTGAATGCGTACTTTTTGTTAGAGCAATCATTTATTTAATGGCTCTATTGGGTCAATGTATTTTTTTATCCTAAACAAGCCCAAATGCTAGCCGCGTTTGGGTCTAGGGTGGATCACCCTTTTGAGTGCTCGTTTCTAGAAGAAACGATTCACTCAAACTTGTAGATTTGTTTTTATAAGTAAAGAATCTACTACATTTTAGATTTTGGTGTAAAAATGACAGTAATAACCGCTCTTATGAAAATGTAGACCTGGTAAAAAACATTTTTTCCTAAAGTTGGAAAAACGTAAATATCAATGACCAATCCTTACTAATATTATAAAAGCGAAAGTGAGTTTGTTTGTTTGTTACCTTCACGCCTAAATGGCCAAAACCGATTTTGATGAATTTCGCTACAAAAATAGTTCAGGGTCCCTGGAAACGCACATAGGCTATTTAAAAAAAAAGTTAGAAAAGTGGGAGAAAGAGGGAAGAAAAGAGAAGAGAGAAAGATAATTTTTCGATCATCACGCAGATTAAAGTTAGCGTTAGCCCAAAGTAACTATGCCACGCGGACGTAGTCGCGGGCGGAAGCTAGTATTTCGATAATTTTGCAACTCCATGTTAAATTAGAAAAAATAGTTCGATTTGTCATACATTTGTTAAGTATTAGTTTAGTAGTAATAAAAGGAACCTCTACCAACAGTCTACCTGATATTACATAATATAAAATAATATAGCCAACTATATTGTACTTCCTAAATGATCTAATTACAAGTCTATCTAAAAGTGAAAGTACTAACAGAAGCGTTCCAGTATTACGTAAATAGACATAAAATGAGACTTGCAGGTAAATGTAGGTATTGCTAATTATTTATTACTAAAATAAATCTTCGATTACGCGAATAACAAACTTTTTAATTGATCTTGCTACACTTGTCTTGGCCTATTTTCCGCTTGGAAATTATCAAGTGAAATTATCATCAGTCAAGGCGGAGCGGAGGAGTTTCAACTCAACTCAAACTTAACTCAAAACATTGATTTCAATTACACTGTTGCAGGCATTTTCGAATATCAAAAACAAAAAGATAAAACAGTGACAGACTTGTACTGACCAAAACCTATTCATTTCCTTCTTTTGCGCTTTGTGTTCCGGGGTATTTGTTTTGAAACAAGTCGCAGCCCCCACAGGACTTGGCTTGGCGTGAGGTTCTTCTTAATTTTGCTTTGGCAATTCTCACACGATACCGCTAGTCTGCGCGGTTAGGCGGATGTGGCGGTCGCATTGTGTCGTAACGAATTTCAATGTATCTGAAATAAATATGTAAAGAAGGAGCCTGGATCTCACGACACAGGGAATCCTAGAGAGGAAATCAACCCATTCTGTATAATTCTTAGGTAATAAATTATTTTTATTCTATACAAACAAGCCCATCCGCTGAACCTCCCGATCTCGCGAACGAGCTCTGTCATGTAAGATTCCTCGTAGACAAAGTTACGTTTAGTGAAAAACATAACAAGACTTTCGTTTAGTAGTTTTTAGTACAAATTAGCCGAGAATATGTCTGATAATTGCTTTAAAATGTTCACTTTAATATAATATGTAGTCATCAGTCGATAAATGGAAAGGTCAAGCACTAGTAACTCGTTGGAAACACAAAAAAATATCGATATATTGAAAAAAGTCCGAACTTTCCGTTTCGCGAATGTACATTCTAACCCAAAATTACATTAAAATATGAGTAACAGTACAGTCACCATCCTTTACATAATTTAAACCGACAAAGCAACTATTGCTAAACAACCTACTCTTACTAAAATCTCAGCAAATCTCCAACCTTTAAACTAATAAAGATCACACGAAATAGAGACAGTATAAATCCTAACATGTTTCTAATGCACTATTAAATTACCTCATACGCCACAGACCTATGTGCATGCAGACCTTACATAATTTCTAACCTTTTAAGTGTATGAAGCAATGGACGCTTCTTAAAAGCTATAATCGATGTTGTAATGCTTTCGCTGACTACTCGACCCCTTGACACGGTAGGTTGACCTGTCTGTACGTTCATTTGCTCTACGAACATATTACGATGACTGTGGGAATTTGTTGATCATTTTTTAGCAACTTTTTACGTAATTCCGTGTCGCCGAAAGAATGATTTGTTGTATGTGCAATAACATTTTGTGCTGGATTGTAAAATAGGTTCAGAAGAAGATCTAGATACTTAGATGTTATGTTATGTAAATTACGGAAATGTTTATTTCATACTTAGAAAAGGTATTTTGTTTTAAGATTGGGGCAATTTTCTGTTTTGTAAATTTTGACTAGTTTTTTAATGTCGTCCGTTATAATCTGATCTTTTCTGATGAGATATTGAGAAAGAGATTTGGGTTTAAGAAATAGATGCTATCAAATAAATGGTTATTGTGTGCAATATTCATGTGCTACTTTCGTTAAACTTGACAAACGATAAGCCCATCATCACGCTGGTTATCCCCGAATGGTATCGCAGAGGTGGTTATGCTTTAAAAACACAATCACATTTCGTCAGGTATTTTGAAGTCCCATGTTATATTGAACTAACTTAGCACAATTCCAGATTTCGGATTGGTACGGAGAAATTCCTGGTTGCAATGCCAATCGTGACCGTATCGTCAGCAGCAGCACTTAAGACAACTAGATGAATCAGGCAGTCACACAAATGGATACGATTTAAAACTAGTCCTAACTATCAGATTGTTTTGTTTTTTTTTTCACAATATTAAATCTGATTAGCTGGTAGCTTGGACTGACTGACTATTTTTTATACGGTGTTTTTTTGCGATTTCTGAATTAAATCTATAATAAGTACAGGTTTCCTTACGATATTTTCCTTCACCGATATCTGTGATGTCTTAGATAAACTTTTAGGAAGTACATATGAATTTTAAAAAGTCACACTGGTACTTGCCCGGATTTGAATCCACAACCTCATGCATGAGAGGCAAAGCACTTAATCTCTGGGCCAAGAAAATAAATAAAGGCAATATAATCTGATTAACTATCTAACTCAATCAACTATCAACTTAACAAAATTGACGACAAGCACAAAAAAAATGTATTCAAATATAAATAAAATGATGTACCAATTCGTAAGGACATTACAACGTAAGATAACTGTACCTGGGTCATCGACCTGAGTTCACTCGTCAACACATATGTATACATGTATGTACATATATCTGTGCGGTTGTAGACGTGTCGTGAGTCCCTAATATATGAAGCTCTTGGACTATAACGGGGTGAGGATAACAATAGAAGTGTTAAAGGTTTTAAGTAGAGCATTTAAGACATGCATATTTACGTTAGTTTTTATTGCAATGTAGGTAGGAAATTGTAAAACTGTTTAGAGCGACTAGAATAATGACCAAGCCGGGGTTGCAGGTTGATCGAAAGAAATACCACGGCCCCGGATCATAAAGGGCAAAAGAAGGATCATAGGTGGGTCAAGTCAGTACACTGTCACTCCCCACCGCTACGCCTAGAGCGGGGAAAGTTATTTGATAGTATCCCATCCGCTTTAAAAAAAATGTATTAATCAAAAACCAACTATTAAAAAAAAACACAAATATACTGTCAACATACACACTGCAGGCATAGGAAATATGGACTGTGTCTAAAATGATACAGATATGTGCAAGAAAAAGTAATAACGATCCGAAACAATTTGGCATAAGGACAGGAGAACAATCATACAATAGAGCCTTTAGGGAGACAGTTTCACAAATCCCAATTTGCTGCCATGCTACTCTTAACTCAACTGTTTAAAAGCATAAACCATCCTCCTATATCTCCAATGCAAGAGGTAAGTTAGTGGCTAAGCGTTTGACTGCTGAACTACATGTCGCGGGTTCGATCCCCGCGCGGAACAAATATTTGTATGACCTACAGATAGTTGTTCTGGGTCTGGCTGTTTGTGAGTTTAAATGTTTGTAAACGCACCTACGATACAGAAGAAAATACAAGTGTGGGGCAACGTTAACAGAAGAACTTCTAAATCGATGGAAAATAAATCTTCAAAAGCAGAATATTATTACTCATGCAATCCTGGTACGGTTAATTAACATCTTCAATAGTAGCGGTTTAGCGGTTGCTCATATTGTAAATCTTATGCCAGGACCAATACTACGAAAAACCACGATAGCTAATAAGCATATTGTTTTTATTCAACGACAAGTTTTAAACAAATTGATGATCATAGAGAAACCGTTGCACTTAAGTACACCAGCCGATAAAATCTATGTCAAGAGGCTTATTGCCAAATAAGTGCTCTAACGGTCATACACGCGCGTGCAAAACTTGAGAGGTGTTGAAGTGTGTTCAAAAAAATTGATTTATGAGTTTGTTTCCTAGAAATGGTGGAAAACATTAACGTACAGTAATTTGTTGGTATAACATTTGATGACTCAGATGATTCCTTGAGTATACCAATATCTAATTACGTCAACTATTTATTGATCGTTTATTTTTCACTTTGATGTAGTAGAGACACTGGTCAATACCAGAAAACCTGATTGAACCTAAATTGGTCCCTTTAGCAGAATCATAATAGGATAATAATATGAATTATATTTAATATCTCAAAATGGTCACAGGCGCAGTTAATATTGTGAATTGTCACTTTGTGACCATTTTACGAATGGTAACGTAATTCATATTAGTAACCTATTATGATTCTGCTCAAGCGGCCATTTTAGAGCATCAGGATCTCCAACTTGCAAGCCGCAGACATTACCACTGAGGTCTTGAGATAGAAGGCCTGTAGGGACATTGCAGGATGATCATGCTATGTTATGCCTGTTCCTCCGGTTTTGCAGATAAAATTCTATTTGTAAACAATGAAGCTCTTGGAATTAAGAGTGCGGAAAAGATTCTCCCTATGGTTGCACAAATAGATTAAGTTGTTAGTCTTTAATTTAAATACTGGCTCCTTGAACAGTATTTGCATAGATTCGGATTTGAGAAAACAAGTGTTTCCGTAGATGTCATAAGGTCTGAAGAGGTTTAGCAATACAAAGAAGATAGTTAGCAGCATTGTTTGATCACAGAATCTAAATAACGTGTTATTCCCTGCTATACAAAAGTAGATATTACCAAGGCCTTTGTTCAAATCGAAAAGCTGCTTGCTAATTTATGAACCAACTACCGCGATATGAACCTATGATGTCCAAAAGACTGGTTGCGGAAGGCTAAGGATAGGGTGACGTAGTACAGCTCTGTAGAGGTATATGCCCAGCAGTGAACTGCGATAGTTTTTATTGAAATGTCTTTAGATGACGTTCTTATTTTTAGGTGACGAACATAAAATAATAGTGCAGTTTTAGATTTATTTGTAAAAAATATATGTATAAATATAAACTTTGGTATTTCCCTACTCGTTAATACGCAAAATTTACATATTATGTAAATTTTAGGAACTTCTAAACACTCCAGTCTTTCCCTTAGCTGTACTTAACGGTGCTCACAAATAAGTAAAGAAGTGTTGGTTTTCGCACTTCTATGTGTATATACTATGCATAATCCGTGCTACTGAATATATTTATGACCTTATATATTTAGGTAGTACAATGTACTGTAGTAACCTGTAACGGGATTGTATTGTCAATTTTAAAGTTTACTCATTGACGTTATAATTGTTTTAATATTTTGGCTGCCGTGTTTGTATTTGGATGATAAAAAAGTTTTTATTTCAGCCTTTTTAGTTGTGGTATGATAGTATCTACACAAATTCTTATCGAGTTTTTATCATTGCTACTAATTTACTTCTAATGCATATCGTCCATACTGAAAGGTTGCTCTCAATTGTTTAATATTTGTTTGTAGGTTATTTAAAATTGTTTACTATTTAATTTAATTGTTATTGTTTAGTTTAATTGTTTTGCCTTTTGTTTGTTTTTTTTAGTTATTTAATAGTAAGCAGGACTATAAACTCATACACAGTTGACCCAAAACCCAGAAGTTTTTAATGTTTATTGTTGTTTAATTAAATCCTTGCTGTGTTGAATAGTTAGGTTTCGTTCAATGTTTACAAATAAAGGTTTTTCAGAAAGTTCAGTTGCGTAGTACTTGGAACCAGCATGCGTGTATGACTAGATGTATGAACGTGGATGATGTAGTGCAAAAGAAGTGTGCACGTTACGTGACGTTCTTAATTTTTTTTTTCGTTTTGCAAATTATTAATTGCCCTGTAAAAAAAGTAGTCATGTTTGTCCGTACATTTTAAACAAATTATTCTGTTTGAAACATTAAAAAAAACTTTTCTTTCTTTCTTTCTTCTGTAGGTTCTGTCGTGAGCTAACCTTGAAAAAAGGCGTGAGTTTATGTATGTTTACAAATAAAAATATTACGACCAAAAAATCACATAAGCTCTAAGATTAAAATCAATTCAATTTCATCAATAACTCTTTTAAATATAAATAAACAATATTTGTATAACCTTTTCCACGGTCATTCGCGATGGCTTTTAAAGCATTCTTATTCGATTCGACATATATATGCGCGACCACGTGATATCACACTATTCTAATATAAACTGGACTAGTTATTGTTCAGAAGCCTATACAGAGCGAGTTCTGCTTATGCTGGGTGTGTATAGTTTAATGTTGTTATCATGTTGTTAAGGTACGAAAAAAGGCTATTCGATAACGAAATCATGTTTCAGTTCACTTCCTTGTTGAGGTATTATGCTTATATTCATACGTTTAATAATACGGTTTTCAACTGCATTGACGTTGTTGTAATTAAGAATCAGTTTTAAGCATGTTTATATTCTGTCATGAGATAAATCTGGGCTTGGGAGGTTTAAAACACAATGAAAAACGACACTAAAAGTGTAATTTTTGTCTCCTTATGTTGTATGTAAGCTCCTTTTCTCGTGTTTTTTTTTATTAGACTTCAAAAAAGGAGGAGGTTGTCAATTCAATTGTTTGTATTTTGTAGGCCTATTTTCATTTTCTTATAATAAATTATATAGATTCCTTTATCCTGATGACGTGACATTGATATTTAAATATTTTATGTTGGCGTCTTGCGAAAAGTGTACTTTTTTATCGGCAATGTAACATTCTGTTACCAAAGAATTTTGTATGCTTTTCAATTGTATTTTGACAAATCAATTGGATATAGGTCACAACATTACACATGTTTAATAGCAGTTATGTCTGTATTACAAAATACAACACTGTTATATTTTCAGCTTTAGGATTACCCAGCGATGACGTTTGTGGAAGTAAGATAGACAGTCGCTCCATTAAAAAAACTGTAATTCAGCTGCATCTTAGTAGCTCGTTACTCGGCTACATTATAACTGGCGCTCGGGTCGATCTTGAGCTTAACCCGGCCTTGGTTGGTCCGTGGATAAGTGACTACATATTACATACTGAAATAAAATGTATGAATAATATTTTTTTTTTTAAGAAAACGTTGCCCCACACTAGGAATTTCTCCTGTATCGTTGGTGCGTTTACAAACATTTAAACTCACATACACAAACAGCCAGACCCGAAACAACTATCTGCAGGTCATACAAATATTTGTTCCGTGCGGGAATCGAACCCGCGACACGCAGCGCAGCAGTCAATCGCTAAGCCACTGCGCCAACCGTGCCGTCAATTAATATAATGTAAACTGTTTAAATTTAGTATGTGTTTTGTCTTTCTTATATGTATCTTTAACTATTTAATTGCAATCTTAAACAGAAAACTAAGTTCTAGGAACCTACCCATTGTTAACATCTAATTTCTGTACACTTAGTTCGCAATAAATAAATTGACTTCGACTTGACTTTTTTTCCATTCTGCCGAAAGCACGTTAGGCCATTGGTCCCGGCTGTCATTTGCAGAATTTTGACAGTATTTATAGACAATGGGTCGAAAGTATGACATCCAGTCTTACTAAGAAGTATCATATTACCCAGTAATTAACTGGGTTGTGGAGGTCAGATAGCTGAATCTAGTAAGGCTGAAAGCCAACCCTCACTTGGGAAAAGATGGCTTGTCAGATGATGTTGAACTTAAACCCCAGAAGGATTAAATAGAGATGCTATACCCCACACATTTCGACCCACCCGTCCCTTGCTAGAGCCAGCCCGCGATGCTATGCCAGTAAGTTCCAACCAGCCCCTAAATAATATCACTCAGATCCAGCCTGTATACGTTGGCGCAGTGGCTGAGCGATTGACTGCTGCGCTGCGTGTCGCGGGTTCGATTCTCGCACGAAACAAATATTTGCATCGCCTACAAATAGTTGTTGTACGTAGGGGGGTATGTAAGTAAAAAATCTAGCAAATCTTCATTTAGTTGCAAAATAAACAAACCATCTTTCATATGTGTGAATGAATTCGAGGTCATTGTTATAATGTGCCGTATTATAACCTCTTCAAGGAAATCGAAAATCAATTCAAATATTTTAATACCAAAAGCAAAACCGAATCCAATCAGTTAAAGTAACCGGCTTGTATTTAATCGAAAAGTCTGATAGGATGTGTGTTACTCCTTCACACAAAAACTGCTAAACAGATTTTGATGAAACTTTATATTTATATAGCTTACACATCATAGTAAAATTTTAGTTGTAATTTCTAAAGATACTAGCTGTGCCCAGCGGTTTCATCCGCTGCTCAGCTCCTTTTCTAAAGAATGGTATGAAAAATAGATGTTGGCCGATTCTCAGACCGGGTCCAGCCGTTTCGGAGGAGTATGTTGACTAACACTGTGACACAAGAATTTTATATATTAGATTGTGTAAAAAATGAATTTACGCGGCCCATGCCGTGGGCAGAAGCTAATATAAATCGTTTTAGTGGCGACAGGCAGATGTTTCTCAATGGACCGGTATTGATACGATTATAAGAAGTTGAATTAAACACTTTGTATTCAGTAATCGAGAATCGAGATTATTCTCAGATATTTCAACAATGCAAATTTGTTGAAATATCTGAGAATAATCTCGATGAGAAGCAAGCAAGGAAAAATAATGGAAATTATTCTTAAAAAAGTGATGAAAATGAATGTTGTGTTAATAAGTGGGAAATAGCAAATGGTCAAAATGATAAAAAAACCGACCAAGAGTGAGTCAGACTCGAGAACCGAGGGTTCCGTACAAACTCGCGACATAAACGGCCAAATCTTTTGACTGCGTTGAATTTTAGGGTTAATTATATCACAGCTGTTTATACAGGGTCTTAATTTCAACTCGATACCTCCACGTGTTCCTGAGATAAAGGGTCTTGACAGACAGATAGACAGACGGATAACAACGTGATTCAATAAGGGTTCAGATTTTCCTTTTGAAGTACGGATCGCTAAAAAATTAAATTGTGTGACACAAGTATGGAATAACAATCAAAATAATTCTTAATATGACGATCTTTCCACAACTCTACAAATATTTATATGGATATAATGAAGTAATAACTACCAAATAAGCGCCCAAACGTGTAGTTAATAAAAGACCTGAAAAATCTAAGTCAAAACATGTCAAGTCACTGATTACGTTAGTACTTTACTTTATTCTCATTCTGATTACCTTCACATGATTACGTACGATTACAGAATTTGTACAATAATAACACACTTAAAGGTCACAACAATTTTATATTAATTTTACAAAACCACAGTTGTATAACAAGCTAATTTTGCATTTACTGCATTTACTGGTCAAAACGACATTCACTGGGCATTCTTTAAAACTTCCGGACTCATTAAGGCTCATTTTTGTTTGTCTGTTTGCTCTCGTGACTGAAAAGTAGGTTAGTGCACGAATATTATTGTGTAATGTACTTTGGTTTGCATGAAATCTATTAGGCTATCTCTGAAAAGATTTTGAATGCATTTGTAACTACTTTGCCTTTCGTTTATAATCTAAATGGAGTTGCATTGATTGATATCTGTCTCAAAGTCAGCTGATGTAGGCTATTCAATATTCAACGGTGTTTGTCTCCGTCTGTACAACGCTGTTAAAGACGTTGGAAATCATATTTGTAATCCCTGAAAGATTAGGGAGAGGGAGGAGACCATTACTGTCAAATTAAGGCAAGACTATTGCCGTCAATCGGGCACAAATCCATACTCCGTGACTTTTTCTTTTTGTAGATGGGATATCATCTTATATAACTTCCCCTACTCCCTGCGGAGCGCGGGGGAGTGTCAGACTTTGTGCTGACTACAAACCACCCATGTTCCAGGCCGCGGTATCTCTTTCAAACAACTCGCAACCCCGGTAGGTAGGCTATGCGTGGCTGCTATTGAGAATTTCTGATAACTTTTGATTTGATTGTTATTGGATCTTTTCTCATTGTTATATATGATTGGAAAAAGCTGCTAAACAACAGCTGTTTTTAAATTACTTTTATCATCATCATCAGTTTCATTTCCTTAAAATAACATCAAAATATATCTAAACTCCTAAAAGATCTAATCCACATAACTCCAAAATATCTCACTCACGATTTCAACTACCAGGGCAGCATATCTCTTTAAGCATAACGTCTAGTTGCGTGCAAACACGAAGACGAAAGTTGGTCAGCTAGTGACGTAACCAGCCCTACTTCCGATCTCCTGACCTTTGCCTTAAGTATTACTTTTAAATGTTAATTGGACAAATGGGATTGCAATGTCATTTTTTACCTCAAAAGTTTGTATGTTTTGTTATTTTTTTTGTTTGGCTATAAAGAAGTTTATGTTTCGGTTGGTGATTTGTTATTTGTAGTCCACTGACTGTTTATTATCTAAACCTGTATTATAGCAGTAGCGTATCTAGGACCCAACAATATGCCAAACCCGTAGGAGAAGCAGACTGTTCAGAAACCCTAAGATCATGAAGAAAGTAGATCACAAGTGCAAGCCATAAGCTTTTTGGCTAGTTTACTATCTGATTGATATCTCTATCTATCTATCCAAAATAAAAAAATCAAAAGTAAAATCCTACGATTTTACCCAGACAAACGGCATCCTGAAGGGAATCCCGATGAGGTTTCATTTCCAGTACCTCAATCATTGCTTTATGGTTCATTTACTAAGCAATCGAAATATTTCATGTTAGGTATTTGTAGTTTAAATGTCCTTTGTTTATTAAAATTTATATATGAATATGACAGCAGTTTGGTGTAATTTAAATTAGATACTACCTGCCATCGGTAACATTTAAAATGAAGGGATGAAACGCATGTGACTGAAAGAGTGATAAATAAGAATGTTGATGGATGGAGAAGGAGAGAAAGGAAAGAAGTAACGATTGTGTTATAAAGGAGAAAAGATTAAATGATTCCGTGACCACTGACAAGGGAGAACGGAAGAAGAAAATGTGTTGCACCGACCCTAAATAGACTGAAACAAGGTCAGGAAGATGATTTCTATCACACTTTGTTTTAAACCCAAAATAATGTCTTGTGGATTACTTAACAATAAAAGCTTTTATTAATTCACACATTCAGTGCTCTCATAAAGTTCTCTGTTCCTATAAAAACAGTTTTATAACCTAACAGACCCTGAGCGGACTGGAATAAATACTCAAGTGAAAGAATTGCTCCGAGCAACTTCATGAGATTTTATCTTACAACTCGAAACTTACTTTATAATTTACATACTTTTTGTCAGCATGCTCATATCATGAATACATACGATAATGTTAGTCTGTCTTATGAATAAGTCACTTTAGAGTACAAAGCCCCGGCGAACTTAAGGTCGTTTACGGTATAACAAGAAGGTTTTTTGTTTTAAGTTTGGAAGCTTCTGTTTTTGTCTATGGAATTGGTTTGACGAAATTTTGACGTTTGAATTGACTTTAGTGATGAGACGTCATTGAACGTTTTTGAGATATTCGAAATTTAGAAATCATATTTTTATCGCAGTTATTTTGTACAGCTGTCTGACTAGCTCATCAATATATTCCAATTCTAATAGATAATGTATTTAAAGCTTTCGCAAACTGTTATTTAACGAAGTAAAATATTGCACCAACGATTGGCAAGAGTATAAGAAATTGACAATACAAGTTACCAAATCGATAAAAAAAATAGATAAAACAATAGTGACATGAATTAATTAAAGTCCAAATCTTAATTATTGTACATTTTTTTTAGCCATACTTCTTGTGCAATTGTACGGTTGAGCGGCCAGCGTGGGCATCGCAGATGTGCACAACGATATGTTGCAATTCCAATGCAAGTTATAACAAGTTGTAGTAAATAACGGTGTTACGCAACGAGCATTGTATTTTGAATCGCTCGGATTCACATCGTCTTGTCACTGTCGTTTGTTTTCTCGGTGACGGTTATGATTCGATGTTGTCACGTTCGAAATAAACTTACGTGGATTTTTGTTCATGTATTTTTTTCTTACAGTCGCCTTTCTTCACACTTTGCGTTTATTTATTAACTTTGCCACCATTTTATTATATGGTATAGATCACACTGTCAAAATTTAAAATTGCCTTATTCTAACATAAACTTAAAGAACTATTTTAGTTTCTTTATTCTTTATGGTGTGCTACTATAAATTATTTCAATAAATTTTAATAATTAATAAGTAAGTAAATGCTAAACTAACAAAAAAGAAGGATTTCGAAAAGCACGTCTTTAAATAATGGTAAAACAAAACAATTGACCATGAACTTAAATTACAATGAATAAATTAGTGTTGCAAGAGGTGAAAATGTGGCAATAGTAATAAAACGATTTGTAATAACCATATTACTGAATATTTGAAAAGGTCTGCATTTTAGCTATTTGTACAGGATATAAATCGCAAAGCAAATTTAGATTTCACTTTTACTGAACTACGTTTTGTTATTTTAAACTTATTAAACTATATAATTAGTAGTTTTCGCCTTACAATGCTTAATAACTAACACCAACAAACGTTGTAAACGATTAAATCAATAGATCATTATGTTAAAAGCTAAGATTATAATAATAATATTTACAATTAACCTCAAGTGACCCGTGGCAAATGTCAGGCCACTGGTCTGTTTCGTCCGAGTCAAGCCGACCGCCTACTGTGTCAACACAAGGTACTTGTCCGAGGCAATAGGTCGCAGTTCGAATTTTTAAACATGCTTTTATTAACTTCACCTAACTATGCTAAAAGTCTAAGAAACTAAACGTGAATCATTTCCCGATTTTTTATTTAACTGAAGTTATGCATACGCTGGATGATTGCAAAGGGATACCGCGGCCCCGGAACATAGAAGGAACATGATTGGGTGCGTTGACGCTTCGCCTAAAGAGGGGGAAGTTATTTGATGATTTACCATCCGCAAAAAAAAAACTTGGTTAGCTAAGTGACTTCGTATGTATTTCCATGATATGCGTACCAAAAGAAAGGGTTTGCTGAGAAAACGTGTGTTTTACTTTTTCTAACAATTTTTTTTTTATTATAACCCCAATTACACCAATTACACGATCAACTCAGGCAAGTGTCACATCCTTCAACTAATAGTAAGTGGTTCCGTCACTGGTGAGTAGGAGGGAGTTCTAGATTCCAATTAGGCTGCAGATCGGTGCCAATTTGACACTCGTTTGTCTCTTCTCTCGCCAATTTTTTCAGAGAATTTCGGCAAATGCTAGGTGTGGTATTAGCTCTTGCGACAACTCGACTAACGAGGCAGGCATCATCATCATCATTGCAAATGTTAGCCACTTGCTTGTTTGCACAGAAATAAGTACAGTCAACAACAGAGATACGTTTATCGGTTTCCACTCTATTTTACGAGCTTGGTTACTTATTTCCTTGGCTGACTGTATACAAGCAAAGTTTTTCCTCTTTTTGTGCTCGGGTGGAAAAGGAAGGCTTAGCAATTATCTAAATTAAAAATAATCAAATGCATTTGAATAAATGTCCTCTAGTGAATATCAGACGGATTTGAAAGTTTGGTTTTCACAATGCAGTTTTGTTTGTTTTTCACGACGATTTTAGTTTAGCATAAAATTAGCTTTTTTCATGGTTCAATGTCCTTTTGTTTTATGTTAAGTGCATTAAATAGTCGTTATATGCGTATCAAATCGCAAAATAGGCAATTTAAAAGGAGGTATTGTGAAATAAATATGAAGTGCAAAAACGAAACGATTTTAAAGTGTGTTGCCACAAGTAGTTTAACAAAAAAAGAAAGAAAAGCAAACTGTTGTTTTCTTTTCCAAATTTGAATTAGAAATGGACATTAATTTGTTTTGCTACTTCGCCAGCTAGAGATGTAACATCTGTATTTGTCTTATCAATATCCGCGAAACTTAGTGGTCAACCTATCATTATCCACACTGGATAATCCACCCTATAGCAAAAATTATCAGTAGGTGCATACCAATCACCTCGTAATCTAATTATATATGACGTAACAACAACAAACCGTGACGATCGAATCACTGTCCTCCGTAACCGTTACTCAATAACGCGTTACATTTCACCCGCTATTTTACCTGTTACGTTCTAACGTTACCGCTTTTTGCTCGACTCTAAAGTGTGCATCACTATTAGTTTACGTAATCGTTAACTGGTTGGTAATAAGCTTTTTTTTCAGTGATACAATAGAATCGTTGTGGCTTGTGGTAACTAGCGTGTTCCGACAAGTTTTGTGGTCATTGATATCAATATGGCACTATAATTAGTGCCTTTACTAATGTAAAGGGTTTTTTTTCGTTTTGTATTGAAAAAAAAAACAAAATTTGTGCGAAAGCCTTTAAATCTTTGCATCCCTTTTACAATCGAATTATGTTTTTTTTTACCCCCAATGAGAAGATGATTAAAAAGTGCCTATTCATTTCGGTTGGAATTGCATCAAGAAGTTTATTTAAAAAAAAAACACAATCCTCGGTTTTCTATTCGGAACTTCTACAGTAATTCAAATCATTTCTAATACAAGTTCAAGCATACCAACCCAGTCAGTTCCAACAAAGCTAGTGTTTTAAAGCTACCAACAATCAGTCTGATGTAGCTAGGGTTGCTATACGTCTGGAAATTTCCGACTAAGCCGCATTTTCAGATCAGTGTTCCGGAATACAGGGGAAATCTAAAATGTAAAAAAAAACTTTTTTCATAAAACTTTTATAACCTGCAAATCAAATTTAAATTAAACCGGAATCTGATTCAAGTATCTGGAATATTCTTCCGATATCTTTTTATATTTTTTTTCTAAACGGCTTCTGGCAGTTCAACCTAGGAGTTGTCATCTGCTTAACCGGACAGTTCCTGTGGATGCCTCGAGAGTAAACCCTCCAACCAGAATCTTTTTTTAAATCTGCTAACCCTAGATATAGTCTGACCTCTGATTGTGTCGCAATGTGGTCTCAAGCGACTAGCTCCGGCGACCGGCGGCCGTGGTCGCTCATGATCAAGGAGAAATGACTTTCAATAAATTGAAAGTTAGATTTAAGATGATGGGTTATGAAAGAAGATGTCGATAACTAGGTTTGTGAAGATGCTTTTAGAAATGGCGAAGGTAAAATTTAAAGTTTAAATGTTTTGTAGCAACATCTGTTGCGACCGGATAAAATGCTGGTTTTCTGTTTGGTATTTCGTTCCATCATACTTACTTGTAAAAACCTTTACTTACACAATTCAGTAAATTAAATAAATAGCAGAGGTGGTCCAATTTTTGTTTGGTATGTTTCGGTACAAATATGGTTGTTAAAACGGGACTGATTTACTCTGGTCCCCGCCCTAGTATAAACAACGTTATGGTTTTTTAACAAAATTTTGATTAAAATGAGGAAACTTTGCCATTACAGCCGACGCGGATTTGACGACCGACCCGCTAGGCGAAAAAAATATAGAATCAGGTTAAATAAATAAAAACTGTTTGTTTATTAATAAGAAAGCAAAGTACAGCATAAGTAATATAAAAATATGTGAAAAAAGTTTCGATATTATCGAAAAGCTTCAGGATATACGCTGCTTACGCTGAAGGAATTAATGAGGCGTGGTCGGATAGTTTCAGAAACTTTATTGGAAAGAAGTTGTACAGATATGTATCTGTTTGTACCCGATGTCCACAGACTAGGCAATTTAACATGTTATCCAGTTGTCATGGCAACACACACTACATTCACCTACCGTTGGAGCTAGCTTCCAGACCAACTGGTTTCAGCTGAATACCAGAATTTTACATGGAGCGACTGCCTATCTGTCTTCCGCAACCCAGGTAGTACTGGATAATACGAAACCTATTGGTAAGACTGGTTGTCGAGACTTGCAGGCCGCTGTATGTGACGCCAATATAAACAAACAATTGCCAAACACAGTGACCCATAAACAAACAAACAAACACAAATCCGCTACCATCCGATGCTGCCCAGCAATCTTTACTTACATTATGTAACACATCTTGAAGAGAGCGGGGATTCCGTGCAGTAAGTCAACCAAGAGAACCAACAATTGATTCTTATATCATCGTATTTTCAATTTGCAGTGTCAATAGTACATTATTATGAAATATCGGTAGCGTAGCCCGTAGAACGAATGTCTAGAAAAAAGCAAGTCGTGAATTGTGAACTTCTTTTTATGAAATGTTTGAAAAATAGTTTGCCGTAGTGAGTAGTGATTGGTTGAGTGTTTTTTTGGGAAACTCAATTGGTATATTTGACGCAAAATAGCGTGCATAAATCGGTGCAGCTACCCTGCAAATATTGTATTTAGAAGACTTCAGTTGAGCTATGCTATAAAATGTAATTAAAACTGTAGTAAAACTTAAGTAAGACTTTCGCGAGTGCTGTTTTCATAATGTGTGTGTCACTATCAATGCCTAGTGAATTCCTAAAAAATACGAGTTTGTAATTGATGTGGCTGTGAGTTTTTACCTGACTGCCGAATGGAGGAGGGTTATGTTTTTCGAGTTTATGTATGTAAGTACTAGCTGGCGCCTGCGGCTTTCTATCCTATCTGTTATTTCAGACTATAATCTACCTCTGTGCCAAATTTTATCAGGATCCGTTCAGCCGTTTTGACGTGAAAGAGTAACAAACATCCATACATCCATCCTCATAAACATTCGTATTTATAATACAGTGAAACTTGGTTAAGTGGGACCTGGATAAGTGAGAAACCTCCATAACTGGAACTCATGCTGAGGTCCCAACACTTTGGCACTGAATTACCTCTGTTAGTGGGACGAGGTAAGCCTCTATATCTGGGATTTGTTCTTTCGATTTATCATCATAGTTACCTCTATAACTGAGACAGCGAGTAAATTTTATAGGCATAAACCTCTGTAACTGAGATAACATTGTTTGTTTACTCATTCTTATTCTAACCACAAATTCATTTACATACATAACACGTTATTTTATTTAATGATCGCACCTCTATAACTGAAATAACCTGTATTCTCACCTCTATTAATGGAACCCTCTGTAAATGAGACAGATATTTTTTTATACCTGTATATCTGAGACACTGGGTAAGTGGAATACCTCTATAAGTGAAACAACATTGCAGGTCCCTTGATGTCTCACTTAACCAGGATTCACTGTATTAGTAGAAAGTAGGACAGTAGGATGTTTAATTCTTTGGCACGCTCCACAGCCTGAATTTGAGAGTGACATAAGTTAAGATTTTTTTAAAAACCAGACTGAAACGGATAATATAACTTAAAAATCTATCCGGCTCAATTATTCGCAATAATGGGTCCCGACTGTTTAAGACAACAGTTTATTTTTATTTTTTCTTTCATTATTTTAGACAGTGGTTTATCTTAAGTTTGGCTGTCGCTGTCATCAAAATTCTTCTGCCGTTATCATCCATTATTTGGGGTTGGTGGAACATGTTTTCATCTTCCAATCCAATCCAAAACCCATCACAAAATAATTTAGAAAAATATTGTCAACTGTTTCGATACATATAACTATTTCGAGACACGTCGTTTTAGATTTAGATAAGGCATTGTTGTCTTAGGTTTTAGTTCAGATTACTTACTACGGTTACAACTTCTTAAGAAATCTAATCTGAAAATGCAAGGTAATCTATTGTTTGGACCAAATTGCATGTAGTCGTTTTTTTCTGCAACTCGAATATGAGTTTTAGCGTCTCAACTTGTAGATATACATTTTACAGCTCTTTAGCTAATTTTAGTACGAAACATTTGCTTTAAAAAAATATGAATATTCATGAACTCAATGCTAAACGCCGCGTAAGCAGGGTCGCTAAGAAGTTATGTCAATGTGCCAAAAAATGGATACCGTTTTTCAAGTGTGCAATGTTGCCAACTTTCGGAAATGTTTGGTTGCCAGCTCTACTTATTGCTCTAAAAAATGTGGCTGCTACTGATATTTCAATAAAATCAAGTATTGTTGAGTGAACCGTATCGAGCGTTTGACAACAAGATCATAAACTATGTTAGCTTACTTTTAATAAAAATAATTTACTATATTATTAAGCAAAAATATTTAGTTAATCAATTCGTATATATAAAGTCGCGTTAACTGATGGTTGAATGAAAAATTAACTAACTTTGTTAAAACCTACCAATAACGATTCAGCATAATTGAATAAAGTTAATAATGGATACACCTTTCTCAAGACAACATACAAATTGAATATGGCCTCGACAAACATTAACAGCTGACGACAAAATTTTGCATAACGACTACGTCACAAAGGAAAAATCCCTATAACAAGAAAAGTAAACATTATAACCTCCAAAACATAAACCAACAATTTATACTTCCATCTTTCTCTACTACATAAAACTCGTCGATCAGCTGGTCACACACACTCTCACTGACGACTCATACACACACACACACAAATACACACTGTCTCACCTCGCGTGTAGGAATCATTTCCTAGAGTGTCGCACCATGTCTTGTATCTTTTTACATATTGGCAACACATTGTTCGATTCTTTGCCGGGGTTTCTGAGAATAGGGTTGATAGATTGGCGTAGAAAGTTAGTGGTGAGAAGATGCTTGTATGTTAACCTATATTATTATTATACTTATTGTTTACATTTCTAAATATTAAAAAAAAATATATTTAAAATCATACAAATAGGTTTTCGCCGGTATCGGGAGCAGGGTCCAAGCTACCGGTGGTAGGAAGAGAAAGGAACCTCCTCACAATGGGGGCTTTATCGAGGAGTACTGCTTCCTGAAGTAGGCCCTTAATCCAACCGCATAAGAGGGAAGCTTCGACAGGCATCAATGTAATGCAATCGAAACATTGTGCTGATGGATGGATTGCACAGTATATTAAAAAGTTACATTTATAAAATACTAGCTTTTGCCCGCGGCTTCGCTCGCGTTAAATTCGGGGTAAAACAGTTCCCCTTTCCTGATTTACAGGTACCTGCTACCTGTAGTTTTTGCCCTTGCGCCTTATTGATTGTAATAGCAAAGCTAAGTTTTCCCTTTTCTTCCCTCTTTCTCCCTTATTTCTCATTTAAAAAAAAAAATCTAGCCTATGTCGGTCTCCAGGGCCCCAACTATCTCTGTACCAAAATTCATCAAAATCGGTTTAGCCATTAAGGCGTAAAGACGTAACAAACGAACAAATAAACTCACTTTCGCTTTTATAATATTTGTAAGGATAACCTGGAACTTTGGCTCTAAATATCTACGGCATGATTCAGAACAAAACAAATACCGCAGTGACAGTGTGAACTAAGTTCGTAAAAGGTCACTTACACCCAATAGCTAAAGGTCTCTTTAAATTGACAGTGGTATTTAAAATGCATACAGGAAATGGTAAAATGCAACACTTTACTTTACTTCATATCCACATTTCATTATCAATTTTTTGATGTAAATCTGCTTTAATTAGAAATTACACCTTCATCAAAATGAGGTAAAAGTTTCAAGCTTTCAAAAATTTTAAAATGCAGTCTGCATATTGAGACACTTTCTCAAAGGCACTATAATCATAATTATTATACAACAAAAAAACTACTTTTGTGCATTTTTGCACTGTATAAATTATAAGCTTGATTATAGATAGATAATTAGAATACTTTTTTGTACACTAAAATTTAAACACAGTTATTTTACAATATTATTAATGCTGGCAATAATTTTTGGATAACATTCTAAATTCAAACTATCAAATTTAAGCCATCGTTTCTTTAAAACAATCAATTGTTTATATACGTTTTCGGCTAAATTACCAGCATAAGATGACTTCACATTTTAAAGGCTTTCCATACAGTAAGAGATCGTCTTATATTGGAAATTAAGAGTTTAATATCACTGTGTATTTACAAGGTGTAACATAATATTCGCACAGCCTCTTGGTTGGTAACTCAAATCATAATTTAGGAGAACGTTTGTTCCATGACTTTTGGAAATTCAAAACTTTTTTTTTAAATTGATCATTTGATCACGTCAGTTGCAATATAAAGTCCATTATGAACACAATTTTATTCGCTTTACCTGTGTAATTAAGTATGAAAAAAAATCTTAGAAGTTGTCAATTTTACCTAGTTTTTTTCGGTTTCCGATTAAGCTGAGAATTTGCATCATGTGTACTTTGGATGCAATCGCCAACTGTTAAGTAAGTTAAGTGATTCTAATCCAATATGGCGGATTCCCAAATATGGCAGACTAGTTATTTTTTATTCCGTACCCATGATATTGGTATCAAAGGTAAGGGTTTGCTGTGAGAAATACGAGAAAGAGTTTTTTTTTTTATAACTATAATACTTTTTGGAACAGAAGTTGTTTAGTTTCATGCTCCAAGACAGCTAAAGAGAGGCTGTGCGTTAATCATGTTACACCTTGTATACGCACTAATATAGTACGAGACAAGGTGACCACACTAATACAGGTGAGTAGCCAGTTCAAAAGGTTACTAGCTGCAAATGTACCAATGCGCCTGCGGCGATATTTCAACAGAGCTTGAGATTTGACCGCTGTGTTGATACACGTACTACTAACATGTCTGGCATACTTTAGTTTTGATAGGTTGTCTATTGTTGTATAGGTCAACTTATATTATTGAGCGAGTGGGTCGTAAAATCTATACTTAAATTAGTTTTGTTTGGCTAATAAAATAAGCTCATAAAGTCTGTATTTTAAGATGTGGGTTGGTTAAAAACAGCGATTTATATTTAGGGTTGCGCTGAATGTACTAGATAATATACTAGATGGCGTCCACGGCTTTGCCCGCGTGATATCGAAAAAAAGTATCCTTTGTGTTAATCCAGACTATAATCTACCTCTGTGCCAAATTTTATCAAGATCCATTCAGCCGTTTTGACGTGAAAGAGTAACAAACATCCATACATCCTCACAAACATTCGCATTTATAAAGGAAGTAGGATACTAAACACATGCAACATGCGTTTGGCCGCAAGCGCAACTCGCCTGATGTGAAGCTATGATGTCGCCTAGGGTGGAACACGCTTGCCTAAATGAAAGTGATTAACTCGAACCTTGAAAATATCCAGATTATAATGTTCGAGGAGCAGAGAAGCCAGCAGTGAATTGCCACTGGCTGGCAGGTACGCAAGGTGGAATAAATGTGGATAGCTCTTTGTTTGGGTTCATGATTACGTTAATCAATCATCGTCATTCTAAAGCAGACGCTTTCTTCTCTAAACACATATCGCACCTCCGCTCAGATAGTGTTGTTGCTTAAAATATTGTTATTTTTGTTTATTTTCAGGATACCTCATACATTTTATAGAGCTTCAAAAACCATTGTAATTTATAAAAAAAAACTTATTACGCATTCTTTTTAGTGACCCACGAATTGAAAAAATAAGTGAGAACAAATTTCGAATGCCCATTTTTGACTTACGACATTATTTGAGCGGAGGTGCGATGTATTTTCAATCCGCTAACCATATTACAGATAAAAAGTTACTTTTAAGAAATACATCGTATTTAAGAAACAGCTCGTGGCTAAATAATAGCAGCCGCTCGGGTCGATTTATAGGATAAGCCGCGCTTGCCTAGGTTGGTCTGTGGATGGGTTACCACCCGTTACATACCGAGTTTCCACCGTGCCTCGGAAAGCACGTTAAGCCGTAGGTCCCGGCTGTCATT
Source organism: Ochropleura plecta (assembly GCA_905475445.1). Lineage (NCBI taxonomy): Eukaryota > Metazoa > Arthropoda > Insecta > Lepidoptera > Noctuidae > Ochropleura > Ochropleura plecta. The sequence continues at coordinate 8,747,025 of FR997738.1, read as the reverse complement.
TGTAGATCTTTGACAGTCGTTACAGGCAGTCAGTGTTCCGAAAGACTGACAACCAGTCTTACCAAGGGGTATCGTATTACCCAGTACTAACTGGGTTGTGGAGGTAAGATAGGTAGTCGCTCAATGTAAAATACTGGTGTTCAGCTGCATCCGGTTAGATTGGAAGCCGACCCCAACGAAAAGGCTAAGCAGATGATCGTATTTAAGAAACAGGCTGTCACGAGATTTTTTGTCATCAAATTACAATAATCTTGTTCATAAACGCTATATGCCATTTACGGCTGCTAGCTATATGTATGTTTATATTTATGAAAAGTAACATAGTGAGAAATAAACACAAGGTCATTGCTCTGAATGAGACATAAGTATATCTTTACGATTTTCTCTAATTCTCCATTTAAAATAAATACGAGAAATACTTAGCTACACATGTAATGATAACAACTGCAACAAACGATCTTGATGTGTAAGGTCTTAGACCCCTACTGGCAGCTCTCTTTGACAGATTGATCTTAAGGTGAAAGCTCCAACCTACCCGCGAAATTCAAATTTTCTTACGTTTTTTGCAATTTTCAGGCCAGTGCTAGGTTGTATGTTGATTAAAATATTATTCGCGGCTGTAAGACGTATGTAATTATAGAATTATAATCATCAAAATCACCAATACAACCCTCCAAGTTCATAAAGGCGTAGGAACAAAAAAAAAACAGAAAAAGTCTTTCCTACAGCTTTATGAACTTGGAGGGTTGTATTGGTGATTTTGATGATTATAATTCTATAATTACATACGTCTTACAGCCGCGAATAATATTTTAATCAACATACAACCTAGCACTGGCCTGAAAATTGCAAAAAACGTAAGAAAATTTGAATTTCGCGGGTAGGTTGGAGCTTTCACCTTAAGTGTGTATTCTTGTTTTTTTTTTAATGGCATCTCGCTGTTCAACCAATGAGTTTGTAGTCTGGTTAACCGGACAAATGTCTTGATTTAATTCTTGGGTCTATATAGTTACATTAATAAAAGTTTAAGGACCCTCATCTTATTTTTATTAAGTACTCGTTAACGACCGATTTCTGAATTATTAACATAAATGCTACTCAACCACTAAAGTGAGTGTAATATAATGTCATTGTATAGTGTTTAGGCGTTATCCTAACTGGCTATTGATGTATGATGACACGATGCCTTATTATCGCCCGATGAGTACGGATTTCTTCAAAGTGTCAAAATTGACTTTTATTTTACTTTGCCCCACTCTAGGATTTTCACCTGTATCGTGGGTTGCGTCAACAAACGTTTAAACTCACATACACAAACTGCCAGACCCGGAACTACCTGTAGGCCATACAAACATTTGTTCCGTACGGCAATCCAACTCGCGATACGCAGCGCAGCAAGCCATGCACTCGGCCACTGCGCTATCCGTGCTGTCAATTTTGAGAATTACATATTATGTCGATAATTTGTTGTTCCTGCCCTGAAACTGGAAGAGAGGCTATCATTTTTTTGCGGCTAAATTTTGTTCAGTTTCATGTCTCTTTATTAGTTTATATTTTAAAATTATTAAAAATGCATGACGGTGTTCAATCGTTATAATATAAGTATATATTATTTTAATTATAGTATTTGATAATAACTCGGCGAGCTAGACATAACTCAAGGACTTGATTAATACGATAGATAGATGTATAATAATAAAAAAAAACTGTTTTATTTGTAATGTTAATTTTATAATCTTTTGCATAACGTGATACATTTACACTTAAACCTATACAACAATATTTACATTACAATCAATATATATACATATACATACATACCTTACTAATAGAGTTCACATTCCGTTGAACGAATTCAGTGAGAGATTTTGCAACTTTTTCCTATTTCCCGGTGTCTCAAAACTATAATGAAAAAATTGTAGAATTGCGGTTACCTTGACAATTTTCTGCAAACGTAATCGATATTAAATCGATATTAAAATGTATAATGTGATTCGTTTCGAGTCGAGATTTTCACTGTAACTGTTGTCGGTCGTGATCTATCAGCTACTAGTTGGTGGCGGTTGATATCGAATTCACTGGAAGCGATAGCGATATTTTATCTTTTATGAATTTTTACATGATTTTATCTTGAGCATGCATAAAGAGTGTTAGTCATAGTTCTACAGATGATGATTAAATATTGAAAAATAAGTAGCCATATTCCACAACTGCAAACGAAGATAAAGTTTGCAATTTGTCACGTAAGAAATAAATTTCCTTTGTTCAAATAATAAGTTCAGTGTAATTCAGTAAGTTAATGTCAGTGAACGAATCACGATGGGGGAGAAGGTATAATGTGATAATAGCGTGTATATATCGTGGGACGAAAAAAATATGTGGGACATGTAACATATTTCGATATTATTTATTTAAAAAAAAAAACGAAAACGAATTTTTGTCCAAAAAACCCTATCAATTTAATTTTCATCAATAAAATAATGTTAAAACTGTATTTCAAATAAAATTTTAATATTTTAATTTTTAATAATAAAAATACACGTGCATGTCGGAGGGGTAGGTGGAAAGAGGGGTAAAAAAGTGGTCTAACAAACCTCTCGTAATTAAAAGAACGGCTCCTAAGACGTCTAAGAGATTTTACAAAATTAATCCCAATAACAAAACAAATCCCACACAAAATACCATTAAAACTATTAAACAAAATGGGAGAAATCACTACGTGACAAGATCACTTCCATTGTCTCTGTCTCTACGCCAGTGCTACTTCCTTGCGGCGCAAGCACAACACGCACACACACATTCAGCACGTTCACGTACACACACATGTACACCGCACGTGTCGATGTACACACACAGATAGACATTGCACGTGTTATGATGCACACGCGGATCGCGTATGTGTGCGTCTACGTTCACTTTCGATCATTGACTGCAGGTTAATCGCAGCTAATAATAAAACACAACAGTAATCTTATTTTATTATGGTATTATGTTATATTATAGATTTGAAAATGTTTACTTTCCTTCCGTTGATTGGCTTATTGTTATTTTGTGGTAAAAATTGGTATTCTTCAACCACTCATTTTTATGTAATTTTGGGGTTGAAGATCATGTGAATGTGACCGGCAACTTAATTAGTACACATAAATAGTGTATTCTGCTAGAATTATTTAGTTTCAGCACAGAGATTTCTGCTAGTTTGTTGGCACTATATTAAATGAGACATAAACATAAGTAGAGAAATTGGTAGACATCTGCCTTACTCTTCGAAGATAATCGGCGTGAATGCATGAGCCATGAAAGACACTGTATGAATTTCCAAATCATGTTAAACACTTCTTTACATAGTCCTACTATCCTTATCCTTACTAATATTATAAAAGCGAAAGTGAGTTTGTTTGTTTGTTACCTCTTCACGCTTTAATGGCTAAACCGATTTGGATGAATTTTGGTACAGAGATAGTTGGGAACCAGGAGACGGACATAGGCTAATTTTTATTTTAAAAAAGTAGGATATAAGGGAGAACGAGGGAAGAAAAGAGAAAACTTAGCGTTGCTATTACAAATCCATCAGGCGCAAGAGCAAAAACTGCAGGTCTGCTTGGTGTGTTATACCGAATTTAACGCGAGCGAAGCCGCGGGCGAAAGCTAGTAATATTATAACTGCGAATGTTTGTGAGGATGAATGTATGGATGTTTGTTACTCTTTCACGTCAAAACGGCTGAACGGATCTTGATGAAATTTGGCACAGAAGTAGATTATAGTCTGGAATAACACATAGGATATCTTTTTTTTCGATATCACGCGGGCGAAGCCGCGGGCTTCAGCTAGTATAAAATGAAGTCGCTCTCGCTGTCTGTTCGCTTAGATCTTTAAAGCTACGCAACAGATTTTAATGCAGTTTACAGCTATAGATAGAGTGATTCAAGAGGAAGGTTCATTTGTATAATATTAGTATTTACATTGCACCCGTGCAAAGCCAGGGTGGGTCGCTAGTATTACATAATGGTAAATTGCAGTTATCTAAACAAAAACGATGCTAATCCATAATTACTTTAAACTCCAGTCGAGAAAGTCTGTCGGAAGATAAAACAGTGGCCATTATTTTTATTATGTGTTACAGTTTAATACATAACAAACATTTAATGTTTTTTTTTATATAAAACAGGAAGAGCTCGTGGCTAAATAAAGAAGCCGCTCGGGTCGATCTTTAGGTTAAGCCGACCTTGCTTTCGTTGGTCTGTGGATGGGTAACCACCCGTTACAAACCAAGTTTCCTTCGTGCCTCGGAGAGCATGTTCAGCTGTTGGTCCCGGCTGTCATTTGTAGATCTTTGACAGTCTTTATACGTAGTCAGTGTCCCGAAAGTCTGACAACCAGTTTTACCAAGGGGTATCGTATTACCCAGTACTAACTGGGTTGTGGCAGTCAGATAGGCAGTCGCGCAAAGTAAGTACTGGTATTCAGCAACAGACGGTTTTTTTTAGAAACGTTGCCCCACACTAGGAATTTCTCCTGTATCGTGGGTACGTTAACAAACATTTAAATTTACATACACAAACACCCAGACCCGGAACAACTATCTGTAGGTCATACAAATAATTATTACGTGTGGGGATCGAACCCGCAACACGCAGCACAGCAGTCAATCACTCAGCCACTGCGCCAACCTGGTTGGGGCCTAGGCAGATGTTATTTTTTTTTTATAAAACTTTCCACTTATGATATTTTTTCTCTTTCACAGGTAAGTGACCGGACATACAATCTCAAGTTATCAAGCACCTGATTGGCGACAGAAAACAAACGGTAGGATAATAATAAACGATTCTAAAGTTTGAAGGTTTGAATCACTTACAAGTGTGTTGAACTTAGTTTTAAAGGTTAACATGAATATTAGAAAATATCGTTACTGGCCAGTAGCATTATGCGTAGAACGTAGATTCCAATTCAGAGTAGAAATAGTACATTTTGATTCAAATGAGGAAACTTTGATATTGCGACCGAGGCGGATTTAACGTCCGAGCCATCAGGCGAAGGTGTTTTAGAGCCGAGTACAGCAGTGACAAATTCTCACGTGAATCAAACGCCGTTTTCCAATAAACTTACGCAGAAATTAAAAACTGAGTCAAAAGTTCTTTTGTCTTAAATCAATATGGAACTATGAATTGTTTTTTTTCGTAAACACACCGCTAAATAGTCTAAAATCATAAATAATTTTCTAATTTAGAACTAAATGTCAATTTGTTGTTCTAAGCAAACTATTTTATAAATTATCATGTTTAGTTGTGATATTCAGATTAAACACATAGCATTTATTTCAATAACCATTACACGCACTTTATAATGTCAAGAAACAAAAAGATGAAGCTACAGTCCCGTTCACAAGGCATAACAACTTGTGAAATTACTGTAGTTGCCCATTTCAAAGCGTTGATCTGTATGGAGAAGAATGGATAAGAAACTCCATGGACATTTTTTTAAATCAAAATATTTTTACGAGACCATGGTTACATCATGCGTGTTGAGATTATACATATAAATAATAATAATATAAAAAAAAAACCGTAGCACCTAACAGATAACCAGTACCTCAACTGATAGTACCCAGTCTATACAATAAAACAGAAACGTAGTTTTTTTTAAAACGTTGATTCACACTAGGATTTTTTCCTGATTCGTGGGTGCGTTTACAAACATTTAAACTCACATACACAAACAGCCCGACCCGAAAAAAATATTTGTTCCGTGCGGAAATCAAACCCGCGACACGCAGCGCAGCAGTCGATCGCTCAGCAACTGCGCCAACAGTGCCATCGAACTCCTGAATATCTTTATGGAAACCTCTATCTATTTACCAAGTCCTAGAGTAAAATTAAACTGTCAATCCTGGTACCCTTGACCAAACTGATAAGCACAGCCTCCATTCCACATTCTGGCAGCCTTGTGATCAGAAGTGGGCGGGGCACATACATACATAATCACTTTTATCTCGTCTTAATAATTGAGGGCCAGACCGTACGATGATTTTACTTGATTTATGGATGGCGATGTTGAACTTTTGTTTATAAGATGAAGTAATAAATAAATATAAATATCTTGGGACAACTCACACACGGCTATCTGATCCCAAGCTAAGCAGAGCTTGTGTTATGGTAACCAGACAACTGATATACATACTTATATAATTTATAAATACATACATATTATAGATAAATCACACCCAGACACAGAACAAACAATCATGCTCATCACACAAAGTTTGTCCTGGGTGGGAATCGAACCCACGACCTCCGGCTCAGTAGTCAGGGCCACTAACCACTAGACCAACAGGCCCGTCAAGTAACTTAGCCTGGTTGTTTATTTGTTGGAAACATGATTTGGTAATTGGTAACTTGGTGTTTTTTAGGGTTCTGTATCTCAAAAGGGAAAAACGGAATCCTTATTGGATCGCTTTGTTAACGGTCTGTCTGTCAAGACCCGTTATCTCTGGAACATGTAGAGGTATTGAGTTGATATTAAAGACTCAACTCTGTGGTTCCTTTGTTCTATCAATCCTGTGAGTCTACGCAGTCAATAGATATGGCTGTTTGTGTTGCATGCTTGAACGGAACCCTCAGTGCGCGAGTCTGACTCGCTCTTGGAAGGTTTTTTTGCGGATGGGATATTATCAAATAACTTCCCTCAGACTTTTATTGACTAAAACCCGGACATGTTTCTTCTTTCGCCCTTTATGTTCCGGGACCCCACTATCTCTTTCAAACAACCGGCAACCCCGGCAGGCGGTGTCGGGCCCCTCCGCATAGGTAACTAGGTCCTGAGTCCCTATATAATGATTTTATTTTTCTCTATTTCTTTTCCCCTCGTATTACATGATATAAATAACATGACTGCATCGGCTGCAAGAGCCACATAAATATTAAGATCATACTACTTTGTTCACCTAAATTCTGGTAATTATTATCTCATGCTATATTATTTCTCGTTGGTTAAGTGGCCACAAACGCGACTGACAATCATGAGGGTTTGATACCCGGATTTGAATCAGTCATTGAATATAGGTAATAATAATAAATATCTTGGGACAACTCACACACGGCTATCTGATCCCAAGCTAAGCAGAGCTTGTGTTATGGTGACCAGACAACTGATATACATACTTATATAATTTATAAATACATACATATAATAGATAAATCACACCCAGACACAGAACAAACAATCATGCTCATCACACAAAGTTTGTCCTGGGTGGGAATCGAACCCACGACCTCCGGCTCAGCAGTCAGGGCCACTAACCACTAGACCAACAGGCCCGTCAATGAATTTTTCCATCAATTTGTGTCCGTTTGATGGTAATAGGATCACCTATTATTACATAGAACTCTGTAGGAACAATAGCTGACCCATATTGCCTTACCCTAATTTAAATCGACTACTAGAATTTGAAGCCAAAGTGATTTTTAAATAAAGAGAATTCGTTTTTAACCGACTAGGTCAAGGTACATCAACATTCTTCAACTTACCACATAAGAAGTTATAAATAATTTATAAAAATGAATATGTAATATTTGTCTAGAGTGGCTAACACAATAATTGCTATCTTAGTTAATTGCTGTCTACCAAGTGAGTATTTTTAAATGATTTTAAGAATTTATTCCTATAACCTTGTATGATTATGACAGTACTAGTTATTGTCATAAAAAAAAACTTGTGTTTTATTGCTGTAGCCTACATTCTTTATTTAAATATGTTATGTATTTAGTACCTACAGCGTTATTAATGTATGTTTTTTACTGCAACTAACGCTTTCTGGAAGGTAAATCAAAATTAAATGAGTTTCGAGTATTTGATAGGTTTTTGCTATTTCAACCAGAGACAATCAGGCTGTACTAATAACTTAATATATATATTTCTTCAGTACGACTGTTTGTCACCTCCACCTAAACGTCTGGACGGAGTTAGAATTTTAATTTCAACGGGTCCTAGTTGGTTTGAAAATAAAATTAGACTCTGCTGTTGATATGCGACCAAATGTTATTTGCCGTATAAGACAACGTATACGTAATAAACGTACGTACGGTCCACTAGTTTACGTAATATAATATAAATACCTATGTACAACAGAAAATAATATTTTTATGATTATAATATAAGTGAGAATTGTGTCTTGCGAAGATTACCGAAGCGCGTCTTTTATATTGTTTAACTGTACCTCCAGTGAGATGAAAATACTTCCCGATTAACAAACAACCTTAATTTACTTTAACAAACAATGGTATTACTGTTTGAACTTAACCAATATTTATAATTTAAGTTCTCAAAACAATACAAGAATACGATGGCATTTCATTCATAACATTTACGGAGAATGCAACCAAAATATGAAACACACACTTACACAAGTAAAACTAAACCTTAAATCGATCGTCACAAAATTGGTTTTTAATAAACGGGTTATTCATAGATATTTATTAGTAAATAAAGCCAAACAATAGTGTTACCATGAGGCACATTGTTACAAAATGGAGAACAATAGTTGCTTGCGTGTGTACTATCTGAACTAGGTATGTCCATGATCTCAGTAGGTGTACATAGGAATTTATCGCGAGTGTTGTAGAAACGAGAACAAATTATAACTTAACAAGATACTTTATATTAAGAAAACAACAACCTTAGCTAAAAGCAGATATTGCATTTTTTGTCTAAACCAAAATAAATAAATAACTTAATAAACTCACTTACTACAACCAAAAATTAGCGTCAAAAATTTCGTCCTCAATGCTGTCAGTCGGTAATGTCCCCAAAAGACTGGCCGCGTTGCCACGTAGCATGGCGTCGCTTAGCCTCTGGCCAAAGTAAAAACCAGCCCTTGGGTCACGGCAAGCGTCAACTTAACATTTTGCAATACAATTAAAAAGGCTGTAAGCACGAGGACCCCATGGCCCGAGAGTTTCAACCCCAAATAGCTCGAAATTATAGCTACCAATAAGGTTACTATATTTACACCAAGATAAGTAAAGTAAAAATGGCAAAAATTGACAGCTGTCAAAGTTAGTACAATGAAATTTGCATACATGATGATAATATGTTTTCTTTGGTGTTTGGAAATCTAGGAAACGCTACTAACATAGAGCGATGAAGAATTAAGTAATAGTAATGAATCTAGTACAGATCATTCGGACCAACTAGCTTATAGTTCAAGAAGCTGTAGTGATTGCCTGGCTAGAGTAAACTCGTTGAATAAACGAAGAAGATTGCTTTAAAAATCGCTCTTACTTAAGAAAACCGATGTATTCATATTACAAATGAAATTCATCAGTCAATCGCTAAAATTGGCAGAAGATAAAGCAATTATGCAAAAAAAAAAATGTTGATGGTACCATAAACAAAAACCCGTTGTTTCTGCAATCAATTTTTAACAAGTTGGTATCCAAATTGCACATCAAAATAACAAGCCCTTTTGGCATTCTAAATAATGGCTTACAATTTTCCATACATCATCACTCATTCTACTTGCACGCCTGCTAAACCAAGATTTAATAACTTACTCTTACGAAAGTATCTTCCTTATACTCTTCATCTTATAATATCCTATGTTATTCGTCTATTTTAGTTTCCGAATACGGAAGACATAACGCCGGAAAGATGATTTCCCATTAATTTTCCGGAAAAGGCTGTGTAATAGTTTTATAATGGCTTTAGTATGGCATTAGTAAGTTTCAGTGTCCGTAGCAATATGGACATACAGAAAAATGTTATGCATAAATGCATTATTAGCGTGTACTCCGTGTATTAGTAATGGTGTGGCTATCAGCTTTTGATATCCAAGGGGATATTACAAGGGGATTTATGGGTCCAAGGAAACTGATAATATAAGCAGTTTCCTTGGACCCACTAAGGTTGTTGTTTTGAAAATGGAATAAGTTAATGCCACTTTCCAAGTATATTTTCGTTCATGGTCCAAGTCTACAAATAGTTTTAAACCTGCTTTTAGTATTCAAATCTTAAGAAGATTTAACGCTACAACAATATAAAATCAGTACAGAGTCAAATATTCAAAATCGGTTGTGAGTCGTGTATTGACAACATAATTTGGCACAGGATCTGTGAGTCAGTTAAAATTACTTAAATAGTGGCTGTAAATTCAACATCAATTGAATAATCGGCTAATAAATAGTGACAGTAGTGGTAGTAATAAATATCCAATAGTAGAAATATCAAATTGTTCTATTAAATAAACATAATTTGTACGCTGGAGTTATAACGAAAGACGCATATATCTACTCTTTAAGCGTGTATTTACACTTAATAATGTGCATTAATCTTTACCTTGAAATTAGGTCATATCCTTTGTTATAAAGACTCTGTCAATAACCCCATTTGATAAAATGTTAAAACCCGCTAATTGGTTCAGAAATCATGCAACAAAAATCATAGTGTTGACAGATATCATCTGACAGTTGCAACAAAATCGCGGTTTCACAAGACTGTTTCCTTCGCGCACGATGACTTCCTAATGTCCCAACTGTAGTGAGCAAGTGGGTGACGGACGTATGTAATTGAATGGTTATTATATTGTACTTGTATTATATATGTAGTTAGCTATATTACGTTAATATGAATGCTATGGAATTAGTTTTTTCTCAACCATCATCATCTCCCTGTCCTTATTCCATTATATTTCTTCCATTCTCCCCTGTCAGAGTTCACGGCATCATTTACTACTTTCTCTTTCATATCATTCCTAACACAATCCATCCATCTTTTTTTCCTTTCCCTCTTCATCCATAAACATTAATATTTATCACTCTTTTAGTCACATGCGTTTCTCTCATCTTTACATGTCCATACTAAGACAAACGACTTCCTTTTATTTTCAACTTTCAAACTTCCTTACTTTGTCCATTCTTGTTACTCCAGTACTCCACATATCTATCCATCCTTATTTATCACACAAGCAACATTTGATATGAAGGAATTTGTTCCTGACTAATGCATAGATCTGACGTCGCATCGTTTCATGCTGTAACATTCACTCATTAGCAGTGCAGTTCTGCCTCCAGTAACATATCATCTAAGCTGTATTTCCCATATTGATTGAATAACTGCGTCTAACAGCACTCTTATAGCGGGAAATAAATTCAGTTCTAGTATATTAACATGCCGTGGTTACGCAGCGCTTACGTCGCTGTGAAACCTATTGGCAGAGAAGCGTCTTCTCTGATATGTCCTCAAACCTTGTAGAATGCTGGCTAATACTAATAGTCGCTTTCAAGAAAAAAAAATAAACCTCTTCGTGTGTGCTAGGCTTAACAAAGAGGCGTGTACGAATTTATAAAGCAGTTAAGTTTTAATATGATGATCGTAATTACCATTTGAGCAGCAGCATATATGATTTTGAGCGTAAATCTGCCTTTCAAAATAGATCATATACACATAAGTCAATAAAACTTCGAACGCTACGCCTCAGTGCACAGCGGTCCTAAATCTCAGTAATTCAGAGCGGAACCATTGCAGCAATAACTTGTCTAAATAACTAAGTGACATTGATCGCTACAGGCCGACTGCTAATGTTGTTTGTGCACGAAGATTTATGTAAGATCAGAATATTTCACACACCATAATATTGTACCCAGTTTTGGCGTTATGGTTTTAGTTATAAGTACTCTTTGCTTTAATCCTTTTTTCGGATGTAAAATCATCAAATAACTTTCCTGCTCTGGGCGGACTCTTGTACTGACTAAACCCATCTATGTTCCTCCTTTGTCCTTTATGTTCCGGGGCCGCGGTATCTCTTTCGAACAACCCGCAACCCCGGCAGGCGGTGGCCCTGGCAGGCCTCTCTGGGCCTTTGATAAATGATAAATGATGTTTATTTTGCAAGTAGGTTTTCACAAACACTTTTACACGTCTTTTTTTTAAAACTAGATGAGGCCGGTGTTTCGTACCCGACTACTCTGAGAAGAAACAGCCGAAACAAACTCAGAGGTCATAGTCTCTTTTAAAGTCCAGACAAAAAATCTTGGTCAACTTACATGAGGACTATGCAGATTAGTGTCTGAAGTGGTCTTTTTAAGAAAGCACCACACAGATTGAGTAGACCTGTCCAGTCAGTGCAAGCATTTGTCAGTTATCGTGTAGCTCGACTCATAGCCCAAGGAGCTCAACGAAACGACGAACAATACCAAAAAAAGGACATTGGTGAAGGTCCCTAATAGTACTCAACTGCCAGACAATCGTCAAAACAAGCAAAGTAAATAAAAATTATGATCGACATGGTCCTCACATTCACAATAAACAACTACAGACTAGAAAATATGTACAAAATAAATTAATGAGATCATAATGATCTCATAAAATGTCATAATAAAAAAAAAATGTAAAATTAAATAAAAAAAAAAATAATAATAAAATATTAAACAAAGTAAATATCAATGTCAAATATTAAATGTCAGTGTATAGAATAAAGGAATAAACAATAAATAACTGAAACAAAGGAAAATTTTGACACTCACTGAGTAAATTAAATTGGAGCAGCTTAATCCCAAGCCTTTTTATCTTCAAGGTAATAATTAATATTATAGTAAGCTTTAAGAGCTAACTTACGTTTTACAAAAACTTTAAATTTATTGAGGCTTAGTGTTTGAACGTCGTTTGGGAGTTTGTTATAAAAACGTATACATTGGCATGTGAACGTACCCCCTATTTTTTTGAGCCTCGTTGCCGGGACAACAAATTTGTGTTTGTTCCTCGTATTTATGTTGTGGATATCACTGTATTTTTTAAACAATTTTATATTTTTATGCGCGTACAAAAGATTTTCGTAAATAAACTGAGAGGGCACAGTAAGTATATTAATTTCTTTAAATTTTTCTCTGAGGGAGTGTCTGGGACTTAATTTATAAATTGAACGAATTGCCCTCTTTTGCAAAATAAAAATTGTCTGAATATCGGCGGCATGACCCCACAAGAGAATACCATACGACATCACACTGTGGAAATAACTAAAATAAACTAAACGGGCTGTCTCTAAATCAGTTAAATCACGAATTTTTCTAACGGCGTATGCTGCAGAGCTTAGTTTTTTTGACAACTTATCTATATGAGGGCCCCACTGAAGCTTAGCATCCAAGGTTAAGCCTAAGAACACTGTGTTATCTTCCGGTTTCAACTCTTCATCCTTGATTACTACACTAGTTTCCACTTGTCTAACATGAGGTAACGTAAACTTAATGCATTTGGTCTTTTTCTCATTTAGAAGTAAATTATTAACGTTAAACCAATTAACGACCTTTGCTAGAGCGCCATTAACATCGTCAGTAGCTAGCTGCTGACGTTTTAGTTTAAATAAAAGAGAAGTGTCGTCTGCAAACAACACTACATCATGATTATCCTTTATGAGGTAAGGCAAGTCATTTATATAAATAAGAAACAAAAAAGGGCCAAGAATTGAGCCTTGTGGTACTCCCATTCTTACTACAGACCCGGGAGATCTTTTCCCGTTAACATCAACTCTCTGAATCCTACCACTCAAATATGACGTAAGAAGATTCAGAGAGGCGTTCCGGATTCCGTAGTTTGACACGGCGTATCGTTACCAAGAGGGCAGACGGCGACCTACCTTTTGCTCGCCGTCCACAGACCCGCTACATGCAAGTCTTACTGTTGAGCAACATATCCACGGCTTGATTTTCAACAGTTTGACAAAGTTGTGTAGAATTTTTCATCAGGAATTTCAAGGTCAGTTGATGACAATTCGAGATGACAGTAATAATTCAGGAGATAAGGGTAACACTTTCATAAGAGGCTGTTAATTGCTCTGCGAATCCGTTTCAAAGAAGCTGTTCTTTAGAGCACTATTGTAATTATAGCTCCGATTTCAGCAATAATGTAATGCCCGTCAGACTACCCACTTAAAATATAATCTATGTATTTAACTTCTGACCTAGTTAGATCTTATGTACGAGATGGTCTTGTTTATATCAATGATCTACAAAAAGAATATATTATCACATTCAGCACTAAGGAGGTCAAAGTTAAAAAGCTTTTGTGGACGAAGCCTGCGTGGGCAGTGGGCACAGAGTCAGATGCATTGGCCTTGCTTGAGTTCATAATACACCCTGTATAATGGTCCTTTGATATAAATGTCCTACTACCCACATTATTTTATCTGTATAGCCGGCTTAAACTGACTTGCGAACAAACTGTCGGTGTAATGAAGAATTTCGATTTAAATCTAAGCAGGTGATCTTTATTCGTAATTATTTCATAAAGATTGCTGTCATAAAGGGAAAAATGTTTGGAAACAAAACTATCCCAGTAATAATTCACACCGGTCTACAGCATGACTGTGGTTGTTCTAGTGATGATGTTCCACCTTCTCTATCAGAGAGGAAGAACCGAAGAGACAGCTGGTCCTTAAACCTGATCTATAAACTAACCTTGTATGATGATTAGACATGGGTAGCTCGCGAATGAGAGATAAAATTGAACTAGCTCTTTAGTTTCAATCTAGCTCCCAGTCGCTCAGTCGTTCACGGAATAGCTCACTAGTTCTTTTAGCTCAACGGCTCATTGACTCTATACTCTCATACTCTGTGGCTTTGCGAGTTACGAGTGGTACCGACAGCGGCCCGACAATGTCCGAACTTCCCCGACGAACAGGTGAACGATTTCGCATGTCGCTCACTGACCAACTCTTCGGCTCAATACCAGCTCAATACAATACATCATTGTAAAATATGATGATTTTTAAAGAAATACGCTAATCTAAAATGATAACGTCCATTCATTACATTATACTATCAATTAGTTAGCTTTTCAAATATTATTCATCTAGATTGACAGTACTTAGCCTGTTCAAGTATGAAGGAAAATCATTGGCTTTCATAATTTAATTTTTTTGTAAAAACAAAACAACCCAATGAATCTAATTTTATCTATAGCTCGCAACTGAGATAAATGAACTACAGAACTTTAAAGATTATAAAGAGCCACTGAGCTAGTTGTATCGTTTGACTTGCGTAAAGTAATTCGGCTCAATTTGATCTGTAGCTCGCAAGTAAATCAATCGAGCTGAAGAGTTATAAGAGTTATTCGGTGAGCTAAAGAGCTAAAAGAGCGATATAGCTCTTTTGATCAAAAGAGCTGTATCTCTCTTTTCTTTTCAGTGAGCTACATTTCGCATGTCTATGATGATGCTGGCTGCTGATTGTAAAGATAGAAAATAACCATATGTCAAAATATTATGCAGTAGGAACTTTTTAATGTAGTTCCAAATTCAAACGCAGATCAAATTATACTGGCCATTTAGTAACCATAGAGAAACAAACTCATTCCCTCAACCTATTAATCTTTCGCCTCTTTAAAGGTAAGTACATGAAGGTACATGCAATGTCATTCAGCGTACGCGCATACAAAGCCTGTTCACAATGCGTATGGCCCACGCTTGGCTTTAACTCCTTTGCATACATTACTTGTTCAACGCTGGGATGAGTGTGGTCTGTTTTGTACTTAAGAATAACTTGTTATGCAGGATATTTACTGTATTTAAATTACATATTTATTTTATAATGGAGGAACTCTTTCATAAGAAACACTCAGCTTGAACACAAAGATAAATAAGAAATAAGGTAAAGAAAAGATATGTGAATTCTTGCCGATATGCTTAGTTGATTCCTTTCTGATATCTAAGGTTGATTACTATATGAGTTTTTATGAAACCCATAACACCTTTTTTGTAATAATGATGCCTTGTTTCAGATTCGCCATACTATAATGGTTGATTAGTTTTTTTTTGTCCTTCCCAACTTTCACGTAAATCATCAACTTCTATCTGAAAAAGAGTTACTGGCCAGTACAATGTGGTAACATCAAAGAATAAAAAAAAAATACAAAAGCATGTATTCTAAGTTCAAATAGGATGTGAACAATCGTATGTGTAGATGTTGAGGCGACACAATGACAATGAAACGTTCAGACGCGCGACGTCAGGCACTTTCCAAATGCACAATGAATAACACTGAGCCAAACAATTATATATTTTACTAGCTGCGCCCCGCGGTTTCACCTGCGTAGACCAGGACTAAAGCGCATGTGTTAATCCAAGGTATAAGCTTTAAGCAGAGGGGCCTGCCAGGGCCACCGTCTGCCACGGTTGTGGATTGTTCGAAAGAGATACCGCGGCCCCGGAACATAAACTGCAAAAGAAGAAACATGGGTAGGTTTTAGTCAGTAATAGTCTGATACTAAGAGAGGGGGAAGTCATTTGATGATTTACCATCAGCAAAAAAAGTGTTCTTGATGGTACCTATTGCTCATCAAAACCATCTATTATAATCCTTACTTATAATATTATAAAAGCGAAAGTGAGTTTGTTTGTTTATTTGTTACGTCTTCACGCCTTAATGGCTAAACCGATTTTGATGAATTTTGGTACACAGATAGTTGGGACCCAGGAGACGGACATAGACTATTTTTTTAATAAAAAAAAAGTGGGACATGAGGGAGAAAGAGGGAAGTAAAGGGAAAACTTAGCTTTGCTATTACAAATCAATTAGGCGCAAGGGAAAAAACTTTACTGTTGACTGGTAGAAAATGCCCAAGGCATTAAGTCCGCTTTTGTACAATGTTTTTGTTTCTTGTGCATGAAGTTTTAATAAATAAATAAATAAATAAAAAACTACAGGTAGCAGGTACCTGCAAATCAGGAAAGGGGAACTGTGTTACCCCGAATTTAACACGAGCAAAGCCGCGGGCAAAAGCTAGTCCTCCATATTATCTAAAACTCTCATCATATAAAATAATATGTTATTACACACTTAAGTACCAACCAAAATCACGGAAATGTTCATTTTATAATGTGAGAAGTTTTAACGACTCTTTGTGATAGTAGTTAGGTAACATAGGCGTTACATATAATTTCTAGTTTGTTTCTTATGTTCATTTATACTCACACAAGGCGAGAACTAATAAAATGCCTAAATAAAAGTGAGCTGCTGGATTTTGATCCCTCGGCTTACTTTTTAAAGTTGAAAATCCAACAATGCAGTAATATCTGGGCATTCTTTTTGTTGTTGGTGAAAATGGGCATTAATGTTGCTATTTACAAGTTCTCATAGACGCAACAATTATGTGTTGATGGCTTCATTCGTGGTTAATTTGAGGCGTGTTAATTAGGTATGTTTTAAATAGTCTAGATTTGGTCTTTAGCGCTTAACTCACGATTAAGCAATGAAGCTAGAGAATTATCCGACTTTTCTCATTGTTACGGGTCAAAAAGACTGTTCATCTAAAATAGGACAGGGCAGGATATGTCTACTTTATGTCGGAGCAAACTAAACAAAGGTGCTCTGAAACTAAATGAAGGAGTCTCCACAGATTACAAATGAGATAGCTGGGAGAGTTGGATGGATCGACCTAATCGCCACGAGACATAGTTTGACATAATTTTACGAGCGAATATCTGCGTCCGCGTCACTTTGCTTGTCAGTGTTGCCATCGACAGTTATGGTATAGATAGACACTGATGTTACCATATATATGTAATATCGGGGTTGCGGGTTGTTCGAAAGAGATTCTATGGCCCCGGAACACATAGGGTTAAATTAGGAACATTTAAGGTTTTTAAAAGTATGACAAACCCCTCGCTCCGCTCATAGCGAGAGAAATTATATGATGAATTGATTGAAAAAATAATATAGATAATACCGGTATTATATGTATATTTATGGATGTTACGATGGGTGTAGATTTCGCTTCTTTTTTCATATTTGTCATTATTTATTTATTCTTAAATAAATTGTGGAACAAATTAACAAAAATCCGAACACAATTTATTTATTCTTTAATAAACCGTGGAATAAATTATTTGTTAATTTATTCCACGGTTATAATATATATCCATGGTTATATCGTATTGTATTGTGCGAGTCTAGGGTAAACTTTTTTTCTTTCTTTCCGCGTTAATATTGGTGTTGAAAGTCTTCGGTATTTTAAAACAGTACGCTTACCATGAGTTGCCAAAGTAAAACGACACCATCTTACCGTAGTCGATATCGGATAAACGCGCATCGTATAGATTACAATTAAACTCGTACCATGAGCTATACGGACTCGCTAGCGACAGCTCGATTGTTTATACAGTTTATAAATGTTTATGTTGGTACAAGAACCATTACGTATCAAACTTCACACTTAAGTTTGTTGTCTCGTTCTAGCTACAGTAAAAGACAGAGTAAGGCAGATAACCCTACCAATTAAAAACACCGATTCTATAACGCTGCCTATTGTAAATGTAATAAAGCAAGCGTAAATCAAAAACATAATATGTGTTTCTAAATTTGGATGGGTTATACCTTGTGAAATTAATGCCAGCCGTCATGTTTCATTTCAATGCGTCAATGTCATGATGGCCGCGTCCGAATCTGCATGAATATGAAAGTAAAGGAAGTTATAAAATGACTACCATCAATAGATCCTATAACTTTTGGGAACTTCTAGCATCCTATAACTTCTAGTGTAGTAACTAAAATAAAGTTCTGAATAGGTACTTTGTTAAGGATAAGTGAAATATGTTATTTTATATGTGCCTTTGTTTAATGATATCCCTTTCTTGTCTTGTGGTTGGGAATTTCATAGACTTTTTCATAATATTGGTGACGGTTCAGTGTTGTTGTTACTTCTTTAATATAGACACTCATGGCCTCTTGGGAAAAATGTAGAGGTTTACCGGTAATACGCTGATAGCTTATATGTGCGTAACATAACAATGCGCATAAAACTAAACGAGCTACTTAAAATGTGAAATTCATGTATGTACAAAAGTAAGTTTGAATAATGAAGTTTCTAACATAATTCTTATTTCTCACCTATTCAAGTGATACTATTTTTGTTCACACAAATGCTCGAAAACCTCTTTATTGAGCCTATATTCTTTGATAAAATTATTTTCACCAATATGTGCAAGTGGATCTCAAAAAGTCTTTCGCACAGTAGGTTAGAAATTTCCTTGGTCTCGTTGTTCGTGTTCATATGCACCCGTGGCTAACATATTCCACGCTAAATAAGTTTTACCGGACATATTTATGCACAAATTAATTAAAAATTGTTTTAAACGACACACTTCACAGCATTTCATCCTTCATTAAGCTAGTGAGTTAGTTTACTACTGAAGTAACGGTTTGCATCGATAGTACCTGTCAAATTTGTAACTCATGGTACCGATTTGTATAGCAAACTGCCATAAACTTTAGTCGCTAGCGAGTTCCTATACGATAGGTTTCTTACTTGATGTCTCATACTGCCGATTTTGGTTCTACAAGTGACCGCTAGAGGCGCTGTAAAATTTCCCATACAAAAAATTGACGGCGTCGGTATCGAGTAGCGACGAATACTATTGGTTAAAACTCATGGTAGAGCTACAGGTTAGTTTTAAAAACTTCCTCAAGTAGGTATAATAACAAGTACATACGCCGCGAACGATACAAGGTTGCGTTAATGCGAATTTATGAAATTATGTGACGTTAATGTCCCTAGCAGGCCTATTGTTTATAAGAAATACATGTACGTGGCAGTACCTTCGTCATAACATTGACAATCACCAGGGTCGAGTATGTAATTGGTGAAGAATTTTGCTTGTCTATGCGAGGATAGACAAAACAGCTTATATACTGAACGCAGGAAGATGCAAGGTCAATGCAATTGTTTTGCATTTAAAGATTGAGTTTTGATATTTCTGTGCCTTTGGGTTTTCTCTGTATTTACATCCTAACAACCTGGTTAAATCTGGAAATATTCATCTATTGTTCAGACAAGTCAGTCAATCACGCTACGACACTAAGAAGTTGAGCAGCAGGTAAAGCCGCTGCGCAAAGTTAGTTTAGTACAAAGTTCCATAAAAAACTTCACAATCATCATCATTATTTTAGCCCGGAATCACCTATTGTTGAGTATAGGCCTCCTTTTTTAGAACGGAACCCTTATTGGATCATTTTGTTGTCCGTCCGTGTGTCTGTCTTTCAAGACCGTTTATCTCGGGAATGCGTAGAGGTTTCGAGTTGAAATTAAAACCATATACTCAACTCTGTGGTCTCATTGTGCTGTGAAAAATCCCTCAACCCGCAAAAGCAAAACGAGTCGTTTTTGTTTATTGGAACAGGGCTTAAGTCAACGCAGTGAAAAGATATGGCTGTTTATGTCGCAAGTTTGTACGGAACCCTCGGTGCGGTCTGACTGGCTCTTGGGCCAAAGCCCATTAATAACTTCACAATGAATCGTAAACATGACTCCAATACGTAACACATATCCAATTCATATAAACGTCACAAATCTTTCGTTACTGAATCTAGACTACTGGGTCAATACGTAAACTTTTTACGAACAATCTCACGAGCAGTGACGATGACGAGACGTTATGTAAATTTTAACCATATCTACTTACTTTAACTCATTTTTAAGTTTTCGTCCCCAAAGGGCAACACGGGAGCCTATTACTAAGACTCCGTTGTCCGTCCGTCTGTTCGTCTGTCACCAGGCTGTATCTCATGAACCGTAATAGTTAGACAGTTTAAATTGTCACAGATGATGGTATTCTTTCGCCATTTTTATAGATTTCGTGCGCCGCCGGTCCGTCCGTTTGGCATGTTCAAAATTAGAAATTCAAAGACCGTGGCTCTATTCTGTCTAATAGAGCAGGTCTGAGCCCGAACAGTTAAACGTTTTATTTTGTTATTTTTATGCCCCACACTAGGAATTTCTCCTGTATTGTTGGTGCGTTTACAAACATTTAAACTCACGTACACAAACAGACTAATATGGTATATTATGGTATTTATAGTAAGTCATGATCATTCTCCTGCCCTTATCCCAACCTATTTAGGCTCGGCACAGCGTGTGTTCTTCGTCCATACTTCTCTATTAATCGTCCTCACAAACATTTACAATATTAAGTAGGAAGCATCATAAATAAAATACATTCGTCTTGAATTATATACTTTTCGTGATAACATTGTGACGTCATCCACCGATGCTGTAACTACATTTACTCAAACCTTACATTAACATGTCCTGATCAAGTTACAGTTACAGCACAATTTTACTGAGTATTCACTTATCGTCAGCTAACGGTCGAAGGAGGCCATATAATAAAATTAAACGAAGGACGCGCTAACTGCCAACTTACGACCAAGCGGGATTTTTCAATATAGAAACCAGAGGCTCTTTATGGCTTTTAATGCTGTAAGGATTGAGTCTTGTCAGTCAGCAGCATTTTATTCCGGACTTATCGATCGTTGGCGTTTCTTCTGCCATGCTTCCCGGTTCCGGGTGTCTCTCATCCTGCGGTTGACTATGGCGTCAATCGATTTTGACCTTGACGGCATGGTTGGCGCAGTGGCTGGGCGATGGACTGCTGAGCTGCGTGTCGCGTTCGATTCCCGCACGGAACAAATATTTGTATGACCTACAGGTAGTTGTTACGGGTCTGACTGTGGGGTATGTGAGTTTAATTGTTTGTAAACGCACCAATGAAACAGGAGAAAAACCTAGAATTTTACCGCGAGACGACTCGCTCCACACAGAGTGGAGGAAGTTATTTGATGATTTTAAAAGGCAACGTTTGATTTAAAAAAAAAACCAACGCGGTTTACGACGACCTACGAATTAAATAACTAATAACAGATATCAGCATTGTAATAGGATCTTTTTGTAATTGCAAAACACAAACTGGAGGGAGGTCGGAAAGCAGTTTTGTATCATTTGCGTTTTGTTTTAGGTTGCACTGATGACCTGCAATACAATAACTGTGCCTGGGTCCCAAAAAAACTGCTTGAAAAACGGAACTTGTTTTAAAATTACGTTTATGTCAAATCGTTTGTACACGATTGCTTTTGTAAGCATGTCAGGTCGTTTGGACATCATAAAGTTAACATTTAATTTCCTTTTTACTGTTGTATACTGACCTACATTTAAAATGGAGAAAAATACGGTACTTTTCTGGAAACATACTTTAACCCTGAACATCTTTCGTTCACTCATTACGATTTTTTTTTACTGATTAATGTTAAGGCACTACTTTAGAGGGCTATTTAAGCATCGGCAAATAAGGTGCCATTATAAATTCCGGTATCTATACTATTTTCGCTGTAGGATGGTGCGGGTGACATTAGATGAAAATATATGTTATGATATTCAGGGTAAAGCCTTAAAGGCTTTCAGTCATGATCAGAAATCAAGGTAACGTTCCGGATTGAAGAGGAGTGGTACATTTTATTAATGTCACCCGCACCATGCTACAGCGAAAACACTATAATCCTACTTAATATAATGAATGCGAATGTTTGTGTGGATGGAATGTATGGATGTTTGTTACTCTTTCACGTCAAAACGGCTGAACGGATCCCGATGCTATTTGGCACAGAGATTCTAACTCTGTGCCAAATTATCTATAATATGTATGTATTTATAAATTATATAAGTATGTATATCAGTTGTCTGGTTACCATAACACAAGCTCTGCTTAGCTTGGGATCAGATGACCGTGTGTGAGTTGTCCCAAGATATTTATTTATTATTATTATTTTATTTAATTTCATCAGGATTCTTCATAGTCTGGAATAACACAGATTATTTTTTTCGATATCGCGCTGGCAAAGCCGCGGGCGCAAGCTAGTAAAAATATATATCTCATCAAGAAGTATCTGCTGTCTTCAAAGAAGATCGTTTTATATTCTGTTACATGACAACTACTGTCAAAAACTATGTCAGTTGAATTAAATCAAGCTTGCGATTTTTATTGAAGTTTTCGGCTTGAAAAGCTGCCTGAAAATGAAGTGAACCAATGTTTAAGTTAGGAGATGTGGAATACCATTACCCAAAACAAAAATGTAGTCTTCAGGTAAGAGTGAACTCTTGTAAATATTATTTGTCTTGACTCAATTATTGGTCCTTCACCAATGGACATGAGGCAGTTTTTAAAATGGCAATCATGACCATTTAATACGTCAGGTGCATTCTAGATATCACCCAGTCAGTATGGTCATCATTTTGGTTGTAGGCATACTGTTCTCAAAGCAAATCACTAGGGTAAAGTTCAGTTAAGACGGGAAGAGAGACGCAGTCGGGGTAAGTAGCAGTCATGATAGGTCACGATATAAACAACAACATTACAGGTTACCCCATCCATATTTGCCCTCAATATTTAAGAATAAATCTTCAGGTGGAGAATAACCAGACAAATATTTTAATAACCACCAATCTCAAACCATGACCGACTAAAATCTTGTAAAAAGCATGAATACCAAAAAATCAATTACGAAAAGCGAAATCTAGTCCGCGCCGCTAAAATGTGTAGTAAGCTAAGGCTTTTCACGGCTGGCTATCACAACCTTTACCCCGATGTTTCGTTACATTTGGGTGGCTAAGATGGTGCTCGGGATAAGGATATTTGTTTTTTTTGTTTGTATGTTCATTTGCTTAGAGTTTGTGATGATCAAGTTCGGCTTATAGAATAAAAAAAAGTTTCATCAAAGGATTTTCTGATAATGGGGAAAATTTTATAAATGAAGCTGAAAGTCAAGCACAGCTAAAACGCAATTAAGAGCTGTCTCTATAATTTAGCAATGGTGACACTGGTTGCACTTGCATGCGGTTAAGATAGCAGATAGGTAAAAGAGCTACATTGGCTGAAAAACTCTTATTCGTTAAATATGAAGATTTATAATGGACACTTGTTTGACAAAGGCATGTAGGTCGAGCTCCTCGCAGTGCCGGTATATTAATAATTATTACGGCTCGTTATGTTACCTTTAATATACCACAAATAAATTTATAGACTTTTTTCAATGACTACAGGTAATTAGGAAGAAAACAGTGCAAAGGTTATAAATTCTAAAGCCCAACCGGTATATTTCCTACCACGTTTTTATTACTTGTAATAATTGAGTTATAACTTATGTCAAGTTGCAATAATAAAAGTTGATATAATAACAAGCCTCTATTGACAGTCGGTTACGTTCAAAATTATTTAATTATCAGTCAATCATGCAGCTTGCAGTGCATTGTTCATTTGTAGTGGCAATTTATTTACAATAATTTGTTTCTACACTTGCTTTATAGAGCTTGACTGTGTTGTAAGTAGTGTGTGTTGCATGAAGTTGTTAGTGTTCTTGTTATTGATTTATTAGACTTAATTCGCATATGAACGAGGTTTTTAATTGAGATGGAAGTGTTGATAATAATTTATTACATCCCTATTATCAAGTAGGCACACATTTTTACACAGTTGTCCATAATTATCTTATTATTTAAATGCATACATAACATCGCGCCTGTTTTCTCTGAAGAGTTTATTTAAAGTTATTTTTATAGAGTTATCGTTTGAACAATTGTGCAAAAAAAAACAAAATGGTTCATAGCTGGAGATTATCGTAATCGCAGTATTTTCAAACTTGAAAAAACGAATAAATAAAAAAATACTTATCACTAAGCAATTCATCAAAAAAGAAGCGTCATTTTAGCGCCCCCGCCAGACTCAAGATCGTGCGACCACTGTCGTACCGCGCGGTTACAAAACTCATTGTTTGTCCCGTAATTACGTCTCTTGGGCAAGAAACGACACACTGTCTGCCTACCAGCACTACCACCTCGCACCTCCCACCATCTACCGATGGCATGGATACCAAGGTTACTTTTATAATCATACATTTCGTGTTCAGAGGAAATTGTGAATGGTCTTTAACGTTTTAACGAGCGTTTTAAGTTAACCGGCGGTAATTTATTTGTGGTTGTAAAAAGTTGCAATAAATAATTGATAGGTAGGTCAATTTGACGTTCTAAATGAGAGAGGGAAATTGGGACAACTCAGATTTGAGCTTTGTTTTCTCAGAAACAGAATAAGGCTACCCAATGCTGATATTTATATGTCCTACAAAAAGTCCATAGACAAGGCAAGGTTATTGGTAACAAAAAAAATGCTTAACGCTGATGAAGTAATAAATTATTACCGTTTTATTGTAATAACTATTCAATTACCACGTTAGTTAGGTGCTTATAGGGTTACGTTTTTATTAATTTAATTCTTGTGTACTGAATAAATCATTTCAATCGTCTTTCCTTTTGAAAGTAACCGTCATCATTTTCCAGCCCCTGTCCCATTCTAGTTGGGGTCGGCACAACACGTTTTCTTCTTCCATTCTTTTCTGTCAGACGGTATCATTTACTCCTTTCTGCTCCATGCCATTCCTTCCACAATCTATAGGCATCCATTCTTTGGAGTTCCTCTCCCTCTCCATCCATCGACATTAACAATCACTAAACAGTTCATTTGACGTAATTATAGAAACACCTTCCCATCCGTAGCACTAGTTTTCAGTGCCGTTGAGAGGTTAAATACTGACACTGTTTTCGAGAACTTATTTTTGGCCTTACTCTCCCTTTAATCCATAAATATTTAAATCTATCATTATTTTAATTAATCACATGCGTTACACCCCCCTTCATTACATGACCATACCAAGACAAACAACATTCTTTAATTTTTTCTGTAACAGGCACAACTTTGAATCATTCTCAATACTCGTTGCTTACTTTTTCCATAGACATTTCAATCATTCCTTTTTTAAAATAACCGAATGGCTTAAAAGACAGTTTGCCAGACTAATTTGCTTTAGAAAAAACATAAACTCGTTATTACATATTAAAAAAAATTACAACATTACTGAATATTTTTTCTTCATACATTGGACTTACATAAACTTCGCGAAACATTTTTCACGTACCTGTGTGAACGGAACATTTAAAATAAATTCTTTGTTTGTCGGCACAATGTCCCGGAAATACGACTCGGCTCCATTTGTACTTGATCGGCAATATCATTTCTGTTCAATTGCTGATACGAATCACGCAAATATTTCGGGTAAAAGTAGATAGCCTTTTATGTGATAACGTGATTAAAGGTTAATTAAAGCATTGAGCGTGATTTACCAAATTGTATCGTAAATAATTAATTATTTAAGTTGCAACACTTGTATCAGGGTGCAAGTGTTATAGTGGATTTTATTTATTTAAACTTTATATACCTGATCTCTCTACTACGGTGTGCGATCCGTAGTAGATAGATCAGGTTATAATAGTTTAGAATAGGTTGACCTGCCGTCGTGTGTACAATAGTCAATACAAAACCAGTTTATGCGGATGTCTCATTGTACGGGAAATAAATACCAAGGTAGGCAATGTTATGCTGGAAATATATAGCTTGATGTTTCGCCGTGTGTATAAATGTAACAAGGCATTCCCTACTAGTTAACCAATGAACAACAGTCAGTCAATAAATGAACTGGCATTAACGATTGTCTAATTTGAAACTAGCTAAGCAACAGGTTGGTATACTTTTTTTTTCTCCTGTATCGTGAGTGCGTTTAGAAACATTTAAACTCACATACAAAAACAGCCAGAACCGGAACAACTATCTGTAGGCCATACAAATATTTGTTCCGTGCGGGAATCGAACCCGCGACACGCAGCGCAGCAGTCGATCGATCAGCCACTGCGCCAACTGCGTCGTCATATTATATAATAACATATTATATAATCTAGTTGAAAGTCACGTCACGAGGTGAACAATATTTTAAGTTGAAGGAAGCTTGCCATTAAATTTTTTCTGATTCTTTCAGCTAACATGATAAGACAGATATTTTTAATGTTTGTTTCACTTAAATTCCACAAAAAACCAAAATGATACATATAATTACGATGTTGTCTAGACATTCATCATCAAGTAACTTCCCCCGCTCTGGGCGGAGCGGGGGCGAGTGTCAGACTTTACTGACTATACCCACCCATGTTTCTTCTTTTTCCCTTTGTGTTCCGGGGCCGCGGTATCTCTTTCGAACAACCCGCAACCCTGACAGACTAGACCGTCACTTGATCCGATCTGTCAAGCGTAGTATTGATAAGAAAAAAACCCCCATAGCAAGCCCTAAATACTCAAAACAACTTAAGTAATTACTCAAACAATAACCGAAATATCAATAGCAATCAGTTTGACAATTAGCCCACTTAACAAATCGGCGCGTTACATTCGAAATCTTGACAAAATGGCCGCCGCGGCGTTGCCCAAGCGCCAGTGTAATGTGAAGCGAAATTGCATTATAATTAGTTTATGCGCGCTTTCTAAACGTTGCTAACCCTAATAAATTTTGCCACTGACTTCTGTTAAGTAGGGAAATGGATGTTTCTTTTGTTGTTAATTTGGTATTACCATATGGGTGCGTTTCGTGGCTATGATCAAAGAAGTCAACGCACGTTAGGTGAATATGGACATGCTCAAAATCATATTAAACGATTACCGGCTGTGATCGAAACGCTTTTTCTGTGTCTTCGAACTGTCAAAAACATTATTGATAAAACTATTTAAAAATGGCTCTCAACCTAAACTCACTGCCTGCCGGGGTTGCGGGTTGTTCGAAAGAGATACCGCAGCCCCGGAACATAAAGGGCAAAAGAAGGAACATAGGTGGGTTATAGTTAGGAAAAGTCTTACAAACCAAAGTTATTTGAAAGTTTCCAATCCGCAAATAAAAAGAAACCTAAACCCACCTCAGAATAGTTTGGTGATTGTCAGTTTTATGCTGTTTATAAAGTTAAAATAGAGAATCCATATTTGTATGAACATAGCTGACTACAAACTAGAGTTCCTTGATTGGTACCCTTAAGGTCAAAGGACAAGTATATCAACGCATCAGAATAATAAGAATTTGTTCAACATCGTTCTTTCGCTAATTCCTTCCTCTGTAAAGATTTCATTGCCCCACAGAAAAACAGCAGGCAAGCAACTTTATCAGTTATCTTACGAAGAAAATCTAACTAACAAGCATCAAACAACATTGTAATTAAGTTATGGTACAACAGATTGACAGCTAAGTTTTTGTCCAAGGCATTGTGTTTAAACCGTGTCCAATGGCGGAGGGTCGCCGATTTTTTTTTACATCTCCATACAAAATCAGTAATGCGTTTATGGTAATTATTTACGCACTTACGCAAGTGTTCCATTGTGTTTTGTATAAAACCTTCGAGATTATTTTTTTATGTTTATATATTATTATTTTTTTATACGGTAAAGTGCTATATACTTACCCTATGCAGGGTCGGGCTTATTTGAAAATGTAAAAGTTTCAAAAATTTATTACTCATAGTTAGTGAATAACTAACTCAACACCAAGTATTAAAAAAAAAAGTGTTTTTTGTTCTTCATTATGGGAGCAATATCAATGTTAAGACAATTTGTTTTGCGGATGGGAAATCATTAAATAACTTCCCCCGCTCTGAGCGGAGCGGGGAGGAGTGTCAGACTTGTACTGACTAAAACCCACCCAAATTTCTTCTATTGCCCTTTATATTCCGCGGCCGCGGTATCTCTCTCGAACAACCCGCAACCCTGGCAGGAAGATAGACTATTCAGATTCTAATTTCAATTCTAAAATTCATACCTAGATTCGTATACATAACAATCTTTACCCATAAAGCATCTTTGTATATCGTCTCCATTGTTTAAACAATAGGTTACATTTATTAGTTTGCTTACTTTACCAGTTGGTAGGCATATCCATAACAGTTTTCCTCTAAAACTTTTGTCACTAACCAAACATTATTGTTCCTTGTTTGTCTTGTTTCTCTAGAAACAGTACTTACAGCATACATACTTAAGGCATACAATTTACTAGAATCACCGACGTGTGACGTACTAAACTTATAAGTTTAAACTAACTTTTCTGAGAATACTAACACACGTTGGCTGGTAAAGGGGTCTACACACTTGTTTGTTTCTGTAATGTCGATGCGGTAATTTTTCGAAAATAAAAAGCGGACCCGAAGCGAAATCTACCCATATTCGGCTTGCATGCGGCTGGAGTCGATCGGCAAACTATGTTCGGCGTCAATCATCGCTGATTGATGTTAGAGTCAATTCCACACATATTTACCGAATCATGCCAGCCCAGTATAGCACCCCTTAAGTCCTTACTTAATATTATAAAAGCGAAAGTGAGTTTGTTTGTTTGTTACCTCTTCACGCTTTAATGGCTAAACCGATTTTGATGAATTTTGGTACAGAGATAGTTTGGAACCAGGAGACGGTGATAGGCTAAATTAAAAAAAAAAAAGTGGGATGTGAGGGAGAAAGAGGGAAGAAAAGGGAAAACTTAGCGTTGCTATTACAAATCAATAAGGCGCAAGGGGAACTGTGTTACCCCGTATTTAACGCGAGCGAAGCCGCAGGCAAAAGCTAGTATTCTATAAACTTTTCCGAGAAGTTAGAAATAAATTGCCTTGCAGTGTTTGTCGTACAAATATTTATTTGTTTTCCTGTCAAACAAAACGTTGGTTCTGATTGACGTATTAAGTTATTAGTCACCATACTCACCATGTTTTGGTACAAAGTATAATAGTTTTGTCTTGATTGACGTAGGTAATCATAATGTTTTGTGAGATATTTAAGTACGACTAAGTTTTTCTTAGAATCTCTGTAATTTGCCATGAGTTGGTATCTGTGATTAGTATGTATAAGTGTGTTTATGTTTTAATGAAATAAAATGAAATTGTATAAAATCTGGTTGTTCTAACCTGACAGACAGATGTCTTGCTGGGGAGTTTGTACCGCCAATTCTTCTTCCCAACTAGGACACTAGGAAGTGGCGAAGGGCAGGGCGTTTTGGGGGACTGTCTCTTGTAATATTGACGTTTCAAAAAGTGCTGATTGTCAGCCTAATTTGAAATAATTACTTTGATTTTGATTTTAAAAGCGCCGCAAACAGATATCATTAGGTACCATCCCAAAAAAATCATCAATCAACCGAAGCCAGCGACTTCAGAAATTAGGTTTATTTGTCACTTTTGTATTGCGATTTTTTCTCCTGTGAGTCCATTAGTCTAGTCCTATGGATTATTCAGACCGTTAAAAACTAATTGTCGAGTGCTCCATCAAGGCTAGGTCTCAATTCGACCAATGATGTTATTTTGGAAAAGGTGACGATGCTTGTCAGTACTTAGTTGCTCTATGCCATAAGTTTCACAATTACCATCCCCATTCGTAACTAATAAATCTATACAAGGGCTCCAAAAGGGCTGCCAAATCTGTAACAGTCCACTCATTGCACAAAGGATAGTACATAGACAATTTACGTAATTTTTAAACATGCATTGCAAATGACTATTGTGCCTAAGGCGTTTATGTCGTCAACACAGTGTTTGTACTAAAAATTAGTAGGGCCCAGAAAATTATCTTGCACAATTACTGACGTAATCATTTGATATTTTATCTGTGTTTGGAGGGCAATGACCTCCTAAACCGCTATAACATATTAAATACTGGGATCAAATTTCGATTAAATATTAATATTCTGTTGTTTCATAATTTCGGATTTCAAAAATTAGTAGCTCTAGAAATAAATAATTAAAAATGCAATATTTAATTATTTTATTCTTTGTGGTCATGTTTTCTGTGTGGCTTCCGTGATGCATTTCATTAAACTTTTTGTAATGGAGTGATGAAAGTGCATGAAGTCAATTTACAAAATCGTTCACAAAATTAAACTTGGGGAAAATGTAACTTTATAGAAAGAGACTTATAGAGAGAACTTTATAGAAACTTATCATGAGATTGTACTCTAAATTTGGTTATTTCTTTGTACTACCAAAGATATTAACGCCTGACCACTTTTCAAATTTATTATTTTATCCAATATGTAAAATTCTTGTGTGTTTGTTACCAAACTCCTCCAAAATGGCTTTACAGATTTGTATGAATTGTAGGTCTGAGAATCGGCCAACATTTATTTTTTATAGCCCTAAGTGATAAGGGGGCCTGAGCCGCGGGTGAACTGCTGCTGGGCAGAGCTAGTGATTATATGAAAAGTGGTCAGGCGTGTCTTCGATGGTACATAGTCGTGTGTTTGAAATTTGTTTTTTTTTCAATAGAGCATAATTTTCTAAACTAATAAATATTTTCTTTATTCCAGGTAAGAATCTTCGGAACAAATTATATTCCACCGCAGTTGAATAAAATGAAAGGCTAAGTAAAATGCTAACGATTACTTTAGAAAAAAATACATGAATGTATGTTTGGCCAGCAACTTATTTTAATACATAAATACTAACAACTTCATTGTAATTTCAAAATACACTAAAAGTACGTTAATTTTATTAAGATGTTATTCCGAAGTTAGTTCCTTTTGATGGTTCTCCTCTAATATCTTAATTCGCATTTTACAATCCCACATAATGGTTTCATCTCGCTGATCCGATGAGGGCTCGGTATTTCAATGACTAATGGATGCTCGTCGACAGTAGGTATAAAAAGTAAATTGTGGAACAGCATTAACGCCTCGTAGTCGGTAATAGAAAAACGTATGGTAGCCCATAACCGATGACGATTCGTTAAATATAGGAACTGGGCGTTAACCCATTCAGCAGTACGGGATAGATTCATTTTCGGATATAATAAACGTGAATAAATAAAGTTTATATCCGGAAATACTGTTTTATTAAAGTTTAGTTTTTTTCACGTTTTGCGTGCAATTATGGAAGTCAGCCTTCTGAAATCGAAGACCATTTATTAACTTTTGGTAGTACAGGAAAACCGATTTAATTATTAAAGTTTTTGTTTTATTTGTAATCCAAACGCACACTTGAATACAAAGCAACCGCGAAAATGTGCATGGAACGTGCAAAATCAATAATAGACAATAAATTATTATTTTCAATTTAAAATAACGATTAATATTGCAGCTTGTGTGTGGCAATATTGCCAACAATGAACAAATTCAATAAGGAAGTAGTTTATGCCGTGATCTGCATGACTTAACAGATAGATTGCTTTTTGTAGACGATGGGTGGACGGTCGCGGATTTAAGTAAAATAGGCCATCATTAAATAGCTTAATATCTGTCTGGCACACCCTAGTCAATCAGTCACAGAAATCTATGTGTTTAAATGGGTAAATAGTACAACGACATAGAAAAATACTACGGAAGAAAGGCTTGATAAAACAATAATCCTATATAATTTAACATAATCAAAAAGTCCTATTGGCTAACGCTTATTTTTACTCTTGCCCTTTCCTCAGACGCGATTCTTAAACTTATATTAGGAAATAGAAAACTGCAATTCATTTTAAAAATGACAGTTTGGCCATTTTCTTACGGTCCAGCCTTGCTAACTTATTGATCCTAAATTTCATATCTTCTTCTGATTCGAAGTATTATCAGAAGTCTTTTTAGTAGTTAACCAAATAGGCCTCCGAGCAATGTTGCCTTAATTTAAAACTTGTCTCTGCTACACTACTTGCATGATTAAGGATTCTTAGTGTAATGATACCGTGGCCTCGGAACACAAAGGGCAAAAGAGGGAACATGGATCGGTTAGTCAGTTAAAGAGGTTATTTGATGGTTTCCCATCCGAAAATAAAAGGGTCTTAGTGTGTGGTCAAACTTACATCTCTAATTTAATTCAGACAGAAATGAACGTGTCTCTTTGAATTCCGAATTAAAATTGCTTATTTTTTGTACTTCCAAAATGAAAAGTGTCTTAACCGCTAATCGCAAAAAGGCATTTATTTGTTAAAAATTGTGTCCCTTTTTTTGGCGTTTGAAAAACGACCAATTTCGATTTGTGTTTTAAATTCGAAGAGTTCTCTTCGCTGTAGGTCGTTTCTAAGGTTCGGTCCCTACCAAAGCGCAAAAGTGCGAAGGAGTGCAGATTTGACCAACGACAGGAGAGACTTGAGACGCGATGTGGATTTCAACCAATGTGATTGGTCGATTCGGTCACGTCTTCTCTTCGCACCGATGTGGTGGCAACCAGGTCTTAGCACCACCTCAGTAAGTTACAAGTTTATTAAGACGTCGAGAATTTTATCATTCCCTAAATGCAAATTGAAATCTCCTAATTACTTTTCTGCACATCGCATTTTATCGTACTTAACTGTTAAATGCAAAATAATTAGAAGTCGCAGCATTCTCATTATATATATTTGTGTGGGGGCCCTTTAGTTTACTTAATTTTATGTAAGTGAGTCAGAATTTCCATGACGGCTTAAGATTAGAAGTATTTGACGTCTTGAAAGGCCATTCTTGATTTGCTCTTGGCCCTATTTACTTCAAAATGGTATTCTTATTCTGTCAACTCAACGTTTGTCTAGGTTTGCTTAGTGCCAGTTAATGCATATAGAAACTGTAGAAGAATAAAAAGCTTAAGAACGCGTTGTAAATAAAAAGATCTCACAAAAAAATAAGTTGTGATATTATTGGTAGGTACGGGTCGCATTACTGAACTAAATTATTTATTTAACAACTGCATACTCAACCGTATAAGGCGCGCAAGGACAATTTTAATTGCGACAATATTTTCCGTTAACACAAGTCACATGTCTCAAAGATAAATACATAACCAAGAGTAACAGGAACTTCGCGCCAAAACCCCTTTGACATTTGTTATTACCAATTTATGGCGTCTTCTCACGTTACGTCAAAAAGTCCTCAATTTTAAGAATTATCTGCTATTTATTTTGAAGATTAAATGTCAAAGATAAGGCGTTTTTCAATTTATGTTGTTTGGCAATTTGTATCACAATACCTTGTCAGACCTAGACAGTTTGACTGGCATGATTAATTTTAATTGTCATTGGACTTGGGTGTGCACTACTAACTAATTTTAATCTTGATAGAAATAAGTAGTAAGAGACAGTAAGTATGGTTTGCAAGAGAAATCATTATTCCCTTGCCTAATTTAATTATTATGAAAAGACATTATCCTGGTTTACAGACATAAAAAACCTTAGAAACCACATATAACCACATGAATTAATTTATTTACGAAAATCTATATTAGTCAATTCAGACTCAATCTCTGGGAACTTATTCAAAACTTCCTGTTTTACTCAAAATCACTATAAATCGAAATCTAGAATTGCAATAACAACTGCAACTCAACCTATAACAGTTTACAAATCCAACGGCAACAACAAAATTAAGTAACCGTTCCCCTCAATAAATGCTAAGATTCGTGCGGAACAGACAATATGGCTGCGTTTTCCTTTCATTCTCATTCACGCTTTATTTCATTCACTTTAAGGCCCATTTCATTCGATTTGTTTATGGCTCATCGACTTTGTTCCGCATCATTCGTTCACAACATAGACAATGTGCCATTTACAACCACATGACAATTTTAACAGCTGATAGGAAAATTGAAGGTCATCAAAAAGCCACTAAATAATTTATTGTAGCGTTTTTTTGGCATATTTAAGTAACTTAAATATCATGTGTATTAATATTAAAATTATATAAAAGCTTGGCAATTCACAATAGCCGGTTTGTTTGTGTTTAATTTCGTTACTTCCTGTAAAATTATGTCACTTTGAGGAACAAGTTTGAAAATGTCAAATAGTTGTCTATGAGTTGTTTAAAAAAAACATTTTAAATAAATATTTCGTCAGTCCTTAATTACGGTGACGATGGACAAAAGGTAAAATCTGTTGAATTGAAGGTCGAATGCGCCGACCTTTATTACAACTAATTTTAGATAACTTTTGTATTAAACCGTGAACGCTGACTTTCACTTGCATAGAGTTAGTCTGGTTTTCCCATATTATGTATTTTAAGTTTATTGCTTCCACATACATAATGGATAGGTTACTATTGTTACATACTTTTTGCATAACACAATGCAAAAAGGCTCTACCTAATAAAAATACTGCCAACATAGTTTCATTATGACTGACAGTAGCATTATCTAATATATAAAACACACAATTTTCGTTCCTCCTCCGAAACGGCTCGACCGATTCTTATGAAATTTTATATGCATATTCAGTAGGTCTGAGAATCGGCCAAAATCTATTTTTCATACCCCTAAGTGAGCAGCGGGTGAAACCGCTGGGCACAGCTAGTAAGTAATTAATTCTTAAGCATTGCTCCCATCTGGGGTTCTAAAATAGCCGCTTTAGCAGAATCATAATAGGATGATAATTAACCTATTATGATTCTGCTTAAGGTAACATTTTAGATCCCCTGTTCTAAACTTAAATCGAGTCAACATTACTTTTTTCAAACTGAGTCACGCGCCTCAATTTATGAAATCATCTCGTTTAATACCGACCATCGATAATAAAATTCTAAATTCAAACTACCAGATGTTTTATATCGGGAGCCATAGCTACCGTGAGTGTGACCCTGGCCGTTGGTCCGGCCATTTATTACTGTCAAAATACCGAATCGAATCAACACTCTTTCGCCCCCCACTGTTCAGATTCTCATTACAGGTTTCTTGAACCTTTGCTAAAATTCCCAATGAGTTTGCTTAACAGAAAACCGTTCATCCCGTTATGCAATAATGGAGGTGACACGAAATTCATTAAAAGAATTCGCCATATTTACTTTATTCCGCGCCATTTTGAGTTTCTTTTCTTTTTGAGCGGCGAAGACGTAAAGGCAAGCGCTCGTACAGCTTAATTTAAATTTGATACTTTATAGCAAAATGATGATAGGAATTTATGATTGGTACACAAAATGTAATGCTGTGTGATATTATCAAGTGTAGCCGCGTTTAAAACTGTTATCTTGAATGGAGAGTAGTTTGTCGAGAGAGGAACGTTATCTTTTGAATATGTTAATATTATTTTTTTATAATAATGTATTTTATGGTACGTTCACTGTTGAATGTTGCAGCAGCTTTGGAGTGAGTCAGTCAGGGATTTTCCAAGATAACATGTTCCTTAATTATAAGTTTCAGACACAATTTTTTTTTTAGGCTCTTTAACTGCTCTCAAAATTTATTCTTTTACTATTTTTGCAATAGAAAAAGGCTTTAACAAATAAACAAACTTTCATAGGAGAAGAATAAAATAAAGAAAGCGCTCGAAAAGTTTTGGATTCTCCTCACAAGGCGAGCGAGGCAACAGAATTTATAATATTCGATGCTCGGACATGTGAAAACATGGTCGTGTGAAGAATCCTTAATAGTCATTTGGTAAGAAGTTCACTTTCATCCACTTTTGTCGTCTATATAGTCCGATTCGAATCTGTGTGAAAGTGCTCTTGGAATTTCCTTTTTAGGATTTTACGGGCGGTTGAGCCAATTAATATTTCGATTAATGCACGTTTATGAATGAGAGTTGTAAAGGGAATGGTTTTGGTAATAGCCTTGTTTATTATGACATAAGATTTGTCTACAAAACTACAGTTGTTCGGTTTAGCTGTCACAGGGTTATGGACTGTTCGAAATAAAGAAAATAAGAGATACGCTATGATAACGCTTTGGAATGGGCAACTGCAGTACTTTCACAAGTTATTATGCCTTGTGACCGGGACTGTAGATTCATTTTGTTTCTTGACATTCAAAAGTGCCTGTAATGGTCTAATTGAAATAAATGATTTGATTTGATTTGAATACCGCAGCAGCGAAACACAAAGATCAAATTCACGGAAAACGGATGGGTTTTAGTCAATACCTACAAATCTGACACTGGTAATTCTGATGAACCATTGGATTAAACTAGACTAATATTAAAATGACATACCTAATCACATCTAATTTTATTCCGCACCGTTTTAGTCTCGATTAAAGATAGTCCGATTTAGCTTGACAAGCATTATTTTCTCCAAAACTAACTAAACTATTATTTATTTAGTTAACAGACTACAATGAGGTCCAGTGTGCTAGTTACTATCATTAAGGTTGTCAAACATGCTTAAGTAGTATCATTTTAATCAATATCAGAAGAGGAAACGTCGTTTAACGAGTAAACTAAATTTTAATGATATTTAAAGTAGTTTCAGTTAAATTTGTGACAATAGAATTGACACCATTATCTCCCACTGCACTTAGAGCAGAAATATTTTGAAGAAGAAAAAAAAGACCTTGAGCCTTGTCATATTTTGTATAAAACTAAAACTATGTCACATATATTTTTATAAACATAGTGTAACTGTACCGCAAGTAAAACAATTCGAAATCAAAAGATACCGTCTTCGTTAAAACTGTGGTCTATCATTAAACCTAACGTTTTTGTTTTCAGAAGTTTTTCACCAAAACAATATGACACCTAGATCAATATACTACTACCATGCTACCACAGACTACCTACAGTATTGTCTTCTCCTCCCATAAATCCATCCAAAGGTTCTTAGCTCTTGAAGAGATCGCTTTTAGCAATAAGACCGCCCATTGTTTTTTTTTTATTTTATTTGGGAATATAAACAGTTATACATGAATCTTATACTAAGTTATAAATATACAATAGTTATAAATATATAATCTACGACATTTTCCACAATATATATTAAAAGTTATATATGCGCTATTCTAAGCTGTTAACACAAAAGTAGTACAAGTAAACTTAAACATAGACAGGCATGCAAGAGACAGAGAAAGAGAGGTGATAAACTATATAATAAATTGTGTCACCCTATTAATAAGTTGTATACTGTAATTTTTGTAATTTGTATAGAAATAATAAAGGATATTCTTTCTATCTAGTTCTATGTTCGTTATGCAAAACAACTGACATAAACCACACTCGCTGCAACATACTACTTTCTTTAAGTTCCTATCATGTTAGTGTACCGGTTTCAAACTATGCAAGTGTAATTGCAAGCAACAGAATCTATTACAAGTTACCTAAGTCGTAATGCAATATAAGTGTTTGTACATATACCTAAGTTTTTCATTATTTACTAGCTTAATCAAGTTGGACGTCAATCACTTTTAGAAGTATTTCTGTGTTGTGTTGATCATGAGGGCAGAGGTCGTGATGGAGTGTAATTTAGTTACAGAAGGTCCAAAGAACTGTTGATATCATACAAACGTCTGGTAATTTTAATTGTGGACTATAAAGGCAAATAAATTATGAACAAATATCTTTATATGTAGATGTTTAGGGCCTGGCTGTTTGTGTATGTGACTTTTAATGTTTGTAAACTTACTCACGATACAGGAGAAATTGTGGAGCAACTCTTATAGCGCGTTGCAAAAAGGGGCTAGACGGAAAAAATTAAGACCAAAAGTTGTAACGACACTTTTTGTTGTAGTTGTAAGCCGTGCGACATGCGCGTGTTTCTGTCCGTCTCTCTCTCTCTCTCTCTCTCATAGAAAGCAAGCCAGTTATTTTCGTTTCGTCTTCGTTTCTATTTCGCATTGAACAGTGTGGTGTCGCGACGATTATTTTTGTTGAGTGTATACAGGCTTTTTGCATAATAAATGATAACTTCGTTCCATCCGGGTGTCCCTTGACACCTCTCAAGTATTTTTATATATCACGCTTGTGATCCCTGAAAGTTTTGGCCGAGGTGTACCTAATAGTAGACCGACATTTTGCCAGCTATATTTAAGTTCCATTTTGTAGCGAACCAAACCTATTGTTATCGACCTGGCACAAAAAAGTTAAAGTTTATCTAAGATATCACAGACATCGGTGAAGGAAAGCATCGTGAGAAAACCTGTACTTATCCTTACTATTATTATAAAAGCAAAAGTGAGTTTGTTTGTTTGTTACGTCTTCACGCCTAAATAGCCAAACCGATTTTGATGAATTTTGGTACAGAGATAGGGGACCCTGGAGACGGACATTGGCTAAAAGTGAGAAAATGGGGAAAAAGATATTTTTTTTTTCGATCATTTAAAGTTAGTGTTAGCCAAAAGTAACTATGCCACGCGGAAAGTCGCGGGCGGAAGCTATAATAAATAAAGTCTGAAATCGCCAACCTGTCTTGAGCAAGCATGGTGATGCTCGTACTTTCTCTGTTTGAGAAGAGATTTTTGCAAAGCAGTTGGACAGTCACAGGCTGGTATTTTTTTTAAAGCTTACTCGGTAAAATCAACGTAATTTTTTATATGTCGTATAATGTTACCGAAGTTTTGTTGTTAGTGTATCTTCTGTGCCGTGTATTTTGTTGTGTGGTAAATCACGACAGGTATATTTGCAATATCTTATTTCGTTCATTATTTTATAGTAAACATAGTGATTAGGTTTGAACTACTGGTGTGTGATTTTGATTTCAAATGAAATTATCTCTAACTTTTAGTTGATAATACATCATCAGTAAATTCATACGTAGATGGGTTTTATTGAATGAAATTATCTCTAACTTTTAGTTGCTCATCAGTCATCAGTAAGTTTACACGTAAGTAGGTTTCATTGTAAAATGAATTATGATTGGTACAGATAAAGAAGTAAGTTTGAGCGAAATGTTAGATACGTTTTATTTATCAAAAACATTTAAGTATATACTAAAACAATAAAGCACGCTTAAGTAAGGGTATTATAGATTTTTATTATGTTGGTAACCCTATTTCAATATCAATTTGATTGACATATATGTATGTTATAATTTGAATTTGTTTTATGCCAGACATTTCAAAACTTGTGTACACAAAGAGATTTTATATTTACTTTTTCGCAAGAGATTATAGCGTGATAGCACGATAATTGGAAAATAAGAATAACGTTAACTAACCGTGCATTGCCATTCAAACCAAACATGTCCACCAAATTTCAGATCAATCAGAAACCGAAAATGAGGTCAAATTTGTTTTCTAAGATTTTTGACATAGTTATAACTAAAACGTGTTAATTCCGACAGACACTTCTTCCAAAATACCGATATCGTTTCGACAACGTTTGATCACACCCTGTCACGATAAAATATGCCGCTAATTGCCTTGAAAACAATGACATCATTTTTTTATCTCCATAAATTCGTTCCACGGGATATCGGGATTAAACTTCCTTGAAAGTTCAATGTCCTTTATTTTTAGGGTACCGTACCTCAAAAGGAAATAACGGAACCCTTATAGACAGAGGGACGGGTGCACAACAAAGTGTTAGGATCACTTTTGTCCGTCCGTCTCTCTGTCTGTTTGCCAAGACCCTTTATCTCGGTACCGACTTGAAATTAAAACGTAAAATCAACTCTCTAAGTCTACGTAGTCAAAAGATATGTCCGATTATATCGCACGTTTGTATGGAACCTTCGGTGCGCGAGTCCAACTCGAACTTGCCCGTTTTCTATAGTTGAATTGATAGTCAAAGAAAATAAATATTTTCATCATCCCTATAGAAATCATCATTATTTTTAGACTTTAGATTAGATTAAATTTTCAGAAACATACAGTGTGTATACATAAGTACATGTATACATAAGGTGGGGTCATATTTCAGGGTGAAATTAAACCATATACTTAAGTTTTTAGTCCCATATAACTGTGAAAAAATCATCCTTCTAAGTTTACTCAGTGAAAAAATATGGCCATTTAAGTAGCAAGTTTGTACGGAACTCTCGGTGAGGCTGATTTGTACTTGGCCGGTTTTTTTTTAAATCTCAAATCTCTTCGAATAAATAATCGTCAAAGGAAAGTACATACTTAATGTTTTCTGTGGTTCATTCGGCCGCCAAAGAGTTTTATCTTGGAGCCCAATTAGCAGGAAATGTTTTCGTCGCGCGAGGCATGAAATGTACTGATGGTTATTTGGCGTTTTGTTCTTAATTAGGTGACGACGGCCTTTTTGGTTATACTGGAAAGAGATTTTTGTTTAAAAAGGTTTGTTTATGAACGGAAATTAGATGATAATCAAGAGATGATTTGCCATTTGATTTAAAACTTAAAAATAAACACAAAAGCCAATAGTGGTTTATTCATAAATGCTGCTTAAAGTTTTTTTTTCATTTTCTCCTGTATCGTGAGTGTGTTTACTGACATGGAAACTCGCATACACAAACAGCCAGATCCGGAACAATTAACTGTAGGTTATACAAA
The DNA here is from genome assembly GCA_905475445.1 of Ochropleura plecta. NCBI lineage: Eukaryota > Metazoa > Arthropoda > Insecta > Lepidoptera > Noctuidae > Ochropleura > Ochropleura plecta. The sequence continues at coordinate 8,706,221 of FR997738.1, read as the reverse complement.
TGTTTGTTCCGTACTAGGATCAAAGTCGAAACAGGCAGCGCACCTGCCAATCGCTCAGCCTCTGCGCCAACCGTGCTGTCAAAAGATGTTTTAATATCAAATGCACATGATATCTATTCATCAATTAACTTTATGCAGCCGTTAAACATAAACGCCATGTTATGACAACAATTAGGTGTAAATAAAACACAACTCAGATTCAAAGTTAAAATAAATAAAATAAATATCTTGGGACAACTCACACACGGCTATCTGATCCCAAGCTAAGCAGAGCTTGTGTTATGGTAACCAGACAACTGATATACATACTTATATAATTTATAAATACATACATATAATAGATAAATCACACCCAGACACAGAACAAACAATCATGCTCATCACACAAAGTTTGTCCTGGGTGGGAATCGAACCCACGACCTCCGGCTCAGCAGTCAGGGCCACTAACCACTAGACCAACAGGCCCGTCAAAGTTCCTGTTACAATATGAAAAAACAGCTGACAAAACACCGTCCTACGCTAAAAAATATAACCAATACATTCGCCTTTTTCTAATTATTATTTCCTCGGACTGCTCCTTTGGTCTCGCGGTCGCAAGCACGAGGTTCGATTCCCTGATTGCTCCTGCGGTCGTGTCTGATTGCCGTCCCATTAGACTATGAGAGTGGGGGAAGAGAGTGTGCGCCTGTGCCTGCGCACACTTGCACTTATAATATCTCCCGGTTGATGGCTAATCTCCGCTGAGATTGGCTGCCGAGGCCGAAAACGGTCAGGAATACTATATTGATATTTTCACACAAAACACACACAGCATCATCTTCCTGCCCTTGTCCCATTATACTTGGGGTCCGCGCAATACGTTTTCTTCTTTCATTCTCCCCTGTCAGACACAAATCCACATCAACAGAAATTTTGATACACCAATTTAAATCGGATTTGAAAAGCGCCATCTATGGCGGAAATGTACATTAAGTTCCCCCACATTTAGACACTTGCGTTTACTCCCTATGCCATAGACTAGAGCCCTAACATAAAAAAAAATGTTGATTGAAAATTAGTATTACACTTCACCCGATTTAAGAATCGAACGCAAGACCAAAGACTACTAGAGGCAACGAGGCCATTAATCATAAAACTAAACGAGTTTAATGAACAAAACTTAATCAAGTACAATAGGTAGTTAACTCACTTTCTTTTCTCTTGTATTAACGTAATAACATGTTACTTAACCGATTTTAATGAGTTAATCTTTGTAATACGGAACAAAAACAAAACAGTATGCACGGATAACGTGGAGAATATTGAAAGGGATGCATTAATTCAGTAGTAGACGTGTGGGACAGGCTAGTTCCTAGTTTACTTGACCGCCTGTCTTGAAAAAGGCTAAATTTAATTAACTATTTATAATCAGTTGAACTTTTACAGAATATTTGTTAACTCTTCTTTGGCGAATTCAGACTGTTTCCTTCTTTTGTGACTCCAGAATATTTGTTCATTCTTTTGTTGCATCGTCACAACATTAATCGTTGTAACGCAAGTCCAGCTCACAGTCTCAGCTTAGCTGGTTATGGTAAACATGAATAACTATAACACATAAAAACTAGTCTTACAAGAAAATACCTTTCTCAGCAATGTCGACTATGCTTAATTATTGCAATTAAAATATTTCCTCTTGTGTAAAACATTCTTTAAAACAATCCACACACTTCACAATTCCATAAATGCTTCATAATTATTTGTAGTTATTTAGTTGCGAAAAAAAATTATGAATGTCCGCGTGGAAGCTATGTAAAGTATAATAAGTTGTAAAACTACGCTGTTCTATTTATTTCAAACGGATATTGTACAAATACGTCAAATATCGACGAAACGATAATTCGTCATTTGCCAAAACAATTAACGATAAAATAGAGATATAAGCCTCGACCAATACCTGAGAAGGCTCTCGTTAGGCAGCTGGATACAGGCTTGATACAGAAAGCGGTACTCCTGGACACGGCTCGTATTGTTAGGAGGTTCCTTTCTCTGGAGCCCTGATCGCCGGTGCCGGTAGCTTGGACCCTATTCACGATACCGGTGGCTTACAATTTTTTTTTTATGTTTTTTTTTGAATAATGTAATATGTAAAAATAGTGAAAATATGTGTAAAGATGAATAAACGATAATATAAAATAATTGTATAATTAATAAAAATGCAATCAAAAGCAATGATAACGCGACAGAAGCTGCGGGCAAAAGCTAGTCAGCCAATAAATAATTGTCAACATCATTAATCATTTCTGTCACTTTAGTACTGTAAAGGATAAAAAATAGACTCTCTATGTTCGTCTTTACGTCTCTAATTTGCGCAGTTATATTAATTATCTCTTTGTTTCTATGATTTAAGGCATCTTCACAATCCTCTCGTCTCCCAACAAAATTGGAGATATTTCGTAAATTCGGACATTTTGTGAGCAATGTCGAAACTACCGTTCACACGCTCTATGCAATGTTATTTTGTAATATTATAACGCGGTTTCTTTTTTTGTAGGTCTCTCTAATTTTACGATGATTTGGGAAACTAAATGGTATTATAGAGCGTGTCATTTTTAAGAATGAGAACGTTATATAAAAGTTATTTTAGGGTCCAAGATTTAATTGAGGTCTATTCGTTAGCTCTCCAGATAAAGTGAAATTTTGATGAATGTTTTCACAATATTGATGTACCTCGTGGCTTTTCTATAAGTAGTATTACATTATGTTATTTACAGTAGTATTAAATTAGTGATCGTATTTATTATGTTATATGATACAATTGATATTTTCTTAATTTTGTAAAAATTCATACGAAAAAAAGTGTAATGCACTTTTCTTTTTTTTTCGGATGTGACATCTAAAGACTTTTTTTTGACGGAAGCGAGTGTCAGACTTGTACTTACTTAAACCCACCAATGCTCCATCTTGTACCCTCTCTGTTTCGGAGCCGCGGTATCTTTCGTTACCCGCAACCCCGACAGGCAGTGGTCCTGGCACCGTCTACTTTTCCGACACGGCGCGTGAAAACTTGAACGCGAATGTCAAGACAGCCTATCGTCACTAGACGGACGGACGGTGAGCTACCGATTGCTCACCGTCCACAGGCCTGCGGTTGCGGCTGGGAGTCGCCTCGCAGCTCCTGATTACTTTACCCTGGACCCCCATTTCTGCTGTCATGTTTGATAATTTTTCCGCCACACCTTCTGTTTTATCTAATGTCGCTAAATCACCTTTTGTTGAAAACACAGAATTAAATAACAATATTAATTCTATAGTAATTAATATTGAATTCCGCTTCCTGGACATAAAATAATGTCATGCTTTACCGGCAATAAGATTTAATTCAAAATTGACACTGGCACAAATTAAACTTCTCGGTTTTGAAGACATTCTTTGAAATTTATAGTTTCATCTGTAACTATTTGCAAAAAAATCTAAGAAGTAGAATTCCCGTAAAAGCTAAATTTGCATAGATTTTTTGGATGACAATGCATGGTTAGGTAAATGATGTTATTCTAAATTCAATATGGCGGACTCACAACAATAGCGGAAAAATATATTTATGTATACCCATGACAATGGGTATTAAATGAATGGCTATACTGAAAAAATATAATATATTTTAAATATAATATATTTTTTAATCTATACTATTTTTAATTTTATTATTTAAGAACATGACAAAAACACCAGTAGGGCACATTCTACATTTTATAACATAATTTTCTACAGTGCAGCAATCACATAATGTTAGAAATAAGAAATATCGATACCAATAAATAACTAACATTATTTCGATTCTCCACAACTTCAAGGCGGTTCAGTTAATTAATTCAAACAAAACAAACATTAAATAATTATGTAATTATCGGAGACACGATTTCCTCAATTCTTAGTGGCGATTGCGTTTAAACGCAACTGGTTATTTTTGGATCGATGTAACGAAATATTTGATTGTTGTATCTAAGACCTGGTTCTCGACCTCGGCCGATGCTACTTGTGACGCGACTTGCGACACAACTTGCGTTGAGCAGCTACCTATATGCGCGGGCTTTAATTGCTGCTTTTGCCTGAGTGACATGGCATCGAAAATTGTGTCTCAAGGCAAGGTTTCCATAACTTCTTTCATGTATTTTATCTACAGTAAGACTCGGGTCGCTTAAACGTGTTGGTCGTGGCCTAGAGGTGAAGTGCGTTTCTCCAAAATTTGCATACAACCGTATATTTTGCAGTAAAAATAAATTAATAAATTCATCGCTAATAACAGTGCTAAGTATGCATATTTAAATATAATAAAACAAATTATAAAGTGTTGTAAATCAAATAGATTGCTCTGATGATACGGTAATAATAGAAACACGTGAACTTTGACAACTACCGTATATCCTGCTTGATTTTGTAAAATATTGACGTTTAATTAAATTGACAAAGAGTCGATTTATAAAACAATTCTTGAGTTCACATAGGAAGAGTCTTGTCGTGAGCATCGTCGTTATAAACAGCGAATTTCTAAGCATCAAAGAAAACTTACATGCCCATTTAACGTGTCTTTTAAATCAGAAAGATAGGTAGGCAGAGGTTTTACCAATTTGGAATTTCTTTGTACCCCTGAAAATCCACATATATAAGAAAGAACACTATGAACAATTATTTCGTTAAAGTTGCACATATTATCTAGCGGTGTGTAAAAATTAAAATTAGGTGGCTCATTCAAAATCACGAATGGGTCACTAACTAACGATTTCAAACGTGTATTTCTATGAAAATAATGTCTCGGAAAAGTATTTGAAAGTTACATGAAATAAAAAAGCTAGTTGAAAAAAAAATGAATACCTAGGTACTTTTTTGTAATAACAAAACTGCTATTATGGTGCTCTAAAGTCGACATACATCCAATCAGTGTCTTATGAGAAAAAACTTTACGGTGAAAGAAAATCTTCAAAAAAGAAACTTCACCGGCAGAACGCACCTTACCTCTGCCTCTTGCATAAAACACACGCGATTTACTAAGTTGAACACAGAACAATCATGTATGAGTAGTGAGTTAGTCTATGGTCTTAAACACTTACGTTTTGCAACGCATAGACAATGCAGCCTAGCGATAAAACTCGATGGTTACTTATTTCTTGCTATATACATCTGTGTCAAAATGTTACTGTTTTACGACAAAACGTAAGTGCTTTGTGTGTGTGGATTTAAAGTAATTTCTTGGTGTATAAATTTAAATAGATTGTTGATGTTTTGTATGTGTTGAAATAAATAATGCATGCCGGGTGATGCCGCCTTATCTATGAACGGCAGTATTATTAAAGAAATGTTCTATTACACCATTCTATCTACTGAATGTGAAACTTCTGCTTCTCCAACAAATACCTAAGTGTGTGTATCCATATCTTTTCGGCTTCTTCCCCACCTCACTGAAAGTGCTGCGAAGTGCAGCCATCACAATCGCATTTGGCCATGGACCCAAATATGTTTATTAATCAAAAATGTGGAAAGATGATTCGTGAGCAAATTGCAAGGTGTTCGAAAAATCAACGACAAATACCTACTTGAATAAATTAGTTGTTGCCCTCCAAAACACATGATATCGTTCATCCAAAAAAAAAAGACAATGCAAAACAACGAAACACCGTTGCCAATTAATAAAACATCTAAAAATAAATCGAATCGTACTTGCACGGCATATTAATAAATGTTATTACAAGAATACAACAAAACTGCAATAATTTACGCCCATTGAAACTTGATGCAATATTTTTCGGTCCTAAACACGAACGTAATTGGACAAACGGTATTCGCTTGATTTATTTTGCTGTGGCAACCATTTTGTTTTTGTTTATGATACTACTTGATCCTTACGTCATTTTTATTACCGCATCTTTTAAATAGAAAAATAGTTATAACGGATAACTACAAACTGCTTTTTCGTGTATGACTTTGTAAAACTTTTTTGTGTTGGAACAACGATGATTTTGACATTCCCTAACTTCTTTCGTGATAATGGAAATAATCATAATGACCAATCATTTGATTTTCCTACAGATTTTCTCGTAACTACTTAAATATCCAGTAAATCTTATATCCTTAAAACAAATTGTTGGTTCAGAAAGTCAGACCTAATGACTTGTGTAGCTTGTCTTTGGAAAAGGTAAAAAAATATATACATTAGCACCTGGCACCCATTTAGATCTCTGATTTTTATGATAAAAGACGACATTATAAATTAATTTACGACGTGCGTATGACATATTAAAGTATTTTAGTTTTTGTGTTCGGTAAACCGACTCTTGTGAAATGCGTAAAGGTGAATGAATGTGATAAAAGGCCAGCTTGGTGACGTAAATCATTTTAAATTAATGGCTGTGTTTCTTGGATGTTGTCATCTGAAACGGTTTAAGAAGTATCTAAATTGTTTTTTTTTTGTTGTGATGAGTTAATAGATATTTTGTCATGATTATTTTGAAGCTTTAATTTCGGTCCATGGACCATTCAATAAGTTTTTAATAGCAACCCGAATTTACATTTTTATTCACAAGTTTGTTGGAACCTTTAGGTACTACACTACTATCTCCAAAAAGGACATATTACTGTCACGGCACCGTTAGACTGACAGGCAGCACAGAACCGTAAAAGGCAGAAGAAAGAAATAACCAAGTTTGAACACATGATTTTTACAGCAGTCAAAACTGAACTGCGAACGTGCTTTTTCTCTTTTAGTGCTTAATTAATCTGAAGTTTAATCAGTGTGAAGAGTGCGTGTAATCTAGTCTAGTTGGTGTGTGTCGTGACGCCAGTAGGGGACGTCATAGAAGGGCATACACTGACCTTATTCGTGAGGTTCTTTAGAATGGTCAGATGCGTAGTACTCGCAACGTCGTATGACCAGATATATGAAAGGGAAAAAGCAAAAGCAATGTGCAAGGATTTTATCAGGCTGCGTTTTGTATCCTGCCTACCCCCTTGGGAAAGAGGCGTGAGTTTATGTATGAGTAATCTGATGTCACAAACAAGAGAGACATGGCATGGTCATAGACACGGCATAATATCAGAAGCGCCCCTAAAGAAGTATAAAAAACCCTTTTACGTTTAATTTTAAGTTAAATGAGCAGAACACATCGTAATTAGGAGGAGTGCTAATGGTTGCAGCTCATAAAACCTGGCTTAAACTTAAGTATCAGAATTTTAATTAATTAAGGAAGTTTAAGGAAGAAGGCTTTTTAAAAAGACGATTTAATCGAGAGTTTTCTGCGTATGTGTGACGTCATACTGTTGATACCATACTGTCTGCGAACCATAGCTTTATTCTTTAGAATAAGTGCTTGAGTAAAAATAAAATATAGTTCTTTTGAGTTTAATCTAGATCAGAATCATGTCACACTTTTTCGGTAAACAGAACTGATGAACAGATTCGGATCTGTCTATACTAGTTCATTGTTCTTTACGATATCTGACTGTTATGTTTTGGGAAAACAACAAATTCAACAGTTTTTGGAAAACTGATTGCGTTACTGACTGATGATTAAATTAATTGAATAAAAACTGGATGGAACTAATGAAAACGGATTTTTAAAATAAAAACTCATTCATTTACACAATTCTTAGACACAAACACATCGCACTCTCCCAATTTACTTCAAGACTCGCAATTAACTTAATTTAATTTCCCATACGGAATACAGTAACCATTGCTTTATTTTCACCTGTCCTGGACCGGTCCACAATCCAATGCGGAAACGTGTCCCAGCCACAAACGGAGCTTTATTAATATTTTGCGGCGGCGTTCGTTTCTCAGAAAAGACATTGTCCTTCTGAGCGCGAACGTCGACCTCAGAGACTTTTTGTTTGTTTATGGTCCGCTCTGTTGGCGGCAAAAAGGATTTTTTTAATCTATGGTTGTTGTTTTTTAAATTAATTAAGCAAATGATAATCGATTGCAAAACAGCCTCAAAATTAAAGTGGCCACATTTGCCGCATGTCGCAATGAAATGTGGGCCAAAGTAGCAACTGAATGGGTTCCGAATAACAGGACCCGGCGACGCGGTAGGCCCAAAAGGAAATGGCGCGATAACCTGGACTGTACCATGAAGGATTAGGCCCAAATAGCAAACGACAGGAAAAAATGGAAGGAAAAAAGGGAGGTCTTGGCTCAAGCAGTGGGACACATGGCTAAGCCAATTAAAGTATTGTTACAATCATTTTTTTAAGTAGTATTTGATGAGATTTAAGCAGGGAATAGATTAAAAGTTTCGAGTTCATAGATAGTTAAGTAGGTAAAGATTTGTTTGTTTCTAAAAAAATATAAAGAACATGTCAACCTTGGTTAATCTCCATAGAATATAGATTATTAGTGCCATCATCATCAACATTTCCTATGGGGAAAATATTAACATAATGTTCACATGGATTAATTAATGCTTTCCTTATGGTTATGATAATTAGGTATATGGGTTTTTAATGGGGCATTAATAGGATAAACAAAACAGTTGTCTAAAATCTATCATCTCGGGTTGGCAACCAATTTCTATTTTTTTAAATACAAACAATTGTATCGACTTCATATTCTATATTTTTGGTCAAGGATAAAAACCTTTCTAGATAATTGAATTATATGGCAAATACCACTATATGTGGTTTTTTACTCATGTGACACATAATATTTCTATGCTTTTCGGATCTATAATAATGCATATTTATTTGCCATCGACGCAAAATTTTATCCCAACACTAACCATTGCATACCTCTCAGAACCGACTATAATTAAGAAGGTTCTCATTTTTTTGTTTCGCTGACATTCTCTTGCAGTGGCATTGGTATTTCCATTTGTCGTTATCTTCAGTCAATATTTGGGTCAAACATAAGTACCAACATAACTACATAATCACAAGCCTTCGCAAATCTAATAACACTAAATTAAATAATCCTCCGCAATCTTAATAAAAATCTCAGGCACAGGATAATAGTGGCAGCACAATGAAAGCTATCAGATGATGCTAAGGTCGGCTCAATCGCTGCGCACAATCACCACTCACTTCCGATCTCATGACACTTTGATGTGTTAATCTGGGCCACTTTAGTACTGGTTAGCTGTTAAAACAATTTACATAAATCCTCCTTGGTAATGTTGGTGTAAATCCTCTTTAGTACCGAGTAAAAATATAAGAAAATAAAAATGCGCGTGACCAAAGACAAAATCTCTTCATTTAAACACGCATTGGGACTTTGGAAGACAGGATGTTTAGAAATGCAATATGGTGATAATTTTTTTTTCCCGTTACATTCGAAGCACGGCTAGACATGCTGACGCGACCGACAATCTTGTACAAACTAAAAATCTTCAGATAGTAATCTTCAAAATCACAGCACATACCAACAATAAGTATCTTGCACTTACAAGATAACGCTACACGTAATAAGGACACAATTTCTTACACCATGTGTAATTTGCAACAGAGTTTGTGATCTCATGATAACCCTATCTCTCGATCTAAGCTGGTACCGAGAACATCTGTAAGGAAAAGTGACAACCCTGACGCGAGGGAATTTATTTGCATGGCAACACTGAGGTCCTTGTTTATGGCTGAAGTTGTTGGTAAATAAGTAATGTTTTGATGTTTTACTGACTCGTTGGGCTAGTAGATGCAACCACAGCTATTATAAATCATACCTAGGCAGTGTTTTAAGGTTTTTCATGGGACATTGGACTTAAAGATAACTGGAGTAAGGTCTAGTAAGATCTTTCGGGGATTACAAGTGTGATTTAATGTTAGGAAATACATCATTAGAAGGTCAATAAAAAGTTTGTGATCAATATTGAGATAAGTAGTAATGGCCTTCTCGTTAGATGCACCTCTTAAATTAACGTGTGTATCTTCTTAAAATGATAGACATTATAAATTGTGTTGAAATCATTCCTTTTACATTCCTATTGGCATTGAACATATTCGTTCATTAAAAAACAATTGGTTACATTCAATCTGATTTATGCAACCTACAACTGGAAAAAATGGCCTTTTTGATGGGAAATCATCATATAACTTCTCCCACTCTAAGTGTGAGACATTTACTGAATAAAACCCATCAATGCTCCTTCTTTCAGTATCTCCGTCTACAGTAGGGTGGGACCACAAATAGCGATGTTGAATCACCTTGTGCCTATCAGAAAGAGGTTTATATCAATGCAATTGAATGGATATATCGTTTTAATTCGATACTTTACTGAATTTAATACAAATGTAAAAACTGTGTATTCTTTTGTTACAGATTCACTATGGAGTCGACGCCGTTCGTGTCGGCCCATTGGCTGTCCACATTCGTTCTTCTCTGCTCCTTCTTCTCCACTCACACGCTTAATACTCAGGTTAGTTAACTATTCTGTTTTAAACTAGTTACATGCAATTAAATAATTTGCTTTACTTATATATTCATCAACCACAGCAAATTAGGTATGTAAGTATGAAGGTGGCGTAACTTGTGAAGAATGTTTTTCATCGATATGTCAAACTTGTTCATTCATTTTATTCCTTTATTTTCTCACCTGCACAAATGATTTGGTTTAAGTGTATATTCAAAATTGCAATGATTTGTGGAAAGTTTGATAGATGTCAAAGTGACAGCTGTCAAACTTATATGGAATCGAAATATTGGCTGAAAAACATAAACTGTCCATGCGACTTGAGTAACCAAAGTTCAAGACTAAAGAAACTGTTATTTATTCATAAGATGAACTTCTCCGCACAATTTATGTCACTTAAATGTCAATTTACGAAATAAAATAAACAACTTTAAAAAAAATATTTGAACATCAGTTCACCTACTTGCTATTTGACTACGTAATGGTCTCTCTTACCTATTACGATTCATTGAGCATGAATAGAAACATGATGAAATAGATGAAATTAATTGCCATATTCTTCGGTTTATCAGAAATTAGACGATAAATAACATAAAAATATTATGAAAAGTCATAAAATCTTAACAAAACCGACGTTTGACATTATAAGTACTTACGCGTGATCTACAGTTTATTTTTTACGAAATTTTAGCAAAAACCGGATTTCTTTCTCTGTATACCTTATTATAAATGCAAATGTCATGTAAAATTATAAGTTGCCTGATGAGCCGAAACAAGTCTTGAATCCAAATACGAATTCGCATTATAATAATTTCTGATCAAATTTTGAATCCTAAAAAATATAATTAAAATCGAGATATAATTTGATTACACGCAAGTTAAAGAGCGATGTGTTAATTAAACATCTTATTATAGATAGAATCTATAAATATAAATAATTTATTTTTTAATGAACACCTGTCCCACGATTTTTTTTCAAGTATCATAAAATATTGATTGGCTCCCTGCAATGCCCACGTGCTGTGTCTCTTACCTCGAACAAATTTTGCTAATTAAAACAAAGATCGTCTTCTTATGCCCAAAAACAAAAACTTACTATAGCGCGGGAATATTTGACAGCCGTCAAAGTACGGCGGCCATGTTTGTAATATTGTTCAAACACGTGACTTATCGGTTGCCGTGTAGTTGTTCGCGTAATACGGATTTTTTTTCGGAAGTTATACGGCATTCCAGTAGCTCGCACGTACATACATAATTCATGTAGTTACCGCATTACTTTCACTCTATCTGAGGCATTAAACGTTAGTTTGCGAGATGTTTTGCAAAACTATTAACAGAGAGTTGCTATTTTCAAGGCAACAACAAAATTTATGCAAATCTACAATATTTTATTACAGAATAAATGAGAATCGTTTAGTTTGTGAGTTTAAATGGCCACAAACCGCAAAGTTGTTGTAATAGATGAGTTCATTTCAATATGGCGATACTTTCTGTTGACCTTTTAACTTTTGAGCGGGTTTCAATGAGTCGTTAATTCAAACTGATGTTTCTGACGCACGTTTGAGTGGTTGAAAAACCTTTGCACACGCCATTATTGTCATTTTACCATGTTTGGACACAACATCGGTCGTATACCTTCTGATTGATTGACTGTTTTTTTGCGAATGAGTAAAAACTAACTTTTTGGTAGAGGATACTTATTGCCACCGCTATTTCTGACATTGTTGCATCTCGTTTTTCATTCAATATACTTACAATATATATTTCCAAGTTACTTGTTACGATGAGAAGACAGTTTAGTTTTCATTAACTTGATAACTATTGTAGTAATCGGTAAATCACTCGATAAAATTAATACTTCTCGATGCAACTTGTTATGTGATCGATTTTTAATTTATAATTTAATCTATGAATGCGGTTCGTCTAGACGATGTTTCATTCAACATTTTAATCGCCTGTGGTGCTTTATTAATTTTATAATAAGAGAATTCTTTTTAGTCTGTCGTATGTATTTGTTCCTTTTTCTTCTTTATCAATCGTGTCAGTTTTTTTACTTAATAAGTTACCGGGACGCAGTTGATTAAATGAAAGATAACTGTTTATTATGTTCCGTAATCTCGTCCTCATTCAGTACTATGTAGTTTGCACTTCGCACAACTCGCTGTACCACAATTTTTAAAGATGAACGCATTCATCAAAAAACATTTTGATAATCTGTGGTCCGTGGCTCTGTATGCTCTATGGATATCTGTCATGTTCATTGTACTTTTTTGTGCCGCGCGCTGTACACCAAAATTCGTTTCAACGATTAATAAGTTTAATTTCTGTGAATAAAACTGGAAAAAACAAGTGTTGAAGACAGCAAGAGGCTATGGTCGAGCTAAGTGAACGTTTACGAGGACTAAAGAAGCGTTTAAGGGAGAGAAGTCACCGTAATCACGCTGACGGCGGTAAGTTTTACAAACCTACCTACAAAAAAATCTTTAGAAATCTTATGTTCAAATGTGGTCTTAGAGATTCCTTGTGAGATAATTAGTGGAGTACTGTTGCGAATGGGATTACACTAGTGAGCTTTCACGTGAGGTTAGCCGTGGTATGTACATAACATTCGAGTTATTAGAATCCACGTTCAGGTATGTAGGTAGGTACCCTCATGTCCAATCTAGATTGCATCATACAATTCGACTGCATTTTACGAGCCTTTATAAGAGTTTGACCAATGCTATTGTAGTAAATAATTAAAAATCAATCCGACGTCATCTTTTGAGCCCTCACTAGAGGTTGGCTGATGACAATGTCGTAAACAATTAAAGCTCAATTCGACCACATCTTAAGAGTTTTCACGAGAGTTTGGCCGGTGTCATTGTTGTAAACAATTAAAGGTCGATTCGACTGCGTCTTAAGTGCTTTCACGAGACGATGACCGATGACAAATGTCGTAAACAATTAAAGCTCAATTCGACCACATCTTCAGAGCCTTCACGAGAGGTTGGCCGGTGTCATTGTTGTAAACAATTAAAGGTCGATTCGACTGCGTCTTAAGCAATGTCGTAAACAATTAAAGCTCAATTCGACTGCGTCGTAAGAGCCTTCACGAGAGATTGGCCGACGCAATTGTCGTAAAAATCAAGTCGACGTCATCTTTTGAGCCTTCACGAGAGGTTGGCCGGTGACAATGTCGCAAACAAGTAAAGCTCAATTCGACTGCGTCTTAAGAGCCTTCACGAGAGGTTGGCCGACGCAATTATCATAAAAATCAATTCGACGTCATCTTTTGAGCCTTCACGAGAGGTTGGCCGATGACAATGTCGTAAACAATTAAAGCTCAATTCGAACGCATCTTAAGAGCCTTCACGAGAGGTTGGCCGGTGCAAGTGTCGTAAAAATCAATTCCACGTCATCTTTTGAGCCTTCACGAGAGGTTGGCCGATGACAGTCGTAAACAATTAAAGAACAATTTGACTGCATCCTAAGAGCCTTCACGAGAGGTTATGCTATTGTCGTAAATCGAAGATATTTCGACTGTATCCTAGGGCTTTCACGAAAGGCCAGCGATGGATTTAATAGCTTCAAGTTCACACTGCATTGTTGCTTAGATAGCTACGAAAATCGCTCCAGCCGAGCACGGTCAAGAAGTCGTTTGTCATACGAGCATTGACAATGCAATCAGACACCTCGACGTCGGCGATTATCATCCTCGCCGAATAATGAATACAGTCGTCGTAGTACTCCATCTAGTGAAACACAAAGTGACGCTCAAACAAAGGAAAGGGGGGGGGCAGACTTGGAAGAAGCACCACTCCTCTCAAAGTGGTACCAATGACCTCCTGCTGCTCCTGGGACAAAAATGTGCCAGACTAGTATTCAATTGAATTAATAAAAGCTCAACAAAACGTTAGACGGCCATTCATCAGAATAGCTTTGAAACTAACATTAAGGCATATCATTAAACATAATCCTGCAAAGAACTTTAGCTTATTAATTCCACCACTACTTAATTACGAGGAAGCAGCTGCAATTAATGAAAATAGTGTAAAAAGAATCAAAAGGTTCAAACTCAAAACATTTATTTCAATTAGACCATTACAGGCACTTTTGAATGTCATAAAAAAAAAAAAAAAAAAAAAAAAAAAAAAAAACCAGTCAAAAGACATAATAACTTGTGAAAGTAATGTGGTTATCCGGAAAACAAATTGTGTTATTTGTAGTAATCACTACCAATGGCATGGTGCTAAACAGCATAACTGCCACTCGATGAATATGACCAACATATTAAAAAATGGAGTGATACAGCTTGTATACTGTGAGACTTGCTCCATGAGAACCACATGAAGATATCTAATATTACCTGAGCTAAACAGAGGTTTAAGAGAACTAATGGAAATATGGGCTCTATTTGCGAAAACCTCTTTCGAGACAAATAACTGGTAAAAGTAAGCACCGTTAAAGCAGTTAATAAGTCGGCAAAGCAGTTGAATAATACACGCATGACTTGCAAAATAGTAGCGGACAGACTGAAATACACTAAGTCAGATAGTTCATGGATATTCATATTGAAAATCTTAAACAAGTTGTCTCATTTTAAATTGAGACTATTTAAGGACAGCAACAAAGCTTATGACCCCTGTATGCTTCATATCCTCAATTGACCTGTAGTATGCATACTATTTGATATCAATTTATTATGAATTTGATGGAAAACATACGTAAACTATTCTAGAACAAATTTTATGAATTTAAGTGCCTTCCCTTTGGTCTTAATACAGCACCATAGGTTGTGTATGTTTACTAAAGTCATGAAAACAGGAAAGTGTCACCTGAGGTCATTAAGTTTGTTATCTGTCATTTATCTCTATGATGTCATCTTGATCATCTGGCTGATTCATATGAAAAATGTTTACACAATGTGCTCACTATGTACTAAGATATTATTAGAAATTCTGGGATTTATAATTGACATAGAAAAAGTTACATTCAGCCTGAACAACACTGTCAGCATCCCGGGTTCATATTAAATTATGTTCAATTATTCATAACCAATATGCATACAGTTATGGAAAGCCATAAAAATATTAGCCTTAAAGAATTCTAATGAAAACAACCCTTCTGTAATAAACACAGTCTACCTTTCTGTCAACACATCTGATGTCTGCAACAGTCATGGTCACTGGACAGTGAAAGACAACTATTTTCAATTATATTACCTACAAGCAGAAGGATATAAAAAAAAAAAAAAAAAAAGGCACATGTATGCATAGGGTAGATAATGGTCTATCTCAATTATGATAGAAGTGTGAGAAAAGGCTATGGGTGTATGAATCCTATATTAGCTCAAAATACAATGCTTTTGCAACTTTAGAGGATCAAGACATTCCTACTCTGAAATTGAATGGGCTCTACGTGCAATGGCATATTATGAAACAATTGTTAAAAATTAAAAAATTGGCTGAGCCCCAGTTTAATCTGTTTACAGATATAACAAAAAAAAAAAAAAAAAAACCAGGCATTATGTATCTTAGCTAGCGGGGTCTGGCCCGATGGATACTCCATAGATGCTTTTACCATTAGAATAGAATGGAATATTTTTCTATGTATTTAATCTTTTTAGTAAGTTACTACAGAAAATAATGATTGTGAAATCAGGCATTGATGTAAATAATAAAATAAAATAGTTTTATTGTGTCTCAAAATTATTACAATACATGTAAAATGAAACATCCCCACTAAGTGATGTAGAACAGTTACATGGTGGAAATCATAACCATGGTATTCAATGTTCAGCTCCATATCAGAGAGAATTGTGTTCAAAACCTGTAATACCTTACTACTGCCTTCTTTCAGGGATTCACATCCTTTGCATAAGAGCCTCAAACTGACTGCCGCCATATTATCAGGAGCACTTTTTTAAGGAAAGCATAAGTACCTCCTTGCTCAATGTATATAAGGTTGGTCTCTTCGTCAAACTAAATCTGACAACAGTATTAATCAGCACTGAATCAGTGTAAAATTTTCTGTAAGATCGAGATGTGCATCCCGTGTCAGACTCTGTACTCGTGGTAATCTCTTTCTTATCATTTAAATTTAAGTAAAGAATGTCATATTGCTCACTGAACACCATAAGGTCCGACAATTTCTATAATCTTACGGCCTCATTTGGGATCAGATGAAAGAGTGATCAAAGAATTCTAAATATGACATAGTATGGGATCCCAGCATTGTCTTGAGATACCTATCAAATATATTGCCTAAAAAATTAAGACTTTAGTTTGGATTTGCTTACTATGAAATAAGTAACATTGCTAGCTTTTGTACCTGCCCATAGAATCCAGACTTTATCGCTTATTAATATACATAAAATGAAAATGTATATAATATTGAAATTAAAATCTCAGAAATTATGAAAACATCTAGACAGAACAAACTTACTTAATATTACCAACCTAAATTAATATCAAAGATAAAGTTAGCATTTGCCTAACTAAAACTTTACCTTGTTATTTAGAAAGTACCAAACCTATACTAAAATAGACAAGATTGCAGTCCTTTGATCAATACACATAGAAAACCTTACCATGCTGCCTCTGCTGCGTCTATAAGTAGATGGATTAAGGAAGTTTTGAATGATAGTGGCTTAGATACTACTAAGTTCACAGCTCACAGCACAAGACATGCCTCTACTTCAAAGGCTTCTGAAAGTGGCATAAATATTATGGTAGAGCTGCAGGGTGGACACAAAGATCTTCTACATTTGTTTGTTTCTATAACAGGCCAATAAATTTTAACAGTCAATCATAATTATCCGAATGCCTTTGCTGAAGCAGTGTGTTCAACAGATATCTATTTGTAAGATGTTTTAATAAGTTATGGTTAAATGTCTTCTTTAATATTTTGAATAAGCATTGACTGTCATTGATAAGTACTTGTACATAGGTTAATTAAAAATGATTCGTTGATAATTTATTAATATAATATAATTAACTAATCATTGAGACTGATTCATCAAATGCCCTTGTCCCATGTTATAGTGTATTTTTCTTCTGTTCACCCCTGTCAGTGATTATTATTATAGTTTTGTGAAGCTTGCGTTGCCAATTTTATGTTTATTTGATAAACCTGTTGATTATTATCACAACTTTCTTCTTTAAACATCTACATAGTACTGAATGAGGACGAGATTACGGAACATAATTATATAGATCGGATTAACTTACCTAGTGACATCCGATCCTCAATTATGTGAAGTAATCTCGTCCTCATTGTATCCCAACCCTTCCCAGATTCTCATCATTACCCTGTTGGAAAGTTGTGGTATGTATGTGTGTGTTATACTTTGAACTAATGAACATGACAGATATCCATAGAGCATACAGAGCCACGGACCACAGATTATCAAAATGTTTTTTGATGAATGCGTTCATCTTTAAAAATTGTGGTACAGCGAGTTGTGCGAAGTGCAAACTACATAGTACTGAATGAGGACGAGATTACTTCACATAATTGAGGATCGGATGTCACTAGGTAAGTTAATCCGATCTATATAATTAAAAATAGCACTCTGTTTTATACTTATAATCTAAAACTCATCACTTTACAGACTTAATTTGCAAAACCCGTAAGCGTACACCTCTCATGTCTTAATTTAGCGGAATAACACATTTCGCACAAACATTAACACGCCTACTGATTATATCACATTACAGTGCAACATAAAAGAGAAGAAATTAAATATTTTGGAACTAACATATTGATTTTTTCTGGCAACACTTAAAGTGAGTACGTGAGCTGTCAAACTCTTCAATCATAAGTTGTTATTACGCGATAATTCTGTTTTTCGAGTAGTTTTTCTTATTTGTGAAGGCGAAAGAAGAATAATCATGCCTAAGGTGATTCGTGGTGGTGCACGTGAAATTATATATAAAGTTTTCATGCGATGTATGGCAGAATTCCAAGCTGGGAAACTGCTAACCGATTTGGACGATGTTTATAACCGCACAGCTGATTTTACTGGTAAGTAACTAAAAAAGTTTCATCAAACAGCTATTACAAGTCATTGTTACATTCAGAGAGCTTATTTTTCAAGCTAACTATTATTTACAATAGTTATTGTTTATCGTTTTTGAGGTTATGCTATGATAAACAAAGGCACTGTATTTATAGTGCGACTAAACAATCTTGAATTATGTAAAGCAAAAATGTTACGTATTTAATCCCTATAACAACAATACAACAATTTGTGTTAATGAGACCAAATTATTTGTTTTTCTTTTTTAATTTTGTATTAATCATATTTTCTATGAGACTTAGTCACACAGTTCTGATAGTAGTGAAGATAAAATTATGAGAAATACTTTCATCCAAGGGCCTTATTTAACTTTTTTGTTTTATCTTGTTGGTTCTAGGTGTTTCTGTAAGCACAGTGCGAAGAATTGTGCAGCATGGCGCCGCAAGTGGTGGAAAATTCTCGACGCCAGCTAAACACAGAAAGGGTCGTCCTTCAAAGGTTTTAGATGACTTTGACGTATGTGCTATAAGACAAAAAGTTCATTTTTTTTATACTGTTAAGAAAGAAGTACCAACCATAGGGAAATTACTAGCTCAATTAAAGGAAGATATAGACTATGACGGAAGTCGAGAACACTTGCGAAAACTCCTTAAAAAGATTGGATTTCTATACAAAAAATGCAAAACTAACAGACAAGCTTTGATTGAAAAACCTGTTATTGCTCATAAGAGAGAACGGTATCTAAAAATAATAATGGATAATAGAAATTTACCTGAAGAGCTTCAAAAAGACATAATTTATTTAGATGAAAGCTACATCCACTCCAGCTATAAACTTAAAAAATGCTGGCAGTCACTTGAAACTCAAGGTTTTACGACAGACATATCAAAAGGAAAGAGATGGATTATAGTTCATGCTGGTACTGTAAAGGGCTTTGTACCTAATGCTCTTTTAATTTTTAGCGGTGTAAATAAACAAGAAGATTATCACTCCGAAATGAACCAGCATAATTTTACCAAATGGGTGAAGGAAAAACTTATCCCTAATGTCACAGAACCCTCAATCATTGTGATGGACAATGCACCTTATCATTCCGTTGTTCTGAATAAAGCTCCAACATCAGCAAGTAAAGTCAATGAAATACGATTATGGCTTTTAGAAAATAATGTGCCTTTTGATGTAGATTTAAGGAAACCTTCTCTTTTGGAGCTGGTTAAGAAACACAAACCTGAGCCAGAATATGAGATTGATGTGATTCTAGGTCAACACGGTCACACAGTGGTAAGGCTGCCACCATACCACTGTGATCTTAATCCTATAGAATTAATTTGGGCACTAGCCAAACGAAAGGTTGCTTCGCGTAATGTGGGTGCAAGTGATGTTAAAAAACTAACCGAAGAGGCATTCAATTCCATTACAGTAGAGGATTGGAAGAACTGCTGCGAACATGTCAAGAAAATCGAGTTAGAATATTATAATCGTGGAAAAACATTGTACAATGACATAGACAGTTTAATTATCCAGGTTGGTGCAGACAGCAGTGACGATGACTCTTATATAGAGTCCAGTGACGAATCAATGTCGGAGCAAGTAGACGATATAAACCAAGGTGCAAGCACGTCACACTCTGAGGGAATTGAAGGTGTCGAATATTTAGATTTTGATCTATTAGAATAGTGTACTAGTACATTTTCTTTAATATATCTCGATAACGATAGTTTGGGTCCCAGACTTGGTGGGCTGTCTAATGTAACATTTCTGATTTCAGCCTATTTTTAAATAAATAAGTTTTGCATGTGTTGTACATGCCAGTTTTTTTATTTCAATATATCATACCCTATTTTAAATATATCATACCATAAATGTGATAGCTGATTTTATTTGTACTCAGGTAACATAATGAGCATAAATTTTACCTGATGGTAGGTGAGAGTAACAAACGTCCATACATCCATCCTAAGAAACTTACGCATTTATAATATTACTAGGATAAGATAAACACTTGCGTTCGTTACCTTGAAATATTATAAGCTTTTAAATAATATTAAGTATCAAGACGGATTGAGCCGTACTAGCTGGGTTGCTACATGTACGAAAGTGGCGCCCTCATTTATTTTCAACTCTTTTGTGTCGTACTGTACGCCACAACAGAGCCGAGATATAATCTGCACAAATCGTACTCAGTCGTATACTCATAACAGTCAGCATAAGACACAATATCAAGAATCAAGCGCCAGTAGGCATTGGTTGCCACGCCCGCGATCGATTTCATAAGCAACCGGTTGCTAGTAATGTGACAAGCTTGCGGCACACTTATTGTTACTAGTGTGTTCATGCCTTTTAGTGTGGTTGAGTCAGCGGATTTGAGGAATGAGTTGAGAGATACTAAGGCTGTATTTTTTAGATACGTTCAGGATTTATCTATCATGAAGATGTTTATTTAAGGTGATGAAGGACGAAGACCAGTGACAACAGGCGTCACGGATTTCTTGTACTCCTAACTTGAGGCCGTATTTTCAGCAAGAATAACTCTAGCATCAACATGCTTAACCATGTAAAATTACCATAAATTTTAAGCTAGGAGGAGGCTAGGAATGATACAACGATCCTGCTCTATGGTTTTGCATTCTAAAAACTTTATCCGTAATCACTAGGTATGTAAATCAACTCAGTTATTAAAACAGCAATAAATTAGTACAACTGTATTTAAATATAGACGAATAATAGATTGCTCAGCATTGTTTAAATAAGATGAGTCTAAATAAGATGTCAGGCTGAGCAGAATATCAATAAGACGCCATTTATTTCACTGACATTAGAATAGATTTATTGGCGGTAACTAACGTGAGACGAATAGGAAAGTGATTCCGTGTTGCATTTGATAGTCTACCTCTTTGTTGGCTCGAGATCAGAGAAATTCGACTAAAGAGATGAGTGCGTACCGAAGCGTGCGATTTTAGTTACGTTGTTGTTTTATAGGATACGTATAAGAGAAGAGGAAGACTTAAAAACTTATGGATGTGTGAAGGATAATATAGCAAAAAATGTGGTATCTGATAAGTTAACGAATAATAGAGAAGTATAGAAGTAAGAAGAACAAGACATACTGCGCAGTCCCCAAATAACTTGAAATAAGGGGTAGGAGAATGATGATCATGTTAATTCAACAAGAGCTTTTGACATGTTACAGCATTCCGTTTTTGAATATATTTTTTTCACAACTACTCAAACGTGGCTTTTCCTGCGTGTGTGTTACCACTTAATGAATATGGAGTTTGATTATAGTGAAAACTTGTGAAATTAGAAACAAAATGTAGCACAAGTTTGATTGTCTGTAAGAATACTGCAAGGAACTATTCTGGGCCATGTATACGAAAGATTAATTTGACAATCTAAAAGTTATTATACAGGGTCAAAACTAGAAATTAATGCAAAATGTTGTAGTGGAAATGACTAACATTTGATAAAGTTTACCTTACTACAGTTACTATGCAGATTTATCGTACAATTTTCTTCAACAATCGATAAAATAAATCTACCCAACTTTATAACCGAATCGATTAGCGTCTTCCGTTTTCTAATTGGTGTAGGTTCGATTCCTGTAATTAGTAATGGCGGAGTTGCATTGATCGGAAGTCTATGGATATTAATTTTGTTGACTTTGCCCTGTAATTTTTCCGCTGTTATTATTAAATTGCCTGTACTTATGCTTGAATGATTTATTGCAATGACATGTTGATACTGCAATAAATTTTGAAGGTTTGCAATTAAAATTGGGAAATCGATATTTGGTCGCTTTTACATGAGAACTTACCAAGGTTGAGCTGGTCACCAGTTTTTGTTTTAACGATGAATGTGAGGTATTAATTTTGATTAACTTTCTCATCTGATATAATTACTTTATACATTCAACTGTACTTAGCAAAAAAGAGAATGCTGTCTGTCAAAAAACTAGCCCTTGGAACTTCAACCTCCTTGCACAACAGACTTACTCATCATAAACAATCCCTTCATCAAGGTATACCACTTTTTCGAAAATCACAAGTTCATCTTGACATTTTCCATTGATAATTGCCGAGTGATTTCGATTAATTTGAAAAAAAAATCGCTACATTGTAGGGTTTTAAATCAATCGAGATGTCGTATGGTGACCCAGTTTTGTACAAGTTTTTGTATCGTTTACGTAACATACTCATCGTACACCGTGGCCATATTGGGTTGCAAAAGGCCATATTTGTGATGCTATTGGGTGCAGTGAGATTTTCGTGTTGATTTTGAGACATATCTGGTGTGGATTGGAAAGGAATTTGACTTAGAGTGGCTCCTTGATTACCAATGAATAAAATATGATTGAAAGGTGGATTCTAAGTGAAATAGCTGTCATAACTATGTAAAATAAGGCAAGCATTGACCATTACATAAATGATTAATGAAGCATTGCCTTCAAATTTGGTAGTCTGCTTCTTTCTTGCTTTATTGAACCTGAAGTCAAAGTCAAGACTTGGACTTACATGCCATCGAAAAATAACTTTCAAGCATGTTTGGTTTCCTCACGGTGTTTGTTTTAAAATACGCACATTAATGCGATTGGGTAGGATTCGCACACAGAGGGTTCCGTACAAACTTGCGACATAAACGGCCATATCTTTTGACTGCGTAGACTTAGAGATTTGATTTTTCACGACTCCAAAGAACCACAGATTTGAGTATATGATTTCAACTCGATACCTTCATGCTTTTCCTAGATAAAGGCTCTCTTGACAGACAGACGGACAACAAAGTGATCCAATAAGGGTTCCGATTTTTCCTGTGATCCTTGGGTTCGAATTTGAGACCTATGATTGAGAGTCTGATTATCTGGTTATCACTGCTCACTTGGTAGTTATGGTAATAATGTCAAGAAATAAACTACACAATATTTAAATCAAAATCACTGTAAAATGATCTGCGTCAAATCGAATATATACACTTCCTTTTGAACTCACTTTAAATTGAAATTGTGACTAACAAAAAGACAGTCATACATCACTTCTGTGGTTATTCCTCGATAACTTAAAGGTCCAGTGCAATAATTCATTTAAATATTGACAGCCCAATGCCCGCAGAAAATATTGCAGGAGCACTTACAATTATGCCATTGAAAGTTGAACTTTGGTTCATTGCAATAAGGGTTTAAGAATCAGGTCGTACCACACACAGACCAAAGGGCAGGGTCGTAAAGTTGAAGGACAATACTTTCCTTGACTTTTGTTCGTGCGAAGCCATTCTCATGAGACTTATTAAGGCTTTCAATAACTTATTGCTTCAACACTGGCTTTATTGAATTTCCATTCATAAACGCATTTGAACTCATGTTTCACGGGACTTTTAAGCACTAGGCCTAAAAAGTGCATTTTTGTGCTCTAGGGCACAAAATTACAATTTGCACAGTTTCTTACCGAATTTGTTTTATAAAATTATGAACGCTAGAACTCTCGTATGGTGTCTCTGAACATAAAACTGAACATCTTTTGTTCTATGAGTTTTTAAAGATCACAAAAAGACGTACTTTCTATAAGAATTGACGCAATCGCAATTCAAAATTGATCAGTATGTATGGTAAACGTGAATTTCCAAAATTTCAGTTCTATTTTTTGAGCACCTTAATTATAACTTGTATATCAACCAACTTTACATCACGCTTGTAATCCACGAAGGGTAGGGCAGAAGTGTACTTAATCCTACTAATATTATAAATGCGAATGTTTGTGTGGATGGGTGTATGGATGTTTGTTACTCTTTCACGTCAAAACGGCTGAACAGATTTTGATGAAATTTGGCACAAAGGTAGATTATAGTCTGGAATAACACATAGCATACTTTTTTCGATCATCACGCTGGCAAAGCCGCGGTCGCCAGCTAGTATTCAAATAAAGATATGAATATGAATAATAGCACAACCCTATTCCCCAGTTTTATTCAAGTCACAAATTCGGACTCCGTGGCTACTATTGAGAAATTAGGAAATGATTCGATGACCTTTGTTTACAAAGAGCAAATTTTATCATCTTTTTGTATATTTCTATCTCCGTCTAGGTTATGAGATAGGCTTACAAAATTGATGTAATATATGCTAATGACTTTAAAAGTAGCATTTGGACATTAATATTGCTATTCATCCCACTCCATTAGAATTTTAAGTCATAGAAAAAACCCATACTCATTCTAGTCTACCTAACGATGATTCAGAAGTTATAAACAGAGTTATATTTACATCTGTTGCCATGGCAACTAAAGTTACTATGCAAAACACTGATACGTATGAACAAAAAATAATAACAAATGTAGTTAAATAATGAATTATTAATAAGGTTCTAACTATAATAGGAGTAGATTTAGATATGAATGAGGCCAATGAGATTATAACTCTTAAACGTTTTAATGCTAAATTAAAAAAGCAAGGCGAGCGGTCTTTTTTATGAATAATATATTCCATTTTAATATCGTGAGATCGTTCAGTGACCTGTGAGGGAAGTGCGTAGATTAATTAAGAATTAAGTCTCCAAACAGATCAGGGAATGTGAAAACTTTCCATGTTTTAACAAAGTTGGTGCAGAACTTTGAGAATTACGAGGAAACTGTTATTTGTTCGAAGTTACTGGATATGTCTGGGATTGTGAAAGGTTTGCCGATATAAACAGGGCAGGTTAATATTAAACAAATAGTTAAGGGTAAAACATGGAGAACTTTGTTATAAACACTCCTATGTACTACTCTCACGTTTGCAAATAAATAAATGATTTGAGCAGCTGATCAACATGTTTAGGTTTGTATTGGGTTACATCCTGTATACACAGCAATAAGTAACTTAGACCTGCTCTCTCTCGCGGACACCAGCCCGTTATGCAATACAATAGACCTGCTCTCATACATGCACAACTTCCTGTGAACAATCTAAGTCGAATCCTTTTTTCCCCTCATTTGTAATGACTAAAACCCCTCCATGTTCCTTCTTTTCCCCTTTGTATTTTGGTTTTAACAACAGACAGAGTCTCTGACCCTTATATTTGTTGATATCTCATCAACTATTATTATGTTTACACTTTAAGCTTCTCATGTTTGACGGGCCTGTTGGTCTAGTGGTTAGTGGCCCTGACTGCTGAGCCGGAGGTCGTGGGTTCGATTCCCACCCAGGACAAACTTTGTGTGATGAGCATGATTGTTTGTTCTGTGTCTGGGAGTGAAGTATGTATATCAGTTGTCTGGTTACCATAACACAAGCTCTGCTTAGCTTGGGATCAGATAGCCGTGTGTGAGTTGTCCCAAGATAATTATTTATTTTGTTATTCATGTTAAATCTTCTCACGGTTTTTGACCCTAACTTATATTTCACAACTCACAAACTTCAACACGTTCAAACCGAAATATTTCATCTGTCAATACAAAATTTTTTCCAACATCTCTGGACCCGTTTATTTCAAAGAATACACAACTGTCTTCAAATAAATCTTCTGCAATATTAATAACAGGAGTATCGTCCTAAATTATATCAAATTAATGTGTATCTTATACGTCAGGAGTTCGGGTTTCTTAAAACGAAGTTTCCTTATATATTTGCATATTTTAATTTATGGTACCGGTAAATGTGGGGTCAGTATCGGCGGGTCGTTAGTTCTTACCACAGATAATTTATGAATTGATGGTTGAGAAAATTTCTATACAAACGTCTTTTCCAATGTTCAAAGTAGGAAATTGAATGATTTCTGCATAAAATCTAAAAAAATGTATTCCTCTTGTGATTGTTTATTTTTTGGGGATGGAAAATCAACAAATAACTTCACCGGCGGAAGTGTCAGACTTGTACTGACTAAACCCCATCTATGTATTTCGGGGCCACGGTATCTCTTTCGAACAACCCGCAACCCCGGCAAGCGGTGACCCTGGCAGGCCCCTCTGCTTTGCTGACATCTCTTTGAGGCGCGCGTGGAACATTAACGCACCGTTGACGCGGCCTGTCTACACTAGACGGACGAACGGTGAGCTACCCATTGCACACCGTCTACAGACCCGCATCTACGGTGGCCGGGAGTCGTTTCGCGGCTCGTTTGAAAATCAACACTATCACCTGTTCTTGAAACTGAACTCCACTCATCTATTAAGGGGTTTCCCAAAGACATAATCCAATAAGCCGTTAGTTTAAGTCACAAATCATCATAAGATTATGTTCAGTTACCATGCCGTTAACTTAAGCCAATAAAATGTTAGTGCGTTGACATATGAACCTGATTATGACCTGTCATATAGTTTTTAATGTGATTTTTATATTCCTATGAGAATAGGTAAAACTGCCGTTAACTTTAATCCGTCATTAAATACACATAATGATATGAAATTGATTGAATGCCAATTACGAATAATTAGACGGTTTTGCTTTGAAGATTACGATTGGATTAAATAGTTATAATATCGAAAAATAATGGTATTCAGCTGCATACGCTTGTATGTCTTCAACGTAGTTTGGGAAAGACTAGGCATCTCAGGCTCACTCCGGTCTTGGTTTAGTCCATGGTCCGGAGCGAGACGGAATGGGAAGTGGTCACCTTTTTTTTTTGTTTTTGGGGCTGGGAAATCATCTAATAACTTCCCCCGCTCTGGGCGGAGCGGGGGGGGGGGGTGTCAGACTTGTACTGACTAAAACCCACCCATGTTCCTTCTATTGCCCTTTACGTTACGGGGCCGCGGTATCTCTTTCGAACAACCCGCAACCCCGGCAGGGAAGTGGTCACCTTCTTTTGCGAAGCAGTAATGTTAGTGAAGGAGGTGGCTGCACGTTTGAGTGAGAGAACCTCAAACTAATCCAGCTGCCGTAAAAACGCCCGGCCACCGTAGATGCGAGATTGTAGACGGTAAGCAATGGGTAGCTCACCGTCCATCCGTCTAGTGGCGATAAGGCGTGTTCTACGCGCGCCTTATCGTCTGTCCATCTCCAAATTCTACAATCTTATTAATTGGCCAAATAAAATTTCGTCTCATTTCGAGTTTACTAATTATAATGATCGAACGTACTAATCTTTGATTAATATGACAGCTATGTTTCAAACGCATCTTTTTCCCAGAACACCATGACGCATCCATGTTTTTAAATCTCTGCACCATAGATCATAGACTTACCACAATATAAATCAAAGAGTTTTGTCCAGTATATTGACCTCTTTACCTCAAGTTTAAGAGGATGACTTTAGTCACCGTTATTGTGGTTTAAAATATCATTAATCACACAAATACTATTTGTATGGTACTTATAGTTCTAATGTCATGCAACTAGGTCTCTAATGTTTGTAAAGGATATTGAACTGTGTTCTAGTGATTATTTTTAAAGTCATATGCAGGCCTTACAGTTATTATGTAAAGTTTTATTGTCTAAGGTCATTTCTCGTTAACCGTTGTAGTTAATGTTACTATTTGTCAATGTTGGATTATATTGGTTGCTTAGCAGGAATTGATGATCATCATTTACAGTCATTTCACAGTTATATTTTAACTCTGAATTTGCATTAACTGCCTAGTTGATATAGTGGAGATAGCTGGCTTTAGATCGTGGGTTCGAATCCCATATTGGGTAAAGTGCAATTGCGTTTTCCTCAGAGGCAGAGGCATGTAAATTTGTGCCGTTTTAATGGCAATAGGCTTTTAAAACGTGCAAAATGTGGGTGTACACACGACGACAGGTCAACCTATTCTAAACTATTATAACCTGATCTCTCTACTACAGATCGCACACCGTATTAGAGAGATCAGGTTAAAATGGTTTTGTGTTGATTGATGTGCCGTCGTGTGTACCTCTGCTTATCCTTTGAGGATTAAAGGCGTGATATTATGTTGTGTTAGCAGAACCGACAACATTACAATGATATTTAAGCATGAACCACCTTCTATGACCAGTATAATCAGAAGAATGTTAAGGAAAAACATCTGAAAAATAAATTAACAAGAAAACCACAAAATACTTACAACCATATTAAGGTATCAAAAAATCCGAGAATACTATATAATTTTACGATTCTCCTCGTAAATCCTACTCAAAAGAGGTAACGACACTTTGAGTAATAAAGTTCGAATCAATCAACTCTTGCGCATCGTAAATGTTGGAGTTTTAAGTAGCTTGTTTAGGTGTTGGCTGTATGTTCCAGTTGTTGTGAAATGTTAGTGGAATTGACTTGGTGTTTAGTGTCTAATGCGCAATGTTTCATCAAAGCAAACAAAATTGGTACTCGTACTATAACGAGTTGGAAAAGATGTCCCCATAAGTCGGAAAGGGGAAATAATTTTTGGAATGAAGTTCCTTATCGCGCGTTGCGAATAGGGATAGACGGAAAAAAATTAAAACTAAAAGTTGTAACGACACTTTTTGCTTAAGACCAAAAGTTGTAACGACACTTTTGCTATAGTTGTAAGTCGTGCGGCGTGCGCGTGTTTCTCTGTCTCTCTCTCTCATTGAAAGCAAGCCAGTTATTTTCGTTTCGTCGTTCTATTTCGCATTGAACAGTGTGGTGTCGCGATTTTTGTTGAGTGTATCAGGTTTTTTGTACACAATAAATAATGACTTCGTTCCATCCGGGTGTCCCTTGACACCTCTCAATTTTTTTTTCTATATCAAGGAAATAAAATGGTCATGGAAATCTTTAGGTTAAGCCGCGCTTGCCTAGGTTGGTCTGTGAATAGGTGACCACCCGTTACATACCGAGTTTCCTCTGTGCCTCGAAAAGCCTTTTAAGCTAAATCTACTATTGCTACTACATATAAGCTCAAAGATCTACTAATGACAACCGGGACCAATATCCCGGTTGTCATTAGTAGATCTTTGAGAGTCGTTAAAGGTAGTCAGTGTCCCTAAAGTCTGACAACCAGTCTTACCAAGGGGTATTGTATTACCCAGTACTGACTGGGTTGTGGAGGTCAGATAGGCAGTCGCTCCATGTAAAATACTGGTATTCAGCTGCATCCGTTAAGACTGGAAGCCGACCCCAACATAGTTACGAAAAGACTAGACAGGCGATGATCAAGAAAATAAAATGAAATAGTTGCCAATAATGATTTTCCAACCAAATGTAAAAATAAAATAAAACCGAAAATTCTGGACATCCGGAGAGTGAAAACTCTCAAGACACAATACTCCCCAATGATATGCTCATATTCAGTTGTAAGTATTCCAGTAGAAATCAGGAAAAGTATTTTCCAACAGAGATGGTAAATACACTTAATTTTGACTACACCTTTTTCCCTTTTTTAATTACTAGGAATTTCTCTTGTATCGTGGGTGCGTTTACATAATTTAAACTCACTTACACAAACAACCAGACCCGAAACAACTACCTGTAGCATACTAATATTTGTTCCGTGCGGGGATTGACACAAATCGATTGCTCAGTCACTGCGCTAACCGTGCCGTCTCATAATAAATATAATACCTAATTTTATAAAAAGCATTTTCCTTTTAAAATTGGTTTTGATTTCAAAGAAGTTTGTTACATGTTTTATCAAACACATTAAAACATTGAAATGCAGTTCGCATCTAGTGAAACTGGAAGCGTATCCTCTAGTTTAGAAAAGGTTAGTCAAGATAGATGGCCGCCATTGAGACCGCATTAACTCAAACATGCTAAAGTGTTACTGACCCGCCCCTGAACAGTCTTCACCATAGACAAATGAGCTAATTTCCCACAAACACAGGTGTTGTTCAAACTAGACTAATTAATAAAACCTCTAATTTATCTATGAAACACGTTTCGCACTTAAGCTTTCTGAGAATCCATTCAAACAAATGTTATTTATAAGTAAGCGAAATCCTTTGAACTACAAATGAATATAAATGTTGAAATATAAAAGGTAATGACGAATATTAACCGCAGAAGATCCGTTACAGGCGAAGTGTTTAAAATAATAATTGATCAATAAAGTTGTTTCGCAGAACTGATGTGTTTGTCCCAAAAATGTGGACATAAGTTGGGTAAGGGCGGTTGTACACATCCGGGTGAGCAACCGAATTTTATGACAGACCGGTATCTACTCTTAAATGCTGGGTGCTGCATTCTTTGTTATCGGCATGTACAAGGTCACCATATTGTTTATTTGCATGATTGTGGAACCTGTCTAAATAAACCTTCATGTGTTAAATTAATCATAAGAGGTTGTTTAGCTTTCAAAAGCATGCTTAGATGGCATCTCTATATAGTTCTCAAGCTAGAATCTAACTTGAATGCTACCAATTCGTCGACCGGTAATGTATATGTCAATTCAACTCGTTATAAGAAACATTAGATTCAAGTTTCCTCCACACTCGTTTACCAGATCCAGATGAATGTGAAAGTGCCCTAAGTTTTATCGTTTTCCGGGAGTGTAAAAACGATTTATTGTTTCACAATTAAATTAGCTTTAGATATTGGAAACATAAGGTAAATGTCGATTTTATCCATTTGATTTGTGATAAACTTTGCATGCCTTTAAAATTATTTTAATGGAAACCTGGTCTTTCCTTTATTCTCTAATCTGCTTTTTGTATGACAACCTTAACTTGGAAGTACTATAAAACCCCTTAGAGGCTATCTCTAAAATCCTGCCGGGTTTGCGGGTTGTTAAAAAGAGATACCGCGGCCAAGGAACATAAAGGGCAAAAGAAGGAATATGGGTGGGTTACAAATTTGACATTCCCCCCGCTCCGCCCAGGGGGAAGTTATTTAATGATTTCCCATCCGCAAAAAAAGAAGGCTCTCAAAATTTTACTGCATACTTTTTGGAGCACCATTATTTGAAAAACTCTAAGATTTAGTACCAATAGTTTATTTCGCAATTGAAATCCAAAAATAATGCTTATAGCATGTGTACCAGTAATGATAAACTTTCATGTTTCTGCATATTCATAAGTTTGCGCAAACATGCGTGGGTCATGCTTCATTTTGACAGTTTATTACTTTCAAACGTCATACTGACAGTTCTGGTTCAGATAGTGATGTATCGTACATCGATTTACATGTATTGGAGCAGGCAATGATGTCAATGTATGTAGGTGAATAGATTTTTTTCTGTTTCTTTAGAACTTGATTCATTATTTTCAAAACTCATTTTTACGCTTCATTTTTACAAATATGGACCCGAGGTAGAATTTTTCTAAGAAATTTCTGAAACCAATTTAATTCTTGCAATAAAATAAATGCGTTAAACATATTACATGACCACCATAGACATAGCTGGCGGAACTCTTTTTCGGTACAAGTAAACATTAAAGGGGATGGATTTAAGTTTTATTTAATTTGCAAGTTAGTGATAGGTCGTATGTTCACTAATATCAAAATAATAATTGTCTTATCCTTGTAAGCTCATGTTATCCCCTATAGTGACTATTTAATAAAAAAAAACTCATTGAATGGAATTAAAAACACTAAGAGGGTTGTATTGCCTATATTAATGATAATAAATTCTAAATACAAGTTACTGATACTGACCTGTAAATCGCAAAAAACCCAGTAGGCCTACCATCAACTTTTAGTTAACCATTCACTTCCGATGTAATCCAGTATAAGTACCTAAACTAAATCGTGCAGATTCGTACCATGAAGTGCCTTTAGCTGACAGGAGTTTGAATCTTCATGGACTGAATGAAAGATCGAAATTTGTCTGTGGTCCGCGGTGTGAGAAAGAGATGACGCTATACAGACGTTGCATAAGTCTGTCTCTTTTACTCGCACCATATGCGTTGCGTTTCGAAGCATAATCTGTATAAAAATTACAACAAAAACATTTTCAAATTACGTTTTCTAGCTTCAAATTATATACCATTACGCCATATTTAGTACTCATTAAATAATAGTAGTTTATATAATTATTTAATTAAGAAATATAAAAGGTTTGCTTAGTGTTGTTGTTAAAATAAATTGATTAAGACGAGTTAGGAACGCACCTCCACAGACTAAGTAACCTGTCGATGATAAATGACGTTCTGTTTTACGTAGTTGAACAAAAAGTTGATCTTACATAATTATTTTTTATGACAGGAATCCGTAATAAAAATCAGTATATTAATTGATTTAATGCCTGCACACTAATTGTATTCAATTGCAGTCAACAACTATTCTACTAACTAAAATAAATAGATAAATAGAGTTCTTTACTTAATTTTATTAGTATTATTTGAAGTTATATTAATAAGTAATACGAATAATGGCTGAAATACCTTGAATTACGTATATTATCACAATTTTTATAAAGTTATTAACAAAACGACTCATTTCACGCCAAGAAATACCAACTTTTTTGAATTAGTTACTTTGACACATAAGCCATCCTTTTCAGGTTGATAGGTCACGTCATGGTATGAAAAATGAATGAACGAAAACAGTTTCGAAGCAATTGTCGACTTGATTTGGCGTTGCCTAAACTGGATCATGTTATGGATATTGTGGTATGAAATAGCAAAACAGTTTATTTTAGGCCATCAATTGAATCGCAATAACAGTTGATGGTAAGCCTCCTGGACTCTGGCGCTTTCACATTAAAGAATACATTAAATTTTATTGTCTGTTTTCCTGGATACCTCAACTATAATTCCTAACATAGTTTCGGCATGTAATACCTATTACCTAGTAACTACACATGTCTGTCTACTTATTAAGATGCCTGACACGTCGACGTGGTAATGAGGTTTTGTGCAAATGGCGACGCGAAGGAATGTTCCTATATTCACAGCAAGGTTTGATATGTAGCTGGTCAGGTTATAAGAAAATGTCTTTCGTTGAAATGATAGGAATTCATGTTTGTTGAATTGTCTGGAACATGCTTAGTGTATCGGAATTAGATGACACTGTTGACGCAGTGGCAAAGTGATTGCCTTGAGTGCTGCGTGTCACGGGTTCGATCACCGTGCGGAAGATATATATGTATACCTACAGGTAGTTGAAACCCATCATTGTTACCCATCACGTTGTGTTGTTACCATAGTCCCCGACAACGCGAATCTGAGTATATGTGAGTTCAAATGTTTTTTATAAATTTTCGATAAAATAATGTCTAGATATTCTTACTAACACTAACATAATTTTCTCAGTCCCTTTCGCTGGTAAATCGCTTCATCATGCATTTTACAAAGCGTGCTGACTCCATTAACAGCGCCTTATCAGATACTATCTAACTATGATAACAAGCTGACAAGCCTATGTAACAAATAGCTAGACTAATATAATCAGCAATAATCTAGGGTTGAGCTTTGGAACAACTGGACAATATATCTGTGCGTGACTTTTGCCAAAACTTCCGCTCTATTGCCTCAAAGTTCTCAAAACATTAAACCTCTCGAAATCATCAAATAACGCCCGGAGCGGGGAGGAGTGTCATACTTTTACTGACTAAAACCTGTTTTTTTGCCCTTTGTGTTCCGGGGCCGCGGCATCTCTTTCAACCCGCATCCCCGGATATACTCAAGTCTGTTGCCCCTTAGAGCTGTGTGTGTGATTTTGGTATAGCTACTCAAAATGTGCGCGTTCTCTATGACAACACAGACATGTTTTGATTAACTTGTCAATACAAGTATCATACGATAATAAATATCATCCATCATCATCATTCCTAATCTCTCGGTAATCTCTCGGCGTCGGCCTCCCGGCCTTATCGCAAGGCCGCGGTAGCTGGACCGCAACGAGGAAATGGAACTAGGGCCTACCAGGTCATGGTTCGAGGTTCCCACTGCACCTTTCTACACCCGATAGCGTGATTAGCCTGATGTATACTTTATTGTGTCGGAGGTAAGGGTCATATTTGTGGATTGTAGTGTTGATGGAATTGGGGAGTGGTTTCTGGGACAATTGGCTTTACCTTAAGAGGTAGTTTAGCCGGTCTTATTGTCAATAAGTTAGCTATATAACTACGCTCACTGCGTCAGGCATATTGACATTCCAACCGTTTGGTTTCCCAGAC
Source organism: Ochropleura plecta (assembly GCA_905475445.1). Classification (NCBI taxonomy): domain Eukaryota; kingdom Metazoa; phylum Arthropoda; class Insecta; order Lepidoptera; family Noctuidae; genus Ochropleura; species Ochropleura plecta. Next base: position 8,671,907 of record FR997738.1, on the reverse strand, counting down.
TTGTGCTAAACGCGAGACTCATTTTATGCTTTTTTAAACTCGAGTTACAATTGTTATTTTCTGTAAAAAAAAACTAAGTTCAATTAACGTCGTACAACTAGTAAACAACCTTTTCAGGAACTTTTGATATACCTACCTTTGATAGTGAACTTATAATATGCATGGTGAGATGTATTGATAAACACGATATGTCTAGTCAAGTGCAATGCAGGCGAGGTGGCCGGGCGTTTGAGGGAGAGAACCTCAACCCAAACCAGCCGCCGCGGGAGACGCCCCGGGTGTCGGGCGCCGCGAGACGACTCCCGGCCACCGTAGATGCGGGCCTGTTGACGGTGAGCAATGGGTAGCTCACCGTCCGTCCGTCTATTGATGACAGGCCGTGTCGACGGCGCGGTAGTGTTCCACACGCGCCTCTAGGAGATGTCAGCAAAGCAGAGAGGCCTGCCAGGGCGGGTTGTTCAAAAGAGATACCGCGGCCCCGGAACGTAGAGGCCAATAGAAGGATTTTCCTTCTGGTGGTGGGTGGGTTTTAGTCAGTACAAGTCTTACACTTCCCCCCGCTCCACCTTCTGGGTGGGAGTACTTATTTGATGATTTACCTTCCGCAAAAAAGTGCAATGCAGATGATATAAAGACACAGTGATTTAAGGAATTCGTTCTCAACAGATCTACTAAGGGTCTCGTGCCAATAAGTGGGTTGTGGAGGTCACTTAGGCACCCTTTGTAAATGCCTGGTATTCACCTGCAAATCGTTGAACTGGAAGTCATTTTCAACGGCTAAGGGACGGAGGTTAAGCAGATGATGTTCTCGACTGACTTATCACAATAAACAGCTTTCTTATACAGCTTACACATGGTGCGGGTAACATTAGGTAAACATTCATGTTTAGTGATGGGTGTATTGCTATGATACCCATCATCCTTCTGTTCTTTACGATTATGATATCCAGTGGAAATACGCTGTCACGTTCCAGATTGAAGAGGAACGGTTAATTTAATTAATGACAGTCGCACCATGCTACAGCGAAAACAGTATAGTGCAGACAATTTTTTTTTAACTTTGTCCCACACTTTGAATTTCTCCTGTATCGTGGGTGCGTTTACAAACATATAAACTCACATACACAAACAGCCAGACCCGAAATAACTACATGTAGGTCATACAAATATTTGTTCCGTGCGGGGATTGAACCCGCGACACGCGGTGCAGTAGTCGGTCGCTCAGCCACTGCGCTAACCGTGCCGTCAAAATATTGAAGGCAGCGTAAACAAACCTCAGGATTCTTTTAGCTCTATTGTGCACTTAAGCACTTCACGCGTGGCTACTTGCAACTCAACGAACAGTTATAGTATTCAACCTCTCCCGACACTGCACTACTTTTGCGCAACGCTGTGTAAAACACGCAATTTTGACAGCTCTGAAACAAAATGGCGAACTGCACGAACGTTGCCGACTGTTGCCGAATTCACGCATGTGCAGGAAAGACCGAATTATTTGTGGGGTTCATGACCTTTTTCGTTAAGTGCTTTGTGAATGTTGACCAATTTGTTTTGATATTGCTAATATTGACCACCTATACAATGTGTTTGACGACTGTGACATTTTGAGGCTGTGTTGATTTTCGGTCAAGGTCGGGAAATGCCCGGATTTTGACTTGTGTGCCCAATATGTAATTATATTTGACATCTTTGAGGAAACTTTAAAGATAATGCAGCCTAATCCGTGCCCCTAGTTTCTTTTGGAAATAATATTTTTTAATATTTTAGCAAGTTCTGTAGCACATACATATGGGTATTTAAGATACAGTTCGGAATCGCTAATGAGTTTGGGTAGCTTTGCGGTTTTAGTAACCTTCAAATTTGTATCTTAAATGCGTTTTCCTGTCTATGGGGCTTTATATGATTGATGCAAACCTTCGCGTCAACTTATGATGTCTAGATCCTCACAGGTCTAGGACTTATACCTGTTTGTTTATATTAATGTGATATTTTGTCATTTCAGGTAAGGACACGCATCATTTTACAAATACAGTGTAGCGGTAAGTTATTAAAGGATAATAGTAAGCTGTTATAAATCGAAAAACCAGCAAAGTGCGAGTCGTACTCGCACACCGAAGGTTCGGTACAACATAAACGGCCAAATCTTTTGACTGGTTTCAAGGGTTATTGTTTCTACTTGGGAATATGATTGTAATGTCAACACGGTACCTCCACGCGTCTTGAAATAAAGGTTTTTGACAGATTGACAGCAAAGTGATCCTACAAGGTTTCTGTTAGTTTTTTTAAAGGTACAGAACCCCTAAAAACAGGTGATTTTGACCTCTGACTGCTCAAAGTCAAACTTAAACTCTTCATCATTATAAATGTAGGTATCCTCTGTTCCGAACGAATATTCTCTCATACTATTTAATTGCTTTGCGATCCCTCAAGTTAAGACAAAAAGCTTTGCGTTATGCCAAGAAAAATTGAAAAAGATAAGTAAACCACTATGACTAATGGTTTACGAATTTTGAGAAGCTGGTTTCACTTAAAGTATTTCTTAATTCATTGATTATTTCGACCCATGACTTCACTAGGCGAGGGCACACAATAGTAACAAAAATATTGGCTATTTGACAGTCAGGCTTGCGCACCGAGAGTTCCGGTTGTGACATAAACGGCCATATCTTTTGACTGCGTAGACTTAGAGGGTTCATTTTTGCGCAGCTCTAAGGGACCACAGACTTGTGTAGACAACAAAGTGTCAATTCAATTCAAAGCATTTATTTCTATTAGACCATTACAGGCACTTTTGAATGTCAAGAAACAAAATGAAGCTACAGTCCCGGTGACAAGGCATAATAACTTGTGAAAGTAATGTAATTTTCCATTCCAAAGCGTTGATGTTTATGGAGAAGAATGGGCAAGAAAATCCATGGAGACTCTTTTAAATTATAATATTATTACAAAATCGTTTTTACATCATTCGTGTTGATTATACAAATATATGAGAACGACGACGTAGAAAGACGTGCACAGTAAGAGCGTCCAGAGTAAATAAAAAGCAAAATTCAAGTAAAAATCTAAATAAATTAAAAATGAACCGTGGTAGCTAAACGGGTTCCTTTTTTTTCCTTTGAGGTATGGAACGCAAAGAAAGAGGATTATTTTACTAAGTGTGTAATTATAAGAATGGACTGGTAGACCGTAAGTTATATATAGATACCTACACTCTTCAGTCTACTATCCAGGCCATCGTTCAAAGGTCACAGCCAGCACGTTTCGCTACAATATAAATCATCCAATCTAACACTATAATGCTAAACGACTGTGCAAAAAAATGTGAAATTATAGAAATAAAAGCTAGTTGTCAAACAATGGCAATATCAACGGTCAGTCTCAAGGTTAATAAGAGTGAGAATTGATTGGCCGACTGACAAGGGAACATTGTGTTAATCAAAAGGTGTTGATGATTTGCTGTGCAACAGATTTCAGCCTTATTTACAGTCACTGCCTCCTATCTAACTTGTGTTAAGCCTTGTCAGGATAAACTGGAAACCAGCCTAATGTAAAGCGAGCAAAGTCAAATAAAATAACTATCTCCTTTAGTGTCTAATCTTATCAAAATCACTTAAACAGTAATAACATCACAAACAAACTGACAGAAAGATACCTAAGTACGAAATTTTATCTTGATCTTTTATGATTATTAATATTCATAGGATGTATGACAGGTCGAATAGGGTTCGTAAAGGTAATAAATACGCAGGTATGACCAGTTTATGTTAACAGTTGAAGGTGGCGCTGCTTGTCAAGAAAAAGTGCAACAATGTGTAAAGCTTCTTACATTTATTTTAGTTCTCTGTTTTATCGCCCGCACAGTTATGTTGGTCCAAGTATACGTTTACACTTTTTATGTCTTGTCAATATGGCGGTCACCGCCATGACACTTATACGTCAACAGCATTGCAAAGATGGACGTTAGCTTGAGAAGAGTTATAAAAATGTTAATAAATGATCGATTTGTAAGATAGACGGTGAATGTGTCATTTTATTTAATGGTTTTATTTAATAGATATAACAATGATGATCTCAGTCTATTTTAGTTTATTGTATGTAACTGTCATTAACATTCAATTTATTGGCACTAATAATAACTTAGTTTGTAATTTTAATTTGTTACCTACATATGTCTAATTTTTATGCTGTATTCATGTTTTGTAATTTAATTTTGTTATTTTTCACATGTTTATTGACCCATAAATCGTTTGGGTGGTGTATAACTGTTAATTCGAGTTGGTTATTAATAAAAATAAAAAATAAATTACTTTGTGTAAAGATTTAAATAACCACACTGTGAGTCGTATTTTTCTCGTCCATTTGGAAATCTGTAGGTACCGAAAGATTCATTACAAATAGGGCTGAGAGGTCATCGAACTGCATGTCTTTAGATTTCTTTATCAGCTAAACCTCCTTTAACATCTGTAGCATATCTTTACCGACATTTACAACAAAATTTTGTAGACCATAGTTTTATTAAATTAAAATTAGGCAATCGGTCCCTAAGACGACATGTGTTGATTCCATCAACTCAATCTTGGTTCGATACCCAGGTGTTATTAGGTTTTTCGATTAGGATTTGTGCTTAGTGTGTGTGCGCAATAAGTGGCGACCTTTTTTTTTAAATCGTTGCCCACACTTGGTATTTCTCCTGTATCGTGGGCACGTTTACAAACATTTTAACTCACATACACAAACAGACGGAACAACTATTTGTAGGCCATTCAAATTTTTGTTTCGTGCGGGAATCGAACCCGCAACACGCAGCGCAGCTGTCGATCGCTCAGCCAACCGTGTCGCCATACACAATACTTTTATAGATGTTGCGAAAAATCGGTATACCTCTGCCTAACTCTTCGCGGATTACAAGGCGTGATGATATGTAAATTAACTCAACCTCTTGCAGTCCACTCCTGGACTCCCCAAAACCGAACCACAATTCACCCCACCCCTTCCTGATCGAATCTGTTACACACATCTTTCTAGCTAAGAAAGGTCTCTCGCTACGCTCGGTAGTACCCTTCTAATTTCCGCTTGACAGTTAATTTATTTGTCTGACACTATGATTAACCCTTGAGCTAGTAACACTGTTCCATGGTCTGCTAGTCATTCAAGACCCGCCCCTTTCGCTCAGCCAAGCGAAAAAGGTCGTCTGAGAAAAGAGTTACTTATTCTGTTTGGGACAGTGCGGTCAGGAAATTTGCTAAGATATTAAATTATACATTGATTCCTCTTTTTTGCTAGAACTAAAAACTATTACAATTAAAGATCCAGATTGAGAAATATTAAATTACTAGCTATAGGGCCCGCGGCTTCACCCGCGTGATGATAAAAAAAAGTATCCTATGTGTTATCCCAGACTATAATCTACCTCTGTGCATATTTCATCAATATCCGTTCAGTAGTTTTTTCGTGAAAGAGGATCAAACATAAATCCATACTCACAAACTTTCGCATTTATAATATTAGTAGGATAATCATGGAAAAAACAACACCCTGTCTCTAACGGAAATCAGTACATTCACATACAGCATGTTTCTTTGCACACCTCCCACAAAGATCATAGAATCAATTTCAAAGATAACGACCCGGAACTACACACTCACCTATCTACCATCATTTCATACAGCCTCAGACACCGTTATCAGATAAAACACCCCAACACACACTTACGTAATAAAAACAAAATAAAAATGCACACACATGCTTTGGCAATTAAGCTAGACACTTAAACTGAGGTCCACTAAGAATGCTAAACAAAAACCACCTTTATAGCTCAAGAACTAAGGTACTAAAGCTTTTTGCAATGAATTATGTATACCAGCTAAAAATTACTTAACGTCCACGTGACATGAGAACTACAATGACAAAATGTTTCTAATCCAGTCCAAGATCAACATGAAGGCTTTTTAGTTTAAAAAAAATAATGTTTTCGTAACCAATGTTGGTGTTACGTGATGTTGGCCTATTGGCTGTTGGTGATTGGTTACAAATTTCCGCTTTGAAATTAGTCGAATTACTTAGTAATGTAATGTCATATGGTCATAACATGTTTGTGGTCATTAAGGCTTATTAAGTGTTGAGATATTGCTCAATTTGGTCAAGAAATGAGGTCACATGGTCACAATGATGTATTATGTTTCTTAAAAACAATTCAAACTGAGGAAATTATCGAACTGCTTTGTTAGTTTAGTTTGGTTTAGTGGTCGCAATGACGACTGCTGAGCATAACCTACCTAGATTTTTCATAGATAAGAAGCCTTAGTCCCAGTCCAACCAGTGAGAAAATTACTGGTCAATGTCAGTAATAACAGTAATTTTTTTACTTTGCCTTACACTAGGAATTTCTTCAGTATCGTGTGTGCGTTTGCAAACAGTCAGACCCAAAACAACTACCTGTAGGTCATACAAAAATATTTGTTCGGTGCGGGGATCGAACCCGCGACACGCAGCGCAGCAGTCGACCGCTCAGCCACTTCGCCAACCGTGACAGTCGTTTGTTTTTTTTAGTAAGTAAATTCTGTTTTATTTTAATGCATGTCCTTAAGCTACAAAATCTTAATTAAAACGTAAAAATGACCAGTTCCTAGAGCTACCGTATAAGGAAGACCTGTGAAGGTCTAACTTGTCACATTACAAACAAAACAGCAGCATATCAATAATTAATTGACTATTTTAATCCCCTGTCAACGTTATTCGATTGTATCGGTAATCGGAAATCGAACGGTATGTATCGATATCGTGAATCAATTCTCGTGCCTACAACCTGCGATGGTCAACCGGTCGTATTACTTCCGAATGCTTTTGAGTCATATTTTATTTTTACTATTGTTCTTTGTAAGTACATTTTCACTGCTGGCACACGGGTCTATAATCTCTGTGAAGGAATAGAAAACAATCCACTACGCGAGCTCAATACAGGTTAATGTCACATTCTTATGATAAATGTCTTCGATTATTTGAATCTGGAACATGACGTATTCCTGTTGTTTTTTTTTTGTAAGCAACTTGTATATTAAAGAAATAATACGAGTTGCTATTTTGGTTTTAGTTTTGACAATTGACACTCGAAGGATTTTTTTTATTCCATAATGCCCGCACATTAAGCAATAAAAAGTATAGTAGAAGCTTCGCTTTTGCCTAGATTATTTATTTATTTACTGGTCACATTAAACGATAAACAAATGTTGTAAAATTGTTAAAAATAGAATGTGATTGTTAAACATAATATGCTCAGTTTTTCATTTTTTAATGCCACAGGAGTCGTGAATATAACCATTACTTTGATAAAATAATCTAATCAAAGTACAGTCAGGTTTACAACTTTTCTACCAATTTAAATAGTCATAGTACAATACAAGTAACGACACAATACAACTGTCATTCTTTGACAGTGCCAAGCAATAGCTGTACCTCAGATTTAATACATGGCAACACTTGTTTAAAAGTAAAATTCTCTGCCAGTACTATGTCACACACATACACCATTACGTTTGTAAAAAAAAACTTTCAAACCTAAGAATAATTCTAATAGAGACGTCACAGTACCCACCTCTAAACACCGTCATATCACGTTTTTATCACAATAATCACGTCGTCATAATTGTGACGTCCTGCATTTAATGTCGCGTCGAAAGTCGTCCGGGGGGTTATACAGGATGTGCACATTTACTAGACAGGTATACAGGTTGCTGTTTTGAGAGAAAATTCTACTCATGAATGAAAGATTTTCTTCTGTTTTGTGTCGGGAAAATATGTGTTGTTGAAGGTTGAAAGTTGATCATGCACACCAAGCATTCCGTACAGACTTGCGACATAAACGACTTTATCTTTTGACTGCGTATACTTAGAGATATGATTTTTCTACAGCTCCAAGAGACTTGAGTATGTGGTTTTAATTTCAACTCGATTCCTTTTCGCGTTTCCGAGGTAAAGAGTCTTGACAGACAGATGGATAACAAAGTGATCAAATAAGGGTTCCGTGTTTTCCTATTGAAGTACGGAACCCTAAAAAGGAAACATCTGAAATAGTTTATTAGTTAGTCTTATAATTAACGATAAAGATGAATGTAGAGTTTAAGAGTTTCGAGATTTGGTATTAATCTCAACCTAATTTCCTTAAATCTGTTTTAGGTTACAGACTAGTTTATTTACTTACCTTGACAAATGGGTAGTTAGTTTATGAAAATCACTAGAAGTAGGAGCCTTATATGCAATTTTTATTCAAGAACTTATTTATATAAGTCATAACGTTTATGTATTTGCATCAGTAATGACGTATTGACTCTCCTCTTTAAATAAATGGTTTACAAACAAACACAAAATAAACAGACAAATATAACCAGGATATGTTGACCTGTCCTTTTTCAATATTTAAAGTAACAGTGATTCATCTTGAAGTACTGCAGAGGTCTTCCTTAACTGGACTTTAAAAGTACTTGCGATTTCACAGACTTAAGTGTTGAATAAAGTTATGGTCTTTTTAGTATGTTTAACTATTTTGTAAGCAAAAACTCAATTTGTTTTGTATTAAAATTGCTTATTTGTTAGTTTGGCAACAAAATTGTCATTCACATAACTGAAATTAGTTTTGAAATTAATCGTTTTTTTCTCAGTCGACAAAACATCGACTAACTTAAACTGCAGTTACAACACTGTCCGAAAGCTTGTTCACATTAGCGGGAAAATTGTATTTGTTGATAATGTGAAACCGGTTTGAAGTATGGCTGTATGTATGCCTTTCCATGGATTGTGGAAAAGTGACCAGCATCAAATGGCCATTGACCAGGGAGGCCAAAGACCCTAAAGGTTATTATCTGTCCTTGGGACTACGTCTCGTTTTATAAGTGTGAAGTCGTGACAAGAATAAAATTAAAAAAGGTAATGATGTCTCTCGAGTTTTCCCTGTCTTTGACAAATTAATCATACCTAGCTACAGTATCATCATCATGATCTGCCTAGCCTTTTCCTAATCTTATTCGGAAATAGCTGTGCCCCGCGGTTTCTCCCCTGTAGACTTGAATAAAATTAGCTTATGTGTTAATCCAGTAAAGAAATAACAAACATACACATACAAACTTTCGCCTTTATAACAATATTAGTGTGATTATTTAAGGGCAACTATTAAAATTTTAAAAAAGCTACAGTTATTTTAAAATAGTAAGGAAATACGTAAAGGTTTTAATTAATGAAAATGATGGCGGTAAAATATAGCTTTATTAATCTAAAGTTCTACCCGAAATAGAATCCAGACATAACAACTAAAAGAGTGACTAATGCATTCGAGTTATGTCATATGTCCTTTATATTTTTTCAAAGAAATACAAGATCCCCACTAAAATTAGTTTAACCTTAGAGTACACAGTCGACCTCACATAAGGTACCGCTAATTTCATATTCACACACAACAGGTGCCACTCTAAATAACATTAAAAACATAGACAAACAAAAGTCAAAGTACGACCTTCATTTTTATTAGCACCATAGAGTTTTAAATGCATTTTTAGAAAAACCATAGACAGTTGTATCAATGACCTGAAGTTTGTAGCTAGCCGAATTAAGATTCGGAATTTAAAAAGTAAATAGAGTTTTGGTGCTTTTATTCGGGTCTAGAAATCTTTGCATAACAGAGCGTAACGGCAGACAATTTTTTTTTTAAAGTAACAATTTTGACTGAGCTGATTAAGAGAGTTAACGGCAACAGCAGTGGTTGTATGAAAGATAACCTATTAGTAATCCTTACTATAATATTATAAAAATGAAAGTGAGTTTGTTTGTTACGCCTTCACGCCTAAATGGCTGAACCGATTTTGGTACAGAGATAGTTGGGACCCTGGAGACGGACATTCAAAAAAAATTAGATATGAGGGAGAAAGAGGGAAGAAAAGGGAAAACTTAGCATTTCTATTACTAAGCGTAGCTATTAATAAGGCGCAAGGGCAAAAACTACAGGTAGCCGTATATCAGGAAAGGGGCACTGTGTCACCTTGAATTAAACGCGAGCGAAGCCACAGGCAAAAGCTAGTCTTTCATACAACCACTGCTATTGCCATTAATTGCTGCTGATTGGTATTTCCTAAAACCTAACTTTTACCGAACCAATAACTTTTTTTGTTTAGCTCCTCTTTGGTTGACCAAAAACAAGGAACTATTTTGACAGCACTGTGTCAACAGGTTTCAGGTCAGAAGTGTACCATAATATGTATATGCCAAAAGTTATGACTCGCTGGCATACCATAATATTATTAGGTCATAAAACAAACACGTTTTCAGTTTTTATTATGAGACCTAAACCTTCTTGATTATCTTTGACGGTCTTTAATTGCTAATTAAAATTGTAAATGAATGTTTTCATATACCTACAAACGTTTCCGATATTAAAATTACAGCAATAAAATGCGTGTTTTGTGCAGGAAGAAAAACTATATATTTTTAATGTCATCTTGCAGTTCAACCTAAGAGGTTGTCGTCTGCTTAGAAAATAACTATAGTAAGCAACCATTTTATATAATTTGCGCTTTTTAATCGGACTAGTGGGAGGCTGTTACTCAGAAGTGGGATAGAGCAGGCTAAGAAAATGTAAATAGAAATGATTATCACTGTGTTGAGTCAATGTTATTGAATTCAGTTTACGATTTAGGAATTGATCTATCAGTACGCTATTAAGGCTCGTTTGCACCTGAAATCTTTAAAATGCGTTTCGCACAAAACCTGATTGCAAATGATCGTCGTATAAAAATTTCAGAAACATCATACATTTTAAAATATGAAAACGCATTCACTGATGTTTAGTGCAAACGGACAAGTATGTCGCAGTAGACAGCGGAACATCTTTATTTTTATCCAAGTAGGTATTTATCCAGCCAGGTCGGTCGACTACCCTTGTGACCTCCTTATTATAAATAAAAGAACAAAATCATCAACAAACCTTTTTGCGTTAGATAAAAATGAGATAAATGGATTAGAAGGGTTTATATCGTCAGCCCGTGAGTTTATTACGCACATTTTTAATAATATTTGGCGCCAAAATGGTGTTGTAAACGAGTCTCAAGCAGACTTACCTCTGTTGACACTGAAACCAGTTGGGGAATCCCGAAATGTTCATAATTTCCGCTGAAAGACGTCGTATGCTAGACAGACTAGGATCGTACTTCAAGTCTCGCCACTTCGTCTGGTCCTCCGCTTCTCTCATGAGTTGAATTCCTACTGTTTTCTCCAGAACAGCAGTCCACACCACACATATAAATGCAGCAATGCTAATGTATACAAAGAATTCGAATTTTGCGCCAACACCTAGCTCGTCAATGTTAATACATTGACGAGCTAGGAAAAAGAAAGCAAAATGAATAATATCCTTGATGAAAATTCATACGATAATGATTCTTATTACGCTGATTTTTCCCCTAACTCTTTTAAATTCCTGTGTAACTAACAGTGATAATTTAATACCAAATCCTAAGCTAAATAATCACACAGTAATGTGTTTTCTACATAAATTTACGGTCAGTGGTTAAGAAAGCTGACCGCTGCATGTGGGTCGCGGTTTTGATTTCCACCTCAAGGAAGTTATTGCAATGAATGAATTACGACATTCAACAAGTCTCCCACGAATTGTGTGAGTTGAATTACATTTGTATGAGGTTTGGATGGAAATTGAGACAAATATTTGTGCCAATTAAAGCTGGTGTGTGAATGAGGATCTGTTTCACTCGTTGATAAATGATGTTTCGTATTTCTCTTTTCGTATTGAAAAGTGTTATTCAAATTTTCTAATGGTAGCAAGTTGACCAAAATATGATGGGACCCCGTAAAAAAATGGCATTTTAGATTTATGATTAAAACAAACAGACTGACTATTTCATAAGACTTTTTTGCTGTTGGAAATCATCAAATAACTTCACCCGCTTTGGGCGGAGCGGGGGGGAGTGTCAGACTTTTATCTAAAAACCCACCTATGTTCCTTGTTATGCCCTTTATGTTCCGAGGCCGTGGTATCTCTTTCAAACAATTCGCAACCCCGGCAAGCGGTGGCCCTGGCGCGTCCACTTATAGAATCATCATGACTCATCCTTCTCTTCTGAATATTTCTCATCCAATCTTACAAGTTGTACACACGGCGGTGCCTATTCTATACAAAACCAGTTTATGCGCATCTATCATTATATTGGACATCGATACAAAGCGAGGTCTTGTTATACTGAAATTTATAGCTTGAACTGCTTGAAATCCTATACCAAGACTTTGCCGACAATCATGACGACCAGATCGATATCTGTTGCACTTCACTCACACACACTCACTATTGTTTAGCTATATTATCTGATCATGTTGAGCACACCGTCATAAACATTGTTAAAAAAATATATTGTTAAGTGTTATTTCTGTACCTTTCTTGTCTTTTACTTTTATTTTATTTTTGCTATCTGTGTTTACCGCATCATATTGTACACTTAATCAAATTCTTTGTGACATTATCGTTTTTATTTATCAGTGTAACAATTGTAGGAAACCTATAAATAAATAAATATGTCGTCGCTTGTAAGTCTTTAGGTCTTTAGGTACTGTTTTATTATGACTCAATTATTTTTAATAAAAGTACCGTATTTATCTAAGTTAGTTAAAAACCTAGGTGCTTGTGAAATAGATTACTCATTATGTACTCATCATTTTCATAGATTTCCTGTAAAAGTTCTGAGAAAACTAATGTTTGTTTTATTAAATCATGCTTGACAAGACATACATCCTGTTCGGATTACAGTACAAGTTCGTAAATGGTCCTTAATTATTTGCAAATATAGTAAAACACTTCCTGGCTAATTATTATTTGTAAACCTTTTCATACAATTATTCCGTAAGAAAAAATCTATGGTTTTCTTAGTAAAACTTTTAAAGTAAATTGTTATGCATGTTATTATGACAAGGGACAAAACGCATGCGACAAAAAGAGTGATAGACATGAATGTTGCTGGATGGAGAGGAAGACTAAAGAAAAGATGGATGGATTGTGTTAGAATGTCTGGTGACATTGCAAGTTTTTGTTCTAGACCCTATCTGGGATATCAAATCATCTAGTTACGGAGATAACGGGGGCCAAAGTATTTTTTTTAAATACAAATATCATAATTTTACTTTAAATATCTCCACAACCCTCGCATTATTCAATACATCCATTGGAACAAAGTTTGATTGCGGTACATTGAGTCCTAACGTAAAACGTGATATTTTACCGCTAAGAAAAGGTGGTTTTCCAGCAATATTTTTTGCGTAGGATTACTTAGTTTGATATAGAGGATGTTTAGTTAACCCATTTGTACAGGGCCTGTTTTTACCTTGTAGCTACTACACGGTATTATCTATCGACTATGACTGAATTTCACCAATAAAACTGAACGCGATCAGGACAGCTAATCCGCGTCAAAGTGTATGTCATAGTAATTAATACAACGAATAAATTGATCGTCATTTGTTATTTTCTTCGCATCATAATTCTTTGTTCTTCTAAATTCAAAATGAAGCTCAGTAGAACAATATGCAATTAAACCACGTTGTGTAACATAGATACAGCTAGGGAATGCAATCTCGAGGCGAGATCGCAAATTCGAGATCTCGCGAGATTAGAAATGTCAATCTCGCGAGATCTCGGGAATTTCGAGATCTCGGCTGAAATTTAAAAAAATATCGTTTTTCTTAAGTAAGTAAAACGCAAAGAAAACAGCTTAGTTTTCTTTATTACGAGAGTAAGATACAGAACGAAAATTAAAAAAATTAACATCTCTCACGGTAAAGAATTTTAACAAAAAATAGACTCTTTATTGCGCAGTAAACCGTTCTTATTTTTCATTTAAGAGCATGGATCATTAATGTAGTAAACGGTTACAGTAACTACTTATCAGTAGACTTAAGTTGAACCTATGTTAGAGTACAAAAATAATAAATATAAAAGAAACAAGTCTTATGAATGGTTTTGGAAATAACTCCTTATAAAACATCATCAGCGTAAATTGCGAGCGTAATGCGTCCCTGACTGCCGCCATTCAATCTCGTCAATCTCGGCCGAGATCTCGTCATTTTATGCTTCGAGATTAATCTCAAAAAATAAGGCGAGATCTCGCGAGATCTCGATCTCGCGAGATCGAGATTGCATTCCCTAGATACAGCCGTGCCATCGTTTCGTGTGAAGATGCGTTATGTAAGGCAGAGCGTGCGCGCATCGCGACCCGTGATGATTGATCTCAATCGTAGTAACTTGGTTCGAATGATGAATTGTGAGATCTTATTGGTTGTGACGAATGTTTGTATGATTTGACCTGATTAGCCTTTTTAAGGGCAGCGTTTTCTTTTTTCAATAATAGACAAGCTCGGTCACCCCTGCCCATCCCTTTGCATTAGACTTATAAATAAAAATAAGGATCCGTTACAAGCGTGCCCTTTGGTGATAACGAGATAATAGGAAAAAAAAAATTTGGTGTACCTACAACGCTCGGATGCGGTTTTCAGAAGTTTCAGCTTAACTTATCTTTTTTTCACTAACGAAGAAAGTAGGGTACTTTTTCTACGACATAAAGTTCTAAAAGGTAATAAAACGATCAACGACACCACATAAAGAATTCAAGTTGTTATTTTTTCTGCGTCTAACATTGACATTAATACGGTTGTAGTATCTGTAATTTAGATTTATAATTGTATACCTCCATAGTGTTTCATACAAAAACAGTTACGGCTAAGTATAATCGTGTCAATGGCGAACTAAGAATTCGTTTCGCATAATTTTAATAGATCGTTAGTTTTCAAGATCGCTGCCGTTTTTTTCTCTTATTTGTATTGTAAATGGTTTTAAAACAAAACCGTCTAAGTATATGCCAACCCGGAAGTCGCTTACTTTGTAAGAATGAGGATTTTGTGCAATCGTTAAGTTGGATATAAAGAAAAAATGCTCATAGTCTCTGGTGCTTAAAACCTAAGATTTATTTTGTAAAATGTTCCACCTCTTTAAACTTGACCTCCATGGAACATGTCACCGGAAATTAGATAACACAAACAATGAAACTTCCTATTTCCGTTTGTCTAGTCAACACTTTCTTCGATTTAGTACAATGTGTTACAGTGTCCTTTTATTGCGGAAAGGCATGGCTTCAACAACCTTGAGTAGTAAAGATAAAATTAAATTGCCAAAAACAAAAGATTTATAGATAATGAGCTGAACGTCCAACGACAATTTGATAAACCTAGTGTTAATTTCAATTCGAACCACGCATTGTCTCGACGATCGCGTCCAATGTCATGTTTCTAACACCAATTTTGACATAAACGCCATCTTGGATACGTACGAATTTGGTATTTAAATCCACCTGTCAAGTATCGTCTTTCGTTTGACAACGAGCTGCACGATTATGAAAGGTTTTAGCGCACGCGCCACTATTTGTGTTACTGGGTAAAGGGCAGACGTGCTGGGTAAAGCGATCTATTATGATACCGCGAAAAAACCGCTTTTGGGCTGCCGCAAAGCCATTTCATCATCTGCCTAGCCTTTTCCCAACTATGTTGGGGTCGGCTTCCAGTCTAACCGGATGCAGCTGAATATCAGTATTTTACATGGAGCGACTGCCTATCTGACCTCCACAACCCAGTTAGTACTGGGTAATACGATACCCCTTGGTAAGACTGGTTGTCAGACTTTCGGGACACTGACTACCTGTAACGACTGTCAAAGATCTACAAATGACAGCCGGGACCAACGGCTTAACGTGCTTTCCGAGGCACGGAGGAAACTCGGTATGTAACGGGTGGTCACCCATCCACAGACCAACCTAGGCAAGCGCGGCTTAACCTAAAGATCGGCCCGAGCGGCTGCTATTATTTAGCCACGAGCTCCTCAAAGCAAAGCCATTTATAAGGAGGATAAAAATGTATGTCGTAACTCTAATTCATCATGGTTCAAATTTGGAACGTATCTACTTAGATTCTCGTAACATTGAAAGATGGTAAATGATTCGATACTGTTCAAACAAAAATCGATTAGATTCAAATTGCATTCGATTAAATCGATGTCGCAACTTCTAATTTTTATTTGCTCAAGATATCGGATGTTTCTAGCTTTCTATGGATTACAAATGTCTTAGTAATCGATTCCAAGGGACCTTTGGTTGACCTCGATGTTTAGAACCTTTGACTCGGTTGCGATGATGATTTGCAAGTTTATTGTCCACGTAACTTTAATGCGTTTATAATTGATGTGGCCGGTTTTTTTATGGGTAAATAAGTCTCCATTGAAAAGACGTGTTTGTTAACTAAGTCACTAACCGGTTAAACTACTGTGGGGCGTTTTGTTTCTATGATCTGCGGAAAATTTCTAATGTATATTGATGTTTTGGTCGTCACGTTTATCAAGCTACTTATTTATTCCCAAATCGTTCGTTATGAATTAACTATTATTAATACTTGATTTCTATATGTCATTAGTTCCATTAAGCGTTGCGAAACGGGAGGTCAAAGAGCAGTAACTTTGCATAAAGCAAGAAACACGTTTTCCGGAATAAATGACGTTTTAGACTCAAAAGACCAGTTTCTTGACAATTATATTTTAGTCTATGGAATTGCTAGATTTCAGTGTCTTTGAAGGACAAAGATGTATAGTAACTTAATACGGTATTGATTTAAACATCGGAAATATTCCAAACACAAATAAACTTAACAAGAACAAATTGACGAAAACATTACCTTCGTATCTTGGGGAAATTGAATAATATTGTAGGCCTTAACGTTTACTCACCCGAAATAAAAATAAAGAGAATGCATTTTTAAAGCGAAAACGTGTGTGATATGTATATTTGTGCGTATTTTATGGAAGGGACACCTAAAAGTTTTGTTCTTTGTGCACATTTTAGGGTTTATGCCCTAAAAAAGTATGAAACCTCCTTTTTGGTGAGATTATGAGTCACGCAAGGGGTTCGTCTTGGGTCAGAACACGGAATTGGCAACATTTTTCATATCGACGCTTTTTTTTTCTTTTAACGTTGTATTTTTGGTGTCTTGATCATTGTCGTCATCACCCAGGCTCTCACTGCAGGACGTTGGCCTTTGATGACAGCAGAAGGTTTAGAAATTATTCGCATATCTTTGAATTTTTTGAAAATCCAGGTTATGTTATTTATACATTGAGAAAACGTTTCTTGTCGCACAAATAATTTCCTTTTGACTTTTTCAATGATAATATTATTTTAGATTGGTAAACTAACACATATGTATAACACACGGACTTTTTGAAATTCTCCAGAGAATTAATTATCTGTAAATGAAGAATTTCCTTAAATTCACATAGCTAAAATTCTAGCAATAAGTATTTTAGGGCCAGAACTATTAAGGCAACAACCAAAACCTCTTTCGTCGAGACCCTCACGGCCAATCTCGTTACATAGATTATCTCACAAGTCTTTCCAGCCAGCAGTAAATCATACAACAACATCTTGAGAAAAAAAAGAATCATTAAAACTGCATGCATTATGATTGCACAGAACATTAATTTATCACGATCTGTTACTTCATTGCTCGCTGGCTATCGTTCTGGATTGAATGCTTCTCGTCTGTAAAGGTCACGAGAGCAATGTGTGGGTTGTTGACTTGTAGGTTTTGTAATTATGGGTGAGTGAGTTGAGGAGAACAATTTCTTCATAAGCCATTTGAAGTTGTGATATTGATGGCCCTATCGACCACTTTTTGTTAATTCAACTATTAACAAATACCAAATTTTACGGTACATTTACCTAATTTAAAAATCATTGTTTTGTCATCAGTTGCCTAAAGCTGGTTTTCCAGAACAACGTTTATTTCAAATTGTTAGATTTCATATCTCTCATACCATCTCCCTCTAAAACTTTCCTCAAAGTTTCCTTAAGGACTCAATACTAAAAGCACTAAGTACAATATATAAACGTTGTTTCTTTATTGCAAATGATTCACAAATATTCTATGGGTTTTTTTAATAGTCGTGCAGGAGCCAATGCTTTTTTTGCGGATGGGAAATCATCAAATAACTTCCCCCGCTCTGGGCGGAGCTGGGGGGAGTGTCAGACTTGTATTGACTAAAACCCACCCATTTTCCTTCTATTGCCCTTTATGTTCCGGGGCCGCGGTATCTCTTTCGAACAACTCGCAACCCCAAGGAGCCAATGCTGAGGTAACGTTTTACAAAATTGACATAACTGTTTATCTTGTTTGGCAAACTTGACGATCTTTTTCTTCTTCATTGCGTGGTTAGTGTAAGCTGTTTTCAGAGTTTGTATAGCGCCCATGGACCCCTAGCTTAGCTGAACAGTGAACATGCCGTCAAGAAATATCTCTCAGGCATGCTGGTTTCCTTACCATGTTTTCCTTCACCGGAGCAAAATGCATTTTCCAAAACGCTTATGAATCTGAAAAATCAAAGATGTATTTTTTTTGGATTTGAAATTATTAAATAACAGACTTTTACTGACTTAAACTCATCTATGTCCTACTTTCAAATAACCCGCAACCTTAGCAGGCAGTGTCCCTGGCAGGCCCCTCTGCGAGATGTATGCTTTGGGTTCGAACTTGGGAGCTATAACTTGGCAGTCACATCGCTAGGCTATTACTGCTATCGCTTGACTGATCACTTGCCTATAATTATTGGGAACTGTTAAGAAATCAGTTGTCCTCAAGCGCCGCATTGCGCGATGCAGAGCTTACTCATGGGCCCTTAGTCGACCATCTGGAGTGTGACGGTTACCTGGCCTACCTGTCGAGAGGGTCGGTGACCTGATTATCATTTGCTTCAGTTTATTTCGTTTCTTTGTCATGTGGAACCTGGCAACAATTTCACAAAATATCTGGATTACAAGATATTAGGAGTAATTAACTTGAAACTAGAAAAAGATTTGGTTAAGTCTCGGCAAAGCCACTACCTACTGTGTCTCCTCCTATAAATCCATCCAAAGGTTGTCTTGAAAATATCGCTTTTAGCGATAAGACCGCCCATTGTGTCACCCTATTTATAAGTTGTATCCTGTTATTCTTCTAATCTGTATGGTGTACATAATAAAGAATATTCTATCTATCTTTCAAAGCTAAGTCTATCATTGGATTGGAATCGAATCAGAAAATCAAGTAGAACTTTATTTCCAGAAAGCCTGAATCCAGAAGGAAGTAAACCTTAATCAATAAAGCTGTTGTGCTGCTGGAATTTCAACCAATTATGAGATTTGACCACAAAATAAAGATTCTATCTAAACGTTACGGGGAAATTGCGAATTAGATGCGGAAACGATACGACAGTGATAGCATGTTCACTATATTCTGTGTAAAGTCTTAGTGTCTACAGCCAGTCAGCCAGCATATTCGTACCAGTTTTAAAGATACTTACGGCGCCACATCCAGCCAAACGGAATTGCTTATTTCCATACTCCTATATTTCTATGACGCACGATTACACAAATATGTTTGGCGCAATGGCTGAGCGATCGACTGCCGCGCTGCGTGTCGCCGGTTCGATTCCCGCACAGAACAAATATTTGTACGGCCTACAGGTTCCGGGTCTGTTTGTGTATGTGAGTTTAAATGTTTAAACGCACCCACAACGTTAGTAGGGCAACGTTTAAAATAAAAACAAATGAAATAACTAATTTATACATTTGAAAAGAAGTACGTATTGTATGAGATGGGTACGTAGTACTACTTATGTGATCTGTGTCAAATTATAATCTTGTATGTTCATAAACACACATATCTTTTTTCACAACTGCCCGCAACGTTGTCTCACTTACGTCAATGCTTATTTTGGACATCACACGTCAAGTAAGTATTGTATTTAATGTGGTACTCCTCTGAAGATAGTAATTACATACTTTGTTGTCGACTTGTTGGTGTAGGTCGTCACCACGAGAGGGTCGTAATGACCTGACCTGCGTTTAAAATTAGCTTTTTATATTTATTTTCACTCTCTTAAGTGGGATAAAGTTTTATTACTTGGATGAGTGGAGCTTTACACAGCTTTAGGATGCAGTCGTAGTAGCTGCATTTTTTGTATTTTCCCGCAAATTCTGAACATAATATCAAGCTTGTTTTTCTGGAGGGTTAGGCAGTGACCGAAGCGCAGGCGAGTTACGGAGTTAGTACAGACGCCTGCACATCAAGCTACTACAATCTGTCAGATTTCTTTGATAGATTTTCGACTTTATTTCTGAAGTATTAGGTTCAAGGTTCTTTGGGAAAAATTGACAGTTTCGGGTAGCTTGATGTGCAGGCTGTCTGTACATCCATTTCTAACCAGTAGATTTTTATTCCTCTCTAACAAGTTTTGTCTTTTCGTTTTACCAGAACAGAGTAATAAAAGATAATACAGGCGAAGCTCGTGGCTAAATAATAACAGCCGCTCGGGTCGATCTTTAGGTTAAGCCTTGCTTCTATAGGTTTATACGTGGGTGGATGACTACCCATTTCCTCCATGTTTAGAAAGCACGTTAAACCGTTAAGTCTCATTACCAAGGGGCATCGTACCACACAGTACCTGCTATCTGGATTGTGGCGGTCACATACAAGCAGTCGCGCCATGTTGGACTGGAATTGACCCCCATAGACCCCATAGTTGGGAATAAGCTAAGCAGATGATGAGAGAAATAAATGATTATGAGTTTTTATCAACGTCACCTCACAGCTGCGGTATTAGAAGTTTATAGAGCACATTTTCGGTCTCACTCCCGAATATAAATACAGAGTTAAACTTAGCCCTTAGCTTCCTGTCGGGGTTGCGGGTTGTTCCAAAAAGTTACCGCGGCCCCGGAACATAAGTGGCAAAAGAAGGAACATGGGTGGGTTTTAGTCAGTAAAAGTATGACTCTCCACGCCGCTCCACCCAGAGCGGGGGAAGTTTGTGATTATTAGCCATGTGCAAAAAAAGCCCTTAGCTTATTTATTTTTTGCTAGCCTGTCTGTGTTTTGCAAATGCCTACCTTTTCTCCTTCCAAAATCTGTATCTTAAGCGATCTCTCGAAAATATATTACTTAAACAATATTTGGTAGGTATCATTTCTCTCAAGAAGTTTTCACGACATTAGAAAAGCTTTAATAAAGTCGTTAATGAACCATAAAAATTTCTACATTACATTAACTATAAGCTTAGAATCTAATAACAAAAGTGAAAATGTGTCCGTTTCTCAATCACGCTACTATTACAGATTCGCGACGCCTGACATTATGCGCGGGCGCAGGTAGCTGATCCCTGGTTAACTTTAATATAAGAACCGGTCGGATGGCGCCAGATGACATAACTGGTGTGTGATGATGCTTGTATAATTAAAAAGGATGACAAAGACATTGACCCTGATTCTGATCCACCGACTAACTAAAAAGAAGAATTGGCTGTGTAATACTTCTCTGCCATCTTTGAGGAGTGGCTGGAGAGGCGCCATGGCGTCCTCACCTACCGCCTGACGCATAATCGGGCGGGAGGAAACGCCCGGGTGTCACCATTGTGACGATCGCCCGGAGGATACGGTGGAGCACACAGTGGCGGTCTGCCCAGCTTGGGCGGACGCGGCACCGCCGTGCCCTCGTAAAAAAATACAAATGATACCGTGACGTCTGACAGGGAAGAATGGAAGAAGAATAGAATGGGATAAGGGCAGGAAGGTGATGTAAATCTTCTAGAAAGATAAAAACAATAAAGAAAATGCTCTTTTGCTTAAAAAGACTCTACAAATAAAAACATACTATTTTAATGTAATGAAGTTTAAGGAACAAGTTTTCCTTAAAGAATAACAGGAACGATACTCCTTCGTTCTTTCTTTGATTTCTTCGTCTTTTGCGGACTTGAGTAGCCAGCAGTACTGTTCAACATTACCCAACTGTCACGGTTCATTTACTACATAATAATAATAATGCATAAGAAATCACAATTTCTATTCTGTAAAAGACTTCCACTCCATCTAACACTGTTATTATGACGCAAGACGTATTGTCATGTCACCGGCGCGCGCGCAGCTGTCAGCTGTCACTCGGAAACGGGAAGGAACGTGATTATCTGTGATTTTATTCGGTGACATAATGAACTTTGAATGAAAGAAATAGATGATTTTTGATCTTAGTCTTTTGTTGTGTGAACAAAATTTGTTTAGCGATTTCATTGATTACATTCAGGTTTAGGCAGAGCTGTACTTAATAGGCATCAACCAGGCACGAATCCAGGCTCCGAGGCTGCTACAGTGAAATTCCTAATTAAAGAACCCAACAACACTGACTGACCCCGAAATCGAACCCAGAACCTCTTGCTCTTCCTCCTTTAACGAGATTTCTTCGTATCCTCGCTCTGGAACGGAGTGTCAGACTTTTAGTGACTTTAGTGAAAACCCACCCATGTTCCTTCTTTTGCCCATTATGTTCCGGGGTCGCGGTATCTTTTCCGAACAACCCGCACTCCGATATGCAAGCTGTGCTAACATCTCTTTGAAGCGCGCGTGGAACACGATCGCACCATCGACACGGCACTTCCACTGCCCTCACCTTTTCTTAAACGCCATTTATTCTTGTGCCACTAAGTATTACTTAATCCTATGATCACTCACCTTAAAACCCTCGTTACGATGTCGCTCGGTGCCTAAGAGTGGATGTTCGGAAGTGGGAACTGCGCTTGCGTCACAAGGTGTTGCGTAAACGATGCGCGCACGCATACGCACAGTATTGCTATTGTTTTACAACTTGTTATAATTTGTTGATCGTTCATTTGTGTGTTTTTATGTTGGTATTGTCGTCTTCGGGTAAATTTGATATTACTCAATAACAGCGTTGTAGAAATCAAATAGGCAAAAGGTTTAAAAATACACACATCAAAAGTGTCTAGGGATCAAGCATTTTTATGCGGATTTCTTGAGATTGAGATGTGGCTTTGTAATAAATTTATGATTTTATAAATTTATATGGATCCTTTTTGGTGCATTTCATAATTTGAATCAGGAACTCTCAATCAAATTCGAGTAAAAGATGAAAATAAGCTGTCAATATTTTCCCTATAAAAACATACAACGCATTGAAGACATTATTAGTGCTACTGTTTCCCTACTACTGATTAAAACCAACGTTATTATGGAGCGGCGACGTCATTTAAGCAGGGAAGAAATGCTCAGAGCCGTGGGAATGATAGAAGCCGGCAACGTACTGTAGCTTTAGCTCTGAATACAAGTCAGAGTGTTATCAGTCGACTTTGGACACGTTACCGAAGCACTGGTACCGTGGCTGAGCGCCATGGAGGACGGTATCGCTGCACCACACGGAGACAAGACCGATACATTCAAATCTTAACTCGAAAAGCTCCAACAATAACCGCCATGATGTTAGCCGTGAGGCTTCATCACTCTTCAGGGAACTTAATTAGCGACCAAACAGTCAGAAACCGCTTGCATGAAGTGAACCTTCATTCCCGAAGACCGCTACGGGTACCACCTATAGCAATGCACAATCGTAGGATTCGATATCAATGGGCTCTTGAACACAGAAATTGGGCAGAAGAACAATGGCGTTTCGTGTGCTTTTCTGATGAGTCTCGTTTTGGTATGAGACCGGATACAAGACGTATACGACACTGGAGAACCCCTGGACGCCAACAGCGATTAAAATCCTGCCAGGAAGTCCATCCTTATAGTGGTGGAACCATCATGGTATGGGCGGGTATTTGGATCGACGGAAGAACTGAGTTGATTTGGATCAGAGGCAACCTCAACGCTCAAATTTATGCTGAGACGATTGTATCAGACGTCATCGTTCCTCTACAAGTGCAAATCGGTCCCTTATTTCAGTTAATGCATGATAATGCACGACCGCACACCGCAAGAGTTGTAAGACAGACTCTCGCCGCAGCTAACATCAATGTCCTGCCCTGGCCTGCTCAGTCGCCAGACTTGAACCCGATTGAGCATGCATGGGATATGCTACAGAGAAGAGCTCTGCCGAATATGGAGGGTATCCAGTCGCAAGAAGACCTTTTTTTGTTGTTGCAACGAACATGGGCGGCCATTCCACAGCGTGATTTGGATGAACTCATTTTGAGTATGCCAAACCGATGTTCTTGTGTTGTTAGTGTTCGCGGTAGAAACACGGATTTTTTATTTATTTCGCGTTACCGATATTTCGGCGCAGTTCCAAACGCCATGATCACGGATAAACTGACAACTGACACTGTTCATCTGATTCTGTTTTAAATGATATTAATAAGAGATTTCCTTTTTACTTCATTTTGCAAACATAAATATATAGATTAGATGTTTTCTTCTCTCACATAATCAGGGTTTGTCCCACAGTAAAAGTTGTACATAATTTTAAGGACAATGATCCCTGAAGTGAGATATTACAAGGTCAGATACGAACCTTTGTGAGTTTAGAAAATAAACGAAGAGACGAAACCAGAATGTAAACATATACTAAACCTGAGTCGAAGATCGTCAGTTTTGTAAATTATATGCACAATCTGAACACATCAAAAGGATTTTAAAGATATCAAAGGAATCGAGGTTTGCTTTCGTTTTTTTAAACAGATAAAACAAAATATGTGGTGTATATTGCACAATATGAGTTTCTTGTATGTATTTGTAACTCTATGTAATTCTCATGGCTTAAGTAACTTCAGGGTGGCGTTTCCAGCCGCTGTAGGTTTGATAGACATGTTGATTCTTATTACATCTCCTCATCTTTTATTATTTCATCGTAAAATCATAATTGATGGCATGGTTGACGCAGTGACTGAGCGATTGACTGCTGCGCTGCGTGTCGCGGGTTTGATTCCCGCGAGGAACAAATATTTGTATGGCCTACAGATAGTTGCTCCAGATCTGGCTGTGTTTGTGCGAGAATTTAAATGTTTGTAAACGCACCCTCGATACAGGAGAAATTCCTAGTGAGGGGCAACGTTTTTTTTTAAAAAAAAAAAAACATATGGAGTTTCTTGCCGGTTCTTCTCCAAAGGAAACGACCAATCTGAATCGTGTACCTTTTCTCGATATATTATAAGTGCCCATGTAGGTTGTATATAAATTGATGCTGACTATAAGAGAATATCTGCTTAGTCTTTCCTTAACTTTGTTTTCAAAAGTCGGTTTCAAAAGTAATGGAATGCAGAAGACAACCAATATTTGCCCTGGAACGACTGCTTATCTGTAGGGTTACCGTGACATCTTTAGCAGTACTTATTCCTGTGTGAGAAAGAGATGGTGCTAGACACCCTGTATAGCTCTGTCTCTTACCCTCACTGGACTAAGTTCTGTTTTAAGGCTGGCTGGCCAGCTACCCTACCATGAAACTGGGTTGTGGAGACCTCCACAACCCACTTTTTTCTGGGTAACAAGAATCAACAATACCACAGTTACATTACGATATGCAAATCAAGAAGGTAATAAACATAAAAATGTTACTACAAAATCATTTACTCTATCTTAAACTACTTCCAACTTACCTTCCTCAATACCTAGACATTATTTACGAACTAAACACAATATAATTATCATAATAATGGGAAAATTTCGTCTAAAGTTCCCATGGAAACTTGCAGGAGGTCATTAGTGCTATGTATGTATTACGAAATCAGAGACATGTATACACACAAATATTAAAGATATGTGGTTATATGAGAACTTATGACGTTTGGTACGATTTCACTTATTGTTCTTTTTCGTAAGGATCTTGCGTAAATGGAGAGTAAAAGCTGATTTGACGCAATCCTTTTTTTTGGGGAAGGAAATTATTTGAGAAATCTTTAAATAACTTCCTTCGCTCTGGGTGAGGACGGGGCGGACTAAAGACTCTTTCGAACAACTCACGACCTTAATTTAGCTCAAGTTACAAACAAAGAACGCTTTATTTTTGTTCCAAAAATACAATAATTTTGGTATAATTTTCGCCAACACATGACGATATTATAATCCTGACAGTGTTGCAAATGATTAAAACAGTTATCACACATATATTATAAATGCGAAAGTTTTGTACGTTTGTGTGTATCTTTGTTACTCCTACACGACCAAACGGCTTAATGGATTTGGATGAAATTTAATACATACCAAAATGGGTTATATTCTGGATCAACACAAGCTACTTATGATCCCAAAAACAAGCGGTGTTTCTGTGAGATGATGAAAGAACTCGGTATTTTTTTTCTCGGGGTAATACTGCAGGGCGCAGCGAGTAACATGGTACACACGACAGCACATCAACCTACACAAAACCATTTTAACCTGATCTCTCTAATACGGGTGTGCGATCCGTGGTAGAGAGATCAGGTTATAATAGTTTAGTATAGGTTGTCCTGCCGTCGTGTTTACATCGTAATGTTCCAGGATATTGTTTTTATTAAGAATTGATTATTCGATTCAGGTGTTCTTTGAAGCCGGATTTTCACATCTGGTTTCCGATAATTAAAAAATATATACGTGCATTCCAACATTCACTTCTAAGTAAAACTCACGGTGTAGTCGTTATTTCATTTGAAATTCTAATTTCACATAATTGTTATGTATTATGTTATGTAAATACACACATGTGAGTTAATTTTGTTATGTATAAGTATGAGAAATTTTGACTTGTTTAATTGTGTTTTTGGGACTAGAAAATATTTGTTTTCTTCTGAGAGCGTAAACAGTCCAGTTTTAGAATAATTTATTTTAAATATATATATTTTTTAATTATATTTTATAAATATAACGAACATTTTTTTATAATAAATAGGAAACATGACATCTCTCCTACAATTCCTGAAGGTTTAACTAGAGATGTGATAGTAGGAGAGCCTATTGGCATCAAAATAATACTGACGACAACCAAATTTCTGAACCCTGCATGACTCACACTATCAAAATATTCTTTGACCACAGATAAAAACAATGTAATAAAAATCTCTCATTCTCAGAAAATCAAGTGTATCAAATAACATATTATTAGACATTATATCATTGGAACACATTATTATTTTCTTACATGCGAGATTTATTTGACATTCTAAAACGTATGACAAATAAATTAAAAGTATTTTATTGGTTTACGTTATCAGAAAAAATACAAGAAAATTGTAATTTACAACGTTGTAAAGTTTGTTTTTTTTTGTCGACAATCGAATTTCATAGTCACCAATTTGTTTTCACTGTATTAAATATGGCAGTTTTTATAGGAACTGAGAACCGGTTATTATGCACAAAACCCGTTGATAAAATATGTTGGTGACACATTTTTATTGCTGTGTTAAAACTTTAATAATCTGAATTTATTAAAATGATTTTTCTTTTCCTTCATCAAATTGATGTCTTTGATCACAAGCTGGTGCCCGCGTGATATCGAAAAAAAAGTATCCTATGTGCTGCTCCGGTCTATGCAGTTTAAAGATTTGAATGTGTATTGTAGATAACTAGCCGGAAAACGCGGCTTCGCCCACGTGATGATAAAAAAAAGTATCCTATGTGTTATTCTAGACTATAATCTACCTCTGTGCCAAATTTCATCAAGATCCGTTCAGTAGTTTTTTCGTGAAAGAGGATCAAACATACATCTATACTCACAAGCTTTCGCATTTATAATATTATTAAGTAGGAAGTAGGATTGGATCTAAAGGCATAAAATCACGCCTGTAATCCTCTAATTGTAAGGCAGAGGTATACCTAATCCAGGGTTGCGGATTGTTCGAAAGAGATACCGCGACCCCGGAACATAAAGGGCAATAAAATTAATATGGGTGGGTTTTAGTCAGTACAAGTCTGACACCATGTCATAGAAGACGAGCTTGATGCCATCAACCGGGCACTACCTTCCGTTGCTGCTACTGAGAAATTCATGAAGGAAAAACCCAACAACATTTTGCCCAAACCGGGAATCGAACCTAGGACCTCATGCTCGGAAGTCGCGCTTTTTTGCCCTGGGCGGAGCTGGGGGGAGTGTCAGACTTTTACTGACTGTAGTCAGTAAAAGTCTAAACCCATCCATGTTCCTTCTTTTGTGTTCCGGGGCCGCGATATCTCTTTCAAACAACCCACCCACCCCTCGAGGCAGTCATCTAAATTCATGAATCTAAAGATGGTAGAAATAAAACTATTAGAAGTCTTGATTGTTTTTCTATCTCCGTTTAATCTAGGTATTATTTGATGCTTAATTAAGAGCAGTTAATTAAGTGCCTGACGATAAGTAAAGGTCACCGTTTTAATGGGATTTCCCAATTTGTTCGTAACCGGTGTTACGTATTCGTATTACTAAGAAAATATAAGCATCTAAGATAATTTCGCTCTTATTTTATTGATGGTCTCTTCTTGTTAATTGGCGAATTTAAAAGGTCGTTCGTATTCGAGGAAACTTCCTTTATAGATCAGATTGCTAATCTAGTTTGGTAGAGGTGTACCTACTCCGGGGTCGCGGGTCGTTCGAAAGAGATACCGCGGTCCCGGAACATAAGTGTTAAAGAAG
Source organism: Ochropleura plecta (assembly GCA_905475445.1). Lineage (NCBI taxonomy): Eukaryota > Metazoa > Arthropoda > Insecta > Lepidoptera > Noctuidae > Ochropleura > Ochropleura plecta. The sequence goes on along the minus strand of FR997738.1, from coordinate 8,643,434 downwards.
GAACATGGGTGGGTTTTAGTCAGTACCAGTCTGACACTCCCCCCCGCTCCACCCATCAGCAAAGAAGTAAGTAAGTAGGTACACCTTGTACCTACTAGTAACACCCACATTTCGACAGTTTTCAAGTCGCAGGTTACTGGGCACAAATACAAACTCCGTAGTTGCTTCTGAGAAATTCCTGATGTAAAAACCCAATAACACTTTCTTTGGGAAAGTGTTATTGGGTTTTTACATCAGGAATTCCGAACCCGGGATTCGAATCTAGGACCTCATTGAACCTACAAGTATTTGACCCTTACACTAGCGAAGAAAGGATAACAGTAGAATGTGTCGTGCTCCTTAAACAATTTGTCGCAGGTTGGGGATTCATAGACATTCGTTTTTTTTTTAATTTGATGCCATTTGCGCCAATGTAACATACAAGCGCAAATCCTGCCGACAAAACTGCGTTTTTGGAACAAATTTGGTCTAAATAAATGATTTATTTATTTATTTTATTATACTCAGCAAGCGCTTGCGACTACAGTACCAACGATGCCTCGTTGTCATTTAGTTTTAAATATGATCTATATTTTCTCATGAAGTTAAGTAGTAAGTATATAATTAGAAACCTGTTTGCGAAATAACAGCTGTTATTGTGATCACCTTTATCAACATTGCGTAACATTTGATCCACTATGAGCGAACAAGGCGCCATCATAACTCGGCCAGCATTTACTTTGTTATGAAATTAATTAAAATCCAATCATTAATAAATTAATTATTCAAAATGTTATAATTATGATAATTATTTTAATTTAAAATTCAAAATTTGATGTATGAGCCTTTATTTGGCATGTTTTGAAAACGAGATAATTAATGTGTAGTTATATTTTTTTTTGTTCAAAATGTTATCTTGATTTGATGCTATTTTTCATTTTTAAATCAATAAATTGTCAGTTTATAATGAAACCGATAAGGTCATAATTAATACAAAATTATTGTACAAGATCTATTTTTGGTAAAATCTTATTTAAATAGTGAACACGATAGTAATTATGTCTTGAAATATATTCTAGAATTCTTTGGCAAACATGACAATGAATAATAAATACATGTAATTATTAGTTTTCGAATATTAAACATTATTAATCTTGTTAAAAGTTAATTTCCATATAAGTTGTAAATTGAGGCAACATTTCAGGAAAAACGCGTGTTCAACCTTTTTTATAAATATGACTTTTAAAACCCAAATTAAAAAACATTATAATTGAAACACTAATTGATACGTTTGTTTCATTTTGACCGAAAATTAATAAATATTAACGATCTCAAAACTTATTAAAATGAAACAGAAAAAGTTTAATAAAAAGTTATTTTTTATTAAGTTCTAAGGAGGTGTAATAATTATGAAGCGCTTTTTGTAACTCGTTTATTTTTGATTGAAAATAAATTACCAACTCATTTACTTTGCTGATACCAAAATAGATTAGAAATGATACGAAAAGCAACGAGGCTTTTCGAAAGCATGAGGAAGAAATCAAAACAGTAGGTCCTGTACAGCTGTAGACAATAGACCTCAATCCAATCCAACTTGCATGAATTACTTCGTTGAGATTCCGTACCTTTAAAAGAAAGCCACGACAAGATTGATTCTGGATTAAGATATCAACATTTTGCTTTGGTATATATTTCGTACAAGTGGTCTATATTTCGCCAGTTATTTTTAAGGCCCATGTAATATGGGACGTGCCTATTACCATCAACCATTAAAATCCAGGCTCCATGGTTGCCACCGAGAAATTCTTGATGGTAACACCCAATAACACTTTGCCTGACCCCGGAAACGAAACCAAGACCTTATGCACAGCAGAGACGTCCGCGTCCACTAAACCAGCAAGGCATTCTGTCAATAAAAAAACATTTTAATATTCTCTATTCGAAAAAAAATACTGGAAAACTTATATACCTAATGTCTTCCATAGTTAAAAAGGACGAGGGATTCAAAACAAAAAAAAACTTTATTTTATATTCTCTGTCTTCCTGAAAACCTAAGAGTATTTATCTTAGCAATACCAAACAATAGCCTACAACAATTTCAATCACACCTCCGCCTAACAAATGACGTCATAAGACTGAGTGAAAACGAAAGTACAACGGAGAACGAAAGTGGCCGAAGTGTGCCGAGCGTTGCGCGCGCGCCACATACGCTGTTACGTGGCGAGCTGACCTGGATGTTTGAGCTGGTTTACTGCTTGCTTGGATTACTTGCTCCAATGGATTTAGCTACTGTTGAATGTTGCTGTTTGCTAGGGATTTTTTCCGCCACTTCTTCATTCCTGGTGATATACTGAGAAATTGTGAAAGACTGCTTCGGGTTTGATTTTCACGAAAAGCAGCTGATTCTCAGCTAATCAATATAGATGACGTTTCTTTTAAAGTGGACTAGTCTTTGTAAATCAGGTTTTTTATCAGCTATGCATGTCGGGTGTCACCTGAAGGTCGTCCCAAAACCGTAGCTCCTGGGCAAAGGAAATGGGGCAAAATCAGCTGTGCCAAATAAATTTATATGTGTAGAAGGGTTTATATTGTTTGTTTTCTTCTTAGTTGAGATACATTGGGTCCAATAAAGTAATTAATCTTTTAATGACTGACATGGGCGTCAGTGAATTGAGTGCACACACATTATACAACAGCTGTGGAGCCTTTTTTTGCGAATGGGAAATAATTTCCCCAGCGGAACGGGTGGGGAGTATACTGACTAAAACCCAACCATGTTCCTTCTTTTGACCTTTATGTTCCGGAGCTGCGGTATAACTTTCGAACAATGCTCAACCCCAGCAAGTGGTGGCCCTGGCAGCCTATGTATTGCTGTCATCTCATTGAGGCGCACGTGGAACACGACATCTCCGTCAACACGGCCAGCTATCGAGACCTAGTCTATAATTTTGTTTTCATTGTAACGAGCTGGTTGCGCTAATATCATACATTGGTTAAGTCCGTGCATCGTTGTTACAACAATTAAAACGATAAACGGATAAAAACACTATCTAAGTAGTGAAGTAGAGAATAATTAATTCTACACTCAAATAAATCACATGCATTTTATTTTATTAACGGAAACCGACTCTAAATACAAACTAATCGTGGTTTTAACCGACGATTAAACAATTCACACGCGATCTTAAACGTTCCTTTGTTATCCAAGAAAATTAACACTGTCATTAAAAACACAATTGTTTTCGGAAACGACAACAATTAACCATAAAGAATTTTGAAATATTTCCTTCCGGATTCGAATATGGCAGCATTTTTTTTTAATTGAACGAGGCAGAATGTCGCAATGGCCTTGGCGTGATTAAAAATAAACCAGGAAATGAACGAACGAACGTATGAATGAGAGATTACTTGATTAGTTCAGTGGCCTTTTATAATCTGTTCCCAATTATATTTTGTGTGATAAGAAACGGATTTAGGTATTGTTCCAAGTTATTCTGTTCCGTTACAATGTCCTAGTCATTAATTTTAAATTAGATTTTTAGGTACTTGTTTTAAAAGTCAATCATTGGAATGTGTTCCGGCTTTTTCGGAAGCCGTTATAAAGATATTTAATATTTCGATTTGCAATTTGATAATCTTAATTTGAAATGGAGGTTGTCTGCGCAATTGCCTTTTCAAATTCAACATCATATAGGTCCCTAGGTTACGAAATATATTATATATTTCTTTTCGATATTGACTGAATTCAAATATTCTATATCGACTAAATTAAAGCCACAATCCTACTCTCTACTAATCTATGGACGGATGCATCACTCCGCTTCACAAATTACTCACCTACCATATGCTTACAAAATTACATAAGGAAAATCTCCTTTCAAACCACAAAGAAAGTGCGTATTCATCCTAAAACCACCTATTCATACCAGCTGTAGTCCAACCAACCTAAAAGTGACATTTTGACAGCATAGCATAGACAAGCGAGAACTTCACACAGATTATATAAGTACTTTCTATTGTTTACTCTTATTATATGTGATGTTATAATGTAGAGTATTTGGTCTATGTGTTGTGAAATGTTGCAAGGCTATGGGAGTTCGCTTTGAAGGTGAGTTGATGATTTCTATATGCCAGTGTGTATTGTGTGTTAATAGACAGGATGTTTGCATGCTTCTGGTGGATGATGAGAATCCTTTTTCTATTTATTGTTGTCTTATAAATGTTCATTACCAATATCCCTTGCACTAAAAAAGTTGTAACAAAATTATAAAAAAAAACTTTTTTAAATTTAATCCTTATTCTTTTACGTACCGACAGTCAATTAATTATTTAGCTACGAGCTCCTTGTCACAGACTTGTCCCATTCAGTGAGTATATGCCTCCTCCATTTTGTGTCATTCTTCCTTGGTCTGCTTAAGTCTTACCCGCGTACTTGCGCCTGTCAGGGTCATCGTCTGCCGGGTTTTATGGGTTGTTCCAAAGAAATAACGCAGCCCCGGAACACAAAGGGTAAAAGAAGAAACATGGGTGGGTGCTTTTAGTCAGTACAAGTCAGACATTCCCCCCCCCCGCTCCGCTTAGAGTGGAAGTTATTTGATGAAGTCCCATGCTCAAAAAAGCACCAAACCCCTTAGCAAATTTTTTTTACCATATGCATCCGCAAAAATAAAAAAGAAGCCCGTACTTCTGTCGCCCACCCATTTATTTGGCTCTTAATCTGTCAACACTTCTTCTACCATCTATTGGCGACCATAACTCGGATGACTCGCGAAAAACCACTAACAAAGCATAATAAATCATTCCCAATCCATCTTCAATTAGTCTACCATATCAAATTGTACAGCAACAGTCATATTTCACAAGACCACTAATGCGCCGTTTCCTTGCAAACCACTAACTACTGCAGTTTTTCACACGAACACGATGTAATTCTGTGTGTCCGTTTGTTTCGACCTTCTGCTGTTGAGAAATAGCGCTCGCGAAATAATTTTAATTTATTGTTTTAACTCTTACTTTTATTCGATTTGTTTAATGATCGTTTTGACTTCGTTTTAAAGTAAAAAGTGGTTAACTGACTCACTGACCGATAACGCTACAGCGACGGCACGGTGGCGCAGTGGCTAAGCGATTGACTGTTGCGCTGCGTGTCGCGGGTTCCATTCTCGCACGGAACAAAAATTTGTATGGCTTTCAAATCGTTGTTTCGGTTCTGGCTGTTTGTGTATATGAGTTTAAATGTTTGTAAACGCACCCACGATACAGGAGAAATTTCTAGTTTAGGGTAACGTATAAAAAAAATGAAAGAAAAGAAACCTATACGGTTGAGTTAAGGATCACGTACGTAGGGTTTGCTCAGTTATTGTAGATAAAAGATTTTTAATAAGTTTACACCATATTGTGGGATTTACATTTTTAGGCGAAAAAAGAACTAAAGGAGATCCTCTGAGAAAAGAAAAGTTTTCACTCTTAAGAACCCGCCGGCAGAAGCTAGTTTCTTAAGTTTTCTGACTGTATTCATAGTCCGAATTTAATTTATGCTTTTGTTTTTAAACTGCATAATTCAATTAATGTGTGGAACCGGAGTTCTTGCAATATCGTGTGTCCGTTCCACAATATTACTCATATCGATACATAATCGATTTGTATTCGATGCTTCATGCAGTCGATTTCGGCAATAGATAATGAAGAGGAATAATTATAGAATGGAGTGAATTATCTTCTTAGATATAAAATTCTCGTGTCAGTTTTAGGTGCCATACTCCTCCGAAACAGCTTGACCGATTTTTATGAAATCTCATATGTATATTAGTTAAGTCTGAGAATAAGTCGTAATCTGTTTTTCAAACCCTTAAGTGATAAGGGTGGCTCTTTAGACCACGAGATTGTTCATAGAGATATATACGCTTTGGAATGGGCAGCTACAGTTCTTTCAAAGTTATTATGCCTTGTGACTGGGACTGTAGCTTCATTTTATTGATGTTATTGTTTCGACAGTACCTGTAACTACTACTACTTGAAAAAAAAGCTTTTAATTTGATTTGAGCAGGGGTCTAAAATGACCACTTTAGTGGAATATTAAGAATTCTTAAGCAGAGGGTGAAACCGCTGGGCACTGCTAGTATTCTCTACAATATCTTGAACTATAAATTCCTAGCTGTTGTACCGACATACTAATTGTATTGTATAATTATGGACTGTCTTTTTATGGCCTATGACCTACAGATTGTTACAAGACCGGATGTTTATGTGTGTGGTATGAATGTGAAATAGAAGCCATGCCTGACCGCTTCGTTGATCTCGCGCAAGTGCGACTTCTGACTTAGGATTAAATTCCTGGGTCGTTCAAAAAGTGTTACTGGATTTCTTCATTAGGAACTTTACAGTAGCGGCCCCGGAGTTCGGAAGTTGGCGGTAAGATACCCCCGTGTCCACGAAAGCACATTAAACCGTTGGTCCTGCGCCTGAAATCCAATCGTGTTATATTGCCGTCCCATCGGACTATGAGAGTGAGGGTACAGAGAGTGTACATGTGCCAGCGCACACACTTGGATCAGAGGGTTATTCTCTGCTAAGATTGGTCCTCGTGGCCGAAAACGATCAGGAGGACTATATATACTATAGATCCCATATCCATGATCTAGTACTGAAGTTTGAATCGCTTGGATGCTATGTAATTTGTGTTATATAACTTTGGAATAATATGACAAATATACTACAAAGCGTGGTGTAAGGATACAATATGACAAAGACTTGCGATGAGAATTATAGCGGGCTTAAAAATGAATGAGATTTTGCTATTCTAAGTAATCTGATCGTTTCGTATACGCTTTGAACATGTCGGTATTTGAACAAAGACTTTACGGAGAAGAAGTGGTTATAAGTGGTATTCAATAAATAAATACACCAACACAAAAACCGTCTAAACATCAATCCAGATCATAAATCCAAACCAATCTAACGATGCGACTCCAACCTTGAGATCCACCATCGATTAACCAAACCGATTATCCTCTCGTTTTCGCTAAAATCGATTAAAGTATCCGATTATCGATAATCGTACAACGTTCCGATGCGAGTGGAAAGCCGGCTGACATTCGACATCGACATGATACAGCATGGCCACGGAGCCGACCTTGCTCCAGTAACTGTAGATTTCGCAACTAGCTGGGAAAATATGCTTCATACAGCGAGCTATGTGTTTAGGACAAAGATTGTTCTACGAATATTTGATTTGGATTATAATTCGAGGTTTGAACTAGGCTCCAATTAGAGACGGAAATAGGCGGTTCGTATAGTTGGTGGAACTATTATAATAAGGCGGTTTTCCCGTTTAATTGTATTGAAGAAGTGGATTGAGCCATTAAGTTAGAACATGTTAAAAACTAATTCCATTATGTTTAACTGCCTGTAATCCCCAAAAGGTTAGGCACAATATACTACTGACGGTTCGGTTGGTGCAATGGCTGAGCGATCGACTGCTGCGCTGCGTGTCGCGGGTTTGATCCCCGACGCAACAAATAATTGCATGTCCTATAGGTATAGGGTCTGGCTGTTGGTGTATATGTGTTAGAATGGTTTTAAACGACCCCACGATACAGGAGAAATTCCTAGCGCGGGGCAACTTTTAGGTCAGTTAAGTTTTTGAGTCGCATGTAATATCATCATCCGGGCACAAATCCAAGCTCCGTAAAAAACTCAATAATACTTTTGCTTGACCCGGGATTCAAACCCAAGCCCTCATATTTGTGTCAAAGTTCATCAGTATTTATTTAAGATTTTTGCTCGGAATGAGCTCATCCACCCGTCTGTTAATGGCCTAGTGCATAAATAGTTAAATACTAAAACTGTAATCTGAATTTACCCCTTTTTAGGATTCCGTTCCTGAAAAGAAAAAAACGGAACCGTCTTCACTTTGTTGACCATCTGTCAAGACCTTTTATCTTAGACACGCGTGCGACTTTAAATAAAAACCATATACTGAAATTTGTAGGTTTTTAGAAGCTGTGAGAAATCAACCTTCTGCGTCTGCGCAGTCAAAAAATTTAAACGTTTATGTAGCAAGTTTACACGGAACACTCGGTGCGCGAGTCCGACTCGCACTTGGCCGGTATTTTTGTTTATGGTAGGTTCACCAAAAATAACAATAAATCATTTAACGCAACATAGTTTTGACAACAGATTAAATTAAATAGTCCCACAGAAACCTATAGGTATGACGTGTATTATAATTCATTAAATTTTGCATATAAATGGAAATAGGCACGAGAATCGTTATTTGATTTACAACTTGTTTTTAATTTGACGTGACTATAATAGGTGTGTTTACGCTGCCTGATCTATTCATTTTATTTTTTGCAACCGGATGCTTTTGATTGATAAAGTCATCAAGATCATATGTCAAAGTTTAAAATTTTGGAACACCTGTATCCAACTAATAATATAAATGCGAATGTTTGTGAGGATGGATGGATGTTTGTTACTCTTTCACGTCAAAACGGCTGAACGGATCTTAATGAAATTGGTACAGAGGCAGATGATGGTCTGGAATAACACATAGGATACACACCGATACAGGAGAAATTTCTAGTGTGGGGTAACGTTTTTTTTTTTAAAGAAAAAAAAGAAGAACTTAATATTCTGACTGTCTATACATCAAACCGTATCTACCCAAAGGAATACAACGAACCTATTCCCTTAATATTCCGTCAGTAGGAGCTGCAGGCGTTTTCCTTTCATTGTGCACGGTATCATTGTTCTGGGGTCATTGTTCTAAGGTTTTTGCATGCAATTCATACATCTACATACAAATGAAATTCTCAGCGGCTGTGTGATACATTATGTAAACTTTGTTTGATGGTGCGATGTGCCATTTGATTGGGTCGACTGAATGTGTAGCTTTTTTTAACCGACTTTAAAAAAGGAGAAGGTTCTATGTTTGATCGTTTTTAAATGTACGTTCACCGATTACTCCGCCAATTGTGGACCGATTTTCATAATTCCTTTTTGTTCTAAGAGTATACTTAGGTGGTCCCATATTAATTTTATTTATATTGCTTAAATAGTCTATGAGTTATCGTCTATGATATATATTTTTCTTCTATATCTATATGGATGATCTGCTAATCTTATAGTAACAATATAAAATGAATACTCGATAAAAAAATGTGATATATGACCAAAAATGCTGAAATAAAAAACGTTTTTGTCAAAGTCGGTTTTTTTTCTTTATTTCATAATAGGGACTTTAACGGACAGCGTATGCCAGTCCTATCGTATCAGAAACAACTGCTAAACTTTCAAATAACGTGGGCCACGAATTTGAATTAAGAACACTTAAAAGCACTATTAATTAAATCCTGACAAAGCTACACATCTGTAGCTTTGTCAGGATTAATGATGCTTTTAAGTGTGTGTGTAAAGGATCTGTGTTCCTTGTATTTTGTTGCCATGGTGACATAGTATATTCATTTATCTATATTTGGAGCTACATTGAGTTTCGGACGTTGACACTGCCCTTATCAATCAATTGAATGTGCAAATTGATAGCAATCTTTTATATAAGAACTATCAGCAACGTTTGTAGAATGGATAGCATTGTTTCTGGCAAAATGAAATCTTGCCAGTATCGTATTTTGTAGCACTTTATTTTTTAATCCTTACTTGATTTGTAGTATCTATTCAAAAATACCAAATAAACACGAACATCAAAGAGTATATTATGTTCAAAAATACTAACATCTACATCGAAGAATATGTTATGTATTAGAACATTATAATAAATATCTCTTCTTATTTGAATATCAGACATTACCATAACATTATTATTTACTTCCATTCATTCGTCAATCAAGACTATCTTTTTAAATTCTGTAATACTCATCTTATCACTATTATCATCGCTACAAACGATATTCAACTCTAACACTTTCAAACTAAAGTTGAAATTATTTGTTTTATCGCTCTATTGTTCTCTGCTTTCTAAACGGACCGACACCGGATTCGATTCAATGATGTATTAATTAATCGAATGATTTTGTATCGATTTGCTATTGTGTATCGATTGTGAACAAATTGCCTTTCTTTGTTGTGCGTAGCAACTGTCGATATCGTTAATGTAAGGCTTAACTCGTTAACAGTTACTCAAGACAGGCATTCTTGAATTCTTGGTAAAGGTCTCGTGGGTCAGCTACATCATGTATAGCTCTGTCTCTTTCCCTCATTGGTATATGCCATGCTAACTTATCAGGGATTAAATAATGGGATAATTTTGTATTTGGAATCGTTCGATCATAGGAAAAAAGTAACCAGTCTCGTCAGTAAGTTACAGTTGAAATTTTGAGTTAGAAACGTCCATACGTTTAAAAAAAGCACATCATCATATATTATTTTCAACTATATGTGACCGTACATCAATTTAATAACTGGCGTGGTTTCATTTCTCTTACTAACCAACTAAAAGAAAACCTCAGTTAAATTGTCAGGAAAACCTTAGGAGTATTGAAATCCGTTGAGCCAATTTATGATCTTCTATGCCACATTGTCAGCCTCCCTTTGCCATTGCAATATTTAAGGTTTCGTAAGAACTCCTTACTTGGATCCAAAACACAATTCTATAAGTTCAACTTTTTTCATCTTTACACTAGAATCACACTAATATTATAAAGGTGAAAATTTGTACGTGTGTGTATATTTGAGTTGAAAACGTCCGTCGTTTTTTATGAAAACAATTATATTATGATTTCGTTTATTCATTTGTTCCCATATTTTCATCTTATTACTAGCTTTTGCCCGCGGCTTTGCTCGCGTTAAATTCGGGGTAACACGTTTCCCCTTTCCTGATTTGCAGGTACCTGCTACCTGTAGCCCTTGCGCCTTATTTATTGCAATAGCAAAGCTAAGTTTTCCCTTTTCTTCCCCATTTCTCATTTTTAAATAGCCTGTGTCCGTCTCCAGGATCCCAACTATCTCTGTATCAAAATCGGTTTAGCCATTTAGGCGTGAAGACGTAACAAACAAACTCACTTTCGCTTTTATAATATTAGTAAGGATTACTAACCCGGTTCCTTTTCTCTTTTGGTAACTGTTCATAAATCATCACAGACTGTAGAATCATATAAAAGTAGGTGACTGAAATGGACAACGGGAGAAGTAGACGTAGCCAGTATTCGCAGCAGAAATTAATAGACCTAAGTCATTCATACTTATTATTGTATTCATAACTCCGTGAGCCTCTGACATAATTTACTCTGAGATGGTTATTTAACTCAGCATCAGAACTACAGCAGTTCGTGATGATCGTGACAGGCGGCGCTTCCTAACGCAGTTAATTATAACTGGAGTTATGTAATTAATGTTTATGTTATCGAAGGATTAGCTTCCTCAGTTATTCTGACTTTTACGTTGAGAAATGTTGCTGTTTCTGGTATTCTAGTGATGGTTGTTCGTTTTTATGCTTATTATAACATAACGTAACGCCTGTAATCCTCAAAGGGTAAAGCAGACTTGTATCTAAAAGTATTTTTTTTGCGGATGGGAAATCATCAAATAACTTCCCCGAGGTGCCTGACTTGTACTGACTAAAACCCACCCATGTTCCTTCTATTGTCTTTTATGCTCCGGGGCAGCGGTATCTCTTTCGAACAACCCGCAAACCCGGGTGTATCTAATAGTACAGCCACATTTTTTCAGTTAAGTTAAAGTCCCATGTAAGCGAGCCTAGCGAACAAGCGAGAGGTTGTCGTCTGCTTAACCGGGCGATTCCTGTGGATGCTTTGAAATTAAGGCCTCCAGCCAGGGCAAAAACTTGTAAACTAAGCGACTACATGCTAAGGGCACCGCCTGTGGCGTACGAGTCTCGGATTAGGGCGTCGCCGGGGGAGGACAGCAAAAAAGGAGTGGTTTGAACTTACTGGCTCAGCATCACAGGCTGGCTCTAGCAAAGGACGGGTGGGAAAAAGTTTACTTTCAACTTGACCAACGAGGCAGTCATGCCTATTATATCAATAGTATTTTAATTGATACAATAAAAGGTATCATTGTTTTGTGTTTGACTCGAGTAATACAAGAATGGATTTTGGCTAGTCTAACATTTTATTTTTGCTCCGATACAAAATGAGTACAAACGTCAGTCGGAAATGTTGATCGCGCGTTGATGTCTTTTACTCTAACGGATAAAACAAAAAAAAAACCGACCATTTTCAAACATAATGGCCTAAATATACAACAATTATATGACCTAAATATACAATTCCAACGACAAATTACATCCATAAGCTCTTGTTTATCATACCTCCATTAATTCTAGAGTGGTTCTAAGAAATGCAATGCTCGTAGACTTATAATATTATGTATCAACGACGAAATCTATGCGAGCGTCCTTCGCTAAGCCAATAGTGTGCGCAAACGCACTTCAACCTTGGTGCACGCGTCATGGCGTAGCGTCGGCAAATAAAACGCACTTCTAACGTCAGCAAATAAGGTGATGATTTTGTAGGTAATGAGTAAGATAAGATGTTTTGTTGAACAAATTAAGTTTTTTAAACGTTTTTGGTCAGGTTTTAATAGAAACGGATGCTTTAATTATCAAAAAGGGATATACATAATGTTTTTACTCATTTTTATTGACTGATCGTAATGATTTAAATGAACGTCTTTAAAAAAATAATTTATCCATTGCCATAACCTCATGGCTTTTCTAATAAGTACAAACGTTTTAAGAGAAACAGGTTTCTCTAAATAAGAATTACAGTTACGTAACTTTTTTTTAAAAAAATAAGAAGATAATTCATTACATTAAGTTGACGAAAACAAACAGCGACTTTTGACCCAAACTAACATATTTTAGTCTAAATTAATTGTGACTTTTAACCTAGAGTCCCTAGAGATCCATAGTATGAATGAGTAAACCTTTCATCAAGTCCATCCACTTCAGTTTGGAAATTCCCTCGATTAATCTATTTCTACATTCTACAGTACTGGGATTGTAAAAGCATCTTTTTGTTTGTATGACATTCAAAAGTGCCTCTCATGGTCTAATTAGAATAAATGCTTTTAGTTTGAATTTTTCTTGTAGTTGTAGGTTTCGATAATGTTAGGGCAAATATAATTTATATATATATATTTTTTATTTGTATTTATAGAAAACTAGCAGACCCGGCAGACGTTGTCTTGCCCCTTGTAAAACAAATCAAATTTGTTGACATACCGAGAGCAGCGACACCAATTGTTTTCAAAGCATCCAGGGACACATTCAAAAATACACACAAAATGTGTTCCAAATCGGTCTTGCTGTTTAGGAGAAGTTAGGTGACAAACACACGTTCAGAACAAACACGTATATAAGATAGAAAATAACCAATCATTCGTCAAGCCCTTTTGGAAATACAAGTTGAATATTATGTTAGATAAATATGATAATTTTATAAAATTACCAAAAAGTTGTTAGAAATTTCTTCAATTGTATCTAATTTAATAATAAACGGTACGGAACTCCACGCTTGCTTCAACAAACGTACTTGGCATATTTTTTTAAACGTTGACTAATGAAAGCTCACGCGCGTTTACATAACAATCACAAAAGCTTTCTAACGTAACCTTGCACGTTAAGTCTTACCATTCCGTGACTCATTACGACCAACATCGCCTTAGTTTCGCAACACCCTGTATATGCCCTTACACACAAACAATTGAAATCCGACCTTGTTTCCAACTTATTAGATCTCAATATTATTTGTTCTAATTTCAGAACTCTACACATTAATGGAATTTGAACTTTGTCTTTACAAAGTTATGGCTGGTATTTGATTGAATGATATTTCGAATTGCATAAATTATTCCACAAAGGAGTTTCTACTTTATTTGTGTTTTGCAAAGGTTGGTTTTTCTTTAAAGGTTGTCATGGAAGTGAACGTAAACAGAAGTGGTTTGCGGAAAAATGGTTCAAAATTTTCGTATGGCAGTACAAATGTAATTAAGTGTGTAGCGAATGGGCTGCGGTTTTAAATAATAACAATGCAAAGTGTTGGCTCGTGGGTTTGCTTGAGTTCCTTCGTTCTAAAGTAACGAAAGGAAGTGTGGTTTCTATTAAATGACTTCACTGCAAGTCTGCAATGTCGGGTAAAGTACAGAAAATTATTTTAGATAGGAAATGAGACTTTGATTTATGAAATCACTGTGCTCCGCGGTTTTACCGGCAGACACCCGTCATAAAAAGTATAGCATATATGTTAATTCAGGGTTTAAGCAATCTACATCATACCAAATGTTATTCAAATCCTTTAAGCAGTTTTAGCGTTAAAGAATAGCAAACATACCTACATACATACAACCTTTTGGTTTTATTATATTAGTATGATTACGTGGTAAGCCATCACTACAACTTAAAAGTCATGATTTTCATCATCGTTGTCGTTTCTGCAAGATCCTCCGGAGTTGCGGGTTGTCCGAAAGAGATACCTCGGCCTCGGAACGCAAAGGAAAAAAGAACAAACATGGATTATTTCAGTCTGTAAAAGTCCGACACACTCTTCCGCTCCACCGATAGCTGGAGAAGCTGTTTGATGGTTTCCCAAACGGAAATAATGAGAAATATCCTTACCCTTCTCTAGAGTCTCCACATCATTTGACTCTGTGTCTTTCGTATCCACCTGATTCCTACGGTCATAGCTCCAGGCCAGATCAACAAAACAGGTGCAGATAAGACATGCAGTTGTAACTGCTTCAGTTAAATAACTGATACAGTTTGTCTTAAACCTGGTTCTGCTACACAATGCTACTAAAAGCTTACTGTCCACCTTCAATCTAGCCAGCCACATTCCACCAAATCGGAAGTGATCGGAAGTATTCGTACGTGGGACGCTAGTACGCAACTTCGGTTATCTTCGGCATAGTCCGGCTATTGTTCGGCTGGTCAACCTCGACTCACTGATCCAGTTCTGACATAACAGTCGAACTAGATTATAAATAGTTGACACACTGTCTTACGACGTGATGAAAATGAGAGCAAAATTAAGTAATAGTTTTTTTTTATAAGTTAATTAGGTATAACGTTGAGCAATTATTGTTTAAGTTAATTTATGATTGTGGAGCAGTGGGCTAAGTTGGGATTTTAGTGCGTTGAAGAATAGAATAAGAAAATTATCATAATTATTCAAATGTAATGTTAATGACAAAAGCCGCAGAAATCTACGGATAAAAGAATAGTAAAGTTTGTGGTCACACTGATATTTGACACAGAAAACAATCAAAAATACGAACATGCGCGACATTTGATTTCAAATCAGCGAATTACAAAATATAGAGTCGGACTCGAGCACCGAGGTTCCGTACGAAGTCGCGACACAAATGTCCATATTTTTTGACTGCATAGATTTAGACTATTTAGAGAGTTGATTGTCATTTTCAAAGCTCCAAGGGACCACAGAGATTTCAACTCGTATTGTACTCGATACATTATTGGACTCGATACATTCCCGAGATAAAGGGTCTTGACAGACAAACGGTCAGCAAAGATAAGGGTTCTGTTTTTTCCTTTTAAGGTACGGAACCTTTAAAACCACAGACCTCTAACAAAACAAAAAGCATCAACTCACATCTGCTACTCCTACTCAATCGCTCTGCTTAGTCACAAATGCCCCAAATACGGCATTATGGCCACAAACATCGTTAAATACACCGTATAAATCTGAAAATATTATTGAGAAAGGACTGCGCCAAGTACTATTGACCTCCGTCAAGGTTTTCGAGTTTCGCTTCGGTGACATTCAAACAAACATTGATACGGATGTGGTGTTACAGTTATTGTTGCTGCAAGTGTATTTTAAGTTGTGGGAGGTTGGGGATATGTCAATAATCATGTTGCAGACAATAATATGTCATAAAGTCTATGACATATAGACTCTTATTGATATTGAATAGGCGAATGGCGATACCTACTTCCGTATCGGGTATGGCCTATATATTATTTCTTACAATAAAAATATAATCAGAAATATAATACATTATATAAAGATTTAAATATAAAAGAAAACACATATTTATACATTTATATTTGTAAATAAATAATAAGATAAATAAGACTTGAATTATTTAATTATAAAACTTCTACATGGAAAAAATAAACAATTATCTCTTAAAACAGAGCTTCCTCTCTTCTACCCTTTTGCTGTGTCCTACAGGGTCCATAACGATCTAAATATTATGAAAACTACCACCTAAGTACATATTATGGTAAAGTAATAAAGCTATTGAGTATACTTTACCGTTTGATCTGTGTCTGCAAAGCAAGAGATCCCGGTTTCGTTTGCCGGGTCGGTTAAATTGCAATTAGGTTTTTCCTTTAGGAATTTCTCGCCATGGAGTCTTGATTTGTGCCCGGTTGATGGCAATAGGGTCGCACCCTATTACTAGGGACTTTAACCTCTAGAGCCCCAGCGGCACAAAAACGTGACAGTAAACAAGTATTACCGTTGAGCCCCGCTGGCACAAATTTGTGCCACCAAACCCCGACCGATTTAAAACTGTATTTGTAGTAAACATAAGTCTTAAAATCAGATTACGCTTACGATAAGAGCCCGCCCGGCGATGCTTGACGGGCTTGAATATAATTGAAGAAATCTCGGTGTATTATTAGGTACACCTCTACGTAAGCCTTCGGGAATTACAGGCGTGATGTTTAAATGTGTACAGATCCACCATTTTTTTTGCGGATAATTAATCACCAAATAACTTTCTCCGCTCTGGGCGGAGCGGGGGGGAAGTGTCAGACTTGTACTGACTAAATCCTTCAGTACTTTACCGCAATGTGTATTTTATATTCTCTGTTACAAGGTTATAATTCAGTCTCTCCGAAATATTTATCGTAAGGGATTTTGAAGTGTAGAAACAAATTATATATGATTGGGTTTGTTTGATAACAGGTTTAGTTTAGAATTCAAAATAAGCTCATTTTATAATTATCTGAATCCCTTTGTTACTGGAATAAAATATTGAACTTTGACGTCACGACAAATAAGATGGGACTTCAATCGTGATCCAGACGTTTTGATATGAAAGCGAAAATGCTAAACTTTAATCTTAAGTTATGAATTCATTGATTATTTTAAAAGGTGCATTTTTACCGAACTTCAACATAATTTCAGTGTTATCATCAAGGTTACTTTCTATGTATCCGTCTTTTGTGGTTTTTACTAGAAACTTGTAGTTGTCTGTTGCCCATTCAACGCATATAATTTTTAAATAAAAACAATTAGGTAAGGTTGACTGGTATAAAATGCCTTAAGACATTAAGTCCGCCCCTGTAATTTGTGCTTGAAGTGTTAAATAAATAAACAATGTATAAAAATATTTTTTTTTTTATATTTTATATGTATTTTTTTTTTACTGTGGTGTCTACTGTGTGTTCATAAATTAAAATAAATAACACAACCTTCTTAATCTTTCCAGATCCATGAGCACATGACTCCCGAAGAGCTGCAGCGCCTCTTCCACGTAGACCACCTCACCCTGGTGCCAAAATACCATCTCGTTCAATTAACACACCACCTATCCAGGCGGCACATCCCGGGGACCCATAACAGCAACACCTTAACCCAGGGCAAGTCCAAGATCCCCCATGAAAAGCCCTCAAAGAACCATTGGAAGACGGAGACTAGTCCACCTTCGTTATTGAATGATGAGATGTTTGTGAAAGCAAAGGAAGACATCAAAGATGTGGACATCATAGGAGACTTAAACAATACAGTGAGTGTTAACTTTGATGTGCCAAATTCTAGTGAAAATAGTGACAGTGCAGTGTTGAGTGATCTTGAAAAGCTGGTCGAAGGCCAGGAGTTGGACGTGCACAAAATTGACCTGGAGGTGTTCGGGAGACAGCTCAAACTAGTGCTGAAGAAACAGGAGGGTTTGCTGAAGAAGGATGGCTTGAGGATGTGGAAGGCGCATCAGAATGAGACCCAGCCTCATGGGGTGGACTATGAGGAATTAATTTCGGTGAGTGTTTTTGTTTTGTTTTTATGTGACGTAAGTAGAGAGAGATTTTTTGATTGATAGTGCTGTTTAGATGTTATTTAAAAAGCCAAGATTTATGTTGTCATGACATGGGATTCAATGGTTATATCAAATGGGACCCATCGTTGTTACCTAAAATGGTCACGGAAATAAATCGAGAAATGTGAAGACACCGTTGTTTTAGTAAACAATTTTATTAGTTTAGTTTTTATATCATATGCGGATTTATATCATTCCGTCATAAACTATACATGGAAGAGCTTATTCTGTAATGAGATCTGCACGTCGTTTTTGATATTCACAACAAAAAAATCGATTTGAATAATCGATTCACATTCCCATGAGATAACAATCGTTCACCCATATACAGTTATTACCGAGTGAAAAGCGAAAATCGAATCGATATCGTTCGGAAATAGCAAACAATGCGGAGAAGTGACAACACTAATTATAACTTACACGGCTAATAGTAGAGCGGATTAATTAGGGCTGGCTCGTGAAGCCTAGAAATATAACATAGACTATGAAATGGGTGTCAAAAGTTGTAAGTAGGAAACTTGAATAAGATTGTAAAAAAGTAATGTGGAAGATTAGAAATCTTAAGAATGACAGGATTGACATAAGGGTGCGTCTACAATTTATATGAATTTTTTTTTTAATCCTTGTCGATTCTAGTAATTTCTCCTGTATCATAGGTGCGTTTACAAACATTTAAACTCACATTCACAAACAGCCAGACCCGGAACAACTATCTGTAGACCATAAAAATATTGGTTCCGTGCAGGGAACGATCCGATCAGTTCTTTTTTCTGGTTGGTTTGTTCCGCCATTTCTTCCAGCTAAAACACTAGTAAGTGGCGAAGGGTGGGCGTTTTGGGGACTGTCTTGTGTAATGACGTTTAAAAACTGCTGATTATCAGCCTAGTTTGAATAAATGACTTTTGATTTTGATTTTTATACTACCTGAGCCGCCTCTGACTTGGCTTAACATGCCGTCGAGATCCCTTAATCATGTTTTGGTTTGGTTTTTCTCTCGATGCTTCTCTCCATCGATGCAAGTGACAATAATAATACAAAACTCACAAGAATCAGAACATTCAGAGGGCGTCTTGGGTTCGAACCCTAAACCTATGACTTCGCTGTCTTATAGTCCGAGATAAGGCTATCATTTATTAAAGACCATATATTGAGTATCAGCCCTACGCCTAGCAATTGTTCTGTAGCGGATGATACAAAAACGCGTGCACCTGCCTCTCTGTGCGGCGGTGAAAGCTGCCTTCCCACGCAGGTCTTATCTAACCGAGAAGTTGTGGCTTCTGTTTACTAAGAACTGGCTTAGGGGGTGGAAAAACTAATTTGAATTTTCTTTTGCATAAAGAAAAGGAAAATGTGAAAGAAAATATTACTTTTCCTTTCAAAATAAATGTTTTGTTCAGTTTCATAGTCTAAGAGACCATCCGGAAGGTTGCGTTTACTTGCGTTTATTGTGTTAGACCTTATACAAATATGTAAAACCAGCATATTTATTAATGTAAGTAATTGAGATATAAAACCCAGGGATTCTTTTAGTTTGATCTGTTATCTGTCTGTTCATTCGACCACAATAATCTAGCCAAAAAATCTAAATCAAACATCATGCTTCTTATTATGTGGTAACCATTACCTAAGTAGAACAATGACGGAAAATGTGATCAAAATGTCAAAGTCCAGTAACAATCTGCATGTTTTGATCGGAAAGTAGACACATTCATTATTTAACGATGCATGTGATGATTCTTGTGTAAATTACTATAATGCTTTATATTTATAATAGTATTTTATAAATTCATGTAGTTTAAATTAATAATTTATTTTCTGTTTTGCTTGTCACTGCATCACCCAAAGGTTGACTGATAGAAAATGCCTAAGGCATTAAGTCCGCCTCTGAACTTTGTGCTTGAAGTGTTAAATACATAGAAGAACCCTTCTTTTACATAATTTGTAGAGAGCAGTTTCTCTATTGCCATTGGTCAGTACAACCGTCACAAATGTTCCACATTGCCACAACACTATGACAACATAATCCTCAATAGAGCTGTTGAAACGATGTACCAACTCAACCAACAGATGTTTGAAAAAACAACTTTTATTACAAATATCTTCTACCAATACACAATCTGCAATGATTACAAATAAACCGGCTTATCAAACTATAATGAATACATAACTTGTGCTGATTACATAAGTTAATGGTTGAATATAAAAGTTGGACAATAAATTGTTGTTAAAATCGTGTACAATACAGTCTAGGTCTGGGCGTGTTGGGTTAATCTGAAGTGATCTTAACAACCTTGTCGTGTTACATTTGACGCCTTAAATTGTGACGATAGCTTTAAAGGATAAGATGAGGCACACACTCAAGCTCTAAAGCAACGAAATCATGAATAAAATTGTTGAAAACTGTCCCTTCTTCGTGTTACTCAAATATACATAACATTACGCCTGTATTTTTAAAGTATTGCCTGTTTCCTGTAGTTGTACCAAATTGTACACCCATATTTTGCCAGTTATGTTTCATAGTCGACGAAAAAGGGGGTGAGCCTATTTTTATCAACTTGTGCCTAGTTGACCTCCATCCTCTATGCTACTGAAGAAATGCTCATCTACTCACAGAATAATGCCCATCGCAGTCCACTGGATGCGACTAAAAGCGCCAAACGTGTGGCTCGTTTCTCGGCCACACGCCTTTTAAAAAGATTGCAGTCTACTGATAGATATAGATCTCTCCCAATCTGTCTGTACCTTTGAAGTTTCCTTAGATTATAACAATTTAGAGCTATTATGTACCCTAACTTATTGTGTAAACAAAATGCTACTGTTTTGTATTCTATAACGCTGTTTCATTTGTGAACTAGAGCAGTTTTGTTATTGTAATAGTATTTGACTTTAAAGGCGTGTTTGTCCTCGAAAATGGACGCTTGCTGGAGATTAATATCAAGTGTTTTATAACACCACTAGTTGCGCCCCGAGGTTTAACTGGTGTACTTACATCGGGTTTAAAAGTGAGACTATTTGTTAATCCAAGGTTTAATCTACATAAAAAATTGTGTCAAAATCCGTTAAACCTTTTTGAGCGTGGCGGAAGAACAAACTTATACAGACATACAAACTTTCGCCTTACAATATTAGTGTGATTTTAGAAATAAAATCGAACAGATATAACCTCTTCATGTTAAAAGTCGGTTAGCTATTTTAATTGTAACATATCAATAGTATCCTATTGAATAATATCAGTTCAGCCAAAGTTATTAAAAAATGGATATAACTGAAAGATCATACAGATACAGGAAAAAAAGTCACACCAAAAATTACAACAAAAATACTCAGCAAAACTTGAAACATAACTTTAATTTTACAGAAATTGCTAATTCTATATTTACAATGGCGGTCTGCTCGCTAATAACGATAACAAACAACAACCAATCAAGTAATAATCTTATTAGTCCAATGAGATCCCTAAAAGCAGTAATCATTTGCTTCCTTTTCTTAACTATTTTGGGGTCGGTCTCCAGTCTAACCGGATTCAGATGAATACTCGTATTTTATATGCAGCGACTACCTATCTGACCTCCACGCAGAGCGCTACTGGGTAGTGCGATTCTCCTTGGTAATACTGGTTGTCAGACTTCCAGGCGACTGTAACAACTGTCAAAGTTCTACAAATGACAGCCGGGAGAAACGTCCTAACGTGCTTTCCGGGGCACGGAGGAAACTGGGTATGCAAAATCCTAAGAGCAGTCAAAGACAACCAAATTTCCATACTTATCTAGATATTGTCGTCTGTGATGTCTTGCCTAGGTCTAGTTCTAGTTCCAGCTAATAGACTATATTACCATAAATACATAATGCATACTACAGAAGCTGAAAACTGTGTCAAAAGTACGAGAACAAGTTAGTACGTGTCAACATTTCGTTGTTTATGTATTTTTGTTTACCTTGATCGCAAATGCACTTAGTTGGATACGAATACCTAGATCGAGGAGATCGAGGTTAGGGTTCGTGTTTGGAATCTAGGTTCTAGGCTCTCAAGTTGTCTTTGACATTAGGTACGTAATTATGGTACTGTTTAAGTGTTTTGTGTCTATTTCTGTATGTTGGGACAATGATGTGGTTTATTCGAATTTTAAATGAAATGTTAAAATAATACCACCCTGTAACTTTTCCACTGCTACGCAAATGCATTTTCTCATACAGAGCAGGCGACGAGCATTGATCACCACGCTTGCTCAAGACGGGATAGCGATTTCAGACTTATGTAGTTATAACTCCAGATATACTCACCGTGTTTTCCTTCACCTATGTCTGTTATGTCTATAAACTTTTTATTAGCCTAAAACTTGTCCCACAGCCTTCGATCAAAAATGTATATTATTGATCGAAGCCCACAGGCCACAGCTGACAAAGGCCTCGCCTTTCTCCTTCCATGCGTTTTATATTCTATGAAACACAATAGGGTAGTTTCCAGGGTCAAAGTAATTACATTCTATTTAGTTTACATTGTATTTAGCGACACGTATTTTTTTAAATTCCGTAACGAAAAAAAACCTGACGCTCCCCACTCCGACGGGCACGGAGGTGTGGCTTGTCTAACGTCGTTTACACAATACGGTCAGTTATTTCAATGCCGATTCTAATGTTTTAATAGCGTGTTTGGTAGAGTAGTCAATCGACATTACGCTGGATCAAACCCAAGGTCTTGTTTTTCTTTTTGCGACTTCTTTTCATTGGAAGTACTTTTTAAATATTTTATTTAGATTGTTTTTATTTTTTGCATAAGTTGATAAAAAATGCTATGCAATAGCTTTACCGCAGTCCCCGAGTGCCACACGTATTTTTGTAAATTAGACCAAAAATGACAAAGATATAAGCCCATTAAAGTTACGTATGACGTCACTCGTTGCGAAAAAATGCAGCAACGCTTGATTAGTGTCATTTTTATTCTAATTTACAAATAAAAATTACGTGTCCCTTATTTTTTAATAATCTAAAAGACGGTCAATTTTTTTTTTTTTTTGGAAACTAGTCTATTGTTTATCTCGATATGAAAATACGAGGACGAAAAGCCATTTTTACAAGGCGGAATCAGATATTGTGGGTTTTTTATTACGCTTTTATTAGCTCCATCTGTTACTAATTAATTAACTATGTAAAAATAAAATTGGAAGTTAAATTCCCGGTGTCCAAAAGCGCTGAAGTTTTGCATACTGGTTAGCTAGGTGACGTCGTCCCAATCTTCCAATTATAAAAAGTAGGTATTTAATCTCATGGTGCATGCAAAAAGTGCTGGCACAAAACAAAACACATTCGGATTATAACAACATTCATTTATATCAATCAAATTGAAATCCTTACTTCCTTACTAATATTATAAAAGCGAAAGTGAGTTTGTTTGTTACCTCTTCACGCTTTAATGGCTAAACCGATTTTGATGAATTTTGGTACAGAGATAGTTGGGAACCAGGAGACGGACATAGGCTAATTATTTTAAAGTGGGATGTGCGGGAGAAAGAGGGAAGAAAAGGGAAAACTTAGCGTTGCTATTACAAATCAATAAGGCGCAAGGGGAACTGTATTACCCCGAATTTAACGCGAGCGAAGCCGCGGGCAAAAGCTAGTTTACTATAAAATAGGGTTACCAGCTTAATAATAATCTATACATAAACGTGTTTTGGATTAGTATTCATTTTGGGAAGGATTGATTCAACAGTTGACGTATGTTTACTGAAATTATGACGATGAAACAAAATAGGTTTGAGTATCACAAATCAAAGCAAATAAAAACAAATCAATCAATTAAGAAAAACAGTCCTTTTGAAATAAAACATTCTTTACAAATTATACAGCCAAATAAAATTATAAACCGAAAGAATTGGAAAGATACGTATTTGCATATTAATATTCTTCATCAGTTTTATTTTAGAACTTTTTTATGATTTCATCAAAAAAGGTTTCTTTTTAATATTATAGTCGATGGATGTCTCAAAGCAGTTTTTGATAACCTGTGTTAAATTATAAAGTACATGTTTAAGGCTGTTTGATTGGATTAATTTCAGTGAAGCTTTAACATGCTGGGTCAATGATATAGGTGTAATTGGGGATTATAAAATGAAGAGGTCGGGTACCTAAAAATGGGCCCGGCCATCATCATCCATTACAGTCAAGGATCAACGAAGACCAATAATTGGTCTCGACTCAGTCAGAATATGCGATTCACAAATTAACATTTTTACGCAGAATGCATGATCCTTTTGCAACCTTCTATACTATTACAACGAATCTAATCATCGTATCTGAGCATTTAATTCGGCAGGCAGCTGGAGTAGGCCTCAAGCATGCTGTAGATTTTTTAAAAATAATTTCTTCTCGGCGGCGTGTCGATGACAGTTTTAATTGAATCGGCGGTGGGCCTAAAAATAGCTACATTCTATCGTTGAACCACAATAAGATAGGGTTAAGTCGGGGCCTCGGAGGGTAGATGCCCCGATTTTAATTACTTGAATCGTTTGCTATTTTATTTATCTATCGAAAAGATTTTCCAACTACTACTAAGTGGACCTCTGTGCGATGATTGCATGGGAAGGCAAAGTGCGAACAATGTTTTATGGGGATATATGCCTTGCTTTTCAGTGGATCGTCTATCCTACACGAAAAATTATAAAGACTAAGCATCTATCCAAAATATGGAATAGATGTCCCAAAAAGTAGAGGTTCGCGAAATCGCTACTACTCTAGAAATATTAAAGATAATGTTTTTACTTTCATGAATTCGTAGACAAAGCACCAAAGTCAGCCAGTCTTACAAAATAAAATATTTTGATTTTTGTAGTTAGAGATAAACAAGTATAGTTATTTCTATTTATTTAGTTATTATTTTCAAAGTGCGGCATCTATCTTGACGTTACTCTAATACGAATCACGTTAAAATACTAACAATGGTCACAGACGCAGTAAAATTTATGAATTGTCATTTTGTGACCATTTTACAAATTTCACATAATTTAGATTATTATTTTATTGATATAATTCTTTATTGCGGCTATTTTAGCCTACCAGACCTTAGCTACGAGTTTGGCATCTTCAATAGCCTCCACAGATGACCCGATAAAGGCTCTTGCCCTTGTCGTTTGCGGAACTATAAATGAAATAGAATTAAACGGTATCAGTAACTTTACTACTCTCAGTAAAATCATAACTTACATAACTATTACGTATTAATAGGTAACTGTATTATTTAACCGAAACCTCTCAGTGTCCATCAACAAGATATGCAGTTATTTAATTTGAACCACACCTCTATTTTATTACGAATAGTATTTGTTAAACGCATATTTGAATACTAGCTTCCGCCCGCGACTTCGTCCGCGTGGCATAGTTACTTTGTTTCTGATATTCAATTTCCTGCCTACCCTCTTAGTCTATTGGCGTGATTATTGCAAGTGATGCTGAGTCAAATAAAAAAAGTCCCATTAAAATCGGCCCAGTAGTTTCCGAGATTCAATTTTCTGCCTACCCCCTTAGTCTATTGGCGTGATTATTTCTATCCTTCTTTACCTTCCAAGTAATGTTGAGTCAAATAAAAAAAAGTCCCATTAAAATCGGTTTAGTAGATTCTGAGATTCAATTTCCTGCCTGCCCCCTAAGTTCATCGGCGTGATTATTTATATCCCAGTTTACTCTCCAGGTGATACTGAGTCAAATAAAAAAAGTCCCGTCAAAATCGGTCCAGTAGATTCTGAGATTAGCCCGGACAAACAGACAGACAGACAGACAGACAGACAAAAATTTTAAAAATTGTTGTTTTGGCTTCTATTACGGTAATTAAGACCCCCTGTAACAATTTTTCATAAAAATCTTCAATGTACAGAAATCGATCTTTTACAGTCTTATTATATGTATAGATGTGATTGTGTAATATTCGTAACGGCTTGATTCGATTTCTATGTATTATTTTAAAGAGGTGTTGTTAAAACTGGGTCGTTTAAAAATACCTGTATTAAAAAAATATCAGAAATAACATTTACTGACGATTCGGCCGCAGTGTCCGAATTTTTAAGGTTTCCTTTTTCCATTTTTTTTTCGGTTCGGGAATCTTTAAATACCTTCTCCTGCTCTGGGCGATGCGGAAGGGAGTGTCAGTCTGGTACTGAATAAAACCCATCCATATTCCTTCTTTTGCCCTTCGTGTCTCTTTCGAACAACACGCAGGCTTTGACCCTAACGGGTTATTTTTAGTAATTCTAATTTTATTTGCTCGTTTACGCTTTTATAAATAAACACAGCCCTAGATTGAAATCAGTACAAATGAGAAAATAATAATCATCGGTCTTCGCGAGTTTTTTCTTTTTTAATTCGGTAACATAAAGAAATAAAAAGGTCGTCTTATGTCAACTAATTAATAAAACTTAATTTTGTATTCAGTTTTATTGGGGCATGCATTATTTTTTTGCTTTTTCTTTTAAAATTTATGTAACCACTAATGCTTAATTGTTCAAGATCAAAAACTCGCTTTATAACCATAATAAATTATGACAGATATTTTACATCACCTATACCTGCATTTCTTTTTTTTCTTACTCATATGAACTGTCAAGTTTGGTGCAAAACCATAAAGAAGAAATGTTTATAATCAAGACATGTATTTATGTATAAAAATATTGTTGATGATTATTTAATTATGGCGATTTTGGAGGCAGGTCAATATTCTAGTATGTTAATTGATTGAAAGGAAACCTTCTCACGGTCATAATTCTGCTGTATAATTCTTTTAATATTGGCTGGTAATTAATTTTTATTATGGCGATGGGATGATACTTTAACTATAAAAATATATTTTGAATTAGCATTATAAAGGTGATAGTCAAAACTGTTCTAGTTTTATTAATAGCTTACAATTAAACAATCTTAATGATCGAGAAATATTTCAGAGTTCAGGAAGTAAATGTTATTAAAAAATTAAATAACTTTTCGGTATAATTTGAGTAAATCGGCCGCATCATTGCTTCACACTAGGCGAGATGCGGCCAAATGCAAGCCCTAAAAAAAGTGTGTGTGTCAGCTCCGACGCATGACTGGAGTTTACTCCTTAAGTACAATGAACATTCAAGGTCATTCATCAGTAGATTTTACACCTCACATTTTTCTCATACCAG
This sequence comes from Ochropleura plecta, assembly GCA_905475445.1. Lineage (NCBI taxonomy): Eukaryota > Metazoa > Arthropoda > Insecta > Lepidoptera > Noctuidae > Ochropleura > Ochropleura plecta. Next base: position 8,616,261 of record FR997738.1, on the reverse strand, counting down.
GCGCCTTATATATGAAAATCGATTCTTAAGGAGTAAACTCAAAAAAAATTGCTGAAGAAGAATTTATACCTACCTATTTTTTTTTTGTTATCCAGAGATTCGTACTAAGGGCAATACAGACGGACAGCAGTATAGACAGGGCAGTACTAGGTACATTTTGTAGCAATTGCGCTTCCTACTAACTGCATTTATTTATTTATTAAATCCTCACTTACAACTATGATTATTTAATTAGATTAATCTCGTAATAAATCTGACCTCTATAAGTAATTTCCAATAATGTAGCCAACCATATAAAAAATTACAACCCATTTTCCTTCCATACCTACTTAGAAAATTAATAATTTTGTAATCTGGTCACAATTTGCGAACATCATAAAGCTTATTTGTAATTTAAATACAGCTAGTTATTATAATGAGGTTGCTTTTATTCTACCATCGCTTCGCACACGTGGCTGGGGCAGCCAAAATCGTATATTTATATAAATTTGCATAAATACGGTATAGCTGAATAGATATGAGGTGAATATGGAATACAGAATTTTGATTTGCACAACTATCGTGCGTTTAATGCGAAGGGCAATTTCGTTTTGCTGCAATTTTTTTACCGCTATAAAGTTGGTTTGAATGATTCCTCTATGGAACATATTTATTGGCATAAATATCAGGTTAGTCAACGTAACATCTAAAGGGGTAAAATAGCAGTGAAAACTATACAAGTTAGGGAAGTATGCTGCCTTTAGTTATTGCAGGTTTTACATTATAAATATTCTACAGTACTGCATGTTTCAAATATTTAATAGTATTATTTATGTCAGCTTTTACTTTACAAGTTTTACCGTAAAAGTTTAAAAGTCTTTCAATCAAGTAAAGCACAAAATTATGGGTCAATTCAATACAGAAACGCACAACAACAATGTTTGTATGTTCAACTTTTAAGGCACTTATTTTGCCCTTTCGAACGAAATCCATACTTTATTGGCGTTTCTCATAACTGTTTAGCATTGTGATTTTGATCAAAAATTTATAAAGGTGTCTCTTGCGCAAATCTGCAATTTGGTTATAAATATTGAATTTATGCCACTATTGCTTGTACCAATTTACAAACAAAAAAAGAAATATACTAGATAGGATTTCAACGGCTTATTTTATATTTAGAAATATTTTTACACAGAAATTATATTATATTATATTATTTCGACGTAGATTCAAAATTTTGTCGAAACAATTATTCAAACTTAATGTAACTTAATTTTATTTATGTATTACCATAGATTTTTATGTTCAATAATGTGTACGATTATCCTCCATTATGTATATATTTCCAATTTAGATAGGCTATTACTTAAACTTAGCATATATTTACGTTTTGCGATATCGGCACGTGGTAGATGATATATCAGTTGTTTATTGTACTTATTATTTTATTTTGACAGTACATCTTTTATTTGTCTCTGGTATGTATGGCACTATCTAAGTACAGTCCTTTCAGAGTCATTTTACGTCCACCCTGGCATCGCTGTCAAAATAACAGTGATCGTTATGTTGTTAGATTTCTGTCACTCATAAGTATGTCGATATTATATGTAAGCCGCCATTTCCTTTTTTGTTCGTCAGAGGTAAAGTAACCGAGAAACGATAAGATTTTTTTATTTTTGCTGTAAATGGTAATGTCACTTACAAAAATAAAGTTGCAGAATTAAAAAAAAGAACATTTCTCAATTCAGATACTGAAATCCAATTATTTTACAATATTTGACTTTAAATTTAGATATTTTAATTCAAAAATAAGAAATATAGTTCACAGATGAAGGTCAAATAATACTCACAGAAATAAAATAAAACCAGGTAATTAGCATAAAAAGGTAATAATTAGAAATTTTAATGTCACCTCATTAGCGGTCACGTTTGTCTCCACCGGCTGACTGATGACGTCACACACGTGCTTTTGAGATTTATAGTGTTTGTGTTCATTAAGTATACGCTGTAATATTTTATTAAAAGCTTAGACTCTATCTAATTGTCGCAACTAAAAGGAGAGAGAGAGAGAGAAGCATGAGGTTTAATTCCCAGGTCGAGTAGTAAAGTATTATTGTACAAACTTTGCCCAGCAGTTTGACCCGCTGCTTAGATATTTTTTGGCCGATTGTTAGATCAAAACGATATGCACACAAAATTTCATACAAATCGGCCCAGCCGTTTCGGAGGAGTTTGGTAACCAAAACCGCAATATGAGAATTTTCTATCAGGAATTTCTCAATAGCGAACACAGAGTCTGAATTTATGCCCACTTGATGGCGATGGTCTTGCCCCTTGACTTAAACATAACTCGCTGACCATAACGCCAACGAGCTGATTGTATTGCCTACGTTATCTAGTAACTATTCCACAAAAGGTATAAAAAAGCATTTTTCCAAAGCATAAAGTCAATTTGAATCCTAAAAGAATAAATAGAATACTTAAGCGTATTCGTAAGGTTAAGCAGACGACAACGTTGTTTTTATTTTTAATGGCATCTCGGGCCATTAAAAAAAAACAAAAAAGTATTGGTGCGTTTACGTGCGAACAATCGCGTAAATTGCGCGACAATGTGGCGATCGTATTACGTATATATGAGAGTAATGCGAGAGCAACTACATAGCTCTATGACCCAGTGAAATTGATTATTGTTTGCAAAATGCAATTTGAGTTTTATGACAATGTCAATTGGTCAGGACTTCAGTAAGGGGAGAAATGAGAACCAGGCAGGGTTGCTAGTGTCGATTTTTATAAATTTAATAAATATACACACACACATACAAACTTTCGCCTTTTTACTGTTAGTGTTATTCCTAGCCATGAAAATCGATTTCTCTTTTTTACTCAATGAATCTTTAATGTACTCAACGAAAGTTTACGTGTGTATTTGTGAATCATAAACTCCAAAAAAGCAGAAAATTGATGGAATACAATGAATCAAAATATGAGATTGAGTCATTTGAAACCAAACCTAAAATAACAAATATTTTTATTAATACCATACCTCCATAACTGCAATAAATCATTTCCTTTGTCTCCCATGACAGCGAATGAAAACAGAACAAAATAACCATAGAGTATTTATTTATCTTAATAATTTTCCTTTCTTAATAAAAAGCGCTGCATCAAAGGTATAGAGGTATTATTGACGTCACATTGTTAATAATAATAATTTCAATATCAGAATAAACAACATGCAGTAAACAATTAGCATATGAACGAGGAACATCCTCTTAGTAAATTGATTGTTTTTCACATTATTCTCACGGTTGGCTTAAGATACTCGTACTTGCATTTTGATTTATTGATGTGTTTAAGATCATTGTGCTGTCAACGAGTTTAGTTTGATGTCGTGTGACAGATGTTAGAGATATGTTTATGCATATTAGGTATTAACAATTTACCCTTTGTCTTGAAAAGTTTTGTGTTAGATCTGCGTGTTGGAATGTGGGTGATTTATTTATGGTCAATTGTTTTGAGAATACCAGAGCCTGACTAAGTTTTGTGAAAAAGGAATAGTAACAATCAAATTTCTTATTTTTCTCCAATCCTTTAGCAGGAAAGGGTGTAGTTTAATTTAATCATTCATAGAGTTAAAGCGGAATTAAAACTGATATTTTATTGTGCTTATGTATATGTTACTGTAAAAGCCCGAACTACGGTAAATCTTAAGATTTTCCAGTAAAACCTAAGATTTACCGACATGAGTTGGTAAATGTAAGTATTTATTATAAAGGGACGACTTTTTCGGACTTTTGCCATTCCAATTCAGTACATGCTAGGTTTTACCAATGTGGGCTGGTAAATGTTGGTTTTAGGAATAATAAGGCGTAAAAATTATTTGATATAATTATCGTTTGGTTGTTTAGAACTCCGAATTTACAATGGCATACCTTTAAGATGGCAGAATGAAATTTAGTATAATTACGACTGGCAGAGTTCAAATTTAGCAATATATCGTTTAGCATAATGTTCATTTAGAGCGATGATTATTTGGTATAATTTCAGTTTTCATATTAAACAGATGGCAGAATTTCATTAAGAATAATTTTAAAAGGCATATAAGTCTTTAAACTGACATGGTCACTAACATTATTATTAACGGTTAAAACGGGGTATTTACCATGTTTGTTATTTATTTTGAGTTTCCAATATTTACACAGATTATGATATGATATATGATTGAGTATACAGTGAGTTATAATTATACAAAAAATATTAAGGCAAAAATAAGATTTTTTGGGAATAATATAGAAAAAAAAAATTGTTTTTAGTAGGTTACCCGGAACTCAACTATTTAGATTAGGTTAATTCCTTTAAAAAAAAGAAATGGGTAGGTTAGGTTAAAACTGTGTGACGCACGAGCCGAGCGAGCGTAGCGAGCTGTGCCGCGGCAGCGCCCGGCGAGTGGCAGAAACGACTTGCATTAATAGAAAAAAGAGATAGTTTATAGTAGGTTACTCAGAACTAAACTATTTAGATTAGGATAATAACTTATTGAATTAAATGACATTATTTCCAAGAAATAAATAATTAAAATAAATGACAAAGATGATTCTCACTATAAACTTTCTGCGATATGACAATTTTGCCGTTTAATGATTATTGGTATGAAATATATGCCAAAAGACGATTCTGACTGTGAACTTTCTGCGCTATGATGTTTCTACTTTTAAATATTATGGATATAAAATTTATGTCTAAAGATAATTCTGACTAAACTGAAAATTATGAGTTTTGAATGTATGTTAAATGAGTGTCTGCCAAACAATTTTCTGCGAAATTAAGTTTATGCTATCCGTTGTTATGCAAAATAAAATTATGACATAAAAAGTTCTGCTATAAAGGGTGGACCCGATTTTATTCGACATTTACCGTTCCTTTAATGTAAATCCTAAGATTTACCAAGTCAATGATGGTAAAAGTTCGAATACCAAACTTATATGGACATTTACCAATCATAATCGGTAAATCTTAGGTTTTACTGGAAAATCTTAAGAGTTACCGTAGTTCGGGCTTTTACAGTAACATATACACAAATAAACTTAAAAATTGCAACATTACTGATTTTGTCGTCGATATTTGGTAGCCGAGGCCACAAATAAGAAAACAATTGATAATCAATAAATACGAATAAATGTTGACTTCGCAAATGTGTCATTTGAATTATGAACTGGCAGAGTAAAACCATAGATAAAATCAACGTTATTGTTTGAATACTGGAAGAAATTAATTAAACGGATGTTTTATTCAGAAGTTTGGTTATATTTTACGACCTACACTTAACAGACAATAGATTTGGTTAAATTACGTATGTATTTGTAACAGTTTTAACAATTCAATTGAGTTTTAATTCAAATAATTATGCCAAACGCGACTTCGAACAGTGTTTTGGAATTACTGATAGTTACTTAACTATCCGAATTTTACCCAAATCGTTAGCATGATTTCAACTATGAAAAGACGCCAGCTTTTAAATTCATACCACAATCCTTTTCATGCTAAGTATCTATATCTATCTATCTATCTATATCTATCTATACTTATAATAAATCTGTAGAGAGGTCAATTCTGTACATGAAATATATTTCCAAAATAACTATCAGGGGGTAATTAGTGATCGATACTGATGCCAAAAATGCAATCAGTAAAATTTTTGTCTGTCTGTCCGTCTGTCTGTCTGTCTGTCTGTCTGGATGTCTGTATGTTCGTTATAGAAACAAAAACTACTCGACGGATTTTAACGAAACTTGGTACAATTATTCTTCATACTCCTGGGCAGGTTATAGTATACTTTTCATCACGCTACGATCAATAGGAGCAGAGCAGTGAAGGAAAATGTTGGGTAATCGGGAGAAGTTGGTTAAAGCTACACAGAAATCATGTATGACGGAAATGTCCTCCTTAAAATTATATAAAAAATATCCTACGACAGCATAGGTCTATCTTATATGGTTGACTCACAATAACACGTGTAACTCCCGATAACTTAACAGTTCGGAGTTTCTGATTATATTTGTCTACTCTTACGTTTATAACACTCCCACTCATCTCTAATTAAAAACAGTTAACATTATTACGTATTCAATAAAAAAAGAATCATATAAATCGGTATACAAACACCAAGTTATGCATGAAATACGCTAATAAGCTATCGCGCGTGAATACTGAATCATGCTATAAGGATTATTTTTGTGTAATATTTGGCTGTTGATGCGAATAGAGGTTCTGAGTGTTCGACCTTATTGACAGACAATGCTTTCAGCCCGACTTTTAGTCTTTAAATAATTTCTTTTTAGATTTCTTTTGTTGTTATTTTATAAAATAGGTATTAGTTATTTTGGTAGTGTTTAAATATTCGTTCAAATCACAAATTATTCATAGTTTACATTTTATTTCTTTTTTGGTGGAGTAGTAGTAGGTACGCACAGATTTTTAGATACCGAGTTTCGGCTAATTTATGTTCAGTTTTTTTTAATTATGTTGGTAAAAGCGTAGTTAATTATACTAATTTTATTATAGTTATAGGTATTATTAATTGTAGTATTTATAGGTTTTTATTTTTATGTAAAGTAGGTATAAGTAGATAGAATGGGACAGGCGTTTTAGCTTTATTTTCATTTCATTTTGTGTTACAAGTTGTAGTTACCTATTATTTCTGGGTATAATTCTTTTAGGATTATTTAGTTTTAGTACCTATTTTATTTGGTAATTAATAGGTTCATAGAGATAATAGGCATAATTAGAGATATTAAAAAAAAAATATATATATAATAATTTAGTACGTAAGTACTTAAATTATTTTCAGGTTAATTATAATAATTATTCTTTAATTTATTTAGCTGTAGTTTTATTTAGTTGTTGCTGTAGTGTATTTAGGATCAGTTTTATTGTTTAAGTAGGCACTTGGATTTTTTAAGTGTAAGGTAGCTACAGTTAGGACCTCTAACGTAGCTTATTTCGTTAGGTAACTGAATGCCTATTCAGTTACCTTCAGTTATATTCATAAATCCTTACTAATATTATAAAAAGCCACAGTGAGTTTGTTTGTTTGTTTATGGCTTCACGCCTAAATGACCGAACCGATTTTGATGCATTTTGGTACAGAGATAGTTGGGACCCTGGAGACGGAAATAGACTTTTTTTTAAAGTGAGGAAAGTGGGAGAATGAGGGAAAAATAGGGGAGAGAAAGATACATCTTTTTCGGGTCATAACGCAGGTTAAAGTTAGCGTTAGCCCAAAGTAACTATGCCACGCGGACGAAGTCGCGGGCGGAAGCTAGTAGTTTATAAACTCGCAGCTTTGACTTTACACAAAAATGCGCGTTCTTTGCTGATTTCTGTGAACAGAATACTTGGAAAGTAAACATTGTTTGACATAAACATTGGGGCCAAAACTTAAGTAAAGTTTAATCTCTGTTCGCGCTTCTTTTTAACATTTAGGTAAGTATATAAAAACTTGCATACAAATATATTTCGGTACTTGGACCTTTTTTATGAACAGGTATGAAAGAGTGTCTGTCTGATAATGAGTAAAAAAATAGTAAGGAAGAAGAAGAAGAATACATACTACCCAATCTCAAATAAACTGGGATAAGGGCAAGAGAATGATGACATAAAATAGTAAGAGCAACCAGATTTGAGGTGTATTTGTTTTAGGTAGGGATCCGTTAAAACAGTATATAACTTAAACGATATAAATGTTGCCAATAACATGATATTATTCCCCATCGAAGAAAAGATCATGATAAATAAGCCTCATAATATTGTGCGATAACAGTTTATGTAATAAATATACTTCACACAATAAAATGAACATGATATTATTTATTCTTCGTATTAAATTACATAACAGAGCATTCTTAAGTTTTATGCAATTTAACTGTGGTTATTTCGCCTATTAAGTAAGTAAAAAGAAACTAAGAATTCACCAGATTTATTAAAAGAAGTATTCCATATAGCAGTGACGATTGTTTGAATGAACACGCGACGACACATTTCCAAGATAACATGGTTTCACTTTGTATCGATTCCACATACAATTAGAGGTCCTCATAAACTATTTTCTAATATCTTGTTCTAACTAACTAATTTCTTGTATCTGTTACCTTACCTTCCGACTGCCTACTAAAATGTAGCCATTCTCTGGAACCAAGTTCGTGTTTAATCGAGAGATGGTGTTTAAAAACCTAAACCAGCTGTGCCCTGCGGTTCCACCTACCGCCGTTTAGCACCTATGGTTCCCAGTGAGATAATTGCCGAAGAATTGTAAATATGCAAAAAACAAATGTATTTTCAAATCCGACTGGTGCTTCCATAAATAAGCGAAAAAATAAACACACAACCTCTTCAGGTTTTTAATATTCTAATATTTATTAATATAAAGATGCGGTACTATATGAGCAATTACAATGTTACTTGATGTTCACGCCAGGCTCAGTAGATGATCGGTACATCATGTTACAACTGCAATTATAAACTAATATAATAAACATAGGAGGAAGCGTCTACCACATTCCTTTTATTACCGTATCAGCATATAAAATGGATAATTGTCTAGAGGTTATAGTGGCAAACAAGACATGGGTACGCAGCAATGATACCGTGAAACAAATAGTTACTTCCTTATTAAAATAAAATTGCATATAGAAGTTTATCTTTTCTACAGTAGGTGTTCTAAAACCTTTGAAACAATTATGGAAATAATTGTTACATACATACATTCGTTATCTGGTTTTCAGCTTTCAATACAGTTAAATCAGTCCCCAACGTAATGTATCTGTACTAAAATGAATTTCATTTGAAGCTGCCATCTTAGATTTTCTGTCAAGTTTTCCCGCGCAATTTTTTCTCATTGTCAAATCGAAGGGCTGCGGAAATCATGTAAGGACAACAACTACGTTTTGTACCGACAAATGTGTCATGAATAGACAATATTATTATTTCCTTGCTTACACTTCCTTTTATGCAAAGATCGTGAAAATAACTCTAAAATATCTCCGTGACTGTATAATAGATGGTCTTGTACCATTAAATTCTTTAAACGTGAATAATCGTGAGATGATATTCATCATGAGATGGACTACGGAAGCATATTCTTATTTATGTCTTCATAAGTTATTATATTATTTTATTAATAAAACTTTGCAAATTGTCAGTACAGCCTCGTTGCAAATTGTAAGCGTTAATTATTGGGAAAACCTATTCTTTGACTAATAATATTGCTTATCTATGAAAGACTTTGTGGTTTTTTAATTTTTGGGTTTCAATCATTTGTGGTTTGAAGACGCACACAAGGATTCATTGAAATACGAAACCCATTAACATAATATGCCTAAAAAGCATTACAGGGAAAAGCGCCAAGCACAGATTGGTTCAGCACTATTATAATTAATCACAACTAGAGAAGTGCAGGCAGTGACAGATATCTGACATCCTTAAAAAGACCGCACCCGATGTTAAATGTAAACAATTATAAAATAGTATATTTTGATTCAAGTGAGGAAACTTTGTCATTGAGCTTAAGGCGTAATTCATGTTGTGGAGCCGAGAACAGCTCCGACAAATTCCCACGTGAATCAAACGACGTTTTTCAACGTTTTACACTTCATCATTTTCCTGTCCTTGTCCCATTTGGGGTCGGCGCAACACGTTTTCTTCTTCCATTCTCCCCTATCAGACGTCACGGCATCATTAACTCCTTTCTCCTTCATATCATCCCTTACACAATCCATCCATCTTTTCTTTGACCTTCTTCTCGCTCTCTGTTTTTCAATGCACTTAAGGTGTAATTAAATAACAAAACGAACAGTATTAAAAAAAAACTATGATTTATTTTGCTTTTTACCCCACGCTTTGATGTCCCAGGGTGAGATTAAATTTGAATATAGAACTCAAATAAGTGTCAAACTGGTTGTTTTATTTATAAAATAAATAATTACGTATTTTCATATATTAATTTTTTAATTTTCATTAAAAATGAAGGCCATTAAACATGTTCTTCTTGCCTGTTAAAAAATAAAAAAAGAATTTGCTGGCGTAAGTTTTTTTTACCTAAGAACATAAAATTTTGTTTACTTGGTTTTTCCGAACTTTCCACCTTGCGAGATTACATCTTAGTTTTAGAGGAAAATTGTCTAACGGGACTGTTTTTTGACTTAACTGTTTCTTTGCGTTTAAGGAAGAGGAACATTTATAATTTCTTGACAGTGCAGCAAGTAAAAAACACAAAGATTCATTTCTTAGAATGAAGTTATAAATCTCGTGGCCACCGTCGGGAATTTCCTGATTTCACTGATATTTATTTTGTGCCTCAAGACTGTTGGTCTGGCAATCATAAATTAGCATGTATGACTAGGCTGAAGGTAAAATAATGATGCAAGCAAACTGCGATAACTTAAAAATCTTGAGATAAAGTTCTAAATGCCTATTAGGTAAAACATTTTTTTCTGCTTTTTTTTTGCGAAGGTCAGGGCGTTTTTGTGGGACTGTCTCTTGTAATGTGACGTTCAAAAAGTGCTGTTTATCAGCCTAATTTGAATAAATGACTTTTGATTTTGTTTTAGATATACATCCCAAACCGGTGGGTCTAAAACATAAACTTTTTCCTAAGAGTTGTTTTTACAAATAGATAAAAACGAAAATAAAATCATCCGCGAATTAGGTAAGTAGCGGATGAAATTTGATGTAGAAGTCGTAATTTTTCCGATAAGGATATCACAACGGATGTATAGCTTTTTCAAATATAAATAATTACTTTTTTTTGTTTGTTTTTTTTTTAAACAAAAAAGTAAAATCTAAAAAGTAGGTAGATAAAAAACTGACTACTGGTTGAAACTAATTCAATGTCATGGATTTGAAACACACCTTCTTCGCACAATTCGCCAAGGCTCATGCCATAACCGTACAAATGCTCACGGAATAACAATGAAAGTAAAAGTGCTTTGTTTTAAACAATAACCATGAAATATAAACGCATGTTTTTGAGCTAAGACAGAAGTTAAAAGCCAAGTCAAACATAAGATTGAAAAATAAATAAGCGGACTTTGCTATATGTGTCCGCCATTTTGACAGGAACTTTGAAATTTTCGGTATGGTAACCCTATTAAACGCATGTTCGAGTGAGATAAGTAAATAAATATACTATCACGCCCAGACTCCGTCGGCCATTCATATCACGATTTCTGATTTCCCACGCTATTTCCCGTTTAGGCTAGATATTCATTTGAAATGTTGTCACTGAATCAGTAGGTTTTTATAACGTAGGTTTATTTATATGGGTTTTAGAAATTTTCCTTGTAACAATGTTTAAAATATTTCAAATTTTTAAGAAATTTTCATCTACTGGCTATTTATTCGAATAAGAATTTTTGACAACAGGAACATCCAAATTGTTCTCTTTAAAATGCAATGCTGTAATAACTTTTTTTTCTTTTTTCTGCAGGAAGATGAAGAGGATGTCGGCGACTTATACCAGGATGAACAGAATGGAGCCGCGCTTCTCATCAGAAGACACCCCAAACACGGCAAGCTGGTTGTGGTAAGATAGCATTCCCCTTTCATACCCTATGCTGAAATTAGTTCTATCTTATTGTTACAAAAATCGAATAAGAAGAGTTTTTGGTGTGGCACTAGTTGCGTCTTTGTGCTAATTTCGGGCTAAACAGAGTTCATTTAATCGATTCCAGTGAAACAATAGACACACATATAAACACTGGCGACTAATGAAAATTAAAAAAAAATAATGTCTAAACCGATTTTGATCAATTTTGGTACAAAGATAGTTGAGACCTTGGAGACGGACATAGCCTAAAAAAGCGAGAAAAGGAGGAGAAAGAGGGAAGAAAAGGGGAGATAAAGTTTTTTTTTTTCGATCATCACGCGGATTAAAGTTAGCGTTAGCCCAAAGTACATTTGGGGACGAATTCGCAGGGGAAGCTAGTAAACTCATAATTCGAAACATCAAACACTGGCAATCTGCCGCCGTTATTGCAATTTTAAATAGCTCGATATAATTTGCGAACCAAAGTATAATGTTACTAAGTTACTCCACTGAACAAAATTAAAACAGCAAGACCGCCAACTTAATTAAAGGGCCTTAACACAATTGTTAAACGATGCGTGTCAAGAATGAATTTATTAATAAAATTATAACAGCTGTTGTAATATTTGGCGCCATTAGCATAAAATGCTTATAATAAACTGCTGCTGTTTGGTAAAGCCAAAGTTCACATATAATTCGTGGTTCAGTAGTTTATCTACGTCGTATTAATTTATAAGATTAATAACCACTGAACTATTGAAATTGACTAATAGTTTTATTGATATATAGTAAGTGGCCCTGTTAAAAGCTGAATGTTGGTGGTCCCTTTGCCTTAAAAATCCATAAACAATATAGACGTGACATTTACAAAAGTTTTAACTGACAACTTAAGCTCTATCCTTGGATTAAGTATAAAACCCAGCATGATCCAAGATCCCAAATGTTTGACGCGATTACCATAAATAGTCATACATTCAACAGGATGTGACAATCTCTGGATTTCGGACACGTTCCAATGTCAATGCTAACCATAAACTAAAGAAACTAGAGACGTGACTAGTAAAAATTATGAAGAAACTATGTTGGTATGGGTTTGTTATAATATAATAGATTATAACACTACGCATCTGTTCCCCGAAAGAACAGGACGTTTGTTGTAGGTACCCAGATTTCGCCAGTTACGTATATACATTTATAATCTTCGTTATCTCGGGATCTTACGACTCCTGGGTTCAAGTTTCAAAAACATAAAATTTATTTACACAGCCTGGAGATCGAACACAAACCGTCATACTCAACAGTTGTGCTTACGGCCAGTAGAGCAAGAAGTCAACAAGGAAGCTCGGTCATTATTTTATAGATTTAGGTGTAACTACACAGGGAAATAACTATACTGAGTGAAGAAATGACCACAATGGCTATTCACGTGTTTATTATTTTAGTATATATTTGCATACCTACTAATAGATAAACGAATCATGAATGGCGTAGCGGACATGTAGCTAGATGAATGGTCGATCTTTTTTTGTGTCAAGGATGAATAACAATGTTATCAATTGACAGAAAAAGTAAAAAAAAACTTTAAATGTCCGCTGAAGATCTTCCAATGATTTTGAATGATGAGGTTTTTGGTGTTGTTTAGTCAAAGTTTTCGACTAATATTAACTAGCGTAATTTTATTTTTATCTAAATCGTTATCCGCTTACTGCCCTATTCCAAACTAGCTTTTGCCCATGACTTCGCACCCGCTATGTACGGAAATTTACCCACGGTAACAGTTTAAAGATAAAATTAATTACGATATACAACCTTACAAACAAATTTTATCTCTTTGCAATATAAGGTCGTCGGCACAACATGTAGTCGGCTAACAGAGTGTGTCCCCTCATTATTAACATCATTGGTCATCTCGGCTTCCAGTCTTATTCTAGTCATGATAATAAGGATTTTTGCTTCAAAACGAACATTACTATTTCTCCATTAGAAATATTTTCTTAGTTAACATACCTACATCATCATAATGTCTAGCTTGTGTAGGGTTTTAAAGATTTGAATAATGTGTTTTTTATATTTGAAAAATGGCAACACTGTTTAACGGCCAGTTCTGTGAAGGAGGGGGTAGTTTATAAAAGAAGGCACTTGGCCGAGAGGACTGACTTTATAGTGTGATATTATACTGTGATGATTGTGTCTGTAAAGGAGTGTATTTATAAAAATAAAGTATAAATCCATAACGAGTGAATATTATTACACTTCAGAAGTGGGATACGAAAGGTAACGTAATTTGAATTACTTTACACTAAATTTAACATGCATACATGAATGTTGTAGACTTGGTCTCGTTGTTCTATTTGGTCGGGGTACCCCCCGATAATGGGACAATGAAGAGTAAGTTTTTAACGTATTTTATATCCTTGTGTTGCGATTTTATTTGATCAGGATACTCCTGGATAATACGATTGCATAATAAGGTTATCATTATTGTGTATTTTCATTATTGTGTATTGTATGTTGTAGACTTGGTCTCTTTGTTCCATTTGGTCGGGGTACCCCCCGATAATGGGACAATGAAGAGTAAGTTTCTAACGTATTTATATCCTTGTGTTGCGATTTTATTTGATCAGGATACTCCTGGATAATACGATTGCATAATAAGGTTATCATTATTGTGTATTTTCATTATTGTGTATTGTATGTTGTAGACTTGGTCTCTTTGTTCCATTTGGTCGGGGTACCCCCCGATAATGGGACAATGAAGAGTAAGTTTCTAACGTATTTATATCCTTGTGTTGCGATTTTATTTGATCAGGATACTCCTGGATAATACGATTGCATAATAAGGTTATGATTATTGTGTATAAAACGTGTGTATCTGAACCTGTCTGTCTGGATAGGATATTCCCCGATCTTGTGACATATTTGGTTTCTAACATGGTGGCTTTGTGTCGCGATTTTATTTGGTCAGGGTACTCTCTGATAATACGATTGCGGAATAGGGTTATGATGTTATAAAACATAAAAAGTATGTTACCACTTAGTCAGGGTACTCTTTGGTAATGGTAACATGCATTTAAAGCAACCTTGGATCGTTGTTTTCATACAATCGGGGTATTCTGATAATATGACTGCGAGATGAGGTTGTGTGTGTGAATCTTCCAAAATAGGTCGGAACTAAGCAAGTTTTATTATTATTTAGTTGGGGCCTTTGCCGTAACCTTTGGTTGCAGTTGTATTTGATTAGGGCACACCCCACTAATATATCTACTTATTAAGGATTATTTTCAACATTTTATAGGGAAAACTGCTACTAAGAGCATACTTTGCTAACATTTGGACGGGATACTCACTAACACTGAAGGTAAAAACTCTGAAGTCTAGTTGTGCTAATGCTTGATCGGGGCTCTCCCTGATAGTGCTGATAGATAGCTGGGCGTGGTTGTGGCCCCTGTTTTACGTTACGAAATTTGGAACATTTCTGTCCTTTAAATTTGGTTAATTCCAGTTTCACAATGGAAAAGGAGAACAGCAACGCCAAATCATTGGATGCGTCCCCTCGTGGTCGAAACGAGAGCCGGCGGCGTCTTTTGACTCCAGTGGGGCGCTCGCCGCGTCATCGACGTGATATTTCCAATACACGCCGCAGTAGCACTCGAAGTCGCAGCAAGTCACGTAGGCTAGATTTACGTGAGAAAGAGCTCGAGTTTGAGCAAGAACGAGAGCGACTTCGCATACTCGAACAGGACCTACGACGAGAACGTGAAAAAATTACGAAGACTGATGGCGACCGAAGAAGCTACAAAGGGAGCACAAGCCGTGATCACCGCGAACACCTACAGCACGACTGCATCTCGAGTCGGTCGTGCCAACGTGAGCATCAGTGTACCAAGCGGAGAAGAGGTTCACATGAGCAGAGCAACGATAGTCTACGTGGGGACGACGCATCACAAGATAAAAGGTCACGTACCCCTTCTTTTACTGTAAACGATGTTATGAACTTGGTGCATTCTATTAAACATGGTTTTACATCTCAGCCGTCTACAAGTGTATCAAAGAATATTGATTATAAAAATATTCTCCCTAATTTTGATCCTTCAGAAAAAAACCAGCGTATTGACATTTGGCTGCGTAAAGTGAATGAATGTGCTACTGTTTATGGCTGGGATGATAGAACAACGACACATTTTGCGATGCAAAAACTTCAGGGATTGGCCAAGGTTTGGTATAACGGTTTAAATACAATTTTGCATTCTTGGAAAGAATGGCAAGATAAGTTAATAAGTGCCTTTCCTTGCGAGCAAAACTATGGCCAAATCCTGGATGATATGCTTAGGAGAAAAAGTAGATTTGGTGAGCCAATCGAAGTATATTATTATGAAAAACTCGCGTTGTTAAATCAGTGTGACATAACAAGTAAACGCGCAGTAGATTGTATCATCCACGGTATTTCTGATAGGACTTTGAAATCGAGTGCGTTGGCGCTTTGTTGTTCTCAACCTGATCAGCTTCTTCAATTTCTATTAAGCAGCAAAGGAAGCCAAAATTTAGATCGTAGTTTTGTTAAAAATAATTCTAACCAATCCAATTCGAAAACAAACCAATATAAATCTAATCAGTCTCAGGGTTCCGTGTTCTGTTTTAATTGCAAGGAGCGTGGTCACCCTTACTTACAGTGTCCGAAGCCACTAATTAAATGCAATAAATGTAACAAAATAGGTCATAAGGCTGACAATTGTCCGCAAAAGAAATCTGACAATTTAGCAAGTAGCACCGGAGTTCCATCTAAAACAATGCGTATTTCGAGCTCCAGTCCCAACTCCAAATATATAAAACTAGTCACAGTGAATGGCAGGCCTTTAGAAGCATTTATTGATTTCGGTAGCGAAGTGACTTTAGTTAGAGAGTCGATAATGTCGGGCCTTAATATGGTGCATGATCAGATCCCGTCTGTTATGAAAGGATTTGGGAATGAGGTGGTCCGATCGCTAGGTAATACGTTACTCGATATAGTGGTAGATGGAGTTGGTGCGAAGGTAGCTTCTAGAGTTGTCCCGGATAATTTGCTAGATAAACCTATATTAATAGGCCAGTCGTACACAGAGCAACCACACATTCTTGTGTTTAAAAATTCCCACAGTTTGCAATTTCAGAAGTTACATACTGAAATCCCAATGGTTTATCCCGGAGCTAATAACATTCCACTTGTTGAAGTTAGGATAGTTGCTGATGTTGAGCTTCATGGACCTGCATCTGTAAGGGCTTGTGTAGCTTCAGAATTTAGTGGGTGTTTAATGCTGAGCACAAAAATCGTGGGTGGTCCAAATCATGAGGTTGTTGTTTATGGTGGAGTTTACCAGGTGCAGCGTGGGAGTTTAGATATTCTTGTTTATCCATTTTCCATCCCCTGCCGTTTACGAAAAGGTTTTGTTGCTAGTAGGGGAGAAAGGGTAGATTTTGTCCAGAGGATAGAAATACAGACTCCAGGAATTGCAGAGTCTGCGGATATTCCAAATTATAACAGTGAACATGATATTCAAGAGAAAGACGTACGCATAGGTGATTCTGTATCAAAGGACGATAGACAAAGGCTTATGACCATACTTAATCAATACAAACATTGTTTCGCATCAAATTTGAAGAATTTGGGTTGTACTGAGGTTACGCAGATGACGATTGAATTGAATAGTCAACGCCCTATTGTCTATCGCCCTTACAGATTGTCACACCATGAACGTGAGAAAGTACAGTCTATGTTAGGTGAAATGTTGGAAGCAGGGATTGTTAGAGAATCGGTATCGGAGTATGCAAGTCCAATAATATTGGTTCGCAAAAAAGATGGCAGTTTTCGAATGTGTGTTGATTACAGAATGTTGAACTCTGTAACAGTAAAGGAAAGATACCCGATGCCGATTATAGATGATGAGATAGCAAGGTTGTCTGGTCAAGCGTGTTTCATAACGCTTGATTTAGCATCTGGGTATTATCAGGTGCCAATTTCGGAACCATGCAAACATTTAACTGCGTTTGTCACTCCAGATGGATTATACGAATTCAACCGTATGCCATTTGGTTTGGCAAATGCACCAGCTATTTTTCAAAGAATGATTAATAAAGTCTTAGGTTCAGCTCGATTCACTCATGCTACAGCATACATGGATGACGTCCTTGTTTTTGGTAAAAATGCTACTGAATGCCTTGATAGGTTTGAACAAGTTTTGAAGCTGTTAAAAGACTCGAATCTTACGCTAAATCTATCGAAATGCAATTTTCTTAACGATAACATTGATTATCTTGGTTACGAAATTGGCTCCTCAGGAATTCGGCCTGGTGAAAAGAAAATTCAGTCGGTTATGAATTTTCCACGGCCAATTAATATTCATGGTGTTAGGCAATTCCTCGGGCTTGCTAGTTATTTTCGGAAATTCATCAAAAATTTTGCTCAAATAGCATCCCCAATCATGCAATTATTAAAGAAGGACTCCACATGGATGTGGGGCCCTGAGCAAGACGGTGCATTCCAAGTGCTTAAATCAAAATTGACAGAAAGACCAGTTTTAGCCATTTACGACCGCGACGCGGAAACGGAATTGCATACTGACGCTAGCAAGGATGGTGTTGGAGGCATACTCTTGCAACGATGTAAGGATAGTGGATTTCTTCGGCCAATTGCTTATTGTAGTAGGCGAACGTCACCGGAGGAAAAACATTATCACTCCTACGAATTAGAAACACTTGCTGTTATTCGTTCGTTAGAGAAATTTCGTGTCTATTTATTAGGTAAGGAATTCAAAATAGTTACCGATTGTAGCGCTCTTCGTTCCACTTTCATGAAACGCGATCTCATACCTAGAATAGCGCGCTGGTGGCTTTTGCTGCAAGAATTTAATTGTTCAATCGAGTATCGGGCAGGCACTAAAATGTCCCATGTCGATGCTTTATCTCGAAATCCTATTTCTGATGATTCTATGGCTGACTCTTCTAATCTATGTGCCCAAGTTATGGTCATTAGTAGCGAAGACTGGTTACATACCCTTCAGCTGGGAGATTCTGAGTTGGAACGTATTAAACAAGTATTGGAAAAGGATTTAGACCCCAAGAATCTCCAATATATTAAAGACAATTATGTTGTTCAAGATAATAAGTTATATAGGTATATTAACGGCAATAAAGATAATGTTCGCTGGGCAGTCCCAAAAGGGGCGAGGTGGCAGATATGCAGGATGAATCACGATGATATTGGTCACCTAGGATTAGAAAAAACATTAGAAAGAATTAAAAGTAATTACTGGTTTCCAAAAATGTCACGGTTTATAAAAAAGTATGTGTCCGCTTGTATTGATTGTGCTTACGCTAAGAAAACAACGAGTACGAACGAAGGCTTATTGCATCCAATCGAAAAAGTAGAATCACCTTTTCACACCCTGCATATTGATCACTTGGGCCCCTTCGTCAGATCCAAACGAGGATACTCTTATCTTTTAGTAGTCGTAGACGCGTTCACTAAGTTTGTGTTTATAAAGCCAGTCCGTAACACGAATACACAAAATGTAATCCGTGCTTTGGATGATATTTTTTATACATTTAGAATGCCTGACCGTTTGGTCAGCGATCGTGGCAGTTGCTTCACATCCAACTTATTTAAAAGATATTGTTATGATAAGGGTATAAAACACATTTTAAATGCGGTCGCCAGTCCAAAATCAAACGGACAGGTAGAACGATATAACCGGACGATCCTAAATTCATTGAAAGCGCTAAACCTGAGACATGATGAGAGAGATTGGGACAACCAGTTAGGGAAAATACAATGGGGACTGAATAACACTATCCAAAAGACGACCGCTAGAAGACCATCTGAAGTAATGTTCGGTACGTTTATGAACAGTGAAATCAATCCTAATTTGAATGAGATAGCAGACGTGACTAGGGAAAATATAGATGTGAGCACTATCCGAAGTCAAGTTAAAGATAGAATAGGAACTGAACAAGCTAAGCAGAAGCTACGTTACGACCAGAATAGACGCCCTGCTAAGACATACAATAAGGGAGATTTAGTCAAAATTACTAAAGTTACTTTTAATAATGATGGGAAGAGTAAGAAACTACTCCCATCTTACATAGGTCCATACAAAGTCAGTAAAGTTTTAGGCCAAGATAGATATAAGATAGCGTCTATTCCCGGTTTCAGTAATAGTACAAACAAACGCACTACCACTGTAGCAGCCGATCGAATGTTGCCGTGGGTGCATGTGGCTGCGTTACAGCTAAATAGCGAATCTAGTGATGACAGCGAAGCATAGTGGTCATCAATTTAAGATTTAAAATGACAATTATTACAGAATGTTTAATATGATTGTTTCAGACCGAACGTGAGAATTGATTGGTTCACGTCATCGGTTATTACACAACTAGAGATCTGATGTGAGAATTGATTGGTTCACGTCATCATTTAGAACACAATTGAACACCGATCGTGAGAATTGATTGGTTCACTTAATCGGTTTGTTACATAATTGTAGGCAAGAATTGATTGGTTTGCCTAAGTTCGAGAATTGATTGGTTCGAACTAGCATAAGCACAAATTTAAAGAATTTTATAATCCTAAGGTTAACCCAGACCTCTAGAATTGTTTTTTTTTTAGCGTATTTGTTTTGAACAAAATTGTCTAACATTTGTTTTTATTTTTTTTCTCTATTTTACTTGTATAACTTCATTTCGAAATGATTGCGACGAATGTATTAAAATTACGTAATAAATAAATGTAATATCTTAGTTTTAGTTGAATTAAATGTTTAAGTGACTAACAGAATAATTACCAGCTGTTGTGTTTTGTATGATTATATTTTTTTTTTAGTTTAAGTGTCACAAGGATGTTGTATAATTGCTGTTAATCGTTTTCCATTTTTTTTTCTTTTCTCAAAAAAGTTACTTTGAAAATGTTGTTAATCATAAAATCAGAAGACCTCTCAGCCAAGAGTGTAGGGTATTTATGTAACCATATAGTGCATGTATGAGGGCATACACGTCGTCAGGACGGTCGAGTGTAGGGTTTTAAAGATTTGAATAATGTGTTTTTTATATTTGAAAAATGGCAACACTGTTTAACGGCCAGTTCTGTGAAGGAGGGGGTAGTTTATAAAAGAAGGCACTTGGCCGAGAGGACTGACTTTATAGTGTGATATTATACTGTGATGATTGTGTCTGTAAAGGAGTGTATTTATAAAAATAAAGTATAAATCCATAACGAGTGAATATTATTACACTTGTTCCCAACTATTTTAGGGTCAGCTTTCAGTCTAACTGACTGCAGTTAAATACTACAACAACTTAACACATAATTATTTAAAATCTAAGCCACTCTTACTGCTATCCGCAGAGCACATCTAGCTGTGAGACCATAGACACAATGGCGTTACAAACAAGACTAAGGTCGATTGCACAACAGCCACTAAGCCGCCTACGGCACGTAGGTGTAAACGAGAATATCAGCTATGAAGTTTTTGAGTAGCGTTCGATTTTTAAAAGTTAAAAGAACAAAGAAGAGCAGCCCCGCCCTATACATCGCAGTAATCTTTATTTTCTTGCCAGTAAGGTTGCTGTTCAAATGCAGCTGTCAAAACTAAAATACCTGTTAAAGTACTGTTCACATTTAAAAGCATTGCATCCTTTGATTGGTTATTGTAATTTTAATGCACCATAGAGGATGACGACATATATGAGGATTGACGGTAGACTGATTAGATTACTTATTTAATTAGGTTTTTAGACACCGCTGGTAGATCATAATATCCTCTCCATTTTTGAATTAAGTTCATATCAATTTTTAATTCTTTACCAAGTAGGTTGTCTCATAATGGCAACAAACCACTAAATTAAAAAAAAAAACAAATGGGCCGATAAATAAGTTATCTAAAGTAGGTAGCTCTCTCACTCACTTAAAGGATTCAAGAAGAACCATATGAACAAACGAGTTAACTAATTAGTATAATTATCAGGTTTTTTGTATAAAATTAACAACTTCATCAACACTTATCGAGCTACTGTCAAGTGTTTAGCTGTCAAGTACTCGCTAAGAATCGATTTGTAAGACGATTCAGACGTGATTACAATCATAAAGATAATTCTATGTAGATTTCATGATAAGTGTCTATATTATTTTTCTTTCGTCGTTTAGACGAATATCGCCCAGAGCGCCTAATATGGCTGTTTTAGCACGACCATAAAATGTATTTCGGTTCGATCCCGGCATGGAACAAATATTTGTATATCGCACCATTCATTCATTTGTTCGTTCGTTTATCCACCCGGTATAGTATACATTTTTTTTTGTAGTTCGCAATAACCATAGATATCAGAAAGGAGTTTTTTTTAATATTTCTATAGTAATAACGTTCAAAAAAAGCTGTGAAATTGAAATTAAAGACATTTTTCACAATGTCTTAGTAGGTACGGGTGCTGGTGTGGCCATACTGTTGTATAACATTCTTTAAATTGTATGTACTACCATGTACCGTATTTAATGTAATATGTAAACTTGATGCGAATAAATAATTAAATGTTTCATTGTAATTCTGTGAAATATTAATCGTAAAATGCAATTTGAAGATACATTGTTGGGAGTAGTCCCAACAATGTATTTACATTGGGACCATAAACTTTTTGATTGCATGGAAGGTATTAGGTGCGTACCTTCTGCTATTTTCCTTATAGACAGCTCGTTAAATTATTGTATGTAAATTATTATGTAATTTTTACAGTTTAAAAGATTTTATGGATGTGAAATGTTAATTCCTTTTGTCAAAATAGAAATTTTTGCATGCTATGTTATATCTAAGCGAAACATGTTGAGCTACTGTAATAATATTAACATCAATGTATACCATGTTTTACGCAAATAAATGATTTACTTACTTACTTACTTATGGTCTTACGACTTTTTATAAATTTTTGAAATGTGTTTTTAAACAATGGTTTTAACGTGAGTTATTGTCTCAAGTGTGTCACCTTATTGTCGCATTTTATAAATAAACTAGCTGTGCCCAGCGGTTTCACCCGTTGCTCAGCTCCTTTTCTAGAGAAGGTTATGAAAAATAGATGTTGGCCGATTCTCAGACCTACCCGATATGAACACAAAATTTCGTTCAAATCGGTCCAGCCGTTTCGGAGTAGTATGGGAACGAACATTGTGACACGAGAATTTTATATATTAGATGACTTACTAGTTGGGCCCAGCGGTTTCACCCGCAGCTCAGCTCCACAGTGTCGTAGCGTGACGTTATATAGTTTATGTTACTTCCTGATAATTTAGCTTTCTATTGGCGGTAAAAATGGATAAAGTCGGTCAAGTAATTTATGAGTTAATTCGGTACAAACAAACATAAAATCTTTCCTCTTTATAATATAAGTGCCTTATAAATATGTACGTGGTAATTAAAGGCCAGCACCCATTCATTCGATCACCCTTGTAACTTTAGGGGCGAAGTAGAGATATAGGATACTTGTAAATCCTTAAAGTGCTATTTTTCTGCTAAGTTCCATCACAGAGGTGGCCATAATTAGCTAATTTTACAATCCGTGCTGCTGAAAAAGAAATAAAACGCATAGATATACTTAAGCCGAAAGCTCTTATTTTTGTTAATATTTCTTTTACATGACATTAAGTACCTTTTGTTACTAAATTCGTGACCCGCTAAGTAAAACTAATCTAACTGGAAACAAAACAATCATTTGAACTTTATTTGGAAGTTCAAAGTGATACCCGACTCTGATAAACCATACAATTAAAATAAAGCAAGCGAAACACCCTTTCAACAAACCGAATACCACTATTAAGCCCATAAAGCCGAAGTTGCGGGCTGTTCGAAAGAGATAGAATAGGTTTAGGTCAGTAAAGTCTGACACACCTCTCAGCTCCGTCCACAGCAAGGAAAGTTATGATATAGATCCCATTAAAAAAAAGCCTCTATAAAAGTACCAGGCTTTCATGAAAGTTCTGTGCCTAGTCTACAAGACTGTAATAAAATCTGGTCTTCTTTCTTTTTCTTCACAGGAGGGCTCAATCGGTCACGACCTGGTGATCCGGCCCATCCCAGACTCCATGACGTCGGCGGCGCAAGACGACGAGATGTTCATGGACCCCTCCAGCATGGCTGACATGGTCTCCATCGACACTGGACTGCCTTTAGGTGAGTTTCTCATTTAATACCCGCGTAAGCTCAAAGAAAGACTGGTTTAGATCGGATCTGAGTTGGGAATGTTGCTTTTCGAATTGGTGATGAGTGTGGATACAGGAAAATCGTTGACTAATTAACGCGAACATAGTTAGAGATGGATGAATATATTTTCTATAACCTGTGTCAATTATTAAAAAAAAAATACGCCTGTAATCTTTGAAGAGTTAGGCAAAGGTGTAGCTTAACCCACAATTCACCATGTTTAAGTCCTATGTGAGGGCGAGCCTATTGCTATCAACCGGGCACAAATCCAGACTCTAGCTGCTATTGAGAAATTTCTAATGGAAAATACCCAATAACATTTTACCCAACCCGGGAAGGTTGGGTAAAATGAAGGAACGAACCCAGGCCCTCATGCTCGGCAATCGCGCTTGTGACCACTAGACAAATGAGGCAGTTGGTATAATAACCTATGTTAAAACTTTTCAGTGAAAAGAAAAAGGGAAGATCAACAGAGGTTATCACAGGCGCTAAATGGCGCCCAGCACGTAATTATCAAGAGAGACCCCGGCGATGCGGAACACGACCATTTAGGAGATTACGGTAAGTCTAACATTATTTTCAAATGTAAAAAGTAACAATAATTTGTCAATTGTTTTTCTTTTCTTGAATAACAGTAAACTAAAAGTGTTTAAAATTCGAATAGCTTTTAAAAATATGCAGTCGCGTAAGACAAGAAGCATTTTTTTTTGCATTCAAACAGAAATCATAAATCAAGATGAGCCATTTCATCACTTGTCATGAGTCATCTAGAACACGAGTTTTTGAAGTCGTAAACATGGTTACTCCTCATAACATTATTAAACATAATATAGATCACTCTTACCATAAATACCTAATAAAACAGAAACAGTAGCGACATTTCCCCATTATTACTTAAATGTATACACGTGCAGTTCCTTAGAGTTGTCACGTGCATTGCGCATCCATAGATTACATATACTTTATAAGAGATAATCGATTATGTTAATAGTACCGGTTACTAATGCCACCACGTATCTTTATGATTCTTGAATGATTAAGCTCATGTGTTGTATCAATTATAGTGATTTTAAATCGTGAATAAGTTCAGAAACTTATTTGAAAGCTAGCTCATCATTGCTGCCAACTTAAAAAAAACAAATAGAAATATTATTGAGCATGATCTTTACATTATAATTTAAAAAATATCTTAAACATTTAAGTGACTCTAAAAAATCACCTTCACCGTCACCTACTTTTAAAACAAATTGGCCAACAATAATTATATAATAACCACAGCTGAGACTAAAACTTATAACGTTATACATTGGAGTTTGATATCTTAATCGACTCGACTAAATTATAGAGTACCTACGCAATCCGATTACGATTATTTTAAGTCGATTAGGTCAGGGGTCACGTCAAATGCTTTGTGTGACGCTAAGTTATTTTTAATTTCGAAATATTATTTCTATTAATAATTAAATATTATGCCTTATTTTAATGAATGATAGATGCATGAGAATGATGTGTGACGCAAAATAACTGGTTAGGTATGGTATTAATAGGAATTGGTTTTTGAGCTTATATAAAGCACATGTAAACAATAGAAAAGTTGAGCCTACGGTCAACAATTATAAATTAATTAATTAGTTTACGAGTCATTTAAAAAGTTTTTAACAGAAATTAATAAAATATCGACAAGTCATTCGATATTTTTACCTTTTAACATTTTCATGACGGCGATGTCTCTCATACTATTGTTTAAGACGAAATGTACCCATTCTGAGTCTGAGCAGATATGTCATCACTATTTTAAAATTATATTATCAATTTTAATACATTCATTATTATATTCTACAAAAAATATATTGTATTGTTAATTGGTATTGTTGTTCTTCCGTATTATTAATATTATCAGTTTCCAATCACAGTGACAAATGATTTTAACTTAGTCGATTCGATCAAAACATCTGCTACTAGTGATAAATTAAAATAATACATTAGGTAGGGTCAGATGTTCAACAATGAAACAGTGGTACACAATAAAACACAGTGATATTTCTAAAACGATGCGTTGCCAGTCCGTCCATTAGATCGCGTAAGGACACTCTCGAGAACCCCCCGCCCTACCCCAGTTTGCGTCGGCGCCACGTGGGAGAAGACGTGTCTGTGGAGCATGTTAAGTTTTTTGACAAAAATGTAAGTATTTTTAGCATTCTTTAAAGATTTTTCATTAAATTATGGTTGAAAAATTCATATTTTTCATGATTACGTAGCGTTAAACATATTTCGTAGGTTATGTGGAATAGATCATAATGTTAAAAGTGTTACAATATAGTTTTCTTTTTTGAGGTTAGTAAAATAAACCCTATGTAGTCAACAATGAAACAGTTGCACAATGGACACAATGAAACAGCTAACCACATCTATTTTTCGTGCAAATTAATCATTTTTGAGGCTAGAAAATAATTTTATCACTTGATATTTGTTTTTGTTTTAAGATGGCGCGTACGAAATCTCTAAAAAGAAAGAAAGGCGGAAAGGAAAGGAGGAAAAAAGAAACCAAAAATCAAAATAGTAGGGCGTTATCTTAATTTGTTATTACCAATTAAAAGTAACCTGAAGAGACTGATTATAGTGAAATAAGTAATAAATCCTTTTTTGATTGGACTCAAGCATTTTTTATCATTCACCTACTCCATACATTTCACAAAATATGAGACAAACACTATTAATTATTATGTTTCATTGTTGAATTTATGGTGTTTCATTGTGTACACCACTGTGGACACAATGAAACATTTTTTATTTTTTTGTTTTTATTTTTTTGTTGATTGATTACACTTTAATTTAAAAAACCATAAACAGCATCCGATACCCAATAAAATTGCCTATATACCTGTAAAAAATTAGACTTCTATCTGTAAAATCAAAAGGTGTATGAGACTTTGAATTTTTAGTGTTTCATTGTTGAACACATGACCCTACTCACTAATTTATCATCGAAAATAACGGTGTTTACCTTATTTAACAAGATTTTATTTTAGAATTTTTTAAGTCCTTTTGTGTTTAATCCTAAAATTGAACTTAAAAAACCAAAATGCACAGGTGTGCTACAAAAATAAAAATAATAATTGATTAATGATACCTACCTAGGTAATAGAAAACAGGTGAAGCTCGGTCATGTACAGTCAGCAAAGGAGATAAGTCACCAGATTAATTAGATATAGTTGTTTTTTTTTTCTTTAGAAACCGATGGATGATAGAAATTTAATTCATTCAATGAACTGTTTGTTTTCTATCAAATAAACTTACCCTTATTCGAAAACATCCATGGATTTGTAAGAAAATATCAACTGTATCTAACGATCCTGTTAACATAACTCCTTTACTGACTGTACTTCATGACACAAACGTTTACACGGAACACTTATTATTATTATAACTCACCTATTCAATAAAAGTCACGTAAGAGGAGAAGAAATTAAATAGTCCCTTTTTCCAATTTTGACCAGCACATTGGATGCTGGTATCATAACACACTTTTCGAAGAATTCCGTAATACATCGCTCTAAATGTTTGAAAATTTCGGTTGCTCCCCGGCTTGCAAAACGTAATGGATGTTGTTGAATGGTCAAAATGCCACTGAACAAATTTACCTCAGATCACTATTGCTTATTCGAGAGATTCCAAAGGCACCTCCAATAATTATAATAAACTTCGCTATTAACAAAATATAGGATCAATTGTCGCTATATTTCGTAGTAGTTGTAAAGGCAGATATAATTAATAGGCCAATACAGTTAGACTACTTAACATTTAAATATCTTTTGGATCTTATCTCACATATTACTAAGTTGCTAATATTATCATATTTATACCATTTTACGTATTAATTTGTGGACACAAGTGTTAACGCTAAAATCTTAATAAACTTCTCGTTGGCTTATACCTACTCAACTCGATGTTGAACTTTTGCCATGTGACCAGAGGAATTAATAGAATATTCGACAGTAGCAAATAAAATCTTGTCAAAGGATTTGCAAACCAGTGTCTACTAAGTCAGCATTCAAATTTTGTTAATAGTTAAACATAGACCGCTCCCATTCTCCCATATATTTCTCGAGTCGCATCCAATCGGTTCTAGTTGCCTTTTAAAAGTCCAACCAGCTCTAGAGGGTGTTCTTAGTCTTTGGCTTAAAATTACTACAATGATGATACCTTAAGCTGGGTGAAGACTAGATTGAGTCCACCGTCCGTTCCTAGTCCTTTGCTGAATGTATTAAAAATTGTCTTAGGGACAAAATAAGGAGCAGGACAAATAACTTTTATTTCTACGATACGAATCCCTAGATTTTTCACCATTGCTGTAACATTGTCTTTACCTAGATAACTGTGTAGTCATTAGGAATAAGTACTTCATTTGGTACGGATTGATTTTTACTTCATAGGTATTGTATAAGTTTATACTTTATGTTAGGCATGATATGATAAGTATAAAAAACAACTCATAATTCTATAACGCTACAGGTATCGCAAGTCCAAGATGGAAACACAACTGGTTTCCAACAAAATGTCACCTCTAGACTGTATCTATGTGATCAAACTGTCAATTATAAAATAATAGAGTTAGCATTTACACAGTGATTCTCTGAACTATGAACTGTCAAAGATCGATAAAAACAATGTTAATTGTCTTTTGTTACCTACCAATGCTTCCCAGCGTTCAATGATTCGCGCTTTGTTTAAATTGTTAAATGGATGAAGAATTTTGATGATCCGGACGCAGTTTGTGAAAATCACGCTACTTTTCGTGACTGTGTTTGTTTGACTTCCTCATCGTACACGCTCTCGTATCCCAGCAAATAATGTAGGTAAGCAAATATACAGGCGAATTCTTTCATAAACAGCCATAATTTTCAGAAATGTGATTAGCTACCCTACCATGACGTCTTAAAGCGGAACTTATTCCACTGAGGGGAAGAGACAGAGCTATACAGTGTGTCTAGCACCATCTCTTTATCACACATGAATTAGAACTGCTATAAGATGTCATGGTAACCCTACTGTATAGCATGGGATAGGTTTGAGCTACAATGTTTCAGGAAACTTGAGATGTAGATATTTTAATACAATTTGATGAATACCACTTCTTATTTTATTTAATAATTACGGGCATAAACAAGACCTATAACAAATTCTAATTCTTCCAAACAAATTTTAACGTAGAACTTTGCAAAAATCATGCAAAAACAAATTGTCTAGATTAATATTTATAACTATAGTATATATTTTTATTATAAAATCGTTCGTATAATGTCATGTTATCAAAGATTTCCGAGACAAATCTCGTTTTGCTAATAAGTTCGTTCGTTATTCCGTCTTGGACGGGGTCATAAGGTCAGACTCTAACGTCACCTATTATTTTAAATTCACGATAGAAAAAAGCTTGTAATAATTTTGCGGTTCATGAATAATCCACTATAATGGGAAAACCAACGAAACGGCAACCTATTTATGTGTTATTGCTGGGCAAAGGCCTCACAGGTGGTTTTAACTTGTTTGTGGTCACAAGATGTCTAATAAAATCAACTAAACGAATTAATTACTCGAGGTGTTCCTCTATTCTAGAATTACGATGAAAAAACCACGGTGGCCAGCGAAATTCGAATTTCTATTTTCAAACTTTTTCATGAAATTGACATTATTATAAACTTAGAGATGTATGGATCAATTTAATTCTAGAAATACTAACGTGTCGCGAATGATAGTTAGTTAAATAAACGACCTGCACGTTCAATAATGAGAACAAAGAAACTTTGTTATTTTTTTTTGTTTCATGAGGTAAAGACATGGTTTCGATTTTCGGACAATAAAATGTACTGGAAAAAACACAAATCGCTAAATATACTATCTCGACGACTACCTAATCCTTTTAAAACGGCATTGTCATAACAATCATTTCTATTGTTTATTTATTAACACATATAATTTATTATACACAGATTTATTTATTTTTTTAATATTTCTTAAAAACAAAAAAAAGTCGCCCGGCCATATCGGGAACAGGGTTCAGCTACCAGCAGTCAGGGCTCCATCATCAGGATCATTAATGTTATCCGTACGTAATGATATTTAACCACATGTCATTAGGTACCATGTAAATTACCATTGCCTACATAAAAGAAACCGAAATGAATATAAATAAATCCTTTGTTAGATTGTATTAGACTAATCACAAAAAAAAAAACATAATTCAAATACTTGAGAACAGTTAATTACTTGGGGAGTGGCTAATGTTGTCTGCGTATATTTGATTTACTACTTTGCTTTATTGAGACAATATCCATTAAGTATCTACTTCATTTGTTTATCAAAGATCAATCAAAATTCCAAATCTTTAGTATGATGGGTTTTTATGCGCGTGGCAAAAGGCAGAACTAACGCCGCCATATTGTTTTTCAAACTGATTTTTCATAAACAATTTCACTAATGTTTACCAACAGCGTCATGAAGTATCATTAATTCGCCGAAAACATACTGCTCTAAATCCGTAATTGCGTTGCTATATTGGAGTAAAGGCCCCAAAAGGCATTTAAAAATCATCAAAAAAAACCGACCAAGTGCGAGTCGGACTCGTCCACTGAGGGTTCCGTACACACTTGCGACATAAACGGCCATATATTTTGTCTGCAGTATATGGTTTTAATTTCAACTCGATACCTACACGCGTTCCCGAGAAGTTTCTCAACAGACAGACAAACGGACGGACAACAAAGTGATTAAAAATATAATATAACTAAGGCGAAAGAAAACTTGTTTGTCCTAATTTATTAGCCATCCTTCATGCTTTGGTTAGGTATTAGGTAAATAGCCGTTTTGTTTTTAATGAAATCAAAATCATTTGCATTTTAAATTAAAACTCTCGCAAAAATAGACAAACGTTCTAGTAGTTCTATAGGAAGATAGGTACCTAGTTTTATATCAGAATCTAGTAAATGCGCAAATATCGCATACAATTATGCATATACTTATAATGAGACACTTATTTTTTCTTACATATTTGTAACGGAAGATTATTTAAACTTACTTATTCCTTGATTATTTAGACGTATGTACATACCTACCAGTATAGTTTTATTATAAGTCGACCAAATCTTATTAGGTCTTACCAACTTTACACTGTTGCTAATAATTATCTAAATTATCAGAAACTTTCCTGAATAGTAACTCACACTCTCACACATGGCGTTTACTTTTGTTTTTATCAGAGGCTGTATTAAAACCATATACACATTAATATTTAAATGTCTTTAATTAATTACAGCATTCATGGAGCCAGATCACCTGGGCAAGCGATTCAGGCGGAAACGCTCAACAGAGACGCATTCCAGGCGGAAGAGAGAAGCACCCTATGTCATATACCCGGAGATTCTGGTCATCGTTGATTATGATGGCTATAGGTAAGGCTTTTAGTCTAAACTAATTTAATTATGGCTTCACTGCCAAGCATGAGGCCTTTGATTCAATTCCCAGATCACCGCAGGAGTGAATCAGGCAGTGTTTTTGAGTTTATTCTTCAGAAATTTCAGTAGGGCAGCAATATTTGGATTTGTGTCTAGTTAACGGCTAAAGGTTCACCCTCTGTCACGAGATACAACTTAAATACAGGGTGTTAATACATAATATGCACAAGACCTCCCGTGTGGTCTCTCGGACTATGAAACTAAACACTTTTTAGTATATGACTTTTGGAAACTCATATCCTTTTTTTTGTATCTTCATGCTGAGCAGCGTCAGTTCCTATACAAAGTCCTTTTTTGCGAATTTCAAGAACTCTTAACACATAAGTCTATCAGTTTCATGGACCAAGAGGCCACACCTTCCACCTTGTTTAATTGGCGGAATATGATAGACTCGCTCTCTGTTACATGTGACTTAAAATAATAAGCGAAATATGGGTGTACCTACTTCCTGTATCTCCATATGATTCCAGGCGTGATTTATGTTATCGTTTCCAGGTTACACGGCGGCGACAACGTCCAGATCAAACGCTACTTCGTGTCGTTTTGGAATGGCGTGGACCTCCGATACAAACTGCTAAAAGGACCCAGAATACGGATATCCATTGCCGGTATCATTATTTCTAGGGTGAGTTGAATGTTATATAAAGTTTAACTATTTGATGTATTCAATTCGATTGATATTCTCTTGGCAAAATTGTTTCGAAATATTTTTCAGTTTCTGGAAGTCTATCGATCTATCTATATTTGATAATGAATAATGTATATAATAAACAACAATCAATAATGGATAAAATGTAATGAAAGTTTCTGACAAGTATTGACTGTTTTGAACTCAAATGACAAAATAATCCCACTTATAATGGGTAAAGAAATTTTATAATGTAGTATTATTGTTTCTATGTTGTTTTTTTTTTCTGTATGTTAAAATAACATTGCATAAAATAAGAAACACCAACACATTGAAACGTACAATTTCTTATTAACATCAGCTATAAATCATTATTTTTAAACAATTAGGAATTTCCCATCAATTTAAAATCAACCATTTCATCAGTTTCTACACAAAGTTCCTCCAGTAAAGTCTTCTTAGGTTTAGGATAGCCTTCCAGTATTGCATCCAGCATATCACTGCAGATTCTCTTGCGTTTTCTAAAAAAAAGCAAGATATAATAAAAAAAAAAATTTTTTTCAAATCTCCACGAATTTAAACAAATTGTCTATGCTATATAAAATAGTTTTTAAAGCAGAATTCCATTTAGCAAAATACCATAGTCTATATTATATTATGCAACTTCAGGTAGTTGTATCTAGAATGTTTAAACCTTTACCTGTATTCTTTCAACAACTTTTCATGTTCAGTAACTAGAATTTTCTTTTCCTCGACACTCATAACCTCTGTGGAGGTTTTCAATACATCCAACTTTTTTTCTGTGATATCTATTCTGTTTTTAATTTCATCTATTTTTGTCTTGGCTTGATCAGTGGTTGGCGCAGAGATTAGGGTCTTAAGATTTATTTCAACTATTTTCAAAGCATTTGTTTTGTTTGATAATTCTTGTGTGAGAGTTTTGGATAAAGCGTCGTAATCTGAACAAGAGATATTTAATTGAATGTAATTTTATGTTTTTAGAGTTTCACTCTTTTTTAGATTACCTACTATTTACTTAAATCAAAAATGTAAAGTACTAAACCTGTTGCATCTCCATCATCAGCCACAGTTTCTGTTTGAATAGCAGCAAAAACTTTTTGTTTTCCATACAATTTACACTTAATTTTTCCTGTTTCACTTAATGCATCTAACGCTTTCTGTATGGCTGACTTAGGAAAGGCTCCGCGTAAATTAACTGTTACATCCGCACATGAGTACGGGCGATTCGTATCCACTAAATATTTTAACACTGCTTCGGTAGCCATTTTATTTAAGAATATTTAAAAACTACTTTTTCGAATTATTGTTTTCAAAATCCCGCCTTTCAAGTTCGATTTTGACAGTTATTTTTTTATTGCCATTGCCAAAATAAAAAAATAGTGATGCGTGTAATATCGATTTAGTAACATGTAAAATCAATAAAGATTTAATTATGACGTTTTAAATCTTAAATTATGGTGAGTGATGACATATAGCAATAAATTATGTAGAAATAACAAAAACTCTACCTTTACATTGGAAGTATTTTGGGTCAAGATTATGCAAATTTAATGTGACTCGTTTTTAAATAAAAATCAAGTTTAAGGTCTGTTTTGTATTACACAGTCAAAATGACAACTATTCCCTCCCGAGTAAGTGGATTTTAGTTATAATGGATTATTCAATAACTGCAATATTGACCATTTGACACGTGTTAGTTTCAAAAGTCATTAAACATTGAATAAAAAAAATATTATTTAAAACTAATGGAGAAAAGTACATTCTAACTCTTAGAGCAATAAAACCTGAACTGACCAATTGGTGAGCAAGAAACACAGAATCAATTTGTATAAATTAAAAACACCTGCAATATTAATGAGATGAGTGGTGGTTATTTAATTGTTAGGGTATAAAATCATGTGAATTTATAATAGGAACGAAAACAAAAACATAAGACGGCAAATGGAACAAGTTTTGTTACCAACTTGCGAAATTACAAAAAAATACTGATTATTCAATGTTAGGAAAGTTACCTGGACACAAAATGTTGACCTTTAAACCTTTAAGCACAGTGTGACTAATAAGTCTCCTTGGGTATTTCATGTATCGCTGCTTCCTCGATTATTTAAATAGCGAGACACGGGTGGGAACATATTTTTGAAGCTAAGTCTTCACTTATAAATAAACATAACATAACTTTAGACACCGGAAATTGGTTGCTTGTGGTTGGGAGCGACCTCTTTTTATATTATTTCAGCGTCTTCGTTACCAATACGAGTTGGTCTAAATAATCTAATTTTGTGTTTCAGGGTCGGGATGCGACACCATACCTTGAAAGAAATCGTGTTGGTCGAGACGCGATAGACTCGGCAGCAGCACTCACTGACATGGGCAAGTATCTGTTCAGGGAGCGACGGTTGCCAGTCTACGACATCGCTGTTGCCATCACCAAGTGAGTTAATTACTGTTATTCTTCCATCATTGCTGATCATACATAGTCCCTTTAGTTATTGCTAATCGGTCATGACAGACGGATCAGTGATTGCAGTATGGTAGACTCCTACAAAAGGTTCTACAATTACATTTCTTACATAATGACGTTCAAATTTTAGCAACAAAACGTAAAAAAATACGATGTTTTGTATGTTGACATCCATATACCATGAGCAGTGTTTCTTGATATTGTATAGCAATATAATCTGTTTGTCTGTCTTGTTGCTCATAATGTGTTTAGTTTAAAACGTTTTTAATTTAAATAAATTATAGATTTCTACCTATAACAGATAATAGAAACAATAACTAGCCATCAAAGTTGTGAGAAACATGAACAGTTTTGAAATACAATTAATTGTGGAGAAATATTTCAAAATTGTGTGATCACAATATCTCGTGTGAAGATTATAGTTATTCAAATTTTATTGCATTCAAACACATGCGAAGTCAACTTTATGCATAACACATAATTATATTACTCAACAAACTTTGTTTTTAATTTGAATACAACAAATCTAAATAATTTTCTAGTTTCAAGAGATAATAAAAGTTGCATTAGCTCGATAGTTTGAAATGTAATAGATTTTGTTGATCTCTATGTTTAGTCTTTACAAGTCCTGTGTTATATTTACACTCAACAGCATTTTATAATTTAAATTTTATTGTCCTTGCAACACTTACAGGACAAAAGGTAAGATGGTATGTATATCAACGCTTTTAATCATAATTTAGCGCCATTATTCAAAGTAATTACTGTATAAAGTACTACGGACTATGATCTCGATATAGTTTTAAGTCAAGATAAGGTGAAGGTCAAGGATAAATTATGAAGACGACGAAACTAATTTGACCAACAGGTATGACATGTGCCGACGTCGCAAGGGTGGTCGCTGTACAAAAGGCACCGCTGGTAAATTAAATTTTAAAACAAGCGTTCTTTAGGATGGTGTTGTCAAACGGCGCGGCATTAACCGAGGCTTAAGAGTGAAACATTAATTACTTGCTTCATTATTATTATTTATGAGGTAAAGGATTTGGTAATGGCGCTGAATATTAAAAAAGTTACACTATACAATAGTCGCTTGCACAAGACGAAGTTCTTGTATGAGAATATTTCAGTTTTATTTCATTTCGTACAAGGAATGAGGTGAACCAAAGAAGTTCCATGATAAACCGTCGTAGGTTTCTGTAGAACAACAGGAAAATTAGCATCTTATTGAGTTTTATTCTTTCCATACAATTTCAGACTAGACATGTGCAGAAGACAATTTCCCAACGATGCGTGCAATAGAGGGACAGCAGGTAGGCGTGTTACAGAGATCTTACATTTTCCAAAAGCACGCCTTTTTCATCATAGTCCCTCACCTATATGTTCACGATTATACACTATGGATCCATATTCCACTTGAATATACCTTTACCCAATTCCGTTTTGTCATATTCGCACCTTGTGAATAATATTCTTTCTTTTCTGCAAATATTTTCTTCTAGATACATTGTATATCTTTGTGAATGCATCATTTTAGATATCTATCTAGATGACGTTGTAAATATTAATCTTCTTCCATTTTATGTAGATTGATCATAAAAAGTTTATTATATTTTATTATATCTACGTTGTTTCTCTACTTACTCTTAATTAATAATTTTGACTAAAATATTTAAGCGTTTATTTTCATCTTAATGTATTGTTTTCTAGATACTATCTGACTTCGTCATCATATAAAATGACGCCTGAGTACGTAATATAACAAAGTTATAATTTAGGCATGGTCTGCTTTCTAAAACAATTAATGGCATGTATATTTCTGTAGTTATTGATTGTTGTCATCCATTCCGGTTATTTTTATATCTTAGAACATGATAATGTAATAAAATTAAATTATATTATTAATCTTGTTTTGGAGCCACACAAATGATAATATAGTTTTAGTAATACGTGGCTGAATAAAAAATGTTTGCTTCACGTCACTATGTGATTTTATGTCAAAATTCTCAAACGTCGATTTCTAGTTAAAAAAAACCGTTTTACGACGGTAAGTGTCGCAGGCTCGTTAAGTAGCATGATAGAAACCGATAAAGGCACAGCACAAGGTTCGATTCTCGGGCCGACCGAATACTTACTTTACGTGAATGACATGTGTAACATCTTCACGGAGGGCTCCGTGTACCAGTTTGCTGACGACACCTGTTTAGTTACTTCACACAAAGACATGCGTGAGGCACAAAGAGTGATGCAGGATAATTTCGACCTCTTATGTAAATGGGCTCACGACGTTGGTCTAGTCTTAAATCCAAATAAAACGAAACTCTTGCATATACACTCACCTTACCTGACAGCGTCTTATGCGCCCTCTGTCGTCGCCCATGAGCATATGTGTCTACACCGACCGGTTCAAACGTGTACTTGCCAGACATTGGAGTTGGTGACTCATCACATGTATCTTGGTCTGATAATTGATAGTCATTTCCATTGGCGGCCGCACATAAACCACGTATGTAATAAACTTAGATCTATTTTGTCAAAATTATCGATACTTAAGTATAAACTACCATATAGAACACTAAGAACATTGTACTTGGCACTTGCTGATTCCTTAATTGATTATGGCCTAAGCAGCTACGGGCTCACATACAAGACGTACGTCGAGGATATTTACAAATTACAGTTACGCATTCTAAAAACCATTGTACCCAGGAAAATAAAACTAGAATTCCAAGATAATGACGCGGGTTTATTCAAGCACTGTCAGGTTGTAAATGTCTTTGATAAGGTACGGATACGTGTTTTAAAAGAAAATTATGACAATCTAATTAACATATATAAAAATGAAAGGCCGAAGTCGTTGCGTAATCTGTCATACCTACCCACATTTAAGAAACCTAAATCAAATAACATCTATGGGACAAGGACCTGGGAATGCATGTTACCATCGATTATGAATGACTTACCTCCGGAAATTCGCAAAGTATTAAGTGTTAACAATTGTTCGAAGATACTAAAAAGATACTTTTTAAATTGTTATTAAGTGTATTTTCAATGTAAGTAGGTATATGGATATTTGTTTTTTTTTTTATTTTAATATTATGGCACCGAGTTGCCGTGTCTGGCATACCGCTGTTAAACCCTCGATGGTTTGTGTTGGTATGTTGTAGTTCCTAAATTGTATTGTAATTATGTGCTTTGAATAATAAATAAAAAAAAAAAAAAAAAAAAAAAAAAGTTAGGCGCGGGAAAATTTAATAAGTATGTTGCGCTTCTTGCTTCTACTTTATAGTTTTCTCAAATAAATACAAGTTGCATGATTTATTAATTAAGCTTTAATAGGTAATATGCACTGTTTCTAATCTTATTTGCATGCTTTTGAAAATGATTCCATACTAATTATGACGACGTTGGCAGAATTAACTCTTAATTCGATGACTCTAACGCTTTTGCATGTTATTTAAGTTTGCAATGCATGTTTTATGTCTCCTTTTTACCCTCAACACTTCACTGTAAGTATTTCGTCGTTTTACTGCAAGAACTCATTAAATGACAACTATGAATTAAGCCAATTATCGTTTTAGTTTTATTGTTTTTTATAGAATGTCATAGTACTTATGTATAATTTTATGACGTAAATACAGAGTAGGTAAACATTATTACTACATAGTTTTGTATTTGTCAGCTAATGAATTATTTCAGTAAACCGACATTTTACGCATTTTATTTAAGTTTATTTGTGTCTTCTCACCTTTTCACGCATCGAAATGTAAGTAGACTAGCTTTATGAATATTTATATTTATCCTCTTTTTACCTGAAACTCCTTAGTCCTACGATCACGCACTCATTTTGAAGTTCTATTCTTTTGTACAAAACTACTTAATTTTAACTTTTGGCCCTTTTCCTCTTAATCACCAGTTAATTACCAGTTTAAAATCAAAAGATCTGATGACTAAAATTATAAAAAAAGAATTTTAGACTTTTATAGCCCTGTGCCAATCAAATACTTATAAAAACGCTACAAATTCAAAATTCTCACACATTATTCCAATGCAAAGGTTTCGCGTACGTCGGCGGCGCTTGCGTGGTGAACAAGAGACTTGAGAAGGTGAACTCAGTCGCCATCATTGAAGATACCGGTGGCTTCTCCGGTATTATCGTCGCTGCTCACGAAGTTGGGCATTTGTAAGTATTCGTACAGTGTGATGGACCTTATGTTCTTATAATTATCTATCTACATATGATGTTATGTTTATTAAAAATCATTTTTTTAAATTAAGCTGATAATCAGCACTTTATGAACGTCAAATTACAAGAGACAGTCCCCCAATTTCACATAACAGTTTTGGAAGACGAAAGAGGACACAAAAGGTTGAAAACAAATCTAAACATAAACTAGGACCACATCTACACATTGAACAAACCTCTTTACACAAAAAATCAAATACACCAGCTAACTTCATTTTACTCGTAATATTCCAGACTAGGAGCAGTTCACGACGGCAGCCCCCCGCCGTCCTACCTCGGTGGGCCGGGCGCGGAGAAGTGCCGCTGGGAGGACGGCTACATCATGTCGGACTTGCGACACACCGAAAAGGGATTCCGGTGGTCTCCCTGCAGTGTGCAAAGCTTCCATCATTTCTTGAAGTAAGTAGAGAAAACAAAACAGCAAGAATTTAATTCTCAAAGAGTTAGGATGAGGTTTACTTATCTGCCGTGCTAACTATAAGTGCAGTAAGGAGGTTCTTACAAAATTAAATAACCTCCTTACTGCACTTTTAGCGCGACAGTTATTACACTCACATTTCGTTAGTTATGTTTGAGTCACATGTAATAAAATGGCGGCTATTGTAGTTAGATTACGCGGCTGCTACTGAGAAATTAGAAACGAAATACCATTTATTATCGGTGGGATAGTTGGTATTATCGTGGGAATAGTCTCTGTTACAGATATAGGATAGTAGCCTATACCTACACACGTCAAAGCTGCCATCAGAACTCTGAATGTAGTTTACACACAAAACGGTACCTGTGGTTTACAATACTGGAACGTTTGTCATTTAGATTTATAATATTGCATAATTGAATGATTATTATAACTTGGAACTGCGATTGATTTCTTCAATAAATTAATAATTTACTAATGCGTTTTTAGCTATAAGATATCACCAATATCATGTTTTAGGGCACACAATTTTGTATCAAGATCAGATTAAAAACAAATTCATACCTCATTCGGTCAATAGACTAACCATACCTTTTGTGTTCCAGTGGCGACACGGCGACTTGTCTCTACAACTCGCCACACGAAGACGACTCTCTACCGAGAGTGCTGCCCGGACGTCTGTTGACGTTAGACGCGCAGTGCCGGAAAGATAGGGGGACGAGGTGAGCCATTGTTCATCACTTGTTTAGATTTACAGAAGTAACTCAGTTTGCTATAAAGACAACGTAATGTGTATCAAATAATGAGCCGTGTTTATAGACATTTTTTCTAATTTTGAGAGTGTTGTCAGCACTTCACCGAGTCGTTTTAAACCAATCACGATATATTTAGTCGAACATTTTAGATTGACGCAGTATCGAGTTGCGTCGTCCGAACTGAAACGAGACGAATGTCGTCTTTTTCGTTCTTCTTGCATGGATATAAAGCTCCAAAATGGCTCAAGCCGATTCCCAGCCGGATAAGTGAAGTTACCCATTGAATTATCTGGAACGGCATTGAACACATTATATCAAGACAGCTACCTGGTTATGTGCAACCCAGTAACATACGATTTTTTTCATTTTCAGTGCATGTTTCAAGGACGAGCGAGTGTGCGCTCAGCTGTTCTGTTTCGACGCGGCGAGTGGATACTGCGTCGCGTACAGACCAGCTGCTGAAGGGTCGCCTTGTGGCGATGGACAGGTACACTCCATCACTGAATTCATTATCGTCATAATTGTATGCGGACATGACGGCTATTGTTGGACAATATGCTGTGAACAAGGCGTTGCCAGGTTGACATAGTCCAAAATATACACTTCTCATCAAAAAAATCGAAACACCTCGCAGTTTATGATTTGATAAGGATTATCAG
Source organism: Ochropleura plecta (assembly GCA_905475445.1). NCBI lineage: Eukaryota > Metazoa > Arthropoda > Insecta > Lepidoptera > Noctuidae > Ochropleura > Ochropleura plecta. Next base: position 8,575,793 of record FR997738.1, on the reverse strand, counting down.
AAAAATGTGTATATTTAGGAATAAATGTAAAATGTCATTTAATAGTAAGTAGTATGAGGTTTTTAAATCCTAATGTTAATGTTCTAAATTCAAATTAAGTCTTCATAGGTTTCGTATTTTGTATAATGAGTAATTTTTACCCTGTATGGAATATGAAGGAAATGGGTAAAACAACACGCGTAAATGAAAAAAAAATGTAAGAAACGTTTATTTAATAACTTGTATTCCCTCCGCGAGCTCTTATTACTGCTTCCATACGGTTCTTCATCGATCGGATGAGAGTCACGATCACATGTTGTGGTATATTATCCCATTCCTCTTGGATTGCATTTTGCAGCTGGCTAAGTGTTTCTGGGGCTGGATCTCTTGCTCGAATTCGTCTCTTTAATTCATCCCATAGATGTTCAATGGGATTCATGTCCGGGCTTCTTGCTGGGCATACCATAATGGAGATACCGACTTCGGTAAGATAATCTCGTACGACGCCCGCGGTGTGAGCTCTAGCATTGTCGTGCATGAATATGAAGTCGTTGCCAATAAAATGTGCATAGGGCATCACATGAGGTTCAAGACACTGTTCGATGTATCGATGAGAGTTTAGTGCAGGCAGCCGTGGCCCAGACACAAAGGCAAGTTCTGTCTTACCGTCGGCGCTGATTCCTCCCCAAACCGTCCACGAACCGCCACCATAGCTGACCTTTTCTTCAATGCAGCATTGTGCAAAACGTTCTCCATCTCTTCTGTAGACCTTGTTCCTTCCGTCGTTACCATACAGCATAATTTTACACTCATCAGAAAACAGTACTTTACTCCACTGAAGGTATGACCAAGTTAGGTGCTCGCGTGCAAAGTTAAGGCGCGCTCTTCGATGGTCTGCAGTTAATTTCGGCCCATTCGCTGGCTTATGCGGTGCCAATCCGCGTTCCTTCAACCTTCTTCTTATTGTAGAGTCACTTACAGCTACTCTTCGTACAACGCGAAGCTGCTGCTGCAGTTGAAAAGCGTTAAGGCGTCGATTTCGTAAAGAAGTTGTTACAATAAATCGATCATCTCGCTCAGAAGTGACCCGATTCCTGCCAGATCCTGAACGGCGCGTGAACGAACCAGTCTCCCGATAGCGTTTGTAGACTCTATGAACAGATGATAAGCTTAGATGCAATCTTGCAGCCACAACACGCTGACTAAGTCCAGAATCCAGCAATGCCACCACTTGGGCGGCTTCTGCGGGCGAAGTATCCATATGTTTTAGAAAAAAAAGTTTTTTCAGACGTCCCAAAGTCACAGTAAATGAAATAAGAAACAAAAAGTTTAAAGACAAGCGCTAATTTTTAGTTTTTAAACGAGAAACGTACTCCAACCCTAAATACACATTTGTCTTAAAACAGTGATTAATTTCATTTATAGGATAAACAAATGAAATTCTAATTTCGAATTTTGATTTTTTTCTTCTTACTGTAATGACCAAACTGCCAGCTACACAATAATGTTTTTTTTTTCATGGAATTAATTCTCTTTTGTAAAAAATTAGGACAAAAACAATAAAAACGAAAGTGTTTCGAATTTTTTGATGAGAAGTGTAAGTTGGCTGGATCATCGATCTAGCTAGAAATTGATAATCCTTACTGTAATTTTATAAAAGTGAAAGTGAGTTTGTTTGTTTGGTACGTCTTCACGCCTGAATGGCCAAACCGATTTTGAAGATTTTTGGTACAGAGATAGTTAGGACCCTGGAGACGGACATAGGTTAAAAAAGTGAGAAAAGTGGGAGAAAGACGGAATAACATTTTTTTTCGCTCATCACGCTGGTTAACGTTAGCGTTAGTCACGAAGTCGCGGACGGGAGCTTGTCAGATATAAAAAAAAAAGTATATTAGGCCAAACACTCACTTTTAAGTACTGAGAGTCGCGACACATAATCTCGTACTTATCCCAATAGACACTTTCAAAACATCATCATTTCTGTGTTCCAATTAAACTTGTAACAAAACTATTATTATCATACTCTATTAAAATTATTGTGAAAATATATTTTCTCTTTGCAGTATTGTATAAACGGGCGGTGTATAACCGAACACGAGAACATAATACCCGACTATTCGCAACACACGCCGAGCTACGTGCGTCCTGAAACGAGCCCGTTCTTTGGAAACATTACCAGGTGTGTATCATTACAATTGGGACAGTTACGATTAGACGTGGGATAGTTGATATTACCAGAGTGGCAGTTGAAATTAGCAACGTGATAGTTGATATTTCCAGAGTGACAGTTAAAATTAGCAACGTGATAATTGATATTATCAATGTAATAGTTGATATTATCAATGTGATAGTTGATATTATCAATATGATAGTTGATATTATCAGTGTGATAGTTGATGTTATCTGTGTGTAGTTGATATTATCAGAGTGATAGTTGATATTATCAGAGTGATAGTTGATATTATCAGAGTGATAGTTGATATTATCAGAGTGATAGTTTATATTATCAGTATGATAGTTGATATCATCAGTGTGATAGGTGATGTTATCAGTGGGATAGTACTTTTTAGGGTTCCGTAGTCAACTAGGAACCCTTATAGTTTCGCCATGTCTGTCTGTCTGTCCGTCCGTCCGTCCGTCCGTCCGTCCGTCCTCGCTTAATCTCTGTGACCGTTAGCACTAGAAGGCTGAAATTTGGTACCAATATGTATATCAATCACGCCGACAAAGTGGTAAAATAAAAATTGGAAAAAAATGTTTTATTAGGGTAGCCACCCTATATGTAAAGTGGGAAGTGATTTTTTTTTTAATTTCAACCATAACGTGTGATATATTGTTGGAAAGGTATTTAAAAATGAATAGGGGTTTACTAAAATAATTTTTTGATAATGTCTATAATTTCGGAAATAATCGCTCCAAAAGTAAAAAACAATGTGTCCCCCCCTCTAACTTTTGAACCGTAAGTTTAGAAAATATGAAAAAAATCTGAAAAGTAGAACTTTATAAGGACTTTCTAGGAAAATCATTTTGAACTTGATTGACACAACAGTTTTTGTACAAAAAAGACAAAAAGTTGTACAAAATAATTTCCTCCTCCACCTTTAAACTCATAAGTGGGAACACTTATTGTGACGGACGGGAAACTACGGAACCCTACACTGAGCGTGGCCCGACACGCTCTTGGCCGGTTTTTTATTTAATCAGTGTGATAGTTGTTTGATTTCCGATATTTTTAATATGATAGATACTTGGATATACAATATTATTTTGTAGTTTAATGTAGTTTTTAAACTTACATAACCTAAAAAAAGAGGTTATCAATTCGACTGGATTGTTTTTTTTGCAGTTATGTTTGTTTACTGTATTTTGTTTATGAATTATTTTTAGTACTAAGCAATTGTAATTAAGTTTTTTTTAATGTTTGGCCAAATGAATATTAAGTAAATATTTATACAACCATACCACGCACAAACCAACTCAATATCGCCACAGCACTGGCCCAGCCAATGAGAACACAGCACATTCTCATTGCAAACCAGCCTGTGTACATACAGGAGCACACATAACTAATACTGTATTTCTTTAACACGTAGTAACGATGGAACGACACAGCCGTACGTAGCTAGTACTTCGGCGCCACCCGCACAAACCCCAAAATACTACCAAAAGACCACAGCATACACTACAAAATCAACAACTACAACAAAAATTACTACTACAACAACAACAACTGAGAAACCATACTTCCAGTTTACAACAAGAAAACCTTACCAATTCTTCACTGAAAAGACAACGACGACAACACAACGGCCAAGTTCGAGCGTCACATACCCTCCTTTATTAAACAGATACTCCATCACATCAACGAAATCTCCTTACGATTTCAAAGACTTTACTACAAAACCATCGACAACAGTTGCACAGACACTGAGCACAGAGAAAAGAGGGTTCTATAAGAAGGAGGATTTCGATGGCTTCTTTAGGAGGTCGACAACAAAGAGTCCTTATCAAGACAAGAGTTTTAAACCCGTCTTTAAGATTGGGACGTACTACTCTCAAGCGAAGTCGAGTGACAACTCTATTCGACCCGATGCGAATTCTCAGCAAGTACAAATAGAGCCGGCGAGGTTCATGTTGTCCTATCGAAGGAATGTAACGAGCGGCGAGTTAGTTCGACAATAGGTTGCCAATTATTGGTAAGGATGGACGATGGATGATCATTCTCTTTCATGCGTCGACATCGTTCTTTTATTTCATGTCTTGACTTGTGAATTATGTCATTGATTGTAGTTAGTACGCAGTTTCCTTTTTAAATATTTGTTACCTGCTTCATTACATTGTTTTTTTTTTATGGATAGTGCAAATACAGGGCTGTTACAGAATAAACGTAATACCTGTTGTGTGGTCTGGCGGACCCTGAAACAGATCAAATAAAAACGCATTGCGTAGTTAAATTGCGTTGTAGTATCGTTGGTCTTATCAATTCAAAGGGTATCGTATTACCCGGTACTAAGTGAATTGTGGAGGTCGGATAGGCAGTCGCTCCATGTATAGTACGCTTATTGAGCTGCATCCGGGTAGACTGGAAGCCGACCCCAATATAGTTGGGAAAAAGGTAGATGATGATAGGAATTGTCGTGATCACCTAATCAAAATTTATGGGAGCTATAAAAGTGTGTGTTTCCAAAACTTATAGAATAAAACTTGTTCAGTTTCATGGTTCCAAAGACCACACGACAGGTTTTGCGTTTATTATGTAACTCTCTATATAGTGTAGAACACTTTCGCTGCCCAGAACTTAGCGTATTAGTCCAAAATAATAATAAGCTGAGTTCTGGCCAGCGAAAGTGTTAAGAACAAATCATCAGAAAATATAATACAAAACGATGATGAATCCATCTTAAAACTTCAACAAAAATGCATATTCTTAAGTCTCGACTCTAAAACATGATATAGAATGACATAATATTATGTACATAAATAGTTCTACATATATCTTCCACAACCTACTTCAGACATTAAGGAAACATTACATCTACATTGTACATAAACTCTACTCTTACTTATTTCTAAGTTTTTGTGCCACATCTTATGTTAGTAATATAACTTACTTATCTACTCTAATTCACATTACTATTGTTATATAATGTATTTTCGAAAGTACTTACAATCATAAGCATGTGTTTCAAGTCTTTATTTAGGATATAATCCTGAATATCATACCTGTAACTTAAACGTAATATTTTACTACTATGGTTTACAATTTTCGATATCATTTTCTTCTACTTCGCTGTGGAAAAATCGCCAGCCATATTTAATCAGTTATTTTTTCTAGCAGCCGCCATTAACGATAAGAGCGGGCCGAGCCTTGAAGACTGTCTCACTGGAGCGACGCGACTTCCCCGCGCGACCCTCGCACGGCGACTGCCGCGCAGGGCACAGGGCAGTCCCTCTCCAGTCTCAAACACATTACAGATTGTGAACCGCACACTACCCGACTATCCGAATATCCGAATATCCCCCCGGTAATTGGTATAATTTTAAATATCCAACGCGTTTATACTCGATAGTTAATCACGAAAATGATAGTATCTGTTAGTAATAATAATAAAAGCAAGCAGACTGCTATTTGCTTGGTTTTATTCCGAATATCCAACTGGTAATTAAAAGATACGGGTGTGTGCGTATTGTGTGTGAAATAAATTGTGTCCGAAGACAATGCTTTATGAAAGTGTCGGATACAGTTCCGTGAGTGATATTACAATGTGATTGTGTTATTAATGAACTTATAAGTACATTAGAATATTAGAAACGTTAGGAACAGAATAGTCCAAGTGTGCTGCGGTCTTGGACAATGAGAAATACTCTTAGGTTCGAGTTAAAAAGGTTGTAAAATATCATCAATGTTACATAAAAGAAACTGCCACGAAGTGCCTTTTATACAGTAATTATTAAGAAATGTTAAAATAAGATTTATTTTTTTATTTTACTTTTTGTTTTTTTTTTTAAACTGACTTCAAGAGCGACTGGTTCGCGGTCTTCTGAAATTAGGTTTATTTTATTATTTTTTAAGTAAATTTTACAAAACTTCAATTGGTTTTTTTGTTCTTATGAAAAATTCAATTTTGTTATAATTTAAGCTGTTTTTAATGTCTAAAATTATTTATGAAGAGATATTAAATCTATAATAAAGTTACCAATAGTGTAAAAAATCTTTACAGTAATTTCGGTTGTATGGAACATGCCTAGGAGAACAGTGATATTGTAACTTTTAGATCACTTGCCGTTGATATAACTATTTATTGTATTCAAACTATTTATGTATAAATACACTTTTTCCTCCAAAACTTTCTAAATTTTAAGGAAAAAATATAGAAAATAATGAATACGGAGTTATGTTGTTTCAATTTTACCCTTTGGAAATTTTACCACTTGAGACCAAGACTACATTTTTATTAAATTACAAAATTTTTAACCTGGCAACATATTTACAAGGTATACTCGCCTTTAAACAAAACTTACCATCTATCAGATATAAGAAATTAAAAACAATATCTTCCCAACACCTTTTATTTTGTCACCTCATAAAAAACACATTTAACTTCAACTAAGTTTACTAAGTCATAAATTATAACGTAGTTTACTCAACGCAAACAATGAACACAAATATTGCACCATGAATTGTGCGACCACCTTACATACAATACAAAATATACAAAAATCATCATACTTTTATAACAAAAGCTTTTCAATGCATTATGTAAACTTCACTTCATTGATTTCTTCACTGTAAATTGAAAAATGCAATTTAGCAGCCATAACAGAAATTAAAACAAAAAATAACTACAGATTTGAAATAGTTTGAATATGGAATAAAATAACATTCCTTCAAATTAAGAAGCTACGCAAAACTTGCAAGCTGCCAATGAATATTTGATTACTCTGGCCCCCCAAACATGGACTTTTTTGTGTCTTGTGTCGGTATATTTGATTAAAAACTACGGTTTCCTGTGATGGTGTGCCGTGTCGATAACAAATAATTTGCGCAGCCTCTAAATAGTATGCATATTTATGACCTTCACACTTTCGCTTAACTAAAGAACCAGTTTATTTTCACTCAGGGTTTTTTAGGATTTTATATAAAACAAATGCCCAAAGAGTTTCTAAATATAAAAAGGTTCTTTCCATAATTACCCTTTGGTGGCTATCGGGGAATTGGCACCAACGTGTTTGAATACAATCTTAGCAAGCATACCAACAGACATGCAGAACACAAGACCCGCTGGCATGAACTTCCTGCCGTTGTAATACCTGTAATTAAGTAAAAAAATATTGGTACATACATCATTTTCCCTTTGAAAAAACTTGATGTGGAAATGCAGTCGAAGAAAGAAAAAGTTATTGCCTTGAGGTTGTGGTTTGTATACATAAACAATTCAAAGTATATAGATAGAATTTATTAATAAATATCGCAGAAATTACAGTATTGAACTTATATCGACACATTGGGTGGTTTTATCGCTAAAAACGATCATTTCAAGACAACCTTTGAAGTTATGGGAGAGGAGAAGAATACTGTACGTATGGTGTACCAACATTTATCTGACCTCCACAACCCAGTTAGAACTAGGTAATACGATACCCCTTGGTAAGACTGGTTGTCAGACTTTCGGGTCACTTTCCAGCTGTAACTGTAACAACTGTCAAAGATCTACAAATGACAGCAAGATCATCAGCTTAATGTGTTTTCTGAGACACTGATGAAACTAGGCAAGCGCGGGTCAAACTAAAATCGGCTCAAGCGGTAGTTATTATGTAGCCACAAACTCCTCTGACTTGATAAAGGATTATAATTACCTGTATCCCATAAGACCTCCAAGAGCTGATGTGGTTCCTAACATAAGTGTGTAGTTTGAGGGGTCCTGACTCAGCTGGTAAGCTCCAACTCCTGGAAATGCGACACAAATCAATGTCAGTATTTTTTTTTTTGTAGTCATATTACTTTGGTGGGGTTTGTGGAAGACAGGTGGAGTGAAAAGCTATGTGGGACCATTTTGCCTAGCAGAGGAACAATAGTAAACAAAAACATGGATAAGAATATCATAAATTTTACACCCAACTAGCTCTGCCCAGCCGTTTCACCTGCTCTCAGCCCCTAAGTGTCGTAGCATGATGTTATACAGCCTATGTTACTCAGTGATAGATAATATAGCATTATAATGGTGAAAGATTTTTTTGAATTGGTCCCGTAGTTTTTGAGTTTATTCGTATCAAACATACCAACTTTTCCTCGTTATGGCCTCTTTTACGCGTGGCATAGTTACTTTGGGCTAACGCTAACTTTAACCTGCATGATGATCGAAAAAAATATATTTCTCTCCCCTTTTATGCCCTCTTTCTCACATTTCTTTTTTTTAAATTAGCCTATTTCTATCTCCAGGGTCCTCTAATTATCTCTGTAAGTACCAAAGTTCATCAAAATCGGTTTGGACATTTAGGCGTGAAGACGTAACAAACTAACTTTTCCTTTTCTAATATTAGTAAGGATTATACATTGTAGATTCTGATTCCACTGTCTAGTTTTCAGCAATAGATAGTTATTGAAGAGAAAGGTGTATAAATGTATATTATCCCAGTCTATATGGGTGAAACCATGGGGTGCAGCTAGCTATATAATTATATATATAATGTATAGATAGTGTGGTTTAGCAAGTTTGATGTTTCTTTGATATCAAAGTATTTAACTGAATATGTGTGATATCTTACCCAAAATTGAACCAAATATGAGGCCAGCTCCCAAAGAAGGTATGGATCCTGAAAAAGTAAAAAATGGAATTATTCACAAAATAGAACTTTGAAAAAGGATGACATACAAAATATAATTTGAAGTGGTCACATTTTGTGTTTTTTAAGCTTATACCCCGTCTCATTAAGCCTAGGCAAATCCTTAATGATTACCTAAATTTGATCGCACTGTGGATATTAACTCTTTGTGCAGAGACAAACTTTGAGAATTGATCATAGCTCTTATAAATATGACGTACTAGCTTTTGCCCGCGGCTTCGCTCGCGTAAAATTTGAGGTAACACAGTTCCCCTTCCCTGATTTGCAGGTACCTACTACCTGCAGTATTTCCCTTGCGCCTTATTGATTTGTAATAGCAATGCTAAGTTTTCCCTTTGCTTCCTTCTTTCTCCCTCATATCCCACTTTTTTCTAAAAAAAAATGTCCCAACTACATATCTCTGTACCAAAATTCATCAAAATCGGTTTAGCCATTAAGGCGTGAAGAGGTAACAAACAAACAAACTCACTTTCGCTTTTATAATATTACTAGCTTTTGCCCGCGGCTTCGCTCGCGTTAAATTCGGGGTAACACAGTTCCCCTTGCGCCTTATTGATTTGTAATAGCAACGCTAAATTTTCCTTTTTCATCCCTCTTTCTCCCTCAAATCCCACTTTAAAAAAAAATTATATATTATTAGTAAGGATGTATTTATTTAAGGATTTATTTAAGTGTCAATCAAAAGTCACTTCACTTCACTTAAAGTCAAAACAGTGACTGATCGACTGACAATTAGCACAGTATTGCCAGCTACAAAGTGTTACCAGCGTAAAGAAAAGAGGACCAAATTGGTAAATTTCGGAAAAAGATGGAACCTCAATTCCAAATATTATTAGATAAAATAAATGAGATGAAGGTCGACTTCAAGAAAGAAAACGAAGAACTTGCAAAAAGGTTTTCCCAGGAAGTTTCAAGTGCTATAAACGAAAGTCTAAAACCTCTGATGGAAGAAAATAAGCAACTAAAACTCGAAATAGAAACTTTGCAGAGTAAAATGCACAATCTCCAAAAAGAAATACGTAAAAACAACCTAATACTACATGGTGTTACTGAAACAGAAACAAATAGTGCTGAACTGAGGGTAAAAGTCATTCAAACCCTTAACAAGATATGCAACAATACAGAAGTGCGGAAATGGGATGAATGGGAGGTTAGTGACGTAAGGAGATTGGGAAACCGCAGTCCTGACAAAACTAGAGCAATTATGGTGACACTCACTCTTACCTGGAGAAAAATTGAACTGCTTAAAAACAACAAAAACTTCCCTTCTGGAATCTATGTCACTCCAGACTACCCAAAAGAAATCCTGTTGAAAAGGAAAGAACTAATGAAGGAAAAAGAAGAAGAACAGAAGAAAGGAAATATTGCTTATATAAGATATGACAAACTTATCGTGAAAAGCAAAGAAGACAGAGAAAACAACAGGAAGAGGTTGCCTTCTAAGTCACCATCCGATGCAAAACAAGACAAAAAGATAAGTAAGGTTCATAAAATATTTCGCCCCAGAGCCAACTCAGCATCCAAGGCACAAGAAAATACAGCCGGCCAACCGGAACCGAGAACTATGCAACAACCACAATAGAAATAAAACAATACCTATCCCCAAGCCGGCTGGTCACCGTGGGGAGAGCGAAGACCACCACCCTCCAACTAAACCATTAAAAACAGATAACAACTCAACGCGGAATAGCAATATACTAAAAATCTGCACTTATAACGTAAGAACCCTGTCGTCAAATGAAAAAATAATAGAACTTAACCTTGCCTTAGAAAAAATAGAATATGACATCCTTGGTATAGCGGAAGTAAGGAGAATGGGGTGTGAGATTGAAGAGCACCAAAACTTTATATTCTGTTACATTGGAACTACAAAAGGCCTCTATGGAGTAGGGTTTATCATAAAAAAATACCTTAAAAACAACATTGTCAACTTCATTGGGATATCAGAAAGAGTAGCGCTTCTACAACTACAGTTTGAAAGAACATTTATCTCTCTGATCCAAGTATATGCACCAACCGAGAAATGTACAGAAGAAGAAATCAATAACTTCTATGAAGACTTAAGCAAAGCTCAGGAATTAGCAGGAAACATGACAGTAATCATAGGAGACTTTAATGCAAAAATTGGCCAGCCTAAAAAACATGAAACCCTAGTCATGGGAAAATATGGTTTTGGTGAAAGAAATGGTAGAGGGGAGACCCTAATAGAATATACTCTAGAACATGGAATGATGATAATGAATACCTGTTTTAAAAAGAGAAAGAGCCGCAGGTGGACCTGGAGATCACCAGACCAAAAAACGAAGAATGAAATTGACTTTATAATTACGAACAAACCTAAACTGATTTTAAATGTAGAAGTTATAAACCAACTTAACTTCTCATCAGATCACCGACTGGTAAGAGCTAGTCTCAATTTAAAGTCAATCAAATTATGCAGGAAAAACTTCAACAATGGACCAAGATCACTAGAAACAGAAAAAAACATAAAAACATACCAAGAAAACCTACAAATAAACATTGAAAAGAATAACAACATAGAAGACAAAACAAAAGTACAGGATTACTATGACACTTTAGAAGACATCATCCAAAAAAGTCTGAAAATAGAAAACGAACCTCATAACAAAAATAAAGAGATCTTAACTAATGAAACCAAGGACTTAATGAAGAGACGCTCCGAATTACTAGCAAAGAAAAACAAGGACAAAAACGATAAAAAAGAACTAGGAAACCTATTCAAAAAAACTAATAAGGCAATAAATAAAGACTACAATAACCACAGACAGAAAACCATAGAAAAAAACCTTAGAACATATAGAAGTACGAAGCGCTCGGTTAAAGAACTAACACAACATAATACATGGATAAGAAATCTGAATGACAACCAAAAAGAAACAAAAACCCGAACAGACGTGCTTAAATGCGCAACAACTTTCTACTCAAAACTTTATAAAGGACCAATAGAAGACCTGGACAGCGAAGATGAAAAAGAAGGAATTATTACTAATCTAACCATAGACCCAATCAATGATACGGAAACACTACAACATATAAAAAAGCTAAAGAATGATAAAAGTCCAGGGCCGGACAACATCAAGAATGAAGCTTTGAAACATGGAGCCCCACTATTGCTTACACTCATCACAACTTTGTTCAACTTAATCCTTGTTACGGGAACTACTCCTCAACAGTGGTATAAATCAGATATTATCCTACTCTATAAAAAGGGTGATCCACTTAATATCTCAAACTATAGACCCATTAGTCTACTCTCAAGCTTGTACAAACTATTTACTTCAATAATACTTGGTCGGATATCACCACAAATAGATAATCTACAACCAGTCGAACAAGCGGGGTTTAGATCAGGATTCTCCACTATCGACCACATCCAAACCATAGAGCAAATAATAGAAAAATACATGGAGTTTAAGAGGCCAATCTATATTGCTTTTATTGATTTCGAAAAAGCATTCGATAGTATAACACACAAATCAATATGGAAGGCATTAGAAGAATGTAAAATCGGTCAGGAATATATAAATATAATTAAGAACATTTACTCCAACTGTACAAGCAGAGTAAAACTGGAAAGGAAAGGCGAGGAATTCTCAATCGGTAGAGGTGTCAGGCAAGGGGATCCTCTGTCACCTAAGTTGTTTATAGCCGTGCTTGAAAGTATTTTTCGCCACTTAAACTGGAAGGACAAAGGAATTAGAATACAAAACCAATATTTGAGCCACATTAGATTTGCCGATGATATTGCAATCTTCGCTGAATCTGCTACAGAACTAGAAGAAATGGTCTGCCTGTTTGCACAGAAAAGCAGTATAGTTGGCCTTAACCTAAATATAAGCAAAACAAAAATAATGACAAATTCTGTTGCGAAATCAATCATAGTAAACAATCAAAATATAGATTATGTTGATTCGTATATTTATCTAGGGAAACAAATATCGTTTAAAGAAAACAACAATGAAGAGGAAGTAGAGAGACGAATCAATATAACCTGGAAGAAGTTTTGGGCACAGAAAGAGATCTTAAAAGGACCCTACAATTTAAACCTCAAAAAGATGGTACTGGATACTAACCTTTTACCTTGCTTAACATATGGCAGCCAAACCTGGGTGTATACAAGCAAAGTCAAAAACAAAATAACAACATGCCAGCGATCAATGGAGAGGAGCATTCTAAAACTAAAAAGGATAGATAAAATCAGAAGCACAAAAATAAGAAGCAAGACTAAAGTCATAGATGCTCTAAACTTTGCTATGAAATCTAAATGGAAATGGGCTGGACATATTGCCAGATATAAAGACAAGAGGTGGACACTGAGAACAACAACATGGAAGGGCCCAATAGGAAAACGTAGAGTGGGAAAACCAAAGAAAAGATGGTCAGACGACATAAAAGAAATAGCTGGACCAGAATGGATAAATTCTGCCAAGAACAGAGAAAAATGGAAGAGCTTGGAGGAGGCCTATACCCGAAAGGGATCTGTTAGTATGTAAGATGTACATAAATGTTGAAATGAAAAACCTGTATAACAGAAAATAAAAGGCTTTATTATTATTATTATTATTATTAGTAAGGATGTATGCACCATGGTCTATCACCTGGTGTTAGTGGAAATAGTTTCAAAATCAAAAGCATTTATTTCAAGTAGGCCATTAGCCATTTTTTAATTGTCGAAACAATGACAACAATAAAATTAAGCTACAGTCCCAGTCACAAGGCATAAGAACTGTGAAAGTACTGTAGTTGCCAGACTTTGTTATCAGACTATCCCACATTTTATAGGTAGTAGAAATTACACTTTAAAGCTACACATTTATCAATACAGTATATGCAAGGAATTCATAAATAGTGGTAATTATAATCAAACAATACTTGTCACACAATTGTAAACTTTATGTACAAGCAGATGGTGTCTGTAATGTAAACACGGCCATTCAATTTAAATACAATAGTGTTTTTGAAGATTAAACCTACACATGGACATATTTCAGTGGCCATTACATATTTATCTTGAAGTTAATTTATTATCTTTTGACCTTGTCACATGATAAAAGACCTATTTCGACAAATTTTGAGTACTTACCTAATGTTTGGGTAACTTAATAATGCATGAATTTGCTATAACTTGATTGCTATTCTAAATATAACATCAAATTGAATTGAACCATTTACTGCAAAACTGAGTTGAAACTATTATTTAAAGGATATAAATAAATGGCTAATTGGCTTTTGTAATTTGTCCTGCATTGTGGTTGCCGTCACAAACATTTAACTCACAGCTACAAATAGACAGACTCTAGACAACTACCTGTAAGTCATACAAATATTTGTTCCATGCGGGATCCCATAACATGTTATGTCAAATGCTTAGCGCCAACCATGTTGTCAAATTGTTGTTTAGATTCAACGAAAAAATTAATAGTTTGTATGCTTAGTTAGTTTAATTGAATAAAATAATGTCTCATTTAAATAAAAAAATAATCATACTTTAGATATGCTTGGGAAATATGAAAAGAAAATAACTTATGGGTAGATCAAGTAGTTTAGGAATCATAAAGTATTTGAAACAATAACAGAAAAAGTAAAATGAGTATTACAATAGAAAAGAGATCCTGTTTGTAATTAAAAATAGGTTTTTCTGCAAAGATCAATACAAAGTTCATCTTATCTGTGGTAGGTACCTTTTCAGAAACTGTATACGGAGAGTAGCTTTACAATATTTTGTTGCCTTTCAAGTTGATAATAATTTATCTTTTAATCCTTGATAACAGTATTAACACTGTGATTGTCATTAATGTGTAATTAATAATATTGCTGCTACTGTTAAAATTTTCCTTTCTACAGGACGTTATTTACTCTTCAAGGAAACACTGATCTTCATGATTATAATTTTAATATGTAGTAGACTTATCAAAACAACCGGTTCATTGTAAAAAATTCTCTAAACCATATTATTCTACTCTGTGCTCTAAAACCAAACTGATCCCCAATTTTCTCATGACACATGCTCTTGTCAATTAAACATTCTTATTTTAAAATACATTTTCTTTTTATATCAAAGACAATTAAAATTTCTTTCTCTAACATCCCCTCTAAATTTTATATAACTCAAATAATATCTAATTTAAATCACCTTACATAAAACTTTAACAATCATTTAGGACAACCTGTTAATAACTTCAACAACACTCAACATAGGCCCATCATAGGCCATCATCACATCACATAATACAAAAATAAAAACCCATAGTAGTATACACTACTTAACATTAAATACTACATACTATATTAAACCTCCCCTTTAAATATAAAATTTCAAATTAACATCCGAGACATCCTTAATACTAAACTTTAAACCTAAATTTCAAATTAAATTCCCAAAACATTAATCTAACATCAATCATAGTTAAAACTAATATACCACTAAGCTCACTTTATTAAAGTTCTCATTAAATTCACTAAACACTCACTAAATGTCTTCTTAAACGTAGAAACTTTGTTCTGTCTAATCCTTTTGTCAAAATATCAGCAATATTAGAATTGGTTGGACAATAGAAAATTTCAATTAAATTTTGATCAATTTTTTCTTTTATAAAATGATATTTAACATCTATGTGTTTGCTTCGTCGATTTAAAATTCCATTTTTTATTAAAACAATAGCCGATTGATTATCAACGAATAATTGTGTTTTTGGTGTATGTCCTGTAATTTCTTTAATCAGACTTTGGACATAAAGTAAATCTTTGATACATTCTGCGGCAGAGATATATTCTGCTTCTGTACTGGAGAGAGCTGTGACAGACTGCTTACGCGAGCACCAGTGTATGGGACCACCACCATACATCACTACAAAACCAGTTGTACTTTTCCTAGTGTCAGGATCACCTGCAAAGTCTGCATCACAATACGCTGTCAACACTAAACTATTTCCCCGTAAGTATTGAATACCAGAAGATATAGAGCTCTTAAGATATCGGAAGAGATTTTTAATATTGGCAAAATCATTCAAATTAGGACACTCTTGATGTCTGCTACAATAACCAACATGAAAAGAAATATCTGGTCTAGTTTTATTTACTAAGTATAATAAAGACCCTATCAACTGCCTGTACCGATGCACATCACTACTATCACACTTCCCCTCTTGATGTGTATCAACTAAAATGTTTGGATAAAAATTTTCTTTTAAATCTGCATATCCAAAATTTTTAAATAACTGCTCAATATAAGATTCCTGATAAATTTTCAAATAATTTTCTTCAACCTGTATATCTATTCCAATAAACTTTTCTACTTTATCAAATTTTTTAATTTCAAATTCTTTTTCAAGTCCTATTATTATATTATTCAATTCTTTTTCACAATTTCCAATCAAAATTCCATCATCAACATAAATAGCCAAATAAATTTCCTTATCTTTACACAAGAACAAACATGGATCTAACTTTAATTGTTGAAAACCCAATTTCTTTAAGTATTCAGTTAACCTTTTATTCCACATGAGTGGTGCTTGCTTAAGTCCATAAAGACTTTTCTTTAATTTACATACTTTATTTTCACCATAATTATATCCCAATGGTATTTCCATAAAAATATCTTCATTTAATTCACCATACAAAAACGCTGTTTTGACATCAAATTGTTTTATTTTCAAACCTTTCTGTGCAGCAATCGAAAGCAATAGTCTAACACTAGTTGTATTCACCACTGGACTATATGTTTCTTTATAATCAATATTATATTTTTGTAAAAACCCTCTAGCAACTAATCGTGCTTTGTATCTACCACCCGGCTTTACAGAAAAAATCCATTTACTAGTTATTATTCTTCTATTACCAGCTTTTTCCTTATCACATATTTCCCAAGTTTTATTTTTCTCCAAAGAATCCTTTTCTTCTTTAATAGCTTTCTCCCATAAACATCTCTCATCACTCTTCAACACCTCGCTATAAGTTAAAAATGATGTTTCCAAGTCATAATCTTTCAATCTTATTGGCAACCTTCTATCTCTTTTTGGCAAAATTCTTCTACTAGTTTCTTCAATCGACTCCTCCGCATCTTCAAATAAACATACAAAAATGTCCTGTTATAATTTTCCATTTCTACAGGACGTTATTTAATCTTCAAGGAAACACTGATCTTCATGATTATAATTTTAATATGTAGTAGACTTATCAAAACAACCAGTTCATTGTAAAAAAATTCTCTAAACCATATTATTCTACTCTGTACTCTAAAACCAAACTGATCCCCAATTTTCTCATGACACATGCTCTTGTCAATTAAACATTCTTATTTTAAAATACATTTTCTTTTTATATCAAAGACAATTAAAATTTCTTTCTCTAACATCCCCTCTCAAACTGACATTCACCATCAGTTGTTTTGCTTCTTACAAAATTTCTCCCAACTTTTCTTCAACAACATAGAAAACTTTATAAAAAAATTGACCTTCAACATCAATTGTTTTTCTCCTCCTTCTTACAAAATCTTCACCAACATACAAAACTTTATAAAAAAATTGACCTTCAACATCAATTGTTTTTCTTCTCCTTCTTACAAAATCTGAAGTTTTCTACTCCCAAGTCTTCTTCAGCAACATATAAAAATCTTTATAAAACAATTGACATACACCATCAATTGTTTTTCTTCACCCAACTTTATCTTCTTCTTCTTACAAAACCCGGAGTTTCCACTCCCAACTCTTATCTTCTTCTTCTTACAAAATCCGGAGTTTCCACTCCCATCTCTTATCTTCTTCTTCTTATAAAATCTCGAGTTTCCACTCCCATCTTCTTCTTCTTATAAAATCTTGAGTTTCCACTCCCATCTTCTTCTTCTTATAAAATCTTGTCTTTCTACTTCAAAGAATTTACTCAAATTTAAAAAAACTCCGAAACATCATTGTCGCGCAGTGGAAGCGTGCTGGGCCCATAACCTGTTATGATTTTCCTTTCTACAGGACGTTATTTACTCTTCAAGGAAACACTGATCTTCATGATTATAATTTTAATATGTAGTAGACTTATCAAAACAACCGGTTCATTGTAAAAAATTCTCTAAACCATATTATTCTACTCTGTGCTCTAAAACCAAACTGATCCCCAATTTTCTCATGACACATGCTCTTGTCAATTAAACATTCTTATTTTAAAATACATTTTCTTTTTATATCAAAGACAATTAAAATTTCTTTCTCTAACAGCTACTGCATCAAACATGCCATGAAATTGTCTTGAAAATATTTAATAAACTGTATTACTGGCATAAACACTTATCAAAAGGGGCTACTCATGCTGAGTAGCCACTTATGATTCGGTTAATGTCTGCTTCCGCTTATTGGCTAGGCCAAATATACGTAAAAAGATAGATACTTATCAAACTGATTTTAGACTGATTACATAAAAATATTGGTACACTTAGATAACATTGGATAACAATAAAAAAATTGCAAACTGAGGAGTTTAAAAGTTTTTTAAAGGCGCAAAATCTACTTGCATTTCCACAGTTTTGTTTTCTGAATGAGTAGAGCAATCAATAAAAAATGTAGAAAAAACTAACCTGCTTTAGCATAACCCATAATTCCACCGGCAGCAACCGTGGCGGCGTAAGCAAAACTTATAATATCGACACCCATTTTGTTGTTTTTATGCTTAACTTAAACAATAACTTTAATTATTTTCGCCAAATAATATCTGAAAATATTCAGTTGAATACGTGCTTTCGGGCGGCCGACATAGAGTATAGCAAAGAGTATAATAATATAGAGGGTAAAGAGAGCCCTCTCGAGGAAATTTTAAGCATATCGATTGAAAGCGCCCCCTGATATTCTGAACAAGAACTAACGCCAATATATATACCCATACTATAGCTATATGTAGGTATATCGCATAGTCCTTCTGATAAGAGTTATTAATGTTACTTCCCAAAAAGCTATTTTGGTTTAGCAAGTTATAGAGACTATAAATTACTAAAACAAAATAGCTTTGGGAAGAAACATTAATATCTCTAACGAAATGATTACTAAGGTAAGTAACTCAATAATAGAAATAAAACCACATAATAAAATAACAAAATAACTTTTTTATTATTATTTCAAAAAAACAATGACAAAAACATTTGTCATTGATTACAAAGTAACTTACATTAGTTAAGTTCTTATTTTCTATTTTTATAATGGGCAAGATGACAGTAAGACAGAATCATTAAAATATTGTGTTTATCTGATAAAATATGATGTATGTATTGTGGAAAAAATCTCCATTTTTAGATTTAAGACGAGATTATTATTTTATTTTAGAAAATAAAATTACAAAATACTGCCATCCGCCATGCTTTTTAAAACACCAATCAAAGTGTGTTACGTCAGCCCTCAGTAAATACTGTCACTGTCACCGAATTTATTTCGAGTTTCGACTATCTCTTGAGTTTTTACATTGTTTAAATTGATTAAAAGTGGTATCATAAGATCAGTATCGGTCTTTTGCTTACTTCATTAACTAGTTAAGCCATGGAACTAGGATTTACTAAGGCAAACAGCTCTAATTTGCCCCGAATTGATTTGTTAATGCTGGGAGAGTTCCTGGCGACAAACAAAGATTTCTGTTCAGCAGAATTCAGAAACGTGAAAACTGCAGCGTAAGTACTATTATTACTGTATGATTTTTTTTTAAATTTAGAAGATATTTTGTAAAATATCACTTGATATATTTAGTATTTGAGGTTATGTTTTCGTTATGAGAATTTGTTTTGTGTATGTAACCTACGATTAATATTATGAATATATGGAATAACGTTACAACTTACGTCAAAGTGATCTTCACAGAAATAAATAGAAGTATCAAGACTAACAGCTTTAGGATCTCGCCGTGCCAGAGTTAGCCACTTAAATCGCATCGTTTTATCGTTTGGCACGTAAATAAACACTTTGTTAGGGGTTTTTAATGACGTATTAGTGCACTGAGGGACCGCACACCACTTATATCCTTTGGAATTTATATTTAAATAATATTTAATATGTTTTATTTGTTGCTTTGACTCTAATGTTTACAAGTTTACTGAGGGTTGACGTCACAGCAAATGTCAACGCCGGTGACTGCGTTTTGGCGCGAATTTAAGAACGTTTCATTAAAATTTCATTTTTTTCAATAATAATTTTATAAATTACAGAAATATTATATTTTTTAGAAATAGTAGATACTTAAGAATATTTTAAAACACATTTTCAAAAATTGTCATCTTGCCCATTCCTATGTTTATTATAGTAGATTTGGGCAGCAATTTTAATTTCGTCCTCACCATCATAATTAATTAGTTTGCCTGATAAAATACGATTGACGGATCGACACCAACTGTATGTTAAAATATTTACCATCGTATTTAAAAACATTTCTTTTAAACAAGTTTTATGTTTTGGACAGCTAAAATTACAGTCTACGAACATATCTATAAATGATAATATTGTCCGTTTTAATTTTTTTTTCGGAATATTCTTTTTTAAAAATGAGCAAACAATAGTTTGGGAATCTCTAAAGAATTTTTCTGTTTCTTTATTAGGATAGACTAGCCACTTTTTATTTTGATATTCTTTGGCTTTTATATAACTATTATTACTATTACTACATGTGTTGTCAAGTAAATTTAATTTACAATGTTGACATCCTTTTACAATGCTTGTAAGACATTTCTTTATTACCCAACCACAAACATAATTGCTTTGACCCGCATCCTCTTCACATGATTGAATTAAACATATTTCATTATCAAAATGAATTATTTCATTTTCTTCAGGAGCATCAGGAGTTCTTGTTTTTTCTTTTAAAAAAAAGTCTAAATTTTGGAGGCACTCATTGGAGTCCTCTTCACAATTTGCCTTTCTTGAATGTGGGGAATTCAAATTATTTAGCATTAAGGCTTTAAATGCCCCTTCAAAGGCTAATGTGTTTGGTGCAATATTTCGTGCCCCATAACTCCTGATGCTCCCAAAGAAATTTTCAACTGGGTCTTGGTTGAAATTTCTAGTCAACATTGCATCAAAACCATATTTATTAGACAACACTTTCCATAGAAATTCCATTCCCACTATAGTCTTAATTAAATTTGTAATTGATGGCACAACTGTCTCCGTCAATTGAATTTTATCACCAACCCTCAACCAACCAGGTGGAGTATAGTAACCTATGGCGGCCGAGTTCAAGTTTCTGTTCTGTCATGTTTCTGTTCAGATTCAGATTCTGTTTGTCATTTTGACGTTGTCAGGCACGGTTGTCAACTTGTTGACAATTTGGTTCCACTTTTTAATTAGGATACGCTGCCTAAAAGACGATGACTGAGTTACAAAATTAGTAAGTGTTTTGAATGTATGATAAATGAGTGTCATACCAACGAATTTCTGCAAAATAATATTACGCAAATCTCTAAGTCTGCGAAAGGTAAATATTATGGATGGAGATATTCAACCTGTCATTCCCCTTAAACCTTGGTTTTTTAAATACAAGTTGGCAAATAAATTAACTACATCGACTATCTGCCGTCTACGTTTGAATCATTGTTGCTTCCCCTCTTTTCTGGCCAAACTTAGGATTAGGGATAGCTCTATTTGTGAATGCGGTTTGGATGATGGAAACGTGGACCATTTACTTTTCTGCTGTCCTAAATTGAAATTCTCTTTACACGAAATTATTCCCCCTCAAATCCCTCGTCCCACATCGGTTAAATGTCTCCTCTCCCTTGTGTTCTCTCGTTTTGTATATAAACTGTGTAAGTTTGTTGAAGTTAATAAAATAAAGTTGTAAATTATAACAACTGATAACTAACATCTTTTTTTTTTTTTTTTTTTATTTTCTCTCTTTGAACAATGTCTGAAATGTCTGTGCAGAAAATGGTTCATTATTTGTTTGTTAAAATATTTTAAATCATTTAATCTCTTTGTTGTGTTCTATTCAACAATAATAATTACTGTTAAAATCTCCAGCGTTTGATTGTCTACCATAGTACCTACGTGATATTGGCAAAATTGTGGTGTCTCCTTCCACAAACGCCATTAAATAAATAATTGAATTGAATTGAATAATATTACGACATAAAAAATTCAGCCAAAAACGGTAGAACCCCACAGCTGATGAGAAATGGTGAAATTGTTAAAAAAGGGATGAATGTCAGACTTTTACTAACTAAACCCATCCATGTTCCTTCTTTTGCTCTATGTTTTGGGGCCACGGTATTTCTTTCGAATAACTCACAACCCCGATGGGGTGATATTTACTCTGAACTGAATAATAATGTGACAAAATTATAATTTTGTCAATACAGTATAGTGATGTTTGAAGCAGAATTTTTCGTTGGTTTCACAGTTACGCTTCCCGACTTTTACTAATTGATAATATTATTCAATTGCTTTTAGTTGTACTAAAAAGCACTTTCACAAAAAAATAACAGGTTTTATTAAATGAAACAGGTCTGGCATTCATATGATCTTGGTTCAGTACTACATAGTTTAGCTGAAAAAAACTACTAAAGTGGTTTGAAAGAAAACCATTTGATTTATACTATAAAGCTAATAGTACACTACATCAATGCGACTAACAATTTCTAATGTAAAATAAACCTTATCCAACTGTCGAAATGTCATTCGTAAAAGTTTTGACACTTCATTCCTGATAGAATATTTATCGAGAAATATGATAATTCCTTAAAATTCTAGTTTACCGACTCGTCCCACTCACTATTCAGATGCCTTATCTTCGGCAGCCTACAAAATAACCTTACAATATGTTGTCTCAACCGTACTGAACGATTTCGTCATACTCTGCAATACGTCACAGATATAACTTCTCCAGCTGATTGTGTATAAAAATTATGAGTTTCCGCGTGGAAGGCCAGTATTCAGTCGTTCTTAGTCGCCGGTAGCGGTCGGCAGCGCGTTCGCATTTCAAATATTGCGCTTGAAGTATTTTTTGTGTGTGTGATATTGGCCGGTAACCTTGGCTGAGTGTGAGACGAAGTACCTACCTCGAACAATTAAAAAAGTTAATCTATTTGGTCACGATGTTGAAGAGTGCGTCTAAAGTGACAATTAATACTGGTAATGTACTGAACTTGATCGATATCAAGAAGAAGGCAGGACAAAATGTAACAGAAGAGGTTAGTACCTAGCTACTTAAATTCAAAGAATAACACAGTATAGTTGGTTGTGTAACTAGTCTGCTTTTGTATTTTTACTTACATCACATTGCTATTCAAATCCAAAGTATGGCTATGTTATCATCACCCAAAAATCTAATAATAGAGATAATTCTTATATCTTAAGATCTATTTGACTTCAACAAATACTGTTATCCTTATTCATATCTTTTATGATCAGTTTTTTTACCGCTAAGTATACTAAAGCCAGCTGCAATCCACAGTTAATAATCATGCAAAATTTTATATTTGGGACCATTCTTTATTTCAGCATCTTTCAAGCTAGATTGAAAACAAAAACACTTAGGTAATTAACCAAACAAAAATATTTACAATAGATGGGTCTATTGGAAAATTAATCTGGTAGTTACACTTTATTCATTGTAACTTGGATGAATAAGATTTATTTAAGTGGTCAGTTGCTATGTTACATATGGCTATTTTACAAAATATAAAAGAAGAGTATGCATGAGTATCTTATAAGACACAGTAAATTGTAGAAACATTGTATCTTTGCATTAGTGTGTACCTATTTCTTCTAAAAATCGAAAATGCCAAGTATGAGATATTAATTTAGTCAAATGATTTAAAAAGTACAGGAACTAAGACAAAATTTTAACTCTCCAGACAAGTTGGCTTTGTTTGTCTTTTTATTCAGAAATATATTAGATGTTACTTAATGAACTTGGGAAATAAGTGTTAAAGAGTGAGCTCGAAAATTAGAACAGGGAATGAACTTCCGACCCTTCTACAGGTGTTACTAGGTTGCCTATCACACAAAGCCCAGTGTAAAAACAAGAGGAAATAGGCTGTAAGAATGACATAGAATCGGAATGACACCTTGCCTTTGACTGGTAAGAATTGTTTTAGTCCCTCATACAGCATTTGGAAACTCGGTTGACTATTACACAAAGTTAAGATTCAAGAGAAACTAGTCTGCAAGGGCAAGTGAAGTGAGTTTGCAAATTTTAATATTGTACCTTGGTCAATATAAAGGTTCTAAATTTTTTCGACCCTTCATGCAGGAGTAACTTTGTTGACTTTTAAACAAAGTCAAGACCCAAGGAAGTCGGCTATAAGAGCAAGCACAGCGACTAAATTTGACACCTTGACTCAGGCAGGTTATAGCTGATCAAAGGCTTTAAATAATTATCTGTATTAAATGTTTTTGTCTAAAGTTATTTAGGTGAGTATCCTAGAATTTCGAATCGGTAACCCATAGTCTAGCCTAGGATGGGCACTAGACTATTTTGGGGGCAGGCATGTCCTATCCAGCCTCCCCTATATACACATATGTATTCTGCCCAGCCATGAGATAATATATATTTTTTTTTAAGTTTTGTGCACTTGTGACAAAAATATCATGATGTATTTCCTTCTCCTTTCACTTTAATTTTTTTGAAATTAAAGTGAACCTATTAATCAATCTACAATAATCAGTGAACCTATTAATTATTAATTGTTGAGATAACAAGCTTCATGTGGTATGTCTATTTTAGTATACGATGTCATAGATTATGGTGGTGGCTAGTATCATGATGACTGGCAAGTTTTAATGTTTTCCTTATCTGATAATATCTATAAAGTTATAATGTAGAAGATGCTTCCTGATATTTTTTTTATATAAATCACTTGTGTGATTTCAAAAGGGTTAGACAGGTGTGTGTGTCTAATAGTACACCCACATTTTGTCTAGTTATGTTTAAGTAACATGTAATCGACGAGCCTATTTCCATCAATTTGACACAAATCTTGAGTCTGTGGTTTCTACTGAGATATTCTTGAAGGAAAAGCCGAATAACAATTTTTATATGTCTATTATTTGTATTTATGTTTATTTTATGATCAATAATTTTTAAATTTCCTGTTTTGTCTTTTCTACACACTTTGTCTACATATCTAATCCAACATTCCTCTCACAGGTCTGTTGGAAGAAATTTCTAATAAACTAAGCAGTACCTTTGTGTTCTTCTGTCTTAATGTAATGTCCTGTCAAGTATTTTGTGTGTCCTTAAATAAATAAACACTTTCCCGGGAATGGAATCCAAGCTATTTCGAGAATGACTAATGTGATATTAAATTAATTGATGTTTGAATATCACGAATATAATTATGAAGGCGAAAGTTGGTATGTTTGTGACGCCTTTCATGAAATTTGATATAAAAAAGCAAAAAGTAGTTTTATTCCTGGTTCCGCTCATCCATTCATAAAATGACTAGGTACTAATATTATGGTGTTGTTTATTATAGTTGCCTAGCAAAGTAGAATTTATTTGCTATTATAAATGATGAAATACCGTACTTTTGTTTGTACGTCGTTTTACCTTGTACCAGTTTTTGTGAATGACTAGGTGTTTTTACACTACGAGTCCGAGTTGAGAAAAATGAGCTGACTTTAAAATTAGAACATGAATAATAAAGTAGGGTAGGCATATACAAATGTGGACTGTGTAGTGGTCCTAATCGCTAGTACTGAGCATGAGGTCTATCTTTCGATTCCCAGGTAGACCAGTGTTGGCTTTACCACTCAGGACTTTCTCAATAGCAAGTCGGAGTTAGCATTCTTCACGATATATGGTAAAACCTCGCCCATTTGTTTTTAATGCGTATGGTAAATCGTCGAATAACTTCCTCTGCTCTGGGCGGAGCGGGGGGGAGTCTCAGACTGACTAAAACCCACCCATGTTCTTTTGCCCCTTATGTTTGGGAGCCGCGGTATCTCTTTCGAACAACCCACAGCCCGCAACCCCGTCAGGAGTCTCGTCCATTAAATGGGACTACATTACTGACAATTAAGAATGTTACCATAGACACAAACTCCTGTCTAACCTCTTGCGAATTGCAGACGTAACGTGATGTGTTATAAAAAAAATTAATCTACGTAACGTAGGTTCCGGAAATCAAGTTTTTCCACAGTCATGCTCATAAATCTGTCTGACAAAATAAATACTGGTTTAGTTCAAAGAATAACAAAACGCTTACATAGCGTTTTTTTTTTAACTTTAAATCTATGACGAACCAATACGGTGACTATACATTTTCAATTTATAATCATGCAGTACTTTACTACCTAGTTATGTAGGTAGGACTAGTTAGTATTCAAATATAAAGAATGACTGTTAAAATTATAGATTTTGCCAAGTAATCATTCGTCATCTTAATGGAACTCGAAAAGTAAGCTAGCTCTTAAAATATTATCATTTATTAATGTAAGTATGAGTCATAGACATATCACTCGTTGTTTATTGATTTTCTTACTGCTTATATAAAACTAGATTATCGCAAAATTGCACAATAATATTTTTTTTTTTGATATTTGGCATTTTTTACGACTAGTTTTTGCTTAATATATGTATAACATCACGCTTGTGATCCTTGAAAGGTTGGGCAGAGGATTACTTAAAAGTACAACTACAAGATAGTTTAAGTACAACCATATTTATTTATTTATTAAACATGGAAGATTTACAACTAAAAAGAGCATACCAAACATTTGCAAATACGACTGACAGCCAATTACAAGTCTTCATATACATACTTTGATAAAACTAAATTCTATGGAAATTACAGTAGAATACTGAAACAAAACACCAAAAAGAAAATAAGTAATGCAGAAATTACTGCAGTCTATCAAAGATATTGCTCGAACTATGTAAGAACCCTCATAATAACCAGAGGTCGGAATTAGGTAGAGTTTTTTATGTACTTACATTGATTTCATACAGCGAAATAATAATGTGGATATGCCTCAAATCCCAGGATTAATTTTAGAGAGCAGAAAAAATCCCGTGATTGAATTAATAAAAAAGAAATATTATTTATCATTTCGATGCAAGTACATATCTCTCTGATAATAACTAAACTACGTGAAAAAAATATATTTCGAGAGATATGTTTATTGTTTAAGTCCCTTTTAATTGGGGGCAGACCCTATTATATTGCTATCAACCGGGACACAAATTTATTCAAATCCCACGTGTATGGATTAAATATAGTCATATACAGGTGCATCTCCACACCTCTTCAACCCCCATCGCCATTGGCGCTTCGAGGCGAATTATGACAACCAGCCTTCGTCAATCGTTTCAACATACCGCTCGCGATATAAGGCAAACTATTTCAGCATCTCAATCTCAAGTATCTACATTATAATTTGTTGTTGTAATCTAAGTTCAGGGAAAATGGCAAAGCTTCGAAATGGAAAATCAATTTTCTGCACACACCTACAAAACGTGTTGTTTTACGCCGCTTGCGACAATCGATCAATATTACACAAGTTTTGAAATACCTCACTTGGTGGTAAACAATATCACGTCGCTATCTTATCAATTACCATAGTAATATCGTACTTCCTATTGATATAGTCTGCGATCAACTATGTATAGTTCTCCTCACCGTTTTTTGGGTGGCACGGTTGTGCAGTGAATGAGCAATTGACTGCTGCGCTGCATGTAACGGATTCGATCCCCGCACGGAACAATTATTTGTATGACCTTCAAATAATTGTTTTGGGTCTGGATGTTTGTGTATGTGAGTATAAATGTTTGTAAACGCACCCACGATACAGGAGAAATTCAAAGTGTGGGGCAAAGTTTTATTAAAAAAAAACAGATGCCCTCTCTGTTCCCTCACTCTCATAGTCCGATGGGACGGTAATCTGACACGGCCGGAGAGACATCAGGCGCAGGACCAACAGCTTGACGTGCTTTCCGAGGCAAGAGTCCGTGCGACCCGGAGTTTGGAAGTTGGCGGTAAGATACCCCCTATCTTACCGCCAACTTCTAAACTCCGGGTTGCTACTGTGAAATTCGTAATGTAAAAACCCAATATCAGTTTTTGTCAGAACCCAGGACTCCGCGACTTGCGACCGCGAGACAAACGGAGCAGCTCAACTATGTATTATACTTGTGGATCATAGCATACAGTTTATCTCACGATGGAGATATTAAAGAGTTTTAATAGTGTTAAAAGCGGAACGGAATGCGGTCTACGGAACAACCTACAACTTAGTACAATGATTTGTTTAAAGACCGCATAATTAGGTACTACATTCTTAAAACAAGCACGTACGTAATAAACTTGTAACCATTCATTTTAAATATAACAGTTAATGACTTTACTAATAATAATTGCATTGTCACACACACTCGCACACAGACATACATACACTTAAACACACTGACTCATATAGTACACGTTTCGCGGTAGGTAACTGAATGCTGAAAGGTAACGCCGCGCTCCGTATTGGAAACCTGCCTTCACTGAATGAGTTTGTAAACTTCATACAAGGCAATGTGCCTATCCTATCCTATCATATTCGATTTCAGTGACGTAATTTACGGTGTATCCGATCCCTTCAATGACTCTTGAACACTGCATTACTGTTCAGTGCTTGCGGAAGTTAAGTTTTCCTTAACTTTTCGTCCACTCATACTAGTTAAAGGTATTTATTTTTTCCAAAAGATGACACATTATGCAGGAAAATAGCTGATATTGATTTGTCATCATTGAATTCCGAGCTAAACTATGTTACGTTAATCGTATACTACACACGGGAAAATGATAACAGATAGAGATAGTATGGTCTCTTTGCTTTATAAAAAAATACTTTTGTAATCAAGTCAGTTAAATTTAGAATGTAGCCTTTACTTGGGAAGAGGCTGGCTCCCATGACACGGGGTATCCTAGTGTGGAGTCTAGGGAATATACAGTAATCTAATTAAGGCCAATTTCTAACTAGTTACGAGCTCTTCAATATTGTAGATACTGTATTTATCATTTTACAACTAGCATAAAACTCGTTTCGTTTTTTTGATTTGGTTAAAATACTGTCGAAAGCACCTTAGGGTCCATCTGACCTGACGTTCCACCAGAAGCAAAATTATTGCCGCCTGCAGACGTGCACAAGCAGCTGTTGCCATGACAACAAATAGTGTCCACCGTCGCACTGTAATCCTGCTTTACAGGACAAATCAGTATAATCACCTGGACGACCACGAGCTTACTGTTATTCCCATATATTCTTGTCATTAAGGAACCTTATTTCTCCAGCTTTCAGAAAGTATCAAGTTAACACTGACAGAATGGGGGACCCAGAACGGTGTTCTCGCGGCCGTCCCCATCCAGAACGGCGTTGGCCCTCCAGGACATCCCCAGACTTCGCGCCACCATTCCGATTACATGGTAGTCTCAGCATCCACGGCCCCTGCTCCTGAAGCCGTGATCAATATCACCAGGCCACACGATGACGTTCAAAACAAAATGGCGGAGGAAGAACGGAAGAATTTGAAGATAGGCGTCAAAATTTTCATAAATGAAGACAGCACTTCGGCGTTGACTGAGTGTTTGGAAAATGGTGAGTTTTTGTTAGTTTTTTACGGTTTTCTGCAGATAGAATATTATATCCACAGATGGTTTTTAGAGATCAGACACACTGGAAGCCTACTCCAAGGTAGTTGGGTTCCTGCCGGGGTTGCGGGTTGTTAGAAAGAGATACCGCGGCCCCGGAACATAATGGGCAAAATAAGAAACATGGGTGGGTTTTATTTAGTAAAAGTCTGATACCCCCTCCCCGCTCCGCCCGGGTAGTTGGGTTCCATTGCTTCTTGGAAGCTTCTCAGCAACAAAACGAATATTATGATATTAATTGCAAACGCACCGTATCGTTATATTACATATGGTTATGTAGTAGCTGCTAAATTACAAAGAGGCGTAATATATTTTTTAATTAGTGTAGTTACGTTTATTGATCAGGCACACACAATTTTACTTACGGTATTTGATAAACTGTCAATAGAGACGCGCCGTGCCAATGTTTACTTTGATGCGGAAATCACGTCGAAAAAACGCGATAACATTCATATCAAGAGCACTTCACAGATTTTGTACGTATGCTTATTGGTACCTATCTGAAACGCGACAGATTTTCCGCGAGGATGTCTTAAACAAAGACCCATTTAATAAGGGGAGTTAAATGGGTCATTCTTGGTCATGAAAGAACAAAAACATAATTTGCTTTGTTTATTCTCAACTCTGTAGTTCGTTTTCTAGACTAACGGATCTACCGCCTTTCTGCCCATACCCCTTTTTTACGGACGGGTAATCATCAAATAACTTCCCCTGTTCTGGGCGGAGCGGGGTGAGTGTCAGACTGCAGAATGGGCAACTACAGTGTTATGAGAACGTCACTAGTGATAACTAAAACTAATTGTACAACACTAACTACTGTAGGTACAACTCTTGTCTATGTGTGTCTATGATTACTGGCCGAAGCTCATGGCGTCTTACAGCGTGTCTAATCAATGTTCATTTATATCCTATTAAACACTAGTCCGTACCTAACTACATAACGTCTATTATTCCGATACACCCATTGCATACAGTATTTTCACAAATTATTATGCATTGTGTTAAGGCTGTAGGTAGCTTCATTCTTTTGTTTCTTGACATTCAAAAGTGCCTAAGTGGGGAGTTTATATTTTTGTTAGAAATATGTCATTTACGAACGAGATCATCAAATCAAACCGCAGTGTTGAGCCAAAAATATAACAAGTTACGTTCCCGATAGGTATCTAAGTGTTCGATAACTTATCATTATCAAACTGATGACAGTTACAAACATTGTTAATCGTAATAAGTTAACATGAAAGAGTTCTGTTATCAACACATCAATGCTGATTAGTGCCAGCTAATTAAGATCTTGTGCGCGATTTGTGCTGCCATCACGTTTTTGACGGTAATAGCGGTGTAGGTGTTGGATGATCTATGTTAATTTATCCCATTTTTTTTGCGGATGATATGTCATCAAATAACTTCCTCCGCTCTGGGCAGAGCGGTGGGGAGTGTCAGACTTGTACTGGCTAAAACCCACCCATGTTCCTTCTTTTGCCCTTAAATCCCGGACCCGCGGTATCTCTTTCGAACAACCCGCAACCCCGGCATGATATGCCGCATCGCATTATTCATTGTCTATCAGGAATTCAGTAATACTGTGATAAGAAAATGTACCTATGTTTGCCAGATGTAAGTTTGCTAGCAAGTTTTGCTACTGAATAGTATATTGTAATCCTACTAATATTATAAATGTAAATGTTTGTGAGGATGGATGTTTGTTACTCATTCACGTCAAACGGCTGAACGGATTTTGATCAAATTTGCCACAGAGGTAGATTATAATCTGGAATATCACATAGGATACTTTTTTTCGATATCACGCGGGCGAAACGCGCGGGCGGCCAGCTAGTGAGGTTATAAAACTACAATTTGGACAATCTGTCAGCGATAGGCGGCTTTTTGCCCGCGGTTTGCGGTTACAGTAACACAAAAGTTCTGGAGTTTTCTACAGAGTATTAAATTCAGTCAAAAACGAATCGTGTCCATCTGTTATAGAACGGTTATTTGGTCCTTCGAAACATTGGTTCTAAAGATCCGATTTTGCCAAGAAACGGGTAATATAAAGTGGCACTATTTTAGACTTAGGGTTTTGATTTGGGACCCCTGAAAATAAAATAAAATTCTTCAACTAATATCGTGTCAACGGCAAAATTAATGATCAATCAAATCATATATTTCAAACTTTCAAATAGTCCCATTTTGCGTATAATTTAGTTTCATGATTATTTTTTGTGCAAGATGTTAACAAAGAATATAAATATGTTTATTACTGCGGATAATATCCCAGATTCCTTTAACGAACTCTCTTATTTATATGTTGTCTGTGTGTTTTATTAACGCATGAACTTACCCGTCATTAGAGGCCATGACGATATCTGCAAACGACTGAAAATGACTGCTCAATGACTAATTGCTTGAGTTTTTTTAATCGATTTCAACAAACGACGCAAATCATATAGGTTCCAACATATCTAGGCATAATATTATGGTTACGCATTTAACTACTATGTCGATAACTTACGTTGCTTAGTAATACAGTTGTATTTTTTCCGGCGATGACATCACTAGTCAGTTTTGCTTTACGGCAGTTTTTTATTAGCATTCAGGCGTTTCCCTGGTTTTGCGTTTTCTGGTCTATTTGTTACTACTTAAGGTCTAAGTTTAAATGAAACTGTGACACTCTCTCGTTGCCCTCCGAGCGAGGGCAGGTGTGCAAATAATAGCCACTACAAGTTTTGATTTTAGGACATTCAAATTGAAATAGGATATATATAGCTTATTAAAAAAAAAACAATAAACTAGCACGTGTAGCCGTGATCCAAAAAATAAGCCGTAATAAGCCAAAAAAATGATTGTTGAAGATGAAATGACAGAATGAAATTCAAAATATGAATATTTAAAAATTTAAAAATCAATGTAAAGAGAAGAAAAGAGGAAAAGGAGAGAGGTTGAGGCAACAGAAAGGGTAAAATAGCCACTCTGTTACAAAACGTCATCTGGGGCCTTAGTCTGCTATTACAATGGTGTCAGAATAGTCGATCAGTGATCGCATAATGGTTAATTTTGACAAGTTTGGTAATCTACTACATACTAAACTTGTCAAAATCAACCATTATGCGATCAGTGATCGACCATTCTGACACTATTGTAATAGCAGACTTAGGCCCCTGAGGTGTGCGATTCGAAAGTGTTAACGATTCAGCGGGGACATGATTGCTCAGATCTTTTCACGACCTGCAATCTTCGTCGTGCTGCTATATTCGGCATCTGTTGCTGCTGAAGCTGGTTTCAATTTTATCCAACAACTAGGGATCTGCCCTGGCTTCGCACGGGAGCAACTTACTAATGAAGAAAACGTCAACAATCTTATCCATACAAACCTCGTCTTGACAATTACGAATACAACAAAAAAAACAAACAGAGTCGCGAGTCAGACTCGCTCGGGTTCCATGACAACTTACGACAGTAACTGCCATACTTTTTTTTTTCGGGTGGGAAATCATCAAATGACTTGGGGGGGGGGCATGTCAGACTTGTACTGACTAAAACCCACCCATGTTCCTTCTATTGCCCTTTACGTTCCGGAGCCGCGGTATCTCTTTTGAACAACCCGCAACCCCGGCAGACGGAGTCTCTGGCAAGCCCGTAAAACGTGAAACACGAACGCGCCGTCGACACGGCCTGTCGTCAATCGACGGACGGACGGACGGTGAGCTACCCATTGCTCACCGTCCACATGCCCGTATCTACGGTGGCCGGGAGTCGTCTCGCGGCGCCCGGCGCCCGGGGCGTCTCCCACGGCGGCTGGGTTGGTTCGAGGTTCTCTCCCTCAAACGCCCGGCCACCTCCTTTGCTAGCATTACTGCTTCGCAGAAGGTGGTGACCGTTTCCCATTCCCTCTCGCTCCGGACCATGGCCTGAACCAGGGCCGGACGCGAGAGATCGCCGCCGCCGATCGCCTCCACGAGGGCACGGGCGGTGCTCCGCCCAAGCTGGGCAGACCGCCACTGTGTGCTCCACCGTGTCACCCGGGCGTTTCCTCCCGCCCGATGATGTGCAGGAACCTCCCGAAACTTCCGTGTCCGGTGAGGACCTGTGTCAGGCGGTAGGTGAGGACGCCATGACGCCTCTCCAGCCACTCCTGAAAGAGGGGCCTTACCGCCACTATTGTGGCGTGCCCTAACTGCCATACCTTGTGATTGTGTAGACTTAAAGGGTTGATTTTTACACACCTCCAAGGGACCATAGACTTGAGTACCTATATGGTTTTAATTTCAACACAATACATCCACGCGTTTCCGACATAAAGGGTCTTGACAGATAGAATAATAGATAGATAGACAGACGGACAACAAAGTGATCCAATAAGGGTTCCTAAAAACCCTAAACACAGCCAAATCAGTCGAGTGTTCCCAATTGATGCACCGTCATACTTGGGGCAATATTTATTGCAGAAACCTGAAATTTTTACTAACGCAATTTTATAGAGAACGACCTGTCCTTTTTTCACTGTATTTTAAAAGAAACTGTACACTGAAACCTGGTCAAATAAAATCTTATCAATAGTATTCATGAAACGCATTAGGGAAAGAATTTAATGTTAATATGAGGTGATAACTTTTGACTACAACTGGATTAAACCAGAATTTACCAATTCTTATATTTAAAAAAAAAATACACTATGCCATGGACTTGATAACGCAAGCCGACAAAACGGAACTGTCATCCTTAACTACATAAATACAAGTCTTGTTATCAGTTAGGTATAAACACTAAAGTTTATGAAACGATGATTGAGATACGTAATCTTGAGGCAATAGGCTGGCCATACAAGCTGTAGAATCTATGATCGTTACGGTAGAATGTATTCTTGATTGAAGACCGCAAATGTGCGACGTAGGGTGGATGGTAGGTGGGGGTTGCGGCTTGTTCGAAAGAGATACCGCGGCCCCGGAACATAAAGGGCAATGGATGGAGCATGGGTGGGTTTTAGTACAAGTCTGACACTCCCCTCGCTCCGCCCAGAGCGGGGGAAGTTGTTTGATCACTTCCCACCCCAAATAAAAAGGGTGGGTGATAGATATAAGAGTTGCCGAAAAAACGAGTAAAGACACGTGCGATTGAAGAGGCATGTCCAGCAGTGGTTTATTGTAGGCTGAAGATGATCTTACGTATTTTGCTCAGTACATCCCTGCAAAGAAAGAAAATGAACTGCAATAAAAATTACTATTCGAATGACTTATTGATGACTCGTAGTGGTAAAATAATTATTTTACCACTACGAGTCATCAATAAAATATTTTGTTTCTGTATTTGAATCGGATTTTATTAACAATTTAATGGACTAATAAAAGTAGGCAGATACACTTAATATCAGCTGTAATTGGTTGGTAGTTTCAGCTGTTGGAAATTAGCGGGAAAAAAAATGTTTTATGCACAGTATATATTTTCTACATACTTTCATAAACATTCAATAAAATGCTGTTAATTTGAATTTATAAACAGTAATAGTATAAATGAATAAATATTTAATTTTATTTATTTGTGTAGATGTTTTTTTACAATGGTCAAGTACAAAGTGCATATGCAGGATTAAACATTTGAAAACTACAAGTTTCAGTCACATCCAGTTTATAACCCACATAGGGCTCTCGCGGCGTGGTTTTATGGCCCACTCTTGAAATAGAGCATTTAAGGAACTTTTAAGACTACGTTTCTACCCGAGATAATCAGATAAGCAAAGATGCGTAGCGAGGATGCTTTGCGAAGGATGTGTATGAAACTAACCAATACTAAACCTTCTACTCCATAGCTTCAGCTAAGTTTGGTATTCGCTACAGTTTCACTCGCATCCTTCGCTACGCATCTTCGCTCATCTCCGGTGGAAACGCAGCCTTAGGAAGATTGTTAGAATCAATCAATCACCTAGATAGACAAATACATAGAAATCCTTTCAGAAAATATAAAGTAGAAATCTTGGAGCAAAATCGAACAGTCGTTAACAGTTGCCCTGAAACTCAATCATAAAGAACTATACAATTATGAATTATGACGTCACTCATGTACAGTCGGCAAAAGTTATAGTTGAACTTTTTTTGAAACCGATAGACTTCTTTAACTCAAATTCCTATTCATATTCCTAGGAGTCAGGGCTCAAATTTTGGATTGACTGTACTTTACCCATGATTTTTTTTTACACACTATTATTGATATTGAATTTTCTATGTGCCAATTACGTGTACAATATTAATAAAATAAATGAACTGTTTGTTGTTAAGAAATTTTTAATTAAGTCTGACGAGTCTAGTTACTTATCACTTCTGCTGAGTGTACCTATCTAATCTTTTATTTATGTAACATGTAAATAATGCGTGGCGGCGAACAAGCCATGTATAGTAAACATGATGAGTTATAGTGAAATTGATTTATTATTAATAGTTGGTTTAGAAGTGGAAACAAAACTTCGTTGATAGCGGCATCAAAAAAAATTGCGGGTCGATGACATTTCACGAATAATCGTATTTCTTTTCAACTGTCTTCCAAAACAGAGCAGGTTCTGTATTTGTGTAATTTTTTTATTGTTTTAATAGAGTTTAACCTGTTTAAGATTTGAAAGACCAAATTAGATGAGCTAGTGACACAAAGACACTACACACACACCCAGCCTTCGCCAAAAATGGCAATTCCACTTCGAATGCAATGACAAACTTCGCAATTATATCTAAATACACCAAATGTATGTACAAGTATCAATATAGGAAAAGAATTTTAGGGCATCAAAACTCGTCCACAACGCTGTCAATTGGAACAAGGCCCAGAAAGCTGGCAACATTGCCGGGTTGGATAGCAATGCTGATTCATTGGCTTCTGGTCACATGAAGAGTCGGCCAACCGTTTGGTGATATCCCGAAATACTAGGCAATCGAATCCCCATACCTCTGCGCCTCCTTGTTCTAGAAAAAATCACCACCGGCTATAGGGGTTTGTTTATTGTTATTCGTGGAGAAATAAAAAAAACATCGTTGTGATAAATAGAAGCACGCTTGTGAAATACATTGCATATTGAACCTTATTCTAGCTTAATAAGAGCCAATTTTCAAGGAAGTGTATTGGGAAACAATTAAACAGGTTGACTCTGCCTACTCGGGCTTTCCAGTCGTGAATATCTTCAGGCAAATACATGTGATCGACTTGTATGTATAAATTAACTTTCCTGTTGGAAACTCCCCTATGCTAAATTAATACTTTCCTCGTTTTCTGTTGATTATCCT
Organism: Ochropleura plecta; assembly: GCA_905475445.1. Taxonomy (NCBI): domain Eukaryota; kingdom Metazoa; phylum Arthropoda; class Insecta; order Lepidoptera; family Noctuidae; genus Ochropleura; species Ochropleura plecta. Next base: position 8,539,103 of record FR997738.1, on the reverse strand, counting down.
TCTTCACCGTATTAATGATGTATTCTTCTATCTAAATATACATATAAGGAAAAAGTTTCGTAACCTTGGACTTTAAGATGGTGACTAGCGAGTATATCTTTTCGTTTAGGAATTTTGTTCTTGTTATATTAGAAACTAGCTGTCTTGTGCGGTTTCGGACCCGCCTCTTTGGTTACTGCCCCGGTCCTATAGGTAGTAGCGTGGTGTTATATAGCCTATGTTCATCAGCTTCTAATGGTCAAAGAATTTTCCAAATCTGTCCAGTAGTTTCGGAGCCTATTCAATACAAACAAACAATCAAATCTTTCTTCTTTATAATATTAGTGTAGGTAGACCTACAAACCACTCTCTTTTGGCCGCGTACTTGTCTACTTGCACATGTCTTAAAAGATTACTGAGTCTTGATAGTAGCGCCAAAGCCGGGCAGGGAGTGGTTCCCTGAACTACCGGTCGACTGGTGCCGTCACTCTTGTCTCAATTATGTTGTGGTCAGCTTCCAGTCTTAAGCAGATGCAGCTGAATAACATTATCTTACATGGAGCGACGGCTTATGTTACCTGCACAACCCAGTTTGTACTGGCTAGTATTTTCCCACTAGTAAGATGGGTTATAAAAACTCAGTCCTCTGACTACCTGTAACGACTGTCAGAGGTCCAAAATTGTCAGCTGAGATCAACTGCTTAAAGTGGAGGGGGTCAGCTATTTACTGACCAAACTTAACCTGAAGATGGACCCGAGCGGTTTTTATTATTTAGCCACGAGCTCCTCTGAAGACTGTTTAATCGCTCCACATAAAAATATAAATTCATCGTCCAAGTGACTATAATATATATATATATATATATATATATATATATATGAATGGTATTTTCCTGCAAAGTTCTTTCTTTGTAAGGTTAGGAATAGAGATTATCTCTGTTTTAAAATGCCATTTAAATTCTCGTTTCCAGTATTCACCGGTCTGCACACAACGTACATTGACAACGTGATCCTAGCTTACAACCCCGATATGCACCGCGAAGAAACCACCACCGATGAGAACAATGTTAAGACCAGTTACAATACCAAGGCGTCTCCAATCTCGCTGGGAAGCAATGGTGAGTTCAACTATACTGAATAATATGGTTTCTGAAAGAATTTACAAACATACATAATCTCACACCATTCCCTAGGGGGTGGGAAGAACCCATAGAACGCCACCTGTAACAATCCTTTTCATACTCCTTTTCTCGTCCACGTTCATATATCTGATCATACGCGAACGCCAGTTGCTAGTACTACGTACCTTTCCTAAGAGCCTCACCAATAAATGAAAAGAGAAACAAACTAGGAGGTTTCTTTTAGTAAATGTTCATGATTTTGAAAGAATATGGTTTAAGAAAAATCTTCCTAACTTAAGTGAATGATGACCCATACTTGTGCTTGCATCGTCTGTTACATTAAAAATTGAGAGATTGCCACATTGGTCCAGTTCGTGTCAATGGGCTACCGTATTTTTTTCGCTAGCATATTTTCAGCAGCCTGCACTTCAAACGTGATGATGATTTTTATTTTTCAGTGCGCATGTCCAGCACCGCAGAGGTGGAGGCCGACAACGAGGCGGACGCGCGCAAGTGCGAAGCTATCCTGCCCGGGATTAAGATCCTGTGGGGAGTACTCGAGGATTACGTTAAAGAAGGTAATATTATTAGGATAAAAACATTAAGTAAGAGGAATTTGGTCCGTTTGCCGTAACATTTCCAGTTAAAACTACATGCTTATGTAGTTCATAAAGAATGTTTTTACTTACCTATAGCGAGTTACCATAAGGCAAGTTCAAAAGTTGTAGCAAAAACTATTTTTATGCTCATCGATTACCACTATCTTTATCCCCAGGTCGCGTCCAACAACTAGGCGTCGCCGACGTAGGTGGTGGATGCCTTCGGAAGCTCCACGCATGGGCTCGAGTACGACCCGCCATCGCACAGATCAACCTCGCCTCCTGCTGCGTAGTACCACCGTCCCTGCACGCCTTCTGTCGTGCCAATGACGTGCAGCTACTCACACACGCCGACCCACCCGGTAATATCAGAAACTTTATTGACTATCTAGGGCTTTTGATACTGACACTGTACCTCTCTTGCTCATTAATCGGTATCTAATTGATATAAGACGTTTGTATCCTAATAATTTTAGAAGTTACAAAAAAAGCGGATCTAATTTTGTAAAGAAAGGAAACTTTTACAGCACTGAAGAGTTGCTTAGTAATATGATTCCCACTAGGTAGAGTCCTTGGACCTACGCTGTTCTAATTTTTATACACGACTTAAATAAATTACTTTAAGTGGCGAATGAAACGTAATGCTCGTTGTACCAACTACCTCCTGCTGCATAGCCAAGACGATTTCACAAAGCGCCACGCAGTTATGTCTCGAGTAGCAATTATAAATAGTATAACAACAGAAAGCTCCACGCTATTATTAGACACGAAGAAAACTGTCTTTTATGTACTCAAAAAATCAACGAAACTAACTTAAACAATTTCCTCTTTACAGATCTACTCTCAATAGCCGCAGTAAAGACCCTGACAGATGTAGGCGTCGGCTGCAACAACCTAGAATGGTGCGCTCGCTACCAGGTGCACATCAAATGTAGGGGCGTGCTCGCTTTGAAAGGGTACGTCTGTAAGGGAACACTTGGGAAAAAATCAGAGAAGATAGAAAAGATCGAGAACATATAGCTTGAAGAACGGTCGTAAAAGTAAGGTATTTATTTAAGCATTTTACTTAAATGTTGCTACACAGTTGTGCTATAGTTGTGACGCAGGTTACCCAAACTCTTTAATTCCATCTAATCCTAATAAGGAGCGGTAGTGCGGGGGGGGGGAGGGGGTCTGGGTTTCGTTGTTATTTCGCATGATTTCCAACGTATTTTAAACCGGTAATTTGCAATATACATATGTTTCTATATAAATAAGTTACAGACAATAACAAAGAAATTAATGCAAATAAATCACTGACTGGATGCTAAGGAGGCAGATTTAAAATCATAGATACTTATACTTTTCGATTCCAAATATGAATGGCAGATAACTTAAATTTAAAGCATTATTTCGCCACTTTCAATTGAATTGGAATATCAAAAACCAGTCAGTATTGTGACTTGCATAAACAGTGGCACTGCTATATTAATGCGAAGTCGACTTATATGTGTTTATAAAATAATTAATAACCTAACCGCAACTACAGTCTTTCCAGGGTTTAAAACTTAAAAACAAACATGAATTGACAACTTTCTTCTTTCGAATTCGATTAAATAGTAAACTGATACTTATTGCAATAAGGTCACTTTTGCAATGCTGCCAGCCATTGACAAGTCAATTGATCAGTGATCTTTATTTCAGCCACAATAAGGTTGTTAGCAGAAGAAAATGTACTGTGAAAGAACTTGCTTCCGAACTTGATATGAACTCTTTGTATACAAAATTCCTATACAATAAAAGTATTACGCAAAATATCAGACACTAACTTGTAATGTTAGAAACTGTCGATTACCAGTGCATTTTAGATACATAGACTCATCATGTGAATAACGTAAATTGTGATATATAACGATATACTATATAAACATACCACTATATGTACTTATATTGCTACTTAATTTTTCTTAGACACTGTTGATAATTTATGACACAAAACGAGTTACAGTTACAATCAAACTTGCTGGAAACTATAGAATTGTGATAAAAAAAAAAACTTATTAATTGAATGGTGTTTTGCGGTTTTAGGCCCGACTGTACCGCATTATGACGATCTAAACGTGTAATTAAAAAGATGGGTCGATGAATCGATATCATGATAGATAGAAGATAATATTATAAGTATCGATGTTTACTTTATTATCAGCGTCTAAGAAAATACTTTAATTATAGTTGGTGCACAAGCTAGGTTTTGTGGTTATTAAGACATGTTTAGTTAATATTACAAATAGCTGTCAACTTGTCCTTAAGCATAATGTACAAATCGATGGAAAGAACATATATTTTTGTCATCAACCACGTCTGTACCTTCGAAATGAGCGAAAATGAGCTTTATCGACAATATTAGAAGATAGGCTGTGAAAAATGCGTACAAATATAAATGTGAGATCATTTTGTTTTCGAACAAGTTGATAACTATGCTATTTAAATAGTTACCTAATTAAATTGTTGTTCTATTACAATGAAACCGTACTTTACAAAGTTTGTGATAAGTTATGCTAGACTGATTTTTAAATGCAAGAAAAGTGCTAAGCTCGACGCCTGACAACGTTACTGGAGCAGAATTGATCGAAGACGCATTTTGTCGAAGTTGCCATTACCAAAAAGAAAAGAAAGAAAAAAGTAACGTATTGCATTTTGGTACTCGATCACGGTGAAACCAGAAGTAGGGTAGTTTGTAACAAAAACTAAGCAATTAGAGTACATTGTTGAATGTAGGCTAAACTCTCCTAAACTGTCCCACAACACCCTATCCTCCAATTCCCCGCATCCAGTCTGACCGAGCCTCCATTTTAACCCTGCAGGGGACTTACTACACTGCTTATATGTTTCACATGAGTATACTTTTAAATCAGAATTGGGCACCATACTTTTCTTGCATATAAAAAAATGTCTGATTATAAATAATACATAGTATTTTCAAGCAGTTAACCATAGTTTTTACTTTAATGTTACTTAAATATACGGACAAAAGTTAAAATGCATGAAGTCACAAAGATATTAAGCTGATTGTACCTTCGGATTTGAAATCTCAATTATTTATTTGGAAAAATTAAAGCTGGAGGATTCTTATAAACTTCTGACCTTATTGGTTAAAACATTCCTAAATGCGATTCTTTATTTAAATGCGCAAATGTCCCAAAAAAGTTGCAACACATTTACGCAATGGCGTGAAACGCACATTTTGTTAATTAATTTACAATCATGTTAATGTTGCACACACAAAAAAACATTTCATGTAAATAAAATAAATGAATTAAACTTTAAATACTTCATTCATAGGTGCCTCATACTAAAATTAAGATGCTCCATGTGACTTAAAAATAAAGCTTAAAAAAGTGTAAAAATGTTTATAAATACATTCAAAAATGTATAATGTAAGATGAAACCCGAATTGTTTTAAAATTAAAGTATTTATTGAATTTTTTGGCGTTTGATTTATTATTTACCCCGAGACGAAAACCAGATACCAGAGAGTACGAAAGGATCGTAGCGGCTGAAGTATCTGTCTATGGGTAAAATTCGTCTGTTATAATTCTGTTCAAACTCATGTCGGCTTCGAAGCTGTAAGTGACGGTCTGCGCATTTTATAGCCACGGGACGTCCCCTGCGCTCCGCTGATTACTAAAATTGTGTTCTGCGCAAGTTTACGTTAGATATTCCGAGCTCCATATACTTGAACCGTTATATCTGCGCAGACCGTCACTAGCAACTAACTTCCGAGCCGCTATAATGTTTGAACTCTTGAGTCAGGTCACTATCAAACCAATTGTGGGGTAAGGCGGGGATGCATCTTTTGCCACAGCTATTCAACCTCATTGGTGATTATTACTTGCGTAGCAGGCCATTATTGGCGCTCATGACAAGGAACTGGCTGTTTCTGCAGAGGGTACAAAGCATAAGCGTGGAATATAGAGGCTATAAAAATGTTCAAAACAAAACAGGTTTTTGTTAATAGGGCAGGCACTTTATAGAGAACAGGGTAGTTTTTAGACCTGGGGACTTAAAATGGCCGCATAAGCAAAATAATAATACGAAGCTGAGAAAGAGAAACAGATAAAATATCTCGACTTGGCCCACGAAGTTTTCAACATGTGGAATGTGAGCACGGCTATCATTGTGCCGATTGTCGTAACGGCTAATAGCCAAGAGCCTTGAAGACCATCTGTCGATGCTCTCCTTAGGCGGCTGGATCGAGGGCCTGATTCTAAAGGCAGTACTCCTGGATATGGCTCGCATTGTGAGGAGGTTTCTGTCTGTGGAGCCCTAACCACTGGTAGCTTGAACCCTGCTCCCGATACCGGCGAACCACTTTTTTTAACTTATAAGAAATATTTTAAAAATGTAAATTATCTAATATATAAAATTCTCGTGTCACAATGTTCGTTCCTATACTCCTCCAAAACGGCTGGACCGATTTGAACGAAATTTTGTGTGCATATCGGGTAGGTCTGAGAATCAGCTAACATCTATTTTTCATGCCCCTAACCGAGCAGCGGGTGAAACCGCTGGGCACAGCTAGTGAGATATAAAATGAAGTAAGAACATAATACGAATTACTATACAATTTGAATGGTCACAAATTGACAATTGAAAAAAGAAATTTTAGACGCATCTGGATACCGTACATGAGTTTGATTACCTCGACTTTATGAAAACCAGGGATGGGGACTCCGAGACGGAGGCAAAGAAGAGAATAACAAAATTGCAGTGGCGTTTACAAAAGATCTGGAAGAACAGAAGAATAGACAGGAAGACGACATTTAATCTGATCACTTCGGAGCCACAGATAATTCGTAAGTTTATCCTTTTTTGGCATAATGAAAGCGAGCGATATAGACGTACAGACGCCAGCAGGTCAAGCTACCCGAAACTGAAAATTTTTCCCAATGAACCTTGAACCTTAAACTTTAGAAATAAAGTCGAAAATCTATCAAAGAAATCTGACAGATTGTAGTAGCTTGATGTGCAGGCGTCTGTACGTAATGCAAAATCGATCCGAAGCGTTTATGAATACGGACGCAGCTCTCCGAAGTGTACAGAAATATAGAGAAGATAAGGCTCCACATTTTAACTAATAGTCTTTTATTTTCTAGTAACATTCGCAAATATGTATATATTTATTCAAGTAAAAGATATTTTTGATAGCAGTCAAAAAACCTAACAAATACGCGCTTGCAACATTGGTTGTCAATCAATTGCTAGCAAGAATATAATAATACTAGGCGTTATTAAAAGGCTAGAGTTTAGTGATTTTTGAATAATTATTGTAGGTACTAGACTTAAAACTGTTTAAAACCCTTGATATCTTTCTTAAACAGAACCTATCCAACTTTCTTTTTAAATTCAGATGAATGAGGGGCCTGCCAGGGCCACCGCCTGCCGGGGTTGCGGGTTGTTCGAAAGAGATACCGCGGCCCCGGAACATAAAGGGCAATAGAAAGAACATGGGTGGCTTTTAGTCAGTACAAGTCTGACACACCTCTCCCGCTCCGCCCAGAGCGGGGGAAGTTATTTGATGATTTCCCATCCGCAAAAATATAAAAAAAAAGCGTTTGTGAATAACGGACGCACAGATCTTCGAAGTGTACAGAAATATAGAGAAGATGAATATCCACGTTTTAACTAATCGTCTTTTTCTATTAACATACTTAAATAGATATTTATTCAAGTAAAGATATTTTTGATAGCAGGCAAAAAACCTATCAAATACACCCTATCAACATTGTTCGTCAAGCAATTTCTAACAAGAATATAATACTAGGCGTTGTTTAAAGGCTAGAGTTTAGTGAGTTTTGATTAATTCATGTAGGTGCTAGACTTAAAACTGTTTAAAAACCTTGATTCTTAAACAGAATCTATCCAACTATCTCTTTAAATTCAGATGCGTTATTAATGAATCTTCTCGCCACACACGTGTTTTCTATCACCAAAAACAATATTATGCAATTTTAATATAGGTTAGTAACTGGACCTAATCTGACGAAACAGAAAGCGAATGCAATGTAGCTGTTGTGGAATTGACCGTCAAACCATTGTTTCGGTTGCTGTCCTACTCTTTGTTTGGGCCTCTAGTCTGAAGCAACTTTTGTGCTGTCACGTGTGACGTAGAGAGGTAAAACTTGAGAATCGCACAACTTTCGATACAATTTCAAACATTGGCTAGACCTGTATCCACAAACGGTACGACACGGGTAGTCGTATATATATCTCACTTGCTTCCTTTATGAGAACATATCATAGACACGACTTCAGGAATCGAAGCGTTTGGTCGTTGTTGTTGCCTGCGTCCGCCAGGACCCCTCGTCCTTCTTGCGCGTTCTTGGATTTTAGCTTCCAAATTTAATCACCAGGACGGGTAGTGTTAACATTAGAAGTTTTACAGAAGCAGATGGATACGAGTCCACAGTGGTACTACCAGTGCATGAGTCTAGAGCAGCGCTTTAATCATGGCGATTAGGATTTTAGATTTTAGCAGCTCCTATAAAACGATACGGTGCGATTGAGACGAATGTCATAATATTCGTTTTGTTGCTGAGGAGTTTCCGAGAAACAATAAAACCCAACTACCTTTATTATCTTTGCGGATGTAAAATCCCCCACTCTAGGCGGAGCGTGCGAGCGGAGTGTCAGACTTTCACTGACTAAAACCCATCCATGTTTCTTCTTTTACCCTTTATGTTTTGGGGCCCCGGCCCGGGGTTGTTTTTATTAATGTTAATTCAAAAGGAAAGTTACATCAAGATGGTAAAATACCGGGGTTGTTCGAAAGAGATACTGTGGTATCTCTTTCACGTAGAAACATATTTTTTGTATGGGGTTCTGTATTTTGAAATAACAGCTGGTAAGTTTCCTCGAAATACGAAAGTCAGTTGAATACAAAAACTTAATTAAAAGAATTCGACATTCAACCTAAAGAATCTTGTTAATACTTTTATTATTGCATTCTTTTAACTTAATATGATTAATGTGTAATACTTTTGGATTACATTCGTTAATTATTGCCTGTAATTGAAAGGGTGTTATTTAAAACATCATGATATGCTGCAATAAAGACTTAAATGGAGTTGTTTTTGTTGTTAAAAATATTAATAACGATAAGTGCCAGGATAGATGGCTAGTCGATAATTGTTATCTAAGAATTAATTTTGTACTTTGAGTTTCTTTGCTTTTTTGCCCAAAGGCTGCTCTACATGTAGACAGACGCGTCCGCAGATGTTATCTATTAGATCGACGGTTCCTACGTACATAAGGTTAAGTCAAAAACCGAGGTTTAAAGGAGAGCGTAATTTGTGTTCAACACGCCCTAGAAATAATTCGAGGAGCAATAATAAATAAAATAAAAATATAAATAAAAATCTTATGTCAACATGACGTGCGCATAGATAATCTAAAGCCATACACACATTTTCGACATGTCTTTATGTACGTAGGGACCGTCGAGATGCTTTTCGTATCGCCAGAATATGCCTGTATTCGCGAAACGACTGCCTGCCACTGTAGACGGGGGTCTGTAGATGGTAAGATATCCTTACTTCCTTACTAATATTATAAAAGCGAAAGTGAGTTTGTTTGTTTGTTTGTTTGTTACCTCTTCACGCTTTAATGGCTAAACCGATTTTGATGAATTTTGGTACAGATATAGTTGGGAACCAGGAGACGGACATAGGCTAATTTTTATAAAAAAAAAAGTGGGATATGAGGGAGAACGAGGGAAGAAAAGGGAAAACTTACCGTTGCTATTACAAATTAATCAGGCGCAAGAGCAAAAACTGCAGGTCTGCTTGGTGTGTTATACCGAATTTAACGCGAGCGAAGCCGCGGGCGAAAGCTAGTTATATAATAAAAGTACTCTGTGATAGTAAGCAATGGATAGCTCACCGTCCTTCCGTCTAGTGACGACTAGCCGTGTCGACGGCGTTCGTGTTCCAAAGCAGAGGAGCCTGCCCGGGCCACTGCCTGCCTGGGTTGCAGGTTGTTCGAAAGAGATCCGAGGCCCCGGCTCATAATAGTCAAAAGATGGAAAATGGATGGGTTTTAGTCAGTAAAAGTTTGACACTCCGTGAGAAGCGTGAGAAGTTATTTGATGATTTGTATTATATATTTATTGTTGAAACTACGTATGAATTGGACTTTAAACCGGTGCGGTGTAAATGAATTTGAGGAGTAGATTGGAAGCCCGAAGGTTAGGACTTTGAGAACTGCAGCCCAACTTTTTAAAAAAAGCTTTTCAACAATCAGCATACGGATAATTTATGATAGAGTATATTATAGCATACAGAGAGATCTGATTTCTCACCCGAAATAGAAGGCATATTAATAAGGACAGCTAGATGATAATTAATACTCGAGTCGATTTCAATTGTATTTGTTTATTGTTAGATGGTTTGGCATGAGCTCCTGGGTTATTCCATGAGTATTTTCCTCCGGAACTTGTGCCTGCTATGTGGAATGCCTATATATAGAAATTAAACCATAACTCACGACATGTGGAGCTATCTACAACAGGTACTGAATCTTTTCCATACCTTTTTGCATGATACTCGTAACTTTTATGGGTCTTTCCTTACTAATATTATAAAAGCGAAAGTGAGTTTGTTTGTTTGTTACGTCTTCACGCCTAAATGGCTAAACCGATTTTGATGAATTAGCACAGAGATAGATGGGACCCTGGAGACGGACAAAGGCAATTTTTTTTAAAGGGAGAAATGAAGGAGAAAGAGGGTAGAAAAGGGAAAACTTAGCGTTGTTATTACAATAAATAAAGCGCAAGGGCAAAAATTACAGTTAGCATGTACCTGCGAATCAGGAGAGGGGAACTGTGTTACCCCGAATTAGTTAGTGTTCATGCATTTTCTTTAGAATATTTTAATTCTCTCTTTTCCGCGTGGTTGCCTAAACTAACCTGGTGTCAGAGTTTTATGCCGCCCATGGGTCTCTTACTTGGCTAAACATGCTGTCGAGACAGACAGACTGGCTTCCTAACGATGTTTTCCTTCAACGAAGTAAGTGATAATTTTACAATATAAATTAAATTGTAAATTGATTTGACGGCACGGTTGGCACAGCGGCTGAGCTTAATGGCTTAACCGATTTTGATGAATTTTGGTACAGAGATAGTTGAAACCCTGGAGACGGACAAATGCTATTTTTTTAAAGTGAGAAATGAAGTAGAAAAAGGGAAGAAAAGGGTAAACTTAGCTTTGCTATTACAATAAATAAGGCGCAAGGGCAACAACTACAGGTAGCAGGTACCTGCAAATCAGAAAAGGAGAACTGTGTTACCCCGAATTTAACGCGAGCGAAGCCGCGGGCAAAAGCTAGTTTTACAATATAAATTGAATTGTAAATTGATTTGACGGCACGGTTGGCGCAACGGCTGAGCGATTGACTGCTGCGCTGCGTGTCGTGGGTACGATTCCCGCAAGGAACAAATATTTGTATGGCCTACAAATAGTTGTTTCGGGTCTGACTGTTTGTGTATGTGAATTTAAATGATTGTAAACGCACCCACGATACAGGAGAAATTCCTAGTGAAGGGCAAGGTTATTTTTTACTTAAAAAAAAACCATTAACTTTAACTTTCGACTTTAGTAAATTGTTTCTGTTATTTATCTGTGGAGGCTTGTTATTAGCAACTTTATAATTTACTGTTTTTACTTTTTATTTTGAAATTAGTCTGCAAGCCTTCTTAAAAGTAATAAAATAAAATAATATGCACATGAATCCGAAAATTAGAGATGCGTGTTGAATATTTTTATTGAGTTGAGACCCCTACTAACATTTTATTTATGTAAAATTGAGGACTGATGAAGGTACATCCGGATGCAAAATTATTTCCTGGATTGCATTCCTTAGTCCTAAGTGTCTTATGACCTCTATATATATATATATAGTGCACTTAAGCAGCCCTCTAGGAAGTTTCCGTGGGACAAATTCCGATTACCGCACATGCGAAGCCAAGTCGTCACAATCTAGTTAGCAATAACTTAAAGCCACAGCAATAACTTAAATAAAACTGCATTATTACGTAAACAAATATCGGACCACCCCAGTATTTGCCTTTATAAGCCGATTTATATGCATCGCAGTGGCGGTGACGAAATGAAGCGAATAACTATATAATTGTGCATTAAAATAAAAAAGGGGTTAACAGGAAACAGGATATTGCCTTCCGTGGCGACCCCACGCTACCGGCGACTGTGTTTTTTTTTTTATAAAGTTGCCAACTTGGTAGCATGTCGTAATGTTGTAAGATTCTATAGAATACACAAGTAGTTTTAGCTTTGAAAAGGAAAGTTGAGGCAAGATTAAATGTGGAGAGAAGAGATTCTATAGATCTTGAACTTATTTCTTATCTGAGGTCCTAACACGTAAGCTATATTATTGAGTGGTTTCATCAAAATCCATTCAGTAGTTTTTGCGCGAAAGAGCAACAAACATACCTACACTTCCTCACAAACTTTCGCTTTTATAATTATAATATTAATAGGATACAATTCAGTCATTAAAATAAATACCTAACTACTATTATTTTTCTTTGGAATTTTAAATATTATCTGGAACAAGCATAATCCAAAACATCCATAGATATGAATTCCTTGCTTAAAATTATGGAAATATGGAAACGTCACGTCTGTTATCCCAAAGGTAAGACAGAGGTATCCCTAATACATATAGTACACCCACATTTGCCAGTTATGTATAAGTACCAAAATATGTAATAGGGGGCGAGTTAGTTAATTGCCATCAACCTTTTCTTGCTACTAAGAAATTCCTAGTGAAAAAACTCAATAACACTTCACCCACCCCGGGAATCGAATAGACAATCATACTCAGCAGCCGCCCTATACGGTATGGACATGTAATGAGGAGAGATGAAAGACATGTGACTAAAAGAGTGATGGATCTGAATGTTGATGGACGGAAAGCGAGAGGAAGGCCAAAGAAAAGATGGATGGATTGTGTAAGGAATGATATGAAGGAGAAAGGAGTAAATGATGCCGTGACGTCTGATAGGGGAGAATGGAAGAAGAAAACGTGTTGCGCCGACCCCAAATAAAATGGGACAAGGGCAGGAAAATGATGATGACTCAGCAGCCGCCCTGGCGTCCACTCGATTACCGAGATTTTTTTTGTCAATTCAATTCAACAAACTACTCTAAAATTCTTACAAAATCCTTCATCAATGATGATCGACAAAAGTGTAACGACATCGCACTTAAAACTGTCTGTTGAAACTACAACGTGGAGTTTGAACAGACAGTTTTCCTGCAAGCCATATTTGCAAACGACGTGAGGCCAATCATCCGTCTTGTGTTACGAAGATTACGACAACCAGCTGATTGACACTGTCTCGATGAAATCTGAAGCAATATTGAGAAATGTAAGTAATTTAACAAGCATGCTCTATGGTTAAGTTTGGTTGTTAGGTAACCGAATTACCAAACATGTGTGCGTTACACAACCACAGACAATATGGAAAGTGGCGGGAAATTGCGCAGAGACAATTTCGGCGAGATCTGCGCAAGCATCGACTCGAGTCGGGTAGTGGTTGCAGAAAAAGGGTTTGGAGCGCATAAATATATTGGCGATCAGCTTGATCACGGTGCCTTTTGTGTGTCCACATTTTTTTCGTCTTCTTCGTCGATACCATTTTGACGTCGGTATCTTGTCAAGTGATACGCTTAGTGATGCGGCTCCATTCTTCTCTGAATGCTACTTCCAATCCATTGCAGTCTTCACTGTTTGGTAATCTAAACTACTCTGATTTTCTTACTTCTTTTTTATTTGATAGTTTGCTAGGAAACTTTAGATTTGGCCAGTCATTTTGCTGAAGAGTCTGTTTAGCTACATCTTTTCCTCAGCTTAGACCCTAGGAATTGGCAAAAAACATACATTTTAAGGGATGTAGACGTAATGTTTTAAAATTTCTTTGAACAGATTTTTTTTTCTAACAAAGGTTTTGTCAGGACGGGATCTGAAAAATCGAAAGTCATTTATTCAAATTAGGCTGATAAATCAGCACTTTTTCAACGTCAACATTACAAGAGAATGTCTTCCAAAATGACCGCCGTTCGCTAATTCCTAGTGTTTTATCTGGGAAGAAGAAGTGGTGGAACAAATTCCCCAGCAAGCCTGCTTTTGGGTTAAATTTGAAATTACGTTGTAGTGATTTAACAATATTTCAATAACAACATTCAAATCTTCCTCAAAGTATGCGTACTTAAGTAGCAGGTGCTAACAATCGATTATTGTTATTAGGAAAAATGTTCTGCGTATATAAATGACTCTATTACATACTTCTTAGAAGACTTGACGTGCAGAATGTCGTACACATAAAGATGCAGAATATGGCCACGTTCGACTCTTTTGACCCAAGCCGAATTATCAATACACATTTCAAACAAATCGTTAAAACATGCACATATATTACTTAAGTACTCATTTTGTCGTTCGGAATAAAATGCTTTACATACAAGAAGCAACTGTTGTCAGAAATATTTATCACACTCCGTCAAAATAGCGTCTTTTCGGAACTTTAAGAAAAAAACTACTGAGATGAAAAATATTATTACTGGAAATTACACAAGATATCGATGTTGTTCTGCATGTCCTGGTTTGCATTCGACGCAAGGGTACATTTTGATTTAAGTGAGGAAACTTCGTCATTGCGGCCGAAGCCAATGTATACACGAGCCGTTAGGCAAGGGTGTTATGGAGCCGAGAACAGCAGTGACAAATTTTCACGTGAATCAAATGACGTTTTTAATACACTTACGGAATTAAAAGTACTTCTTCGTCTTCTCAGACTGAAGTAGAAACAAAGGTATAACACCGCTACACACCATAATTTTAAAAATAAGAAATTCAAATTAATTTTAAATTTGGAGATCAAATAAATGTTGTTCTAGCTACATTGTCTCCAGTCGGTTGCCACCTTTTTTTATCAATAACTTATTTTTCAATTAGGAAAAATGTTGAATTCCCAACAGTCTTTTTAGGGTTCCGTAGTCAACTAGGAACCCTTATAGTTTCGCCATGTCTGTCTGTCCGTCCGTCCGTCCGTCCTCGCTTAATCTCTGTGACCGTTAGCACTAGAAAGCTGAAATTTGGTACCAATATGTATATCAATCACGCCGACAAAGTGGTAAAATAAAAATTGGAAAAAAATGTTTTATTAGGGTAGCCACCCTATATGTAAAGTGGGAAGTGATTTTTTTTTTAATTTCAACCTTAACGTGTGATATATTGTTGGAAAGGTATTTAAAAATGAATAGGGGTTTACTAAAATAATTTTTTGATAATGTCAATAATTTCGGAAATAATCGCTCCAAAAGTAAAAAACAATGTGTCCCCCCCCCCTCTAACTTTTGAACCATAAGTTTAGAAAATATGAAAAAAATCTGAAAAGTAGAACTTTATAAGGACTTTCTAGGAAAATTATTTTGAACTTGATTGACACAACAGTTTTTGTACAAAAAAGACAAAAAGTTGTACAAAATAATTTCTGGACTAAGTTTGTAGTATAATCGTATATGCAAGCATTTTTTTTAACTTCGTTTACATATTTTATTATCCTGAACGTATCTTTTTTCAAACAAAAAAAGAATTATTGAAATCGGTTCTCGCAATCCAAAATTACCACCGAAAACTTCTTAGTAACCCAATTCCCCGAGAGATGGCGCTGTAGGTACTTATTACATTGGATCGGGTATTACCGAATTGTTCAGTTGGTCTTTCCCTAGCATTGGCGGTATCTTATAACTACATAAAACTTCTATCAAGAACATGCTAAGGCAATTTAGAACAAAACTAAAATTCATTTTTTTAACACCATCAAAATGTTAAGGTAAAAACCAGTTCATAAATGGTCCGATAGATGGCGTTGCGTAATGACGTCATTTTTTTAAAAGTCGATGTTAAGATTTTACGTGCTTTCATGACCTACCGTGGTAAAGAACACTTATTGTTACGGACGGGAAACTACGGAACCCTACACTGAGCGTGGCCTGACACGCTCTTGGCCGGTTTTTTTATTTTTTACTTTAGGCTCCTTCTCATCAATAGTCCATCAATTTTCATCAAGGTTTGTGCTTGTAGTACAACTTGTTTATATGATGAGTTCAATAGTTTTAGGGATGCGAAATCTCTAACTTGTAATCTAATCTCTAACCCTGTAAGGATAGTCGTAAGATGGAGAATAAATAAATAATGAATATACTTCCTCCGCTCTAGGCGGAGCGGGGGGGAGTGTCAGTCTTTTACTGACTAAAACCGACCCATGTTCCTGGTTTTGCCCGTCGTTTTCCGGGGCCGCGATATTTCTTTCGAACAACCCGCAATCCCGGAAACTCTTAACAGGCTTGGGGTCATCAAAATCTAAGCTCGAACTTATTTCCGTGATAAATTCGAGCTTAGATTTTAGCCCTCATGTGCTGACGCTACACGATCTCGCATTAGACGCCAAGTTCAGTGCGCGTGAGTCGCCAGCGTGAAATTGTCACACTCTTACTTTCCCGATGGCACGATAGTACAAGACCGTCCTTCCTTTCGCTTTAATTACGACAAATCATCATTACTGGGAGGTCCCTGAACTGACAGTTATGATAAATGGCTGGTGGATAGATCTAGAGTTATACCGCTGTATAAATGTTGGTTTAAAACGTTAGAATGTTAAAATGTAGTAGACGCAAGCACTGCGCGCACGCAGACTGCTGACTTATGATAAGTCATAACACAATACATAATTCAGCAGCGGTTCTTTCAAAGAAACTTAGAAGTTTGGCTTGTCTTTATAACTTACTAGCTTTACCCAGCGGATTCGCTCTCAAATAAGCCTATAACACACGGGAATAATCTAGCTTTATTGTGATAAAAATAGAAGTTTTTTCAAAATCTGTTCAGCAGTTCAAGAGATTACCTCTTACAGACAAATTTACAAACGTTAGCTCTCCATTATATTAGTGTAGACTACTCATCCTTTGTTCGGGTTGCTGAACCGTCTGCTTGTATTATGAGCTTGTCGTATTGTTGGCTCCTAGACACGCCACTGCCGCTGAGAGTGAGGTCATGTGTTCAATTCCCAATTTAGGCAAAGTGCCATTGGGTTTTCATCAGGGAGTTCTCAGTCGCAGTTTGGATGTTGGATATTTGCCCGGATCATGGCAAAGGGTTCGCACCTTATAACATAGGATTTTAATTTAAAATAACGAACTGTGGGTTTACTATAGTTGGCAATACAATAAACCTCTGTCGCCCCCTTCAGGAATTACTTAAAGGCGTGATGTTTAATAAAAAGTATACAGCATTTATATAAATATACTAGCTGTGCCCAGCGGTTTCACCCAAGGCTTAACTATATTATAAACATAAAATTGATTATGACCGATTCTCAGACCTATCGAATTTACGTACATTTCATAAAAATCGGTCAAGCCGTTTCGGAGGAGTATGGCAATAAAACTGTGACACGAGAAGTATATGTAAAAGAAGATTAGTCAAGCACAAGTCAAGCAAAATGGTATCTATTTAATTAAGGATTTTGTTGATAATTCTAGTTGTATTGTAAGACGTAGAAGTAGGTAAAAATGCTACGAAAACTGCTACGCGGCTACGAAGTTCTACGAAAATTTTGGTTCTCTAATTTTTTATTACACTTGCTAGTTATTGTTTCTGTTTTGGTATTATTACTAACGTTATATCCCTTGGTGTATGGCCTAGTGTAATAGCCAGGTTTGTCTTGTGTTTGTGAGGTTATATTAACATGCTACGGGATGGCTACGGCGTAGTAACCTTTCTTTTGTTACCTGCTAGAACAAATTCTCAATATTAATCGAGTTTATTGCATCAGCTCATCATGATCTGAGTTAATATCGCATTCTTTTTATTTATTTTCTCAACTATGACCATGCCGTTGGGCTGATTAAGCCTGATATTCTAGACTACCTTTGAGTCTAGAATGTTCCACTATGGAACTGTGTAGAAGAATAAATCTTAGAATGTTACCCTACTAAGTTGTAAGAACGTTTGAGAAAGTCGTGCCATATAAATAACAAGTGCGATATCGATGAATAGTGATCAGTGGTGAATTATTGATCGTGTAATAAGTGTTTGGGATTAATAGAGATATTTGGAGTTTAATCGGCAGTGTTTTAATTTATCACATATCCACATACCTAGATCATAACAGTATATCCTTACTAATATTATAAAAGCGAAAGTGAGTTTGTTTGTTACCTCTTCACGCTTTAATGGCTAAGCCGATTTTGATGAATTTTGGTACAGAGATAGTTGGAAACCAGGAGACGGACATAGGCTAAAAAAAAGTGGGATATGAGGGAGAACGAGGGAAGAAAAGGGAAAACTTAGCGTTGCTATTACAAATCAATACCTGTACCAAAATTCATCAAAATCGGCACAGCCATTAAAGCGTGAAGAGGTAACAAACAAACTCACTTTCGCTTTTATAATATTAGTAATGATATACATAGAGTATATATGTATACATAGATTTCAATGATGATTGGCATATAAACTTTTCTTAGGAAATGAATAAAGGTATGTAAGGACAGTTTATAGAATGATTTTACAGGTGCCAGCCAGAAAGAAATAGTAAATAAGTCAGTATTGAAAAAGAAATACATGTGAGGATTTCAATTTTCTAAGGGTACGGTGAAGTACTGTCAAACAACCCGTATATCTACATTCTTGCTGTAATTGTTCTAGCTAGGGTCACATTTTTATGAAAGTCTTCTTCTTCTTTTAGTGTCGATGAAACTCATATTGTGTTAGACCAGTATGTAGCTACCTGCACACCTCTTACATTTGCTTTGTTTAAATCCTTATTGGTGCAAGTGGTTGTGCAGGAAAGGTGGGGGATATCCTGCAAAAAGAGGCACCACACTGGTATTGTGTTTGGGATGGATCAAGGATGTGGGCAGATTATACCTGGGCCCACAGTGGGTTAAGAGATTTCCAGACTGGCCACTACAGTTCGTATCCAGGTGGTAGGTGTTCTTTCGGTTTGGTGTAGTGTCTTCATAGATAGCATTTCTCGTCAGACGCTCTGCCTTCTAAGGAGATAGTTTCAAGCAAGTAAAACCGTAAACATAAACTAGTAACATAAATAAGCGATATGTAACTGTCCTGTAATTATTTATTACCTGAAATCGGAATGTGATCTATTGAATTTCAAACATGGACATTTATGTTTTGCTTTTAAATATAAGGACACGTTTTACATTATCAACTCTACTTAATCATTGACAACTCTAAAGAGTAAAGATTTATTAACGTCAGACCTTGATATCCAGTCCCAATGCAAGTCTTACACCCGTAGCTATTGTCAAGTTAAAGTAATTACTTGATCTTAAGTAACTACTTATGCATTTTTTTGTATTTTCAGAGAAGTGATATCGTCAAATAACTTCGAAGTAATATATTTTTACCGTTTATTTGTAGCTAGCTTTTGCCCGCGACTTCGCTCGCGTTAAATTCGGGGTAACACCGTTTCCCTTTCTTGATTTCCCGTAGTTTTTGCCCTTGCGCCTTATCTATTGTAAAAGCAATGCTAAGTTTTCCCTTTTCTTCCCTTTCTCCCTCATTTCTAAATATAAAAAAAACTACGCACCCGCAAAAAATAAAGGGCAGTATGCAGATGATGGTTATTTTCAAATGCAAAGACATCTGACATGGTTTATACAGTAGTAAGTACATATAAAATAAAATTAATAAAAAGGTAACCATATAAGCACGTGGTTATTGAATAGTAATCCTTACTAATATTATAAAAGCGAAAGTGAATTTGTTTGTTTGTCTGTTACGTCTTCACGCCTTAATGGCTTAACCGATTTTGATGAATTTTGGTGCAGAGAAAGTTGGGGCCCTGGAAACGGACATAGGCTAAAAAAGTGGGGTAAAGGGGAGAAAGAGAGAAGAAAAGGGGAGAGAAAGATATTTTTATAGATATACGGTCATTCGGTTATAGTTAGCGTTAGCCCAAAGTAACTATGCTACGCGGACGAAGTCGCGCGCGAAAGCAAGTTGCTGTTTCTTCCCTCGGGGAAAACTGGCTTGATGTTATGTATGTAGGTATGTTTAAACTTTAAGTACTTAGTAGTAACTTTCTCGCTTGACATAACACCGTCTACAAACATCAGAGACGCGAGCTTTCCTGTAATTTCGGAAACAATATGAACTAGGTACTTGTTGTTTTTCTTCTCTGATGCACCCACATGAGTATAATGTAGGTATGTTGACGTTCACCGACAACTGCGCTACTATTATGGGTGATTTTCCACTTTCATGATCTTCGAAACATGCGCGCGCATTTTTGTGTACAGGCGGAGGGAAAGCTTGCACAGTTCTGATCACTGACAGGTTTAAACGATATGGCAAGGATTTATATTTTCGATTTGAAAAAAAAAACATAAATAATTTTGGGTATGAAAAATTTTGAGTCAGTTCGAAGTTTGCTCGACTCCCTTAAATTCCTCACTTCAGCTGTTACAGCCTTATGCATAACATGGCAAAAAGTAAAGATATTTTTACTAGTTTTTTATTACTATTAGATATAAAAGGAGTTATGAATTTGTAGGTTTTTTCTTCCTATTAATTTATAACGTTACGTTTGCGTAAATTTAGTTTTATTTAAATTTATACTTTTCAAGAACAGTATGTCATGTGCCTGTACTCAACAAGGCAGTTGACACAATCAAGATGTTATCTGGGGCGTACACCTCGAGTCGACAGGTTTCACACTCGTCGTCACTCGCCTGATCATCGTTACGGTATCATACTATATCACAGTATTATGATAAAGAGGAAAAACGGAGAAAAAACCTATAAAAAAGCTACCCGGATAGGGTAAGAATAACTTTAAAGCAGATCTATAGCAGTTCGAACAAACTTTTGAGCATGTAATCCAGAAACTGCTATGCAACAATATTTTCAA
Organism: Ochropleura plecta; assembly: GCA_905475445.1. Classification (NCBI taxonomy): domain Eukaryota; kingdom Metazoa; phylum Arthropoda; class Insecta; order Lepidoptera; family Noctuidae; genus Ochropleura; species Ochropleura plecta. The sequence goes on along the minus strand of FR997738.1, from coordinate 8,518,410 downwards.
AACATCACGACTATCCTTTATGAGGGACTAGCTTCCGCCCGCGGCTTCGCTCGCGTTAAATTCGGTATAACACACCAAGCAGACCTGCAGTTTTTGCTCTTGCGCCTGATTGATTTGTAATAGCAACGCTAAGTTTTCCCTTTTCTTCCCTCGTTCCATCATATCCCACTTTTTTTTAATAAAAATTAGCCTATGTCCGTCTCCTGGTTCCCAACTATCTCTGTACCAAAATTTATCAAAATCGGTTTAGCCATTAAAGCGTGAAGAGGTAACAAACAAACTCACTTTCGCTTTTATAATATTAGTAAGGATAGACACGCTGTACTATATTACACGTAATAGGGGACTTATATCTTTTAGTAGCAAATTGTAACCAAAACTAAAAGGCAGAATTAAAAAAAAAACAACGATTTCCAAAAAAGCCGGGCAAGTGCAAGTCCATATATCAGAAAGAAAAAAAAATACCCTTTTAAGATTACTATGTTGTACGTCTGCATGTGTGTCTGTCAGTCTTACTGTCAAAACTCTTGTCTTCGAGTATCGAGTTAAAATTAAAACCATATACCCAAATCTGTAGTCCCTTGGAACTGAGAAAATAATCAACGCTCTTAGTCTACGCAGTGAAAAGATTTTATCGTTTATGTCGCAAGTTTGTACAGAACCCTACTCGCAGTTGGTCTTACACAGCCTGCACGCTTTAAGGTTTGATATAGGTTATAAAACCTCTACCTACAGTACATTGCTAATAAAAGTCTCAAACAATAGACAGTGAGTAGGTAACTATCTATGTTTGCCTGGGATTCGGGAAGGAAACTAGAAGTCAGTGATAAAAACAAATAAACAATGATCCATAGTAGTTAACATTGAGTAGGTACCAACCTACTTGATGATTACTACTGTAACAGAGTGGGTATCCCCCCCCCTCTATTGCCTCAACCTCTTTCCTTTTTGATCAACATTGATTTTTAATTTTTTAAATATTCATATTTCGAATTTCATTCTGTCATTTCATCTTAAACAAACAGTTTTTGGCTCATTACATTTTGTTCACGGCTACAAGCTACAAGTGCTGTAATTACTGTTTTAAAAGAGGTTTGAAATCTATAAAACCTATCTAACTATCTATACCTATTTCTTAAAATAAGTTTTTGCTTCAATAACTACTACTAAAGTTTACAGTGCTATTTTAGTAGGTACTACTTTCGGGGTTATTACAGAAAACTCAAAACCTGTAGTGGCTATTCTTTGTTCACCTGTCCCAACTTTCATCTATAACTGCGGCCTCGGTCAGAGGGCACGACCGAGTGTCCCACTCCTATGGATCATTGTTATTTGTAGTATAGTAATCATTAAGTAGGTTGATACCGTAGAGGCTTTATGCCTTAGCCAAATTCGAGTGCAGGCTGGTTTTGCTATGACATTCCAATACTCAGGTCGTCAGAATTAAATAAAAAGAATACTAGAGAATGGCGTAAAAATTGTGTGAGAGTTATCGGTGAAATATGATTTAAAATATAATTTTGAAAGAGCGCTTTCATTCTAGTAAACTTATCTCCCACACTACAGTCCCTACTTAATGATTATTACTATGATCTAAACCTAGCCTTTGATGATTGTACACTTGCCTGTAACATCGTGCCAGTTATCTCAAAGGCATAGGCAGAAGTGGATCTAATAGCACACCCACGTTTCACCAGTTATATTTAAGTTCCATGTAATAGGGGCTAGCCTATTGACATCAACCGGTCTACAAACCAGCCTCAGTGGCTGTTAAGAGAAATTATTTATGGAAAAACTCCATAACGATTTGCCCAACAAGAAAATCGAGTCCAGGACTTGCTGAGCTGTTGCGATTGTGACAACTACATCAACGAGGCACTTTCAAATTAACAATATTTAATTATCAGTCTTAAATCTTTTTTTTATGAAGAATGATTCCAAGTAATAAACTAAAATAATTATCACAAAAAAAATAACCAATAAACTGTGTTATATTAGAAACAGACAAAATAAACAAAAAAGCAAGTACAAAATCAATTACAAGCACGTTACAAAAAGCACAATAAATAAAGATACCTATAAATTAAAATACTCTACATGTAACCGATGACTATTAAAATGCAGTCGTCTTTAGCGCTTAATAAATAACATAAAAAACAGGCCGCTATGTAAAACTGTTGTAACTGACTATTTCCTCCTACCTACCTACCTAAAATTAACCGATCACTGTATCTGGGAAGATCCCATTAAAGCCACGTCTCTTCGGTCCACAAAGATGTAAACATAATGTTGTCCCCCTCTAACCTACTGCGTACCTCAGTGAGCGAGAGGGACATCACTAAAAAGATGTATTCTCGCAACTAATCAGACGTGTCCACTGTCCGGTGCGCGTGCGCATCCCACGCCGAAATTATCATTCTAAGTCCCCAGTTGCACTTTTCACGTTTTTTTATTCATAAAATAACTCCACACATTTCCTTAGTTTAAATTCAAACCATTAAACGCGTTAAGTTGCAAATATTAACACATTTTAAGCTCGTTGTTTTCCAAAATTGAGAAATTGGAGATAAATACTTTTAAAAATACATCTTATTGCAATTGCAGTTAAGCTTGAACTTAAATGACTCGTACCAACTTTACTTACAACTTATTGATGCAGCATCAATTAAGCTAGGTCTTTGTGACTTTCCTTATAGACACAGTGACATCCCTTTCTAGTGTGTGCTAGATTGTTCTGAGAGGGAAGGAGACAAATATATGTTTTCCTTTGCACATTCAAGGTTCTTTACGTTCTCAATCGCTGACTTAACTTTAAGTGGAGTAACCAACAGTTTGAATATGAATAAAAATAGGAGGTCTCCAAATTATTTGATACTTATCTAGTGGTATTGGTCATCTCAACCTGAAAAGGGGGAGAAATATAAAGTTATACTCAAGTAACGTATTAGGTTTTCGCTAAACTGTTGTTGCTAAGCAAACTGTTCGATCAGATAACCGATCATTCTATTCTGGTTCTTTGATATCAATTAATAGTATTTTAATCTCCACTAAGAGTACCGGTTTTTAGTAGAAAAAAAGATTAAACTGAGACACAATTAAGAATAATATGTAATGTATGAAAAGGTAAATCATTTCCGAAGTCCCAGAACAATATTTTCTTCATAAGTCACAAGTCTTTCAAACAAAAACCTGAATAAGAACTCCCGAGCCTACTGCACAATTGTAACAAAATGTTGGTTACCCCTGCATTCAGCGGCGGCCCGTGTAGAGGTGCGCTTGCGACTCCAGTCGATCGAGCACAGCCGTCAGCGCAGTGCCTCGCCGCGTCTACTCAAAACTATTACGAACTTTTTACAAACCACCTCCGAGTACCTTTGCAGACATTTAAATTAAAAAAAACCGTGAAAGTGTCAAAGTGCATAGTTCTTTTGTTATTTTTTTTTTGCAAATGTGTAAATGGTATTAGTGGCAAGTTGCGGTAAAAGTTCGAATCTTTGGATGTACTGAATTATCAAGAATATTGTGCTTTTTATTGTTTTTGGCCAGTGATGTACATTAATAACTTTATACATTGACGTTATTAAACGATACGTTTGTCACACAAGTTTGTTAATGGTGCGTATTTATTGGTACTATTTACTGAAGTCTAGATAAATATTTGATGGAAATACCTGGAGTATGTCTTACTTATCTAGGTTTATTGTGTGTTTTGTTTTCTTACGTATCTTGTTGCACATTACAGATATTGAACAAGTGCATTCTCAATTAATTTATAATAGTTCGTTAAAAACGAAAAAATGTGCGTAAAATATGCTATTATATTTTATACAGTCATAAGTTTAAGTAACACAAAGTCCAAGTAAATTTATTTAGTGCATAAGGTTAAATACTATAGTTAATAATGGTACATCTTAAAACTATCATTCACTAAGTACAAAAGACAAGGTTCTTTCCACTAAAATTTACGTAATAAGCAACGATAAAGGTTTTTAATGTATACGACCCGTCTTATCTAATTTGAATATGTATTCGTAAATATATTTTGATTTGGTTGTTTAAAAATAAAAATTAAGTCTGATTAAATGCAATGTCTGGCAACTTAAATGTTTAGTCAACTTACGATCTACTAAAGCTGGGTAATTATTAGTTAAAGCAACAGAAAAAATAAAAATCATAATAAAGTCACTAGAAAAAGTACTAATAAACATATAATATTTATACGAAAAAAAAAATTAAGTCAAAATCTTACAAAAGAGCTACTAAAAACTTTTCGCATGTTTTTATGTACCAACTTTTCGGCAGGCCATTAATAAAAAAAAAAAACAAAAGTATGAAACTGCGACATAAATCTATAGCCACTTCATTCAAGGTCTTGGCTAAGTTAAAAGGAGGTTTATAAGTAGCTGATTTCACAATATTGCTGCTTAAATCTAAGCACCTTTTACCTACATTATTATACTTCAAGTTAACAAAAAATACATGGCTTAAATACATACTTTTGATGCTGCTTATATTTTTTTTAATGATCTAAAGTTTTAATGTTAAAACATAAAAGATCTGCAAGCAGTTTGCAGTAAAGTTAAAACGTTAAATGAAGTTAGCAGAAAAGCGTTTTTATAGAAAAAACTATTAATAAGAGATAAAAATTGGTCTGTTACTTTTCGTATTTTTCTCAAAATGACTTGCAATAATAAAGATTATCCACATATCTCTTCTTAAACAAATTTTATAAGAAATAGGTTGACAATCTCTGCTCGCAAAATTAATTTCTTTTCCAAATGTCTTTAGCGACGCAACCGTACCTACTCTTTGCCTGCAACACAAAAATGATTTCTTTTTTTTCACATAAATTAGAAATACAGTTAAAATACTTGCATTTTTGTGAGAAATATAAGACCCAAAAATACTAAAATCTTAAAAAAAATCAAAAGCACAGTTAAATATTTGTAAAAAAAATAACAAGTTGGATGAACTTACGATGACGCCGGCTATATCTATATCGGCCATTGACGTCTATCTATACACGTGAACGAAGGTGAAAAGGTGACTATCACCATGAAACATTTTTTGAAAAAAAAACTTTCGTCTCCTAAGAATATGTTTGCAATTTCATTTTCTTTACACGGCAAAAAATAGGCATATCACGCAAAAAACCTTCACCATCCTGTGTCTGTGTCTGGTGGAGTTTCTAAGCTATTAACTAACACGTAGGTACATGCTGGAGGAGCATAATGGAAAGATTTCTACGCCGGACCGCGTAAACCATTTTTTTTTTAAATAAGCTTTCAAAGTAGCTAACGATCGTGTGCACCTTAATTTTCTGAACGCTTTTAAAGTATGTCTACGTTGTCTTCAAACGATTCATTAAAAATGAACAATGATTTTTTTGTGTTGAACTCCAGCGTAGTGCAAAATAGCCTGAGACTTAACACGAAGGTGTGGATTAAACAGTCAATATTAAAATAAAAAATACTCGTACAAATATAATATTTTCTTAATTTTAAGATTTGATTCATTTCTACGGATGAAACTGGTTGTGCTTGTTGCAAACAACTTAACTAAAAGGCTACAAGAGAGATGTGTTTTCAAATCGTAGACGGACGCATGAGGAGGGACGAAGCACCGGTGACTAAAAGAGTAAAAAATATGAATGTTGATAGAAGTAAATGGAGAGGAAGGCCAAAGAAAAGATGGAACGCGTAAAGAATGATATGACAGAGAAAGGAGTAAATGATGCCGTGACGTCTGACAGGAGAGAATGGAAGAAGAAAACGTGTTGTGTCGATCACAAATAGAATGTTGGATAAGATGATGACTTGTAGACGTATTAACGAAACGTTCACATCTTCAGGGGATTGTGTGAACGTTTCGTTAATACCTACGTGAAACGAGGGAGTTTCACAGACGCTGATTGTAAAAGATGTTTAATACAATTGACTTATTAAGAATTACTCAGCACCATTATATTGAAGCTGTGATATTTGCCGATATGAAAATTGATATCAATTCAGTAGCCCACCAGGATCTACATAAAACAAGCCGCTTTGCAATACACCTTGCTATTACAAGATATTATTATGATTTACGAACAATATGCGTGGGACCTCTATCTGATCGCACAATTAGTATCGAATATTCTATAAGCCAGTTATTGGTATTACAAGTTAGAGCTGGTTCTAGTACACACGGCGACACATCAAGTTATACAATTCCAGTATGACATGGTCTCGCTTTGTAAAGATTATTCATACAATAAGAGATCAGTGTAAACTGGTTTTGTATAGCTTGATTGGTTGTCGTGCGTACAATGTTAATTCGATATTAAGTAGCGCAAGAATGGAATAAACAAGATTATTAGAATTGTAGAAATGTTAAAAGATATCGGTGTACCTTTGATTATTAAGAGATTACAGTTCGATAATGCACAATTATCAAAGGTTTACATTTTGATATATTACCTGAACTTCTAATACAAAATATCGTGACAGTTGACACAATAAAATTAGTAATGAAGATTCCTTTTGTTTTTGACCAATGTTCTTGGGAGAAGGTGTCCAGAATCTATCTAGGAAACTTTAGAGGTAATGCGCTTATTCTTTTTAAACCTAAGAGAGATTTTCGGCTTGGAATGAATGACTTTCATAAGACTGGACAAAACTAGAGACGTCATCAGAAAAGGAAAAACAAATGCTCTTACCGCTAGGAACATGAGACACAGCGGGATCCAGGGTTGTGGGTAGTTCGAAAGAGATACCGCGTTCCGGAACATAAAGGGCAAAAGAAGGAACATGAGTGGGTTCTATTCAGTAAAAGCCTTACACTCCCCTCGCTCCGCCCAGGGCGGGGAAGTTACTTGATGATTTCCCATCCGCAAAAAAAGGTTCCGTTATTTCTTTCTGAGGTAAGGGAACCCTAAAAATAAAAAAAGTATTTAATACTATTACAGGCTGGTAATAAGCAAAAGTTGTACTTAAACCTAGTCTTATCTCCTTAGTGATAGGGTAGGATAAACTTACAAATGGGACAATCCCATATGTCAGTCTATTAACACCCTGAAAAATAATTAGAAATGTTTTGAGATTCAGACGATATTTAGTTGATTAATATTTGCCTTCATTCAGTACCATATCAATCCAACTATTGTGTGACCAGGAATAATGAAATAATTTTCTAAACGCTCAAAAGCCATACAATTAAGCTTTACTGCTTAATGTGTTTGTTTTTTCTATTCTCAGTCAAGTATTCCTTGGCAATGCCGCTTGATAAATGACCATTTCAATGTCAAACTGAGTTTTACCTTAATCATCTTCTACTAAGCTAAAGGCACTTGTCGCTAATTAAGTTTTTACACCGATGTCACATTTTTTTTTCGCCAGTGACAGAGTTGTAAACGGTAACTGGTCATTCAGCCTCACGGTATGTCTATAAAAATATCTTGCACTATTATCTGTAAATGTGGTATTTCTTTAATAGTTTTCTACACACCTTACGCTTTGGAATAAATGACATTTCAAGTCTATAATTAAAAGAGTGAGCTTGCTAGTGACTTTTTAAGTTCGACGTTTTTACTTTTGTTGAAAACCTGAAAATATTTTAGTTGTGTGTGTGTTATGTGTGCAAAAATACTTATTTGTATGACAAATAGAACAAAGATTTAAAAAAAAAAAACAGATAAATATAATTCAAAAGTAAATAGATTCAAATTCATCCAGTATAAATTTTAATCTATTTTAGGATTCTAATTATATTTTAGTCACTATGAGAAAAAAAAATCAAGACAGTGCACGTCGCTACAAAAATTATAAAATATTGAAACGTAAAATAAATTAAAAAAACCAATATAAAAGCAACAAAACGCAATAAAACCAATACAAAACGCAATTTCAGAACGAATGTTCTTAAAAATATAATTTAACAAAATATCTAAATTTTTCGTAAACTGTGTTCTAAAACTTCATGTTAAAACAGACTTGGAGCGCATTGTATCAATGAAACTGAATATTATCATTCTCCTGCCCTTAACCCATTTTATTTTGGGTTCGCGCAGCATTTCTTCTTCTATACTTTTTTAATATTTGTCATCTCAGCAGTCAACTCCTATCCATCCAACAAAATCTTAACATGATTAGCGAATTAAAACATGCCAACTGTTAATTCTCTACAGCAAAAATAAAACTACATGAACGCGATTTAGATGCAAGTTTCAGTATCAAAATTCGCCCACAGGGCGTTTTAACACAGGCATATCCGCGTGACAACGTACAGTACAATCGCTCACGTTCATTGATATCTCAGCCGCCGGATGTTATTTTTTATGCGGACTGTACTTAACCAAAACATGGCGACTGTTTTAGTTAACAGCTGACTCGTTACCATTCTAGTCATGTGTTATGTGCGCGGTTTTGTACCTTCAAGGTAGAAGGGTATCGGAGTGCTAGGGAAGAATGTTGTCGATATTATTTGTGTCCGGTTCATGGGTAATGGCTTGTCCCCCACTTCATGGGACTCAACTTCTATGGCGAAACGTGCAGAAGCAGATCAACTCTGCCGAAACTTTCCGAAATTACGGGCGTGATGTTATATTTTTAACGAGGCCACGAAATACGAAAAGATTTTTCTGCGTTTTGTATTTTATGCATAAGTTTGCAGGTGTCATTTATATTGACATTTTGGGAAAATAATAGCTCTTGTTAGAACCCTGATGCCTGCTGCATTTTATCGTAAATTTAATCTCTAAATAAATACATACTTTTAGGGCTATCTCATGTCATTAGAGTCAAAATAGGAATTATTTTTCTTACAGCTGCATTCAAGCAAAATGAAAAGTAATTATATTGCAGTCTTCCACTTTTTTAGTAGGGCTAAGTATTTTTTACCCCTTATATGTTTGAAAGGTAGGCTGAGCCTCCTTTTTGTTAACCTTTTTCTAGCTATTATTTTCAACGTGTACTCCGCTATTTTTTTATCGGCTTACACAGTGTTGTGTCAAGCCGTCCGCTTAGATTACCATCTACGTCTAGAGCGGTGACACTCAGTGATTATCGATAAGTTCGGTAGCGAGATTTTTATCGATACATTGATCCAAACTGGAACGACACTGGCCTGGTAAATGTCAAAACAAGATTTTTTGAGCTTTGGCGCGGGGATTTGAAATTAGAAAGCGAGTAATGATTGCTTTCGTCGCGATAAGAATAAAGATTCTTTATCCAATGTTGTGCTATATTTTTTTGTTATGTTCTTTATTCAAATGCAGATAAGCTTCTTTATTCAAACGAAGTCTTAAATTAACCAAAATTAGGTACGTATTGCTATTAAAGTGCATAGCATACTAAAGCAATTTTATACTTTTAGCACAGTAATACTGTTTTTTGTGGAACATAAAAAAAAACATCAAAACTATAAATAAAACTTTAATTAGACAAAATAATAATGAAGCATCATACAAAATGTCCAAAACAAGGTGCAAAGTTTTGGCAACATAAGTTTTCCACTCTTGCCAGGCAGTGCAGGTTTTTAATAAGATCGCTTTCCGGCTGAGCCAGACAGCATTCCTGTATCTTTTCCGCCAAGCCACGGACGTACACGTACCGGACAGCGGCGGAAATAAATAAATGTTGCTACTTATAACTATTAGAAGAGACTGGCTGTGTCCAAACTATTAAAACTTTTTATTTTACAAACTTTTTTAATGTCAGTTTTTGTACAGCTGTCATTGGAAAAGAATTTGAAGAAAAAAAACGAATACAATCATTCCATTTTTGGAAGCTATTTGAATTTTTTATATAATAACTAAAGAATTTATATCGTTGCTATGAACAATGTTTTGCTTTATTTGAATATTTTAAAGGCAGTGCTCCCTTTAAATGAGAATGAGTAGAAATGAAAACAAGATCTTTTAAAAAAAAAAGCATAATATATAAGGTTCGCGAAACTTAAACTCAAAACATTGTCTTAGGAAATTATTTACTTGGAAATAAAAAAATCTTGTTAAATGTAACATTTGTTTATTTGACACTTAACAATTTAAATAAAGACACTAAAACTAAATAAGTATAACTAAAACGATTATTATTGGAATGCAAGAAGTTTCAACAATTACGTTTCCTTTGCATAATGTTGCCATTTTACGACAACACTATGACGTCAGTGTACTATAAAATAAGATTTACTAAACGATGCCATTTTAATGATTTATGCATATAAGTAGTGGTTTTCCTCGTGTTTCTATGTAAATATAAGTTTCTTAAAATATCAAATTTAAAAGGTTGTCTTACCAAAGTATTTTATGTTTTGTAAATTAATTTGTAATAAATATATAATAATAAATAAATTTCTAGTTTGTAAAGGCTAAGATGCTTCAGGATTTTACTTATATTTTTTGTCGATTATTATTTATTTGCCATGGCAAGCAACCAATAAAATCTCATGGCTCATGGTGAATAGAAACCAAAGATACAGCCCTATACTATGCAGTGCTAGTCTCATTACCCGACTGCAGAAAGGAGGAGGGTTATTTTGTTCACCAATGTGTAGATACTAAATTCAGTCGGTCAAAAAAAAAACATAATAATGCTTTAACTAACGGCCTAAAAGGCCATTTTAAAAAAATCTGTTGTCTATGATCTTCTTAAACCGTATTTTTAGATACCTTACAAATTCAAGAGAGAAAACTAGAAAACATGGATAAAGAACCAACCAACTTTAATGTGATCCCAAGAATACAAAAATCAGAAAGTTAAATTCAAAACCTATCGAGCTTTTTGTTTTTTTTGAACAAGCTTAATTTTTGCTCTGAAATCGGTAAATAAATAGAAATTAAAGGAGAAAAAAGCCTTAAAATATCTCCCATTAATATAAAATAAATAAGAAGTCCCTTGACAATCATAAATATAAAGGAACTTGGAAATTAAATGCTAAGTTAAGTTTCCCTAGCCTTGCCGCCATTATAGGCTTTACGAATTTCTACGACTTTCCCGCCAGTTGAATAATTAGCGCGGGCCCAGGCTATGAGGAAGTATTTACTCCTATATGTTTACCTTCTGTAGTGAAGTGTAGGAATATGAGGTTTAAGAAATAAACGTGTCAAAATGTGGGTGTATTATCAGATAAATTTCTATAGAACCTTTCGCTGGTAACAAGCGAGATGTTACTATAGTATGTAATTATGTATTCATAAAAGACTGAATGTGAATGTATATTACTATTAAATACTTAAACAATAACAACAAACTTCATAACACTAGTAAAACGTGTAGTTCAAACAATTGCACTTAAAATAAAAACATTTAAAAAAGAACATTATTTTCAAAACGAATTAGTGACGCGCGGTGTACCGTAGTGCGCAGGCGCGGCGACGCGTCGCAGTGCCGCCAACATTGACAGCTGTCAATCAGGGCCAAGATGGCGGCCAGCCGGTTCCGTCGCTACAACCACGGTTCGCTATCTCCGTCAAATCTGACGCAGGGCTCTCATGAGATTAGAAATGTTTTATACTTACCAACAAACTATGACCTCTTTAATCAGTTTGAAATGTCACGCGAAGGCTTTCATTAACACGAGTTTATTCACTTTCTGTTGGTATACCCGCTGATTTTAAATGATAAATCTAACGAAGTCTATTAAACTATCACGACTGCACAAAATCAGTTACAATACTGTTTACTTATAACTCACGGTAAAGCACTAATTAGGTATGCAGCTTCTGGGCCTAACCTCAAATCTCTAGCATGTTTGATATCAGTTATGATAATGTGATGTTTAAATACATACATAGTGAGTTAGGAAGATTGTAATTTTGGTTAGTAGTTATATTTGAGATTATTGTTTAATAACGTTTTTTTGCTTAAGTTGGTATCATTTCCTTTCCAGATATGCCAGAAACGCTAGTGATGTGACGTACATAATGTACGAACGCGTCACAGTGACGCACGCGCGGACTTTGAAGAACCAATAGTGAAGTGCGTGCACCGATAGATTTTAATCGATACAAGTAATCGATCGTCTTGTGAGAATTGAACACGAATGAACACCCTGATGCTCACAACCGGCGGAGCGGTGGACGATCAACCCTGTGTAGACAACAATATGGCGTTTTCTTCTTATAAGTGAGTATAGAACGAATATATTCTAGTCTAAGTGATCATATTTATTGAGGAATGTTGCAAGACATTGCTGAGTGAATAAATAAAAGACGATTGGTGTTTTCGGTGTTTGAACCTACCATCAACTCTTATACCAGTAGATTTGATAATACCTAACCTTAAGTTATTTTCTGTATTTTTCTCATTGAAGTGACATTTAAGTAGTACTGCAGGTTAAAAACCCTGGTATATGTCTGGTAATAACCCCGAAATGATACGACAAAAAATGTGTTATTACTGTAACCAACCAATACATTTTTAATTAGTAAGAAGACGACGCTTAACAATGATGACAACAAAAGTCACTAATGTCAAGTAACTGTGAATTGTTTGCTAAGAAACAAATTGATGGTTGACTTTTGACTCACGATAGCTATCTAGCAATACATCCTTCTTCATAATGCATATTTTTTTATTAAATATCATCTAGCTAAGTGCGTGCATGTCCACCGTTATACCATCTAGGTATTTCAGAACAAAAAATGTAAAGAAAAACAAATAGAAACTGAGTTTTCTCCCACAGTACACAATGACATCGATACAGCCTTACAAATATCGTTAGCCATCGAGACAGGCAAATTACCGCGTACTTTTTGTAACGACATAATGAAATTATCTTCATGAAACACGTAAAAAGCCGTCATAACCATAACTCGAAGAGGTCTTGACAGCATCCCGTAGTGCGGGATGAAGCCATTTATCCAAAAACTGCACCGGGGATCTCTCGACCAATCGCAGCCAGAATTCAGATGACCAGATTACTTATACTTGGAAATCGACACAAGTTTTCGATGCATCATTAACAGCATTACTCGAATTAATTATACATTTTTTGTTTGGATGACAAACAATTTCTAGATACACGAACATACAGACGCGTAAACATAAGTTATCTTCCCTGAGCGGTTGTGTAACACTTTGTAAGGAGCACTATGACATTTCAGTTTTTACGCCCCCCAAGGCGAGGCTTTATTTGCGGTTTGACTATAAATTCATATTTTATTGTCAGTTGTATAATCTGTTGCTTTGATTCATAATCTAAGTACAGTAAAAACAGTGCTATTAACATTGAGACAACCGAACGAGATCGTTCGCTTGCATTAATTTCATTTCATAACCTATAAAGTAAATACAGCAATTACCGAACGCAAAAAGCCGTTGACCAATGAATTCGTCAGGCGGTTACAGTCCTCAATCGGGCACCTTTCATTTAAAAAAAGAACCATACGCCATTTCATGTCAATTTTTGAATTATTCATTGTGCGAATGCGCGAGCGCATCGATTGATGCAAACAAAAACCGCGCGCTCGCTAATCTTCGCCCTTTTTCGCCGAGCTTCGGGCTTCCTCGGACCCAGTGTTGCCAACCAACGCATTTATTATTCAACTAGTTTTTATAGTCACGCTGCGCAAAGACATAACAGAGAATGCATTTATTTGATAAATGATATTTTTTACCTAAAACCCCAAACTGGAGATTTTTTAAACTAATTTTTCGGTGTCAATACTGGAGGACATATTCTTTTGTTAATAATGTGTGCTCCATTCATGTCCATTCAATCAAAAGAGAAAACATAATGCTGTGTCATATAATCCGATACATTCTCATAACAATGTTCTGAGAATCCGATCAGAAGTTTTAATTTTATACTTCTCATATTGATTTGACAAGATTAACTGAGCCGGAGTTTTTTGTATCGACACATTCTAACTAGCGGGCATGGTGAATACTTTAGACAGATAACATCTGGCGTTCGCAAATATTTCTTAATGATTAATAGTAACTAGTTTTACATTTTTCATACAAAGTGCTAATTTCTTGTTACCAAAAGTAATAACTCATAAATAATTGATTGCATTCTAAATTCGTTATCATTGGTCGTCAAGCCAATTACAAGTAACATTGCGAAGCTTTGAGTGCAGAAAAAATATAGTATTCGAATTTCCGAGCGTTCATCCCCCGCGCCCGCACGTCCGCCGCGCCTCGACGCCGCGTCTCGACTGTACGTGATTGGTTTATTAATTAGGCGAATCATCGTCGGGTTCCATTTTTAAAAATAGGCGGGATTCTTGCTGTGCGACTTTTCTTTTTAATTTTGGCCGGCGTTGAACGCAATTAGAGCTGGCAGTATAGCTTTTTGTGTCATAATCACCGCACGGCGATAATGTTAGTTTTAAATACTACTTAGGATCATCAATAATGCAATCTGAATGCAATCTTAAATGATGATAGTTAAAATTTTATTGACGTCTCCATCCGGGAACTATCCTCATCCTATGATTTATTGCTATTCTTCTGGTTAAAGTACCTGCTGCTGCTGCTTAGAGTAAGATTTTAGTATCGAGAGGAAGTGACATCACTTGATTTTCAATTTAAATTACAACGGCATTCACATGTTTGTGAAACTTTAAACAAAATTCAAGAATCTCGAATTTCAGTCATAACTCAGGCTGAAAACAAAACAAGAATCGGACTTTCATATTTATTTTTAAAGAGGACCGATTAAAAAGATCCGAAATCGATCGCAAACGACTAAGGTCAGTAGAAAAATAACATAAAAAGCGTTGTCGCGTCCGTCCCAATGCTATGTCTCCCGAATACCGTTAGGATGCCTTCGAAACTTAAAACGGAGAAAAAAAAACTGAAAACTATTCCAATTGCCAGTATTTGGAATCCGTTTTGTCTGCTATCGCGTTTTAAGGCTATTTCGGTTACGGAATATTTGTAATGTTTGCTTTTTGCGCATCATAATGTCCCATTTTCACTTCTTACGCTTGTGATCTGGATTTGGACATTGATCCAAGTTTCTTTTGATTATTCAAGTTTTCAAGACCCAATCTTATGAGATTATTTGCATGTTTTGCTTGACATTTCCGACATCATGTAGTTTGTGTTTAATTTGTTAGATCGACATTCTAACGGTGGATTTTCAATGAGCTCAGAATAAATACCCTTTAACAAATTGGATTCTTAGTTCTTACATCATTTGCATCTTACGATGTTTCATTACGAACTTTCCTATTCTCCTGTCTTGCTATAAATGTATTCATATTCTTGTGCACATTGCTGGCAAATGACAACATGACTTACAAGTCTGCTATATCAAAATTAATTCTTTGGTTTGCATATAAGTTTGTGAACATTTCGGCATTTCTGTTTACCCAACCGGCGGCGGCGCTTAGAAAATGATGGAAGTAACTACTGCCGTACTAGAAAAGGTATGATCGTCGACGCGTCCTGGTTGATACAAAACCTCATAAATTTTACCAGTATGTATATTTACAATATAGAAACCGAACAAAGTTACTCTTATACACATTTTTCTAAAGTTACTAGCGGTTTAATATGCTGGTTAGCTAAAATAAAAAAAAAATGATTACGACCGGTTTTCAGACCTACCGAATAAACATATAAAATTTATAAAAATCGGTTTAGCCGTTTCGGAGGAGTATGGCTAAAACTGACACGGGAATTTTATATCTAAGAAGATACCATTATTTTGTAGATGCTTCTAGACATTTTGATGCCAATCTAAATGGAGACATCCCAAAACTTGCCTGTATTAAAAACAAAATAATCATAGGTACACCAGCACCTTCACAATTATACGACCATCATTTACCATTTCATAGAAATACTGAACTTTATACACAAATGACCGCCCCCCACCCCCCCCCATTCATCATATCGTAGTAATACGAAAGCCTCACAATTGCAAGTGACTCTAGTCTGTCACGACTTGGTGACACGTGCCTGCTTCCGATGGCCATTGTTCGCTACGTCAGCACAGCTTACGTAATGCTATGCGTTGGTAGCACTTTGATCTGGTTACTGGTTGGTGAAGAGGTGAGTGATAGGTTGTGAGAGGTGGCATCTTGTGGATAGGTTGCAAAGAGTAAGGATCGAAGGACCATTTTTAAGATTGAAGGACCAAATGAGATAGATGACGATATGGAGGTAGAAATGAAATCTTGCGATTCAGGCGGCTTTCTTTGACCCTGAATGTCGCTTGTTAGTCGTTAAGTTGCTTCAACTCCCAACTTCAAGCAGGCTTCAGTTGAACTAAAATAACTCGAAAGCCGTATCACAAGCTCACAAACAAAACTGCAAGTACAAAATACTTATAGCGTCGCGTATCGAAAGGCCCGAACATTTCTCGGAGCCGGTCAACTCGGCAACTTGCTGACCGCCGCTACTAAGTAAGACGGGGACATAAATTCTTCAAAGGGCTAAACAAAAATAAAAAAATACTCAAAAACCCCTTTAACAGAGCTACCGAACTATAATTTATGGGAGTTGCCCCGCGACTGCCATCGTATGAAAAAAGTAAAAAACGCTCCAGCCAGAGAGGCAAAACGGTGAAATTTGGAATAATTTCGCGATAGCATCGCGCACGCCGGTACCTTTCAATTTCTTTATACGTTTGCAAATTTGTGTTTTTGTTTTGTCGCAATGTGGAGTTATGGTCGTTGTGGGACGGCGGTGGATTAGTTGAGTTTATTTTGTGCTAGGCTTGTTGATCCACCTGCCACTGAGGCAGCGTATTGCGCTTTAACTGTTTGCCTTTCAAAGCGATTCGCTTTGAATTAATACTCTTTGAAATTGACCTTTTTTATTTAAGCAGATCAATGGCGCTGGTTGTCATTCAAGGTCTTTTATCGTACGTATTTACATCTCTAGAGATTAAATTATACAATACTACAATGAAGCGTTTGTATGACGTAGATTTTATTAATTACCCACATGATTACTATTATGTAACATGTTTTTCCTGTCACTCTTTACGAAATATTTGAAATGAGTTGACATGAGACGAAAATTCAAATGCACAAAACAATCTAGTTTTAACGTTGCTAAAAAGATAAATATTTCGGCACACGGTAGTCGATTATCAATCCGACATATCTCGGTAACATTTAGAAGTTTACCTAATCCTGGTAAACTCTTGACTAACTAACTCATTAGTTAGGTTTCCTCTAGCTTAATAGTTAATACTGAGGCTGGTGAGAGATTTACGTAACACTATTAAACCTTAAGAGTCAATGAGTAATGCAGCTCTATAACTATCTCGTCTCCATAGACGAGGTATGCACGTGCTTTATGTTGTTTTTTAGTTCGAAATTGTCTGTGAAAATAAGATTTTCATTTTGTTTGAATAAAATTGAATTATTGGTTTCGAAGGTCTAATTCTGACGAGCCTGATCACTTATATCTTTTGTTGACTGCACTATACATATATCTCTAACAATTTTCATAATATATTTTAAAATCTTTCGTTCGGCTGTCATTAGTACATCTTTGACCGCCATTACAGGTAGTGACCTGAAAATGTCACAACCAGTCTTCCCAATACGTTAATTTCCAGTAGTTACTCGTTTGTGGAAGTCAAAAAGAGAATCTCTCATTCTGGTGTTCAGTTGCATCCAGTTAGACTGAAAATTCACCTCAACATAGTTAGGAAAACTCAGGCAGACGATAATGATGTTATTATAAAGTCTCTAACTAGGTCCTACAGAAAAAAAAAACTGGTTATCTTAGGACCATTTGACATTTACTGAATGTAACGTGGAATCATCTTCAGCAACAAGGGGGTCAATAACCTAAGCTCAATGTTTTGATAAGTCGTTTTAATTTGATTAATCTACTGTCAGAAGCGCGGTAATCGGATTAGATTTATTGTGTATCTTGTTTGTAACAAAATAAGGTTCGGTCGGTTAGTTAATAAATGGAACTTTATTCATATTCATATCTTAATTTGCATTCCTTTATGTGTGAAGATCTTACAATAGGGTTAAAGCTAAGGTACAATTACGGATCTTGTAGGGCACAGCAAAAAGTATTTAAAGTAATTGTGAAATAAAATTAATAATATTTTTTTCTCTCTGGACCCCTGATCTAGCTGGGAGGTTCCAAGCTTTCCCGATATCGGTGGGTTATTATTTTTTGTTTAAATATGAATAAACGAAATTGTAATTACGTTTTATCATAATTTATATTGAGCACAGATAAAACAAAATAATAATTAAATTAATTATTGTAGGAGTACGTTTAAACAATATTAGGTCTGAAAGATGGATATCAAATCACCGATTATGCAATCGGTTATCTTCTGGGTCTGATTTTCGGGTCGGGAAAAGTGTTATTGGGTTTTTACATCAGGAATTTATAAGTAGCAGTGTGCACGGGTGATGACGGTAGGCTCTTCTGCTCTTACATGGGACATAAACAGGTGTACTATTAGCTTTGTCTAATCCTACGGGCATTTTGATAATTTTATAGGATCAATTTTTTGCTGATGGTAAATCATCAAATAGCTTCCCCCGTTTTTGGCGGAGCGGGGGTGAGTCAGTCTTTTACTGACTAAAACCCACGGCGCACGGTGGGCTGAAAATCGGCTTTCATAGACTTAGGGATTTCAATTTGCAAGTGCTTGTTTTTATGCCGGATATCGCTTCTATTAGTCATTATTATGTACAAAAATGACACCCGAGTTAATTCTGCTCAAAACCGAAGGAAATATAATTTTTTTACGAAAAATTTGTATGAAGCTAGTATGAAAAATCGAATTATCTCCTAAACGGCATGTTTAACCGTAATATCCTTAGAGATGGTCATAGTGCTAATTATTTATGATTTTTTGGTTGACGATTGGACAAAAATTTTAATGCCGTTTTTTTTTTAAAAATCGTCAAAATATTTTTATTTGTTTTTACGTATGAAACGATTCCTTTTGGTGTTTATGTTGAAGAACACGGACTTTTAACTACACATAACATAAAATAGCATCACTCCTATATTTCCGAAGGAGTTGGCAGAGGTTTATAGTACACCCACACGTAGCCAACTATGTTTGAGCTAGATATTTATCAACACAAAATGAGTTTTAAAACTTTTCATACAACCAAATTACCAATTGTCTTCTAATGAGTCCAAAAAGAAGTGATTAAGTAACTACACTGATTAGGTCTTCTAATGAGTCTTAATAGGTGATTTAATGATTTTCAATATCTCACGACAATGGATTATATTTAACATTTCCTGATAAGTAAGCTAATTTGTTAATTAGCAGTGCTATGAGTTCTAAGAATAGTTAGTGACAATTATAGATTTTCATTAGCTAATGAGGAGATAACTAATGAGGGTAGTTACCTAATTATTGTCGTTTTGCAATAAAAGGGCTAAAGTTTTGTTTTATAATTTAATTTGTTCACAACTGTGTAACTGCTGATTTTGTTCACAACTGTGTAACTGCTAACACTAAATCTGCGACTATAAAATCTTAAAATGGAAAGTTTAATGACCAATTTAGACTTGTTTGTTCTTCTACGAAGTGAGAGTACTTCATTTGATCATGAAGTATTGTTTAGTGCAGTTGTATCCCGCATAGGCGATTGCCTGTCTGACGAAGATTATGTTGTTCTCAAAGAATTTTGTCGGAGATTTACGCGAGCCGCTTTACAAAGGTGGGAGAAATCCAACCGATTCCTTGATAATTTCAGGAGAAAGTACGAGAATTGGTTGGGAGCAAATATTGATTGGCCGAGTTTTGTGCAAACTTTAGTTAATCAAGAACCAAGTGTTGATGAGATACCAAGAGCGCCCTCAGTCTCTCCAGAACCGTCGACATCAACGTCCATTGGAACAATGACGAAAAGATCCCGTAAACCATTCGAAGACCTGGGAAGTAAACAAAAAAAGAGAAGATCTGATGAACACACAGGCGAAGGTTCCAGTGAATTGGCATATGCAGCTGCAGCACGTTTAAAAGAAGAAGGGCATAGAGATATCGCCTCTGTCATCGAATACATGATGAAAAATCCTGAAGCAGCCGCTAAATTAAATGAAACGCTTAAGAAACCAGCGAAAACAATCATATTTACGCCAGAAAAGGCGCTTGGATTGCTTCTTTCGCTAAAACTCTCAAAGTGGCAATATATTACGTTGCGTGAGGCTGCCATTCGAGAAGGTGCTAAAGATATTTATCCATCTTACTATAAAGTGCAACAAACTAAGCTTGATTGCTACCCTCCGAAGCAATCAGTGACAGTTACTGATTCATCGGCTAGGATTACACTTCAAGCTTTACTTGATATCACGGTTACAAGAATCCTTCAAAGCCTTTCTAACGAAGAGCATAACAAGCAGTTGAAGCTGATATCCAAGTGGGGATTTGACGGTGCTTCTAACCAAAGCCGATACAAGCAGAAAATTGAGGGTGAGGAAGATGATTCAAGCATTTTCATGACCTCCTTGGTGCCACTAAAACTGACAGATGGAGACAACATTTTATGGACGAACCCAAAACCATGCTCAGTTTTGTATTGTCGTCCAGTTCAGTTTACTTTTGTAAAGGAGAGTGAAGCAGTTGTCCTTGGGCTGAAAAAACAAATGGATGAAGAAATTGAGGCCCTTATCCCCACAGAGTGCAATAATAATAATAGGGTGACTCATCAACTAATGATGACGATGATCGACGCTAAAGTCTGTACTTACCTTTCTGAAGCTAGATCAAATGCATCGTGCTACCTGTGCTTAGCAAAGCCTACAGAAATGAACCGCTTAGATGCTGTAACATCAAAAATTGTGTGTTCGGACCTGTATGAGTTTGGCTTGTCATCCCTACACGCCCGTATAAATTGTATGGAATGTCTGTTACACATTGCATACAGACTGGACTTCAAACGGTGGGCAGCGAGAAGTGATGAGCACAAAGAAATGCTACAGACAAGAAAGAAAATAATTCAAAATAAATTCAAAGATGAGCTCAATCTGTTGATTGATATAGTAAAACAAGGCTCGGGAACCACCAATGACGGGAATACTGCAAGAAAATTCTTTGAGTTTCCTAATAAAACCGCAGCTATAACCGGTTTGGATGAAGACCTCATCAAAAGATTTGCTGTAATTTTACAAGCAATTACATCTGGAGAGCAGATCGATATAATAAAATTTAGAGATTATGCTCGCAAAACAGCAGAAAAGTACGTATTACTATACGACTGGTACTACATGTCGTCAACCGTTCATAAGTTACTAATCCATGGGGCTGACATAATCGAGAAAAATAATATTGTGCCGATTGGGACTCTCTCGGAAGAAGCCTCAGAGTCTCGAAACAAAGATTTTAGGAGGTTTCGAGAACATCATTCGCGGAAAAGAAGCAGGCAGGATTCCAATCAAGACATTTTAAATATGCTTGTTGTTTCTTCGGACCCTTTGCTAAGTGCACAAAGGCCTAAGTTAGATGCCAAGAAAAAGCAGAGCTTTTTTGCTGAAACTCTCGACTTAATTCAATTTCAGGAAACTGAGTTCGAATTTTTGGATATATCCAATCTGGATGCTGACTCAGAATTGGAGTCTGACAACGAGAGTGATAAGGAAAATTTGTAAAAAAGATATATATGTACATATTTGTAAATTTGTATTTGAGTGTGTTTGGGTTTTTTTGTAATATTTAATGATATGTTTTATTTTTTTTATTTATTTTACTTTATTTTACGAATGCTTAGTATTAATTCCTTAAATTAACTTATTTTGTATAAAATATAACTTCATATGTTACTTCAATTTAAATCTTTTTTTATTTAGATTAATATAAATGTGTCAAAAACAGCAATTTTTTTATTTTATTTTTCTTGTTTCGTGTGTTCTTAATATTTGGGTTAATAACATATCGAACTTTTTAACTTAGACACTAAAAGGGATCGTTTTACATGTAAAAATAAATAAAAATATTTTGACGATTTTTAAAAAAAAAACGGCATTAAATTTTTCGTCCAATCGCCAACCAAAAAATCATAAATAATTAGCACTATGACCATCTCCAAGGATATTACGGTTAAACATGCCGTTTAGGAGATAATTCGATTTTTCATACTAGCTTCATACAAATTTTTCGTAAAAAAATTATATTTCCTTCGTTTTTGGGTAGAATTAACTCGGGTGTCATTTTTGTACATAGTAATGACTAATAGAAGCGATATCCGGCATAAAAACAAGCACTTACAAATTGAAATCCCTAAGTCTATGAAAGCCGATTTTCAGCCCACCGTGCGGCGCCACGGTATCTCTTTCGAACAACCCGCAACCATATCTAGCATCTAGTGTTGTTTTTTATACGCAATAGAATATCCTCCTGTAATTGGTAACAGTGTTGCTAGTTTAAATAATATAATTGGTGGCATAATGTCAGAATAGATCACGACGCATCAATAACGATTTGTCAAAATCACCAGCCTAGCTCCGTGGCCTCGATTGCGAACGTTGTGCTTTGGTTTTAGGGTACCGCATGCTGAGATATAAAACCTTAATACTTCTTCAAACAATTGGTGTTTAATTTTTTATTGTGTTATTTGTATCTGTCAATGGGTTTCGTTGGTTCGAGGTGTCGCATGGCATGAATGCGTGTAAAACTTAGCGGAGGCCTTTAGCACTCGCATAGGCTAGAGAAAAAAATAGGTTTAATTTTAGATTGAACTTTTTTCTGTAATGTAGGTAAGAATTCACTGTTAGGTAACGCTCTTTCGAATATTGTCCTGTTAGGAAATTCCAGTTTCTCGATGTACCTACCTATTTTGATAATAGGTTCCATTATACTATTTTAATTATATATTTTTTTTAACTACGTGATCTCAAATACCTTTCCTACACAACTACAACTTACCTTACCTATAATAGGAAACATTTTGCGTGTCAGTCCTGATTTGTGACTAGAGTTTACTCCTTAATTAAACGTTAAATCAGTACTATCGACTATACTATAGTCAAATAATAGAAAAAAAACAAGAGCCACGCTGTTATTCTGTAGTCATGCTGCTACGCTATAGAGCCACAATGTTTTCCATCTTTGAATATTCCATGAAGTACGTTTTGTTTTTTTTTATATTTTTATTCCTTGTGCTTCATGGTAATTATTATTATTATACGAAAAAAAAGTCTTGAAAGTTTTTCTCTATCTTTCAGTGTATAAACCAGTATTTCTCCTGCTCTAATAAAACAAGTGCCTATCAACAATCTTTAAGTACGTAATAACAGCTCTCTTCTGACAATTTGCCAGTAACTGGTAGTAGCACTAAACTCCTTCAGCAAAGTGGGAATTCGAGAGTTGAAGACTATCACATAATATTTGTAAGTGGCTTTCCTGTGCGTGCGCCACATAAATCTTTGTGTTTGACTCTAAGATTGGCATTCCTCATACTTTTGTTTGTGACCTGTGGAAACCTTAAGTCAGCCAGACTCCTACATAATTAGATTACACGGATATCCAAGAGACTGTAAATTGCAGGACCTAATCTTCCATCAGACTTAACCAAATTCGTCAATTTTTGAAGCAAAAATCGGGATTACATTTGCTCTTCTCTATTCTTGTTATGTACGGAACCATGCCTCTAAATCAGATTCGGCAACTCCAGTATCGCGACATTTGGAACCGGTCCGAATCGTGAGCCACACTCATAGAAAGTTAAACAGTAGTTTAATTAACTATAGTTAACGCGTGCTGGCCGTCGCCCCAGGCGGGATCTAAGAGAAATATTGATCGTCTGATTATTTATAAATATTGTCGGTTACGGTCAACAGTGGTGTGACCAACCTGTTGTGAATTAGCAAAACGTTTCTAATGTTTTGCGTTGAGTCTGTTACCATACATAACTTGTGGTATCCGTCAAATCTTTGTCTCTGCAAACATTTTTTTTTCTTTTTGGTCATTTGTGCCGTTTTCAGATTATAAAGAGGTTTTTCTTTACGCTATCTAGTCGGCAATTTAATTGATCGTGGAAAAAAAAAGAATCCTTTCATGATTCAAATAAGAATCTTCTCTTATCACTAAATAATATAACAATCTGTTCTGCTTGCTCAGATATCCTTCCCTATATATTATTACTACTCTTAATTTCCATGTTTCACACTTTCGAAATACCTCGTATTGTTTTTTACCTAAGATGTTAAATTTGAAGAACGTATCAATGTTCTTCAATATTGATAGATCTTTCGTTATACTCAAAGCCGACTCCACCATTATCAAAACCCTTCAGAAGATCAGGTCTTCCATCCCCAGTTATTTCAAACTTGACATAAAATATGTGCATATATATACTAGTACATAAATCTTCGGAACTGGCTGAACTAGTATCAGCGAGTACAATTGTACTATTAACCTCACTTGATGGTAACATTGGGAGCGCACGTGCATTGCCCTTATCATTCTTATCAATATCTAGTATGTTGTCCTGATGACGTTTGTTTGTTTAGTTCAAGTTGATTCTTAGGTTTCCATGTTCCAAGTGTTAAGGAGTTTTGATCTACTGCAGTTGCAGTTTTTTTTTCGGACGGACAATAATTATCAAATGACTTCTTTCGCTGTGGGAAGAGCAGAAAGGAGTTTCACTTTAACTAACTAAAACCCATCCATGTTTCTCCCTTTGTGATCCGGGGCCGCGGTATCTTATTCGAAGGAACGCAGTTACAGCAGGCAAAGCCGTTGATGAGCCCCTCCGAGTTCTCCCAGTCTTACAAAGCCGTATTGTGTTATCCGGTAACTTCTTTGAAGGTCAGATAGGCAATTGTTCCATGTCTAGTACTAATATTCAGTTAAGTTGCTAAACTGGAAATGCTGGGCAGATGATTACGTTCAGTTTTTCTTAACAATAAATGCTCCTAGTTCTGTTTTTGGTGTTATTTTATTTTTGTATTTTATTCAATTTTCTCATGTTTATTATCGACTACTACAACCTTCCTTACTTAAAATCACTAGAGATCATCGTCAGAAACTCATCGTAAACAATTTTCTTTTTAGCACCAGTTTATTTTAAAGGTTTTGATCATCATTGAACACTATTGCTACCAGGATCAGAACATGTAAGAACTACATTTACCCCCACGACACTCAAGGTAGCCATGAACTAGCCTCGTCCGCCGGCTTTCCTCGAACTGTTTGTTGTACTCCCGTCTCCGAGTACTGTATGTTTACGTACAGTGTTGTGCTATGCGGACGATGACAATGCCGTATGTTTCTCCTACACGATCGACTCTGTAAACTAAAACGGTATTTTTCATTTTGATCCGCGAGAATTTCATATGACGATGTGTTAACAGATAAATATGTGTTAGAAATTTTGTCGGTTATAATATTGGTGATATTGACAAGAGGACAACTTCTCTTTTCGTCATCTTGAACTTCGTGTGTGTGTTTTAAAGGTGAGTTGAAAAGTTTTGTGTAAACGTCGCTTTTTTCATCACGTTTAGTGATTGACATTAGATTCTATAAGATGTCGTCACATCGACCATTTTCCGTATCTACAGCTGCATCTAACTAAAGATCTACTTAATCTTAGTTCAGTATACTATGTGATTGAAGATCTTCTACAAACTATGATGACATCATACTTTAAACTACTGCACGTGATTATTGTCTACTGCACGTGATTGTCGCCTACTGTTCAAAAAAAGAAGAACGAAGAATTTTTGTACCAAAACCCTGGCAGCGATCGAAATGAGAAAACAGCCAGTATCTAAAAAGTTTTGGTGTTCATTATTTTGGGTAATTCTACAAGAATGCTGATTGGATGACTGAAATTGTCAATTTTAAAAATTAATTATTCTAAAATCTAGCCAGCGCACTTGCACAGTTGCTGCTCAGTATCTCAAGTAATTCTTTGTCCCGTTCCCAACATCTCGTCAAAACGTTCACCCACACATGCGCACGCGCATATCAGTCACACTGCAATGTGCATTACTGATAGCTTATCAGTGATATGCGATCTCCGTTATCTTAGACGCAACAGACCGCGACCGCTCCACAATCAAATTGTTTCAGTAAGCAACTAACATTTATTTGATATTACGAGTTGAGGACTAATCATGAGAGTGGCGTTATTAAATATTGCACGTGGATCGTTTATTAAGTTGGTTTGTCAGCTTGTATGTTGTGTACTTAGGTTATTTTTCTTTATGGCCTGTTCCATTACCTCTGTATAGGTTCCGGTTGATTTATCTTGTATCTGGCAAATGATTGCAAGCAACTCTTTAGTTATCCGGTCTCTGTTAACACGTCTTTGGAAAAAGCAAGGCAGTTCTGTTTGTTTTGGCCGTTTTGGTCTGTATTTGGAGAAATACAGAAGATTGTAAATAACTGTGTTTGATAAAGATGGTTTCTAAAATTATAATTGATTTGTTTTCTTTAAACATCAGTTATGTTTAAAGAAAACACTGTACTTGTACTTTTAATATTTCGAAAGCATTTTTTTCCTTGATATTTTTTTAAAGATTGGCGGTAATTTCTGATATCATCTATAGTCAATCTGCAATATAACATCAGGCCTGTAGGCCCTAAAGGTTAGGCAGAGGTGCAACCCACAGTTCATCAGTAAGGTTTAAGTCCCATACAACAAAGGGCGAGCCTTATGTCACTAATCGGGAATAAATCCAGACTCTGTGGTTGCTACTGAGAAATTCCTGATAGGAGAAGCCATTAACACTTTGTCAAACCAAGTAATCGAGCTCACAACCTTGTAGTCAATCTAACGACTTCCAAACTTGGATGTGTATTAATTCGATGCTCCAAGTAAAAAGACATGACCAGCTCCAACCTTACTTTAAGACTTGGACCATGACTTAACAAAATCCCAACTCGATATGATCGGGTTTTGCGATACATAACCTAACAAATACAGGAGTCCCAAGTAATATTAACAATGAATCATACTTAACAGCGACATGTCACATTTCATGACCCAACAATGCCTTATTATGAATCACTGGACTTCTTGAAGTCTTAGCCAAAATTCTGTTTAAGTGAAACTTGGACGACCGCAAAACATTCTGCTTGGTATAAGATAATTGAGTTGCATGGGAATATTAAATTGGATTAGTCATAACTTTGTGTTTAATGCTGATTATAATGATAATCTCAACGATCAGACATAAATTGGTTGGATATTTGCTGGAGTTTGTTGGATTTTGTCTATTGGATAGTAAGTTGTAAGTGAGAATTGCATTGACTTGCTAATAAGTACAACAAAATCCTTCAATCAAAAGAGCAAAGACTAACTTCAGAATGTTTTATGGAATAGAAGAAAAATGTTTTACTTTTTTATTATTGTGTTAAAAGACTTTGTAGACGTGTGAAATGTTTTGAATGCTTTTTTTTGGTCTAGGCCTGCTAACAAGAACATTTTCATTATGATGAACTTCCCGCATATACTCTTTGGTCAATTTCCGCAAATCCCAAAGTGATAAGATATCTGCTACTATTCTATTTCTAAACACGTTCCCCGTTATAACTTATTTTTTTCTAATTTTGCAGTTAAGCACATTTTCTCAAACACCATTTTCGCGAAAACCTTTTTACCAGACACAAAAAAAAACTCTCGCTCATCAAAATCGATTGAATCGAGAGAAGAATCGAGTGCTACCGTGCGCAGTTTTCATCGATATCTCGGTGCGGGGTCCCCTGAACGCTGACGGATCGTTTTGTCAACAATCGCTATTGTCTCGCCTGATGTTTGAAAATAATATATGGACATCACCCTTCCGAAGTGCAGGAAATATTCAAGATCGTCGCGTCAGGGCGTTGATGAGGCTTGCGACACGTTCTGGACTGATTTGGAGAAGAATAAATTGATGTTTTTATTGAGGTTGAGGCCAAAGAAAAGATAGATGGATTGTATAAGGAATGATATGAAAGAGAAAGAAGTAAATGATGCCGTGACGTCTGACACAGAATGGAAGAAAAAATCTTGTTCCGCCGACCCCAAATAGAAAGGGACAAGGGCAGGAAAATGCAGTTGAAATATTCCTAAAAAGTTACATTAATGCGATGGAATACAAATAGTTCATTAAACAAATTAAACTGAAGCGCTTGTTAACTTATCTCTTTTGCCGACTGTGCATTGGTCCCAGATTTTTTATCGTTTCGATTTAGTCACAATCAACATAGTTAAATCTTGCCTGTGGACTGGAATTTATTTATAAATAATATATTTAACGGTACATAAAACAAAATAACCCATTCGAGGAAAAGTAAACGTTTTAAATAGTAATAATATTTATAGACTTCCAGCGTACTGTGAAAAGGAAATGACATTTGTGCATGCACATCGTATGGAATTTACGAACTGTTAATTATAGTTGCGGTCAAATAACCTACAATCTAATATATAAAATTCTCGTATCGCGGTGTTTGATGCCAACCTCCTCCAAAACGGCTGGACCGATTTGTATGAAATCTTATGTACATATCGGGTAGGTCTTAGAATCGGTCAACATCTATTATTCAAACCCCTAAATGATAAGGGTGACCCTCTTCAGTAAAGGAGCTGGGCAACGGGTGAAACCGCTGGACACAGCTAATATTCCTATAAAAAAACTACTGATCGTTACTACCCTCTAATTCTTTTACCTTAAATAAAAATACAATAAAATCTTTTTATTTCAGACATTTTTAGCCCATATTATTGTTAGTAGTATGACTTAAAAGCTATGTTAGTACATTTACACACAATTATAACTATATTTTATAAATGCATTTTGTTTCTTGATTAAACTGGGTTACAGAATATTTTAATGTAAATAAATATGTAAAGAAAACCACCGCACTCATATTCCAATTCGAATCATAGAATACATTTGAATCTGCTCTATTCTCAATTTAAAATTTGCCGTGTTGTGCACGCTTTTTTTTGGGGATGAGAAATCATCAAATAACTTCCTCCGCTCTGGGCGGAGCGGGGGGGAGTGTCCGACTTTTACTGACTAAAAGCCATATTCCTTATTTTGCTCGTTATGTTCCGGGGCCGCGGCAAATCTTTCGAGCAACCCGCAACCCCGGGCTTCGTGCACGCTGCTGTTATAATGACCATAGATGTTAACACCTAGAAGGAAGACATTTTAGAATTTTGTATCGTTAATATAATAAGTCTTAAACTCTATAAAAAGGGATATCAATACCTGAAACAAGGGATTTAAATGTTGTTTCATTTGTATAACGGGTGAGTGAATGTTTTGTGTATAGATAAATGTAATTTCGTTGTATAATGTTAGTGGTTATAAGTTTTTGTATTGCAGAGAATACAACTTGGGTCTTTATCTCATCGCATCCTACCATTTAACTCGTCCATAATTAAAATATCATTGTAACTATATTGTTAAGAAACAATTAATAAACAAATATATAACATCCTACTAATATTATAAATGCGAATATTTGTGAGGATCTTTGTAAGTATGTTTGTTGCTAACTCACGCAAAAACTATTAAACGGATTTTGATGAAACTTCCTCAATAATGTAGCTTACATATCAGAATAACACATAGGCTACAATTCTGAAAGATATATTTTTTATTCTATCACCACGCGAATGAAACCTCGGGGCGCAGGTAGTCTATAATAATACAGAGTAACTAACTAACTTAAATATGTCTAAGCCCCAAAAAGGGAAAAGAATAATTATAGGTCGTCAACAAATTCATCTATATCGCTGTAAATAGGAAAAGTGCCTAGAAGGCTGGCAGTATTGTCACGTTGAATGGCAAAGCTGATTGGTGAAATGGTACTTAAACTAACTAAATAACTGGTAAAATATAGGTGTATTACACTTCTGCCTAACCAGAGGAATTATAGTCGTGATATTATTCATGTAAGGTAAAATATTAGATGATCAAATGAAGCAGTCTATTGTTTTAGTTTCAAATCTAGCTGATTGGGAAAAAGAATTGTTCTTTATATAAATACTATTGTACTCGTATTTTTTTATTTTAGAAAACCCTAAATGACATAACCAAGTCATACATTTTACCCTGACTGGATTTATAACTGATTTGAATCATAACTGAACACTATAGAGTAGGCTTCTCTTTGAACTATGCTACATAACCCTTTTTCGTATGGAAAATCATCAAAGGACTTCTTCCACTGTGAGCGGAGCGGAGACGAGTATCAGACTTGTACTGACAAATTCCAATCCATGTTCCTTCTTTTGGCTTTTGTGTCCCAGGGCTACTGTATCTCTTTCGAAGAAACCCGTAGAAACTACAGCAGCCTGTGTTCACCTTTCTGCATCCCTTTGTTCAAGTCACCTTTTTCATATTATCGGTCCATCTTGCTGAGGGAGAGGGGAGTAGTCTCCTCTACAAGCTTCGTATGATC